>JAOQGH010000023.1:27782498-27832453 GCA_025769975.1 Gallinago jamesoni
GGGGGAGGAGGGCAGGGAATATTTTGGGCCACCACGAAACAGACCTTTGCCCAGAGGAGAAGCCTGCCCCAGTTTCAGGCTCTTTCCTCGGCTTCTTTCCTCAGAAGAGAAACGCCTTGAAACACTGGTGGTGTTGCTGTGCAGGAGGGGGAATTATTAATTCCCTGGTAGCTCATTTGGCATAAAAGTGTTACTGATTATTAGTTTGCTGCTGCTAAGTGTTTGGATTCTTTGCGATTATTGTGTTATTTGCATTGTTAACAGTTCACAAGTTCAACAGTTTCAACTAAATTGCACTATAATATTAGGGTTCCAGTACAAAATTACTGCAGTTAATAATAAAATAAGACCTTTGTGTAGGTATATAGATAGCTTCCCAAATTCATTTAAAAAAAAAAGCCCTCGTGAATTAGCACAAACATACTGCTGGGGGTTGTGCTGTTTTGGTTCAGCAGATCAATTATCTATTGTGCTATTTTGGTGACAAAGGAGGACAATAATTTTGAGTGATTAAAAAACGCTGCAATACAGTTTCAATTTTATTTCATTAAAATTAACATAAAGTGGGAACTTGCACTCAGGAGCCTGACGGTTCACCTTTGCTGGTTTACTTTCTCTCGCTCAGCCCAGTATCCCACTTGGACTGCTGTGGGCACATCACACCAGCAAGGCACCAGCTGAGGAGCAGAAGTGTTTCCAAATCTGGTGCTTAGAAACTGTGCCTTGCAGGGCGCTGCCTGTGAGAGAGCACAATTAAATTCACCGTTGTTTTCCCTGTGACGATGCTGCTCGTCGGTGCAGTCTTCTGTGTGTTTCACAGAGCCAGGTGGTTTGCAGGAGCACACTGTGTTTAGGACACACATATCTCTACTATATTTTTTCTTACACAGTTTTTGTGCAGGCCAGTGTCAACAAGTGGACGCTGACAATTTTTTAGGGATCAGAAAAGCCACAGTCTGATGTTTCTGCCTCCCAGGATAGGCCTGTGCACAGAATTTAAGTTTCTGCCCCATTCTACTATGGCAAGCCAAGAGCTTCTATGTCCGCTTGGAAAAAAAAATAATGAAATGACAGAAATTCCTCAAAGACAACATCTTTTTTGCAAAGCTGAAGAGATGTTTGTATTAATAGGCACATGAAAAACACCAAGTTTCTTCTCCTTCAAGCCAACAATGCACTGGGCCCAATCCTTCTCATATGAAAGAACCAGTTCCATTATCTCCTGCCTGCTTTAATATGTTTTCCCCATATGGGTGCCTAAGGAAGCAAATAGTAGTTCAGGATAGAAATGTGCTGAGCTATAGATATGATAAATATTAGAAACCCTGCTCTTTTATAGAGATATCTGTTTGTACACAAATTCTCTCTGCCTGCTCCTGGAGAATATGAACAACATATCAGTGTTTTTAGAAAGCAAGTCATTTAAGGAATATGCAACCTCCTTACAACTTCTTTAAAATTTAGGATCGAAGCTTAAGTCTTGTGATGTAGAGAATGGATTCTGTTTGCTGGCTCAAGAGAAAAAACTGTTACATAGCTGGAATATATATCCTATTACAACTAATGTAACATTTCATCATTTGAACCATTTGAGAATTTCAAAGAAAGTTGCAGGCAGCTTCTCAAGTGTTGTTAGGTCTCATTTCATATTTTGGTCCTAGTGAGAGCTCTCATTAGAAGGGTACATTTTAATGAGGTAAAATGGGTTTGATTCAGGTTTGCTTTTTTTTTAATCTCTGTATGTTTTTCTACATAGAGCTGTTTATTGCCAAAATAACTTAAACCATTTTCAGCTAACAGAATAATTTTTAATTAATCCTGTGAAAAACAATTTATGAAAAAATTCCATTAAAAAATCCCTTGAAATAGAAATCTTCAGCCTCTTCTGTTTTGATGCTTTTTCATGGGCCACTGAAAAATACTTGTAAAATGTAACTGAACAGTTCTTGAAATAATCTGCCTACAAATCATTAAGGATAAATTAATTTAGCTTTGTTTTCCTGAATATAGACATGACTGAGGAAAGACAAGAGCTTCCAGTATTTATTAAATAGATCACAGCCTAAAAAATAGATATTTTGTTGAGGTGGGTAAAAGAAAGTGAAGAAAATTGACACTTGAGATGTATTTCTCCATCTGTGTTTACATGTACACAAGGTAGAGTCATTACAGTATTATATTTGAAAAATAGCGCTTCTTGGATTGTTTTCGAGGGGAGTTTGTTAATGTTGCATATATGAGTGTGTTTCTCTAATGTGTATGTATGCATAGCTGTATGATAGGCATTGATGGATGCCTATAATATGTAAATGTTGATATGTATGAGTGTAAACTGTGTGTGTATGAATACAATTTCTATATGGGTGTATGCATATGCATATATATTAATTTGAATACTTTGGCAAATTCATATTGTTTGGTATGTATTTTATGCCAGATGAATTGTTCATTACAATCCTTCCTGATCTGCATAAAAATGTAGCAGATTTAGTAATAATTAAAAAATCACTTTCCATTGAGATAGAGGACTTTGTGTAGTGCTGTTTCCATTTTTCCTGCTTTGCCACCATGCTGCCATAAAAACAGTAGAAATTTTTTACAAAAGCTTGCCAAATATTTTTTTTTAGGAATTATGCACTGAATTTTCACCTGTGATTAATGATTATTATCTTCCACTTGTTCCATGGTTGACCACCTCTTCTTGGAGAGTAATTTTTCCATCAGGAATATACGTCAAATTTGAACAGTACCTGTGTTCTCCTAAACAAGCCATTGAATGATATACAGTTTCTACTGTATATGTACAGAAATATAGTTTCTACTTTTGTTATTTCCTGAAGGATAAAACTACACAGTTGCTGTTTGTTCTAGGCGTGTCTAGGGCTTATGAGAATATTTCAATGTGAACGCGGGATGTTTTTTTCTGGTTTAAATGCCAGGTGTTTTTGACTAACCAGTGGTGAATATTATTAAGAAATCTATGAGATTGCATTTCCCTGTGTCCTCTACAGTATGTCCTAAAATTGTAATCTTACTCATCTGCTGAGTCCACCTCCTGTTCTCTGTGGATTAGTTATTTAGCTTGGGTATTAAGTATATCAGAAAAGCTTAATCTAAGAGTCATTATATGTGTTTTAATATTAAAATTTGTCATTGCCAAATCAAATTTTAATATTCTAAAATATGTTCATCTCCTTTAACAGCATGATTAGCAAATGTTTTGCAGGGAAAATAGATAGGCAGGTTCAGTACGTGGTTTTCACATAACATGGGATTCTCTCCTGCTGGAAGTAAAATGCACAGAGCTTTTGTCGTTGTTGTGAAATATTTTTTTTAAGCATTAGGCCAACATTTCTAGAGAATCTTGTATGGGCTAGAAAGGCTGTCATGAAGCATCCATGCTTTTTTTGGAAAGAGGAATACAGTGTCACCTATACAGCTGGTAAACAAATTAGCAAACATAGTTAGACTCCAGTGCAAATAATTTTTCCTGCAAAGTTAATGTTATGCCTTTTTTTTTTTTAATAAAAGATCAGAAAATCTTGGGTATTAAAGTTTGCAGCCATCAACTGAGGGACACAGTCAGCTTCTGCACAGGAATGCTTTGACCATCTGGGAAGTCCTCCTGTAAAATCCTCTGGGGACTCCTGGATAAGGCTACAGACCCTTCTAGACACCTCTTTTATAGAAGGTGCAGGAGACAGAGGCTTAAATGAACCTAGCAGATTACATGCCTAACTGATTATAAAAATTTGATGAAACCCTTCTTTGCTCCATTTATTTTGCTTTAAAATTATTTTAACGGTCTCTTTCTTTGCAATGCATGAATTGTCAAAAATGGGGAAAGTTGTTTATTTATTATGATTGTGCCCAATGACTATTCCCTCTACCAGATCAAAAGTATTTGTCCCTCTCTGGTGTATGTCTACTCTAAAGGGCTACAAACTTTGAACAAAACAGCCTAGGTACAGCTCAGAATCTAACCGAGAAGCAAAATCTGGTCTTGCCCACTTGGGACTTTGACCTCCTGGAGCAAGACTGCTTCCAGGAGCTAAGCAGGCCTGTTGCTCCACAGCACTGCAGTCCTCAGTGCAGACAAATCCTTAAACAAAGAGTCTTCATGTAGCCAGAAATGTAAAAATCCTGTCTGGAATAAGCTCTGTTCTCTCTTCTTTAGCCTGTTGGTGCTGCACTTCACGGCAGGTATTTTGCTTCTGTCGTTTTGTGGTCCATTCTGAGAAGGCTTGGGTCTCCAGATCGTGAAGTCAGGCAGTGCAGATTAAGGATGCTGTTATTTATCTAGTGGGCTGCTATTTGCTATCTCGTGATCTGTGTTATCAAACTGTAATTCTAAGTAGACCCTGAAAAATATTGATGATTTGAGTACGCTAATTAATTCTAAGTATAGAGTTAATATCATTTAATTTCCTGAAGAGCCTTAGCTCTTCTGATACACTCCTGCTTCATGTTGTTCCTACTTTTTCTTGCCTTTTTATGAAGAACTGGAGTGTGGAAAATAATAACCATGGTGAAAAGGGGCTCAAAGGCTACTTGAGTGAAGGCAGAGGCCAGGGACACTGTTTCCAAAGTAGAAAAAGAAACCCCAGATGTTACTTAAGGTCCAGAGTAGGAGAAACAAGTCAAGAGAACCATATGACATTAAACAAGAGAGTGAATTCAGACAGAAGTGAAAGAAAATGAGAGGAGAAATGCTGATGAATATGCAGAAATTTTAGAGAACAATGGATGGGGATGATGAGTTTAAAGGGCATATGGTAAAAGACAGAGAGCCAAAGGAAAGAGTGAAAAAATGTCCATGATGTTGTTTGGAAGAAGGAGAAAGGAAATTGACTTAGGGGTCAATTAATAATGTTTTTAAGAATACATTTGAGTGTAAGTACCTAAATAGCTTCACAGAAATCAAGCAGATGACTTTTGTAGTGAAAGCCATGTGTGCACCCATGTACTCTGCTGAGCTGGAGCTTTTAACAATAGCCTTTACACAGGTTTGAGTGAGGGTGGAGCTGGACAAGAAAAGGTTACAATAAGCAAGATACATAGCCAGAAAACAGAAAAAGGCTAATATAAACTGAGTGCTAAAGGTAACATATTTCTCTTTATGTTCCAGATGTTCCTACCAACGCTTGTTTCACGCCCTCTGTGTTACTTTTACATCGGACTGACAACACTCAAGGCTAATCTAAAACTTCAGGTCTCCTAAATTCCAGCTCTGAGGATGTGCAATGTTGTAGTTGTAATACACAACCCTTTCACTCATCACTTGTGCTGCTTCAAGTTTACTTGAAAGTTTCTCGAACATGAAGAGGTCTTTTGGCTCTGGTAGGTCTGTGGGTACAGCATAATATTCAAATGGACAATCCAGGCACAGATCTTGGTGGAGTGTACTTCTAGGTCGTTTTTATTATTTCCAGTTGGAAAATGGCATCCTACAGACAGCAAGCAATCTCATTTTAATATTCAGCAGTTTCCTTTTCACAGCATATGATGAATACCTCACTTCCCCCACCCTTCTGATTTTGTCCTGCTGCCATCCCTGTATTTGCTGTGCACCAAACGTGTAGTTGTTGTTTTGCATACAAAAGTGGAGTGTGCCTAAAGACAAAAGCTTTGAGTCCTGACGCAAGCACTTGCCTCCACTCCCTTGAGATCTATGTCAGTGGTGGATCTACCAAGATTCTTTACATTAGCAAAATTAAGCACTCAAATTAGTGTTTGAGGAACCAGGACATGGCCAAAGACCTAGAGGAAGTAGGACAAATGCCATAGTAAGACTCTGAGGTTGTGGAGTAAGTTATATGGGTTTGAGTATCTTTTGTGTCATAAAGCTTCAATTATTAATGTAATGATAATGCTCATAATTTCTAGTTGCAGACTTTACTATTGGTTCCCTATCATTTCTGTAGCCTGTTGGTTCTCATGGTGACATCAGTTAGCTTTTTCTGTCTCCCTTTCTTTCTTTATATGTCAGTCCATGCCTGGGAGAGGAGTAAGAGTTTAGGAAAGATGGTCTCTAGTGATGCTGATGAAGTATGACGTTTTTGATAGTGTTGAAATGTGTTCCTTCTATTGTCATGGAGCCCTTTCCTTCCCAAGAAATCCTCCTGTTTTATCAACTTGGTAGATGCTGGTGGATGTTTGATTTAACTACAACTGTGGTTGTTGGATAACTCTTCTTTTTTATTGTAATTCTTTTAAAACTGTCGCCTTTTACTCATGAAGCAGATAGATCAGCAAAGAGATATTATTGCTAGATGAAATTTCAGTTCCCTGAGATTCTAGCAATACCCAAGGTACAATAAAATCTATGGAAAATATTGATTGACTTCAATAAGGCCAGGACTTTACTATCAGTATCCAATTTTTACTGTAGTTATGGTCCTCCTTACAAATGCACTTTCTCTGTGGAAGAGGCTTTTTGAAAAGCTTTCAGACAAGCGTTTCCATCATCAGAGTGCCCACAGATCAAAAGCATGCATGACTACTCTGACTACGTCACAGATTTACACAGTAATATAATGGGAGTGCTGTGTTCTGCATCTGGAAATTCACCTGAGAGACTCAATCAGATGGTGCTGAGCTCTGTCATTAAGGAAAATGCCAGCCCCTCCCCAAGACCCAGGAAGGCAAATTAATACAAAGGCCAGAGCTGATCAAAAATTATAGACTTTTTTTTTTTCTGAAAATGTCATTAATTTAAAAAAAACAACAACCAAAACCAAAAACAACATTTCAGCCTGATTTAGTAAGGCCACTGAGCACTACACATTACTTAATCTCCTGATTTCCTGCGTCCCAGCTCCCACCTAGCCAGAGCTCCTTTTTCACAGGGTCTTTTTTCCCAGCATTTTTAATACAGGGCCGATCCTTTCTGTTTGACAAAGAAAGGTAACTGTAGCCATAAACAACTGCTTTACAATTTGTAGCTGCTTTCTGAACTGCCTTTTGTGTGGTGGGCAAGTTAATCTCGTGTTTTTCTTCTTTAAAACAAAAGAATAAGTTTCCTTCAGACTTCAAATTTCCAGTGTTCCCATAATGGACCAATGGACACTGCTACAGACAGACTTTTCAGATGTTTCACAAACAATTTTAAAAGACAAGAAGCAAAACTCTCCTCCGCCAGAGCTGGTGTGGTGTCTGTAGTCAAACATTAAGATTACTTTTGCATTGTTGATAAATTAGTATTAAAAATATCCACAAATTCAAAAAGCGGACTCTCTGAGTCGACTGAGGTTCTGTGTACCAACTCCGAACTGTGGCCAAAAAAAAATTATTGACATTGCTGAGTATCTAAAAACAAAATTCCAGGACTAAGTACAAAAGTGGTAAAAGCATAAGTGAGACCTCATTACCTCATCCCTTTGGCTTCCTTCTGACTACTAGTCTTCATCACTGGGAAAATGGACTTTTTCTGATGTTGGTTACTAGAGCTCCAAACCTCTTGTTTCCGTGTCAGTACTAAATGTTCAGAGCCTAGCTCTGGTGGCAACGTAAAGTGAAATTAATATTAGAGTTGTGTGGATCAAAACTCTTTTAAGAATATTTCTCTTGACCCTGCCCACCAAAATCAAGAAGGAAAGCCATCCTAGGGAACTAATTACAGAAAATTCTATTTTAAAAAGTGTAATTTAGATAGACATACGAAATTAAGATTTTTAATCAAACTTCCAACTTAAATTTGGCCTCTCTGTTAGGCAGGCATTGTGATGCTTGGATTTAGTTGTTTTTCACAGGATCGAAGCTTGCTTCCATTTATGTGAGAAATGACAGAAGAAAAGATGAACAATGCAGAGGTAGCCATAAATCTTAGTAAATCTTGGCTGCATGCGTTTAATATTCCACCAAAACTAAGCAAATAATACATTATTAATGTGTATGCATATATATTTATAATCAAGTTCATCACATTGCTCTCTTCTTCAAATTGCCGGTGTGATCTTTTTTGTAATCCACCCTGTGCACTTTCCCTCTGCTTTCGTACCAGCTCATACTATGTCGGTTGTCAGTATTTGGAGTGTTTGACATTGCTGCTGCCATTGTAAATTGAAAGATGGAACCATGGGCCAGATTGCTTTTATCTGTTATCCAGTTTTGATCTTTTCATCTGCTCTTTGCCAAGTAATGTCAGCCATGATTATTTCTAACTTGCCAAAATTCTGAACGGCTTTTAAACAGGTGACATTTTCCTATAAAAAGACTCTACCACAAGCACGTTTCTTTTTCCAGCCCTGAATGTCACCTTTTCTCCCATAATTACAGTGGTCTAAGTGACACATTTCTGGACTACTGACAGTTTTAAAGATTTGCTGTTTGTGGGTATGGCAATTACTGTGCATTACCTTCTCCCTTCTGAGAGGAGTGAAATTATTTCCAGAGATGCTGCTGTCTTCACAGTTTTGCCTTTGATTTTGCACAGTTGGCTCTAGACTAGATCTAGATTTGGAAGTAGCTGGGAATAACTTAGTGTCGGGCAAACAAATAACTTCAGACTTAGCTACTACCATCACTTACATGAAATTTTTCCAAAACTTTTTCCTTCTTGCCTGGAAGCATTCTCAGAAGGTTGTGTCCTGGGTAGAGTTTGTGGGCAAATATCTTTGTGCCTGGGGTCACTTTTGGATGTTAGTGACAACTCTCATTTCAGTTGTTCTCTTGTGTGAGTACATCTCTTGCCAGTGCCTCCCCTTGTGTGATAATGTTGTGTTTATCCCATAGGCCAATGATGGTCCATGTGTTTCTGCTGACATTCCACCTCTTCATGTAGAGAAAGAGTAGGTTGGAAATTAAGTCAGTAAGCTGACTGGGCAAATCTAATTTCGTCATTTACTTGGTCTGTCTTCTGGCTTTCTGTTTAACACCACAAATAAAAGACAATGATCAACAAACATTACTGACCTAGACATTGTGCAATTTAAGTGACGTGTACAGTAAAAAAATTACTCCTTGTCTCATCTTCTCTTTTGTTTCAAAATAAAGCCCTGGGAAATATCACAAACCAGAGATCTATTTGTGGACTTCCCATCTTTTATTTTGTGTATCATAGCAAAGACTTCCAGGGCAGACTTACCCAAGCCTTCTACAAACTCTAGAAGGGGGATTCTCATGACCATATTTGAACACTACCTGTGGACTTTAATGTTTCTGATTTGAATAGATAACTACATAAACCTGTTAGCCTGCACTGCAGATCTCTGGAACTAAAAGAAGAACTATACTATGAATTATTTAAAAAACTGACTCCTTTATTGATGACTTTTGGATAGCTGTTTTAATTTATGCACATTTACACAATCACATCCAAAAATTACCTACATAAATTAGGAGCCTGAATCAGGAATTTAAAGAATGGAAAGAACAAGAGCAACAATAGACTTCACAGTCAGCCTCCTTTAAGTCCTTAGTATAGTCATGAAGTTAAGATACAAAAGCATTTGCAACAACAACATAGTGGGCAGAGAGTATAAAAGAGAGGCCATGCAGCCATTAAGGCAATTAAGAAAGATTAAGATTGCTTGTGGTGGAAAGACCCATTAATCAATAGGCCAGAAATCACAGCATGTTGTAGAATATACTTCACCAAAAAAAAGGAGAACAAACAGGCTAAATATATCCCATACCAAAGGTTACAGAGTTCTCATTAATGAGAAATCATATTAATCCCTCAGATATTGTTGGCTCCATAGTTAGGTTTTCCATTTGCACACGTAGGAGCAGCGCCGATGGAATGCATCCTAACTGATGCAGAGCCACTGTTTAAAAACACGCTTGTCCATAGCTGGCACCACAGATAGATCCAGCAATATTTCTGGACAGAAAGCAGAGCTGACTGAAGAGGGCATGGGTGGATGCTACTCAGCAGTTCGCAAGAGGAGGACAGTTATTCCAGTTATTCATTACTAGTAACAATGATGCACAAGTCCCCATTCATGAATCTAAAGCTGCTGTACAAAGACAACACGATGTCTGTCAGAAGGATGGGTAATTGAAAACCCTTGCCTTTGCAAAATGCCTGTGGGCATCTAATGCAAGTCTTCATATGGTAATGAGGAGAGGAAACAAAGTGGGAGGGCTACTGCACATGTTAAAACTTGCACCTGAAATAATTGAAAATTGGCTTAGACAGGCATATAACCAGGATGAAACCAGCTCTAGGGCGCTCAGCTTCATCTTCAACAGCGAGGTCACTGCCCAATTTCAGGCTTACACATGGTGTCTGAAGGAGCAGCTACAGGTGGGCAGAAATTGATTTGCTAAAGGGTTTACAGAAATAAATAGCCACAGCTGTTTGAGTGTTGGTTCTTTTAAGCAAACTGAAAAGCAGAGGTGGGCACAGGCGCTTTTTTTTTCAGGAAGAAGTGGGTTTCGGTAATTTTTTAACTTGAAACTCCTAGAACTGTTCCTCATAATTTTTCTACTTCTTGATGTGGAATTAATTTTTATGCACCAATTTGATGCAGTAATATGGAAAAATACCTTAAAATTATCAAAACTACTGAAAAGAAATATTTTAATCATCCAAATTATGCTGTTTTGCTTTATTGGTTTACAAGCGTTCTTGAGATGTCTTACTGTTTCAAGGAGGGAACTATAAATTGCTTTTAAGTTTTCTAAATGCTTTCTTAAAAAGTTGAACATGATTCTGGAGTATATAGAAACAATGGATGAGGCACCTAAAATGGTCTTTTCCATTTATGAGTTAAATCACCACTTTTGGATTTTTTTTTTAATGTAGTCAGGATTTGTTTCTTTGGTTGACATTACTAGAAGACACATTGTAAGAGCCAGGATCATTTAAAAAAAGAAGGCTGGTGTCATGCTTACCTTATAGTAGTTTTGCTGTTGGGTATGTAGTGATAAATATGGTATAAAAAACTATTCTACTGCAGGTATTCTGGGTAATCTAAGGCAGCTGTTTTCCCTGATTTCCAGAGAAATTAACTATCCACAGTGTCTCCTTAATTTCAAGCAAGATTGCAGGCATCTGGACTTTCTTAACCTCTATATACTTCATTTCTTTGTTTCAGTACAGAACAACTAAATTCCCAGAAAAGCAAGAAAACTTAAGTAACAGTCAATCAACCGAAACAGTTGATTTTTAGGATCCTGCATCACTATGAAACAATATGATCTGATATAGGGCACCTCTGCTGTGGCTTCTGCTGGCAAATAATTTCTTTACACGTGTTCTTCATAGTTAACAAAATGCAGCATGGCAGCTTTTGGCTGAACAAGCAAGCCTGAAGATCTGGCTGTCTCCTTGACTGCAGGAGCAGTAGCCTTTTCCTGTATGGCAGTCCCATTAAGCTTTCGAAGATGTAGGAGTCTATTTTGATACCCTTTGTGTATTATTGTTTTGGGAGGCAAGGGCACTCGGTAGATGTCTGTTGTCTGCAATGACAGAGAAGGCTGGGGTTTCCAGGTTTCTTGATCTTGGTGCTATTTATATTCTAGTAAACAAATATTTTATTGTTGATGTGTGGGTGTTCAGCTGTCACAGTAGTGCCTGAGAATATTAGCCAGTTTTCAGCTGCTTTACATTTGTTTTCTGCCATTCCTTTTCTATATGCAATCACCTCACTCTTGTTCTATTGCAGTTTCTCAATTTTACTACATAAATACATCTTCTATCACATTGTTTATCCATGCATGGAGCAATAAAATAATCTGACTGCACCATTCTGGACCTCTTGACATTTAGAGAGAGTTGGGATTTAGACCATAGAAGAAGGAATTGCACTATTCAAGATGCAAAGTAATTAAGACGTGAACCAGGATTTCAGCAGAAGCAAGGTCAAGGAAAAGTTGAACTCAAGCAGAATTTCAGAGGTGGGAATAAGAAGGAGAGTAGGAAAGGTAGTTTGATGGTATGAAAAAGCAGTTTATTGTTTTCCATTTTGCACTGCTGGGATGGAACTATAAAGGCCTTTAATATCCTTTACTTATGCCATGCTAGTCCAAGCACAGAGATGCCAAAAGTTTGGTGATACATTGCTGTAGTTTCCTTTGTCTCCCTCTAATTTCTCTACTTCTCGCTTCTCCTCATATTTTTCCCTATATTCTTTTGCTAGACGCTTGATTTGAATATTTTCTATATACAAACCTCTTTTTTTATAGCTATCTTTTACAATTTTAATTTTCCTCTGTTCTCAGATTTTCAAGAACTTCCTGATGTCAAAAAAATCACCACAGCCTCTTACTTCCAATGCCCGATACCAGGGAGAAACAACACTTCCATGGAAATAATGTGCAGTTTCCAGATCAGAAATTATCTGTCCTGCCACAGTAAAGCTTTCATATGGTGAATAACTTGTAGGTATATAGGTCTGCTGGTGTAAAAACTCTGGTCCTAGCCACTGGGAGAATGCCCAGCCCCTCCAATGTACTCATGCTACGCAGAGGAAACTAGAAAGACAAATGGCAGAGAGGTAAGAGGGAAGTGCAAATCTCTGGAAGGGGACATCTAGGCTGAGGGGCTTTTCAGAGTTTGATAGTGCCAGTTTTAGTAAGATTTTTTTTTTTAACATTAGCTTTTGGTTAAGAATCTCAGTGAAATGCTTTTTGATGCTTATGTGTTAATTTCAAAGTGCACTTGTAGATATTAACCAGACTATTTGGCTTTTCATCCTAGAGAAAACTAAACAGCTATATAATAAAATAAATAGCCCATCACTGACATTTGTCAAATGTTTTCATTCCATCTATTTCATCATAAGGTTCTACATTTTCCGGTTCCTTCCTCCCACTTTTTATGGCACACTTTCTTCCACTAAGTATTTCTATATAACACTTCATCTGGAGATGAACTGTACTTCTTATAGTGGAATAGATTAAAATAAACCATTTCACTTGATAAGTATGCATCTTTTCATCATTCTGTCCATTCTTTTTATTGTATTACTAAACTCAATTAGAGAAAATCAAAATGCTTTATAAATCATGTCAAATACTTCAAATGTAATTTGGGAGAAAAATTTTGGTTAAAATGTTCTGGCATTGTCAAAATATCTTGTTTTGATGTCTTTGAGAATACAGTCTTTTCACTTTCCTCTTTTCAAACTTTTTTCTTTTGAATGTCTTTAAACATTGTATTAGGTACAGTAGCATGATGTAAAAGTTTAAAGTTAATGTTTAATGAAACATTTTAACTAACTGAAAGAAAAACTTCTTTTTTATTTTTGGTACCTGAACTCTTATAAAAGTTTGGGCATTTTTCTCTTCTTGACATTTTAAAACACCTGACAATATGAAATCTCTGAAACCTCTGCAAAATTGATTTTTCTTTTTCTTTGTGGTTTTTATTGGTTCTGGGCATCTGCACCAAGAGGGAACGAATTTTTGAGTCCAAGTTCCTGATCTCATATCCTCCTTCAGGTTAAGCACCTTCACTGATTACCACTGCTCCATTAAAGCAGGAGGGAGGCAACCTCTTCACAAGCCGAATGCCATTTAGGGCTCTTAGGGTGGATGCAGTCCCTGTGTTGATGAGAGGCAGTGCAGGCAGCACCAAGTTACCCTTTCACACGTTATGGAGCATGCGCTATCCTGAGCGTTGTTAATGGAGGTGGGGGGAAAGGTACCTCCCGCTCATCTCCTTCCCCCACTGATAAATTGCCAGCACAGCTTTAAGTCAACAACCTGAAATGCCATCAGGAAACCAGCTGGTGGCCAGCGTAGATCCCAGTGAGAGAAACTGTTTTGCAAACCTGCCACACCACTGACTGGGTAGACTACTTCGAATTAGAGGTGATGAAGGCATACACAGTGGTAATGAAGTTTGTGTTTGAGAGAAGAGTTTGCATCATGGAGCTAAGAACAGGAACTTGTCTTTTAAGACTAGGAAAGGTTACAAAGACATTGTTCAGCACTTTTTTTTTTCATCCTCCCAGTTTTCCACTAGTTTAAAACCTAACCACACAGCCAGGGTGGCAACACAAATATCAAAGGGCTCAGCTTTTTTGACAAAGGACAAGCCAAGCCATACTTCCGATCCCCTTCCATGTGCAATCCTCCTCTGGGTGCCAGGCAAAGCATTCTGCTTCTTCAATCAGACTGGAAATGGAGCTGGACATAATAAGTTCTTCAAGAAATTATGAATTTCTCTGTTACCTAATAGATATCAAACATCGGGCAGGTCATTTTATAATATGTGTGACTTCTCTCACAAAGAAAATGATCTATTGCTCCAAATACTACCTTAGTGACATTCGGCAGGAATGCCTGGTGAATGGGACTGCTCATTTTCATTATATTTTTCGGAGAAATAGACAAATTATTTTACTATTGCAATCATATCCCTCTTGATGGTAAATGCCACCTCCTCCTTCCAGACATTTAACCCACTAATAGGCTTTACCTGCTGACTTGGTCAATAACAGCAGCAAACATTTGGTATTACTCTATCTTCTCTGTCATATAAAAGGTTATTCCCATTCTGATAATTTTTGCTAGTTTATACTGCCAGACAATATTGATAATTCTCTTTGAGGGGTTGTTTAATGGGATGACCTTAACCAGAATAAAGTAGCTGGATATAAGCTTTTTCTACCATTGCATTTTTTCCAAAAACATAAAAAAAAATCTCTGTTCAAAAGTGTACAAATTTTTGTGTGTTGTGTCTGTGAGTTTTCCATAAATGAGTTAAATTTGTTCACTTAAACTTTACATTTTGTATTAAGCCTCTCATGGAGGAGGTGGCAGAAAAAGTAGACTTTCAGAAACTTAAATCAGTCTCCACCACTATCTCATGAATTTACAGCTCCAGTTCAGAAGGTGCTCTAGGTAAATGTGGGAAGAAGAGCCATCCTGCTGATGTGCTTGAAGTTAGGCAAGTCTTGAAACAGAGCACATCAGATTCATTCATGTCTGAAGTTTCTGTGAAAGTTTCCTCTCAAATTTACTATGGTAAATTTCTGTCTCTCTAATGATTAAAGTATGAATAAATAATTATGCAAATACAAATCAGTAAATAAATTGACTGTATTGATGTAAGCAGGCATTATGAAAGTTAAGATACATGGGAAATGAAAACAAACCTAAAAAGACAGTTCATTCTTGGCTATACAATGAAAAATGTCTAGTTATTCGTTGTTCATTGACCAACATTTTTATAGCAAATGAGGCATGAAGAAATTGTGCACAAGAACAGTGCTGGTTAAAAAAAAATCAAAAGAATCCCTCACTAGATGTGACATTTTGAAATACTGTAGCTTTTTGAGCTCCAAATGTATATTTATCTGACTACTGTTTGTATAACTTAAAACATCAAAGAATAAAAGGTTGATATGCACAGCAGAGGTAGCTTTTCTGAGATGTTTTACCTCTTGATGCACAGGCAATCTAAATATTAATATTCATCATGTTCTAATTTCCTTATTCCTATGCCAAGCTCAGAATCACTTAGAATTAAGACTCTTCTGTTTTGCTGCTATTACATATTGTTTTGTCTGATTTCACTTTAGCTTGTACAGTTCCACCTAAATAAGCAACTGTGCTTGATTGCTTTCCAGCTTCGAACTGTGATATGTGGAGGAAATAACATTCCTAATGTGTTTCTGGTAAAAGACGAAGTCTGTATGTCCATTTTAACATATGATTGGAAACTTACGACCCCAAAATCCCAGCACTTGCAATTAGGTCTATATAGTTCCTGTCGCCCTTTTCCTGTATCTTTTAAAAACCTTCAGTAAGGCAGCCTGACCCCTTGAAACAATTTATTATTGTCTTCATCGTATCCCACTTTTTATTTGCAGTGTTTATGTAGATCCTTTTTAATAATTACTGAGGGATTCAAAGTATTTCCATAACTCATTTTGTGTCTCCAAAGGATTTCACTGATGAAGGGGGCTGAAGCTTCATCTGGACAGACAGCGTTAAAATCATAAAATGACATAATTTCAAGAAATATAAACCAGCAATGCTGCTGCAAGAATTGCAATAAAATTCCTGATGTCTGGATGAGCCCAGAGTCTGGACCTAAAGACCTTAGAAATCATATGTATTCTGGTGAAGGTCACAAGGCCCTGAACAGAACTATTCTGCCTAAAATCTCTCAGGACTTCAGAGTCAGGAATTCTTCCTGTTGAATCCTTTTGTGTAGGGATGGTGGAGAGACCTATTTCACATGCCTTCATAATGGTGTATTTCACTGGTGTCTCTAACACAGGTTGGCTAACATGTTTTTCAGGATGAAAATTATTCCTATTCATGTAGATAACATATATACAACTTCATATGATAGTGCTCACACATTTTTTTTTCTCTTTCTGTAATTAATTTTCCAAATCTGAAACAATAAAAAGAAAAGGAATTTTGCTGCTGAATTCGAGCACAACCGGGTGTTATCCAGAGGCTAAATTCTTTTCCTGCTTAACGTAAGAACATAATAAGAACGTAAGAGGCATACTGGTTCAGAACAAAGGTCAGTGTAGTCCAATATCCTGGCTCCAACAATAGCCATAAGTGGGTATGCAGGGAAGAGTAGAGAACTGGCCTTGCTGTCTAATGCCTCTCCCTAAGTATTCTCCCAGCTCTCAGCTACTCACAGCTGAAGAATTTCCTTAAATGGGTGTAGTTCCAAAGTATTTAAAACACCTCTATATGTTTATGTTCTGTGGTCTTGGCCAGTCTCCCCTTGAGGCTGTGTAAGCTTACAGTATCTACTAACTGATGCCAGATGGGAGTTGAGCACCTGGATTTTGTGGCAAAAAGTGATTTATGTAATTATGGACTCCAGGATAATACTTTCTCTGTAGCTTCATTAATGCAATAGTTCTAAAACAAATCTGGTGATTTACAGGTATGTGATTAGAAGAAGTGAGGATATGTTCAAAATACTGCTATGTTTCCTTTAAAATATCTATGTAGATGTTGTGACCTGAGACCAAAAAAAATAGAGTGGATTTTGGCAGGGTAGGACACAAACTGTTGATAAAAGAGTAACCTGTGGGCTGAATGAGGAGATACTCAAACTGTTCAGGCAGGGTGCTAGAGGCAAAGAAATAGATGATTACCTCTGAATTATGTAGTTCTGAGTAAGAGGAGGATAACTGACAGACAGACATTTTTCAACCTTGCCAAGGAGTAGATGGACATGAAATGATATACCCATTCAGTAGCAAATTCCTGTTAGATTGCTCTCAGACCAGATTACTACAGATTCTTGCATCTGTCTTCCTCCATTTTTCAAACATTACCTTTTCTTTTTTTTTTTTCATTAAAACATATCTGTTGTTTATAATGATATCGATTAACTTTCTTAGATCATGCCACTTACTTATATTTCCCCATGTTTGGCACATATGCAAAATGAAACATTCTTGCATCTGTCTTCCTCCATTTTTCAAACATTACCTTTTCTTTTTTTTTTTTCATTAAAACATATCTGTTGTTTATAATGATATCGATTAACTTTCTTAGATCATGCCACTTACTTATATTTCCCCATGTTTGGCACATATGCAAAATGAAACCAACTGTGAAGATATATACAATGAATCTTCTGATGGTAAGTGCTTGCAAACAACAAAGGCACTTGAATATTCTGATGACAGGGCTTGTATAGGAGCCTACATGGCTAGACAGAATGAATCTTTTATTTTCTGTGCCTACTGTAACCAGCCACATCTCCCGCTGTTCTGAATCACCAGGTTCAAATCATTGGCTTCCAAGAATCCTGTAGTTGGAAATGCTGAAGACAGAAAAACTCTAATGGGTCATTTTGGACAGCCTCCTGCCAGGACATGATTATTCCCTCCAGAGGTATGTTAGTGCTTGATGAGCAGCAACACTATCCTCAAATGAGGCAATGTTGTCCACAAACATAGACAAGCAGAAAGAAGATATTGGTGGATGTAGACAACACATACCTTTCTCTGTAACCTGTGCCTTTATTCCGTGTTGCCTTTAATATTATTCCTTGCACTGGAAAGACAGGAAAAGGAAGGCATGTTTGAAAAGCCCCAGGAGAAAACAAACTGCTGTATTTGTGAATTTGTTTCATTGTGTTTGAGTAATAAGGAATACTTTGAGGTAACCACAATCAAATGCTCCTCAGACATCTGAACGTTTTCTTTAACATGTTGTGGGTGTTTTTCCTATGAGTGTATGTGTGGATTTTGTAGGGTGGGAGATATTCTGTTACCTATTAGAAGGTTTGCCGTGTCCCTCAAAGGATATCTCATTTGCTCAACAGATTGCTCCTGGTCCCTGATAATTTATGAACCATCACTGACATCATCTGATCACACAGCTGGCTTTGTTTCCAAGGACAAGTTTTAATGAGATTGTTTCAGTCAGGGTGCAGTCTATAATCTTAATTTCTAGGGACAGTAGAGTCATTTTTTGGGGTGATGGTAAAGTTCTTTGTTACCTGAACAAACTGTCAGGCATGCTGGAGAATTTTTTAAACCAACCTGTAAGAGGGTGTTGGAACCTCTCCGTAGTTGGTAAAATCTTCTGATGGGGTAAGACCCACAGGAGGGAAGGGGATTCTCAGTACTAGACTTTAGTGTTCACTTTTAATGAAATTTTCCAAGCTTTCAGTATCGACATTCTCAATCTGCAAGTCCTTTAGAGTCCTTAATGGTTTCTGCCTGTGCCCACGGCAGGAACTATGAATGTTTTTATCTAATCTACTTGGTGATGAAGCTGTATTCAATTTCATCTCATGATTAGATCTTTGCAATGCACCTACATCCAGTTACACCATGAGACCAGAGCCAAGCTTCAGCTGTGGTTTATTTGTGAAGGGGTGTTTTATGAGCAGCCTGCAATGCCTCCACTCTATTACTTGAAAAGAATTTTTTACTGTGATTTTCCCTTTAAATAGTTATGATCCTTGATCCATTTTTTTGTGATTTTGTGTCAGTGAAGAGGAACTGATATGCCTTGAGGGATCAGGAATGTGTCAAGCCTGACTCTGATAGATGGCTCCTTGACCAGTGGAACCATACATCTTATGGTCGCTGCAGAGCTGTAGGCTTTCTGGTGACACTGTAAAACTCAAGCTTTGGGAAGAGGGGAGAGATGCCAATAGGGTATGTGACAACAAGGCATTTTTACATTTTCAACTGTGAGGATTTGAGAGTCTCATTGTTCTGATGACAGTTGGTGATGACTAAACATGAGTCTAGATAGGTGTAATTTTATATTCTGAAATAACAAGTGAGAGACACTCTCTGACCCACCACAAATCCTTCTCAAAAGCCAATTTCTCCATTCTGTGTTATGCCTCACATGGTTGGGGTTATTCTTTCACGTATGTAAATAAATTATTCTTAAAGAAAATCAAAATCAATGCATGTGTGTGAGAAATGGTGTTTTCTGTTGATAGCTAGCAAGGTTTACTAGTTCTCCAATTTCAGATTCAAACATGTTTATTGTAGTAGGCAATATTTAAGACTGAGTGGTCTATTTTCTACACCTTTCCTGTGTCCCTTTTGCTGCTTCCCTGGCAAAGCATGACAGAGATAACGTGGTGCATATTCTCTAGGGGCTCATAGCCGAGGAAATAGTGTTTCTCCACAAAATCATCTTCCTCTGTGGCAGTCTCAGAAGGGAACAGATTTTCTATGGTTGGTTAAAGAGCTACACGCCTCACATTAAAACTTTGGACCTTTAGTTTAGGAAAACATCTTAATTCCGGACATTCTGTTTCCCCCTCCTGAACTGAACTTAGATATGAATGGGATTTAGGGACTTGGTGTCCTGAAATGAATTGCTTTCCTCGGTTGGATCCCAGGTGGTGTGGAATAACAGGATTGATGGGGCAAAGGTTTTATGCGCTGATGACTTGGGAGGTGCACAGACAGGACAGCCTGGGTAATTTTACCAGAGCTCCAAGAGAACTTTCGGACCCTACCCAGAGCCCACTGCTGTCAGCGGCAGAAGTCTCCTCTCATTCAGGAGGAGCAGGTTCAGGCCCAGTGTTTGTTAAATGTAGACTCATTATCCCCAGGTTTCTTACACAAAGATGATTACTGTAATATTTTATATGACTTTTCTCTGAACTGACTATTCTTCTTATTTGTTGAGTAGAATTGCCTGTTTTTCTCCTCGATGCATTTACACAAAGTACCTTTTCTTTTTCATGTCTTTTTAGGTAGGATTTTCTGTCAGCATGTTTTATTTGGGAAATAGCATGTAACACTGATGAATCTTCCCCTTCCTTTATTTTTCTAATGGAAAACACCTGCAGCATAGAACAGCCTTGGAAAAGTCAAGTAAGAGCCTGTATGCTGCGAAGTGCTGTGATAATAAATATAGTCTAGTATACACTGAGCAGCATAAATATGTAAATATTTTACCACATGTGTACTTGCATATCCCACCTTTTTTTTCTTTTTTTTCTTTTTTTTTTCTTGGAGAGCATACAGTTAAAATGCGCACATCAAGTTACGTATGTCTGGTACAGTGGCAGCAGTCTGCTGTTAATAATGATACTGAATATGTAAATCCCCCCACTTTTTATAACCAGTGCTTTAGGTTGCATTTACTGTAAACAAAGATGTATTTTTGGGGGCAGTTGGTTTGAGTTTATTGTTTATGTAAATCTCTCAGAATGTGACATAGCCAGATAGCTTCCTATGTTGTGCTGATCCACATTTTAGGCCAGCAGCCAAAGTATTTTATCTTTTACTTCATTATAGTGATCTTCCAATTAGCTGTGGTCTGTAATACCCTGATTTTGGTGGCAGTGGTTTGGGGAGGATTGTTTGATAGTTCTGCTCGAGAGGCAAAATGAGGGGCCTTATTATAGAAAGTGCAGAGGTTGTGCAGTAGCTGAGTTCTGTTGCAAAGTTTGCCGATAAGGGAAAACTGGCCCTTGAGCATCCATTCTATTCTGTATATTAACACTTCTAATCTGCACTGCTGATAAAACTGCAAGCCATTTGCCTTTGGAGGAATTAGTTCTGCCTCACTTGTGTAACCAGGCGATGGTGATTAACCTTTAAACTGTCCAATATTCTCAGCAGACTCCTGCTCCAGATTAGAAACTATTTAGTTATGACCAACTAAATTAACAACATTCCCTCCTCTGAAGAGTAAGATTTGGAAGGTATGCATTTTAAGGTGGAATGTGGATAATGTCCTTATTTATTCAGCACTTTTGCCACATAAAATGTATTTGTCATTTAAGAAGAAAAAGAAAGGAGAGAGGGAGATTGATTTCGGATTGAAACAATCTACAATTAGTTATGTACAGAAGGCTCTTTGGTTGAATTTGGCTTGGGGTGCTGCTTTAGATGGCCGAAACCTGTTTCTGACTTTTCGTTCTTAAATAAAACTTACGGTGCAGGGGATAAAATGGCAGGATGGTGCTCTGGCATAGGCAGCAGTTTAGGGAAAATATTTCCTTCCTTTAAAAGGAAAGGCAGTTATCTCATTTCTTCAGGAGAGTAATTTTTGGAAGTTTACTAACCTTCCTGTCACAATCAGGCAAAACAAAAGGTTTTGTACGTGGTGGTTACGGACCAACATATCCAATGGACTTAAGCTGCTGTGATAACCTAGTACTGTACCATTGTATCTACATATTTTAAATGTGTAATTTATCAATTGAAACATACCCTTCAATACATGTGCCATAAAAGAAAAGAGCAAGGGCAATTATGTAATAGTATAGTGTTTGTCTGACATGCCTTAAATCCCCATATTGTTATTCCTCACTGAATAACAAATACAAAATCCCTGTTAGCAATGTTTTCCGTTTTACCAGTTTTATATTAGCTGCCTCCTTAAAAATTGCTAATCTAGATACTACATTAGTAGGATGTCAGTCAAACTGCAATCCACAGTGAAGCCTTCTTCATATACCAATTTAAATCATTCATGGTCCTTTCTTTGGCATTATTCAAAAGATCATAATAATTTTCTTGTGCCCACAGCACAAAAAAATCAATTATTTCCCCACAAAGACTTGAAAGTACTTAGCGAGTGCTGTAAGAAAAGCTGAGGGTTATATCAAATTGAAATTGCACTCATTACACACAACACAATTAGTTGCCACTAGTCTGGCCGGTGCTTTAATTCTGAATGGCATATCTTTATTATTACAGAAACAAGCATGCAAATGGCATTGTTCAGGATTTGCAGAAATCAATAGGATATAGTGCTGTGTGTTTGGTGGCCACTGTCACTCAGTCTGCTGTGGATTTGAGATAATGTGTGTATTTGAATTAATGAAGGGAACGTGAGACATCATAAGTGACACCCAAATAAAAGAAATGGGTACATGATATTTGTAATTATTCTACTTGTGTTTTTGTTGTAAATACTTGTGCTTTTTGTTTTTTAATCAAAGGATTAATTGCATTTTAATAAGGCATTATGATTTTCAGAGCTTTAGTTAATTAAAACTTGTAGTATATAATTATGAAGTGATGCTGAGATTTGTCTAAAGATCACCCATACGTTTAGAATATGTGTATTTTTCCTTAATTAAGCAGTTGCTGCATTTTGGGGGGAGGATGAATTATATTAAATCTTTGAAAGATGATGGCAGCTACAAATGGATTTCTATAAATGGCAGCTAGGAATGTAGATTATGTTGTTGGACAAATTAAAGTGGAGGAACTACTGGGGTTGGAAACACTTTTTGGCTGTAGTGCCGGAACATTCATTTGCACAAATGTTAGCTTTCAGCCGCAGGAGTAAGAACAGATGTATTTGTTCAATGTATCATATCATTCCGCCCATTAGGTCCCAGTGAAATTGCTGCAGTTTGAAATTCTGAGTGCAGGCTGTAAATAGTCACTGGTGGTGCGTGGTAAAGATTATTTTCCATGTGACAAAAAGGGTTTTAAAAGGAGAAAGAAGGTAGGTGTGCATGCATGTGTGTGTGTGTATGTATCAACTTGTTTCTAGAATTGATGAATACTTGTACAAAGCTTTAGTCACTCACAACCTAGCCTGGGAGATATATATATATTTTTAAAAATAGATATATATAAAAAGATATATATATAAAGACTGTTTCCCGTGGGAATATATTATGTACGGATTGATAGACTAATTGCTAGATAGATAAAACAGAGATAAAGTAAAACAGTATTAGAAAGTTAAAATCTTAATGTTACAAATGAAGCTTTCCTTTGGCAGTATTAAAAAAAAATATGTCTCCTGTTATATTTATTCCATTCTTTTTGGAAGCGTACTTTGGAAATAAAAATTGATTTTACTCTTTTTTCTTATATAGTGAGGGGACAATATTGCTTTGCTGTTGAATGGTGAGATGTGTGGCTTTTTATTTCCTGTCAGCTATAAAATGAAATACATGTTTATGCAGAATAGTCCAGCACAGTCATATATTCCTATCACATAACCTTACGAACTAGAAAAGGTTTCTAACGTTCCCTCTTGAAGGAAGGGTCTTAAATTAGACTTCAACATTTCCTGCTTAGAAGCTTGGTTCTTGCAATGCACAAATATTTATTTATTTATACATTTTTAATGCCCTGCCTTGCAGACACTTTTTGAGACAAACCCACTCAAGAGATTAAAATGGTCCAAGAGAGGTGGGGAGGCAAAGCCTGCAGAGAGGGCAAAAGAAAGAACAAGAATTCTCAAAAATTTACGTTGACTTCAGCACTCAAAACAGGATTTTATTAAGTATCTATAAATGGATTTTAAGTAGGATTTTCCCATGTTTTCTCCCAAAGCTGATTTAAAATCTAATATTATTAGATTGGTCACAGCCTTCATATTTTAACTGTCAAACCCAAAGCCTGAAAGGTGATTCATTCAAAGCTTGCTAAAATATTTGCTCAGCAGCACAATAGTGTGTGATGGAAAATAAACTCCTCTAGAGCATCTCACCCTATCAGCCATGGCCTGCAGCAGGAAAAGAATGAGGGAAGGTCAGTCAATTATGTGTGGTAATCACCGTAAGCATATTATCTGAGACACAGATGTCTTCCCTGACCCCACACGACATAGCTATTAACCCCACAGTAGTATAAAAATGGGGAGGAGGAGGAGCCGGTCCCCTAGGTAAACCAGACCTTTTCAGTCAAGGCTTGTCCGGCATCTCGGTGGAGCTGTGGCAGCGAGGGCGCTGTGGCGGGGAGATGGCCCCACGCACGGCGGGCGGCGCGGCCGCCTCTCCTCTTCGGGGACCTTTCTATAGACCTAGTCATGTGAGATAAATAGTTGCATCATCGGAAAAATGAGACTGGCAAATTGACTCGTGAGATATTTCGGGAGCATAAACAGCCCTGGAATGCCAGGCGCTGCCCGTGTTTTTACGGGAACAACTTTTGTGTTGCTGAGTACACTTACATAGTGGATGCAGTAGTGCTGATAAAGTATAATACCACTATCATGCAATCGCCTAACGCTTCTAGAAAACAGAGATGATTTTCTCATTACACTGAGTAATGTGCTGATTACCACATACGGCTCCTTTTGAGTTCAAGTTCCTTCTATTTATTTACTTCAGAAAAATGATCAGCTGCTTATTCAAGTGAAAGGGATTCTTTCAGTGTGATTGTTCAAATACATCAAGAAAGCAAAGCAGATTTTTAAACTGGCTACTTAAATGGTTGAAGTTGAAGGTTCATTTAAAAGTTTACACGTAGAATTTGGTTGCTGTGTAGGAAACACGCATCAGTAGGAGATGCAGTATTCCGCACCAGAAAGCTCTCGGCTTTCCAACACCATGCATTAACCCTGAAAGTAGGTGTGGTTATTTCCTGTAGCCTTTGGAAAATCTTTTCTTGAGGTGATGCTTTGTGAGCTTTTGGGAGGCCATTTTGTGTTTTTCTACCGATAAGATGAATGACCATTAAGCAGCAGAAGCTATTGTGGTGTTGCACAACATACAGTGTAAAAGAGTCTGTGACTGACCAGATTTGTGTTTTTTCTCCTCTTTAAATAATTGACTGTAATGGCATTCTGGTCTTGTGGCATCCTCGTAACTGAGATCAGTCTGGGCCTGATGAATACCAGGGTCTGAAGGGAATGCTTTGCTCATCAGATTTGCCACAGAACATAGCAGAGGAATCCCCAGCTTTCCTTTCTGACAGAAGGAATTATTAAAAGATATTCCCCTTGATAGTCTCCTTTCCCAGGGTTAATCACCGTGTGAGTGCACATTTGCATGCATTGCTGAGCTACAGGTTACAGACGAGAAACGTGGTGGTTATCCAACAAGGTTAGATAAGCCACTGGACTCCCAGGAAAGAAAAATCTGTTAGAGGTAGGGGATTTTGACGTGGTGCAGGGTGAACGCAGGTTGCCTCTGCCACTGACCTTAGGGATGACCTAGATGTGGATGAAAAGGATGGTGACGATGACTCAGTAGGAGAGCTGGGCTGAAAGGGATGTTGCAGGTTCACATCAGAGCCAGTGCCGACCAAATTCAGCTGGAGTCCAAGGAAGAGATTTGGGCTAACTTCCCTATGAGTAAATCCCCTGTGGGAGTCTCATCTACATGGAAAGATAGGATTTTGCACTTCCTCCTATTATTGTGGTCAGTCTTGAATTTTGGTCCTCCTGTATTCCCTTATTAAACTTCCATCCTGTTGTCATTTTAGCCCTATGTCTAAATGTTGCTAAGTAACCTCCTGTGTCAAATACTTTTTCTGCCGAGAGAGAATCTTGCATCAGTCACCTATTGTGACTGCCAGATTAGATACCATAATGTGCTCGACATGGGACTGTGCTTTACTTCTATCTGGAAACTGCAGCTGATACAGGATTTGGCAGGCTACTTGGTAAGCAGCGTCTTTTCCTTGAGAATATTAAAGCAGCCCTGAACAACTTGTACAGTTCATTTACCAGCCCCTAGGCTGATTTTTAAGTTTGGAACCTTAAGGATTTTTTTTTATTTTATTTCACCTTTTAGCTCTAAATCTTACCTGTTTGAGTGAGCAACTCTGCTGAAGAACACATTGTTCCATTTGTGAACAGTGAAGTCTGTACGTTAAGACCTTATCTCTGAAAGAGAGTGAGCAGTGCATACCTGGAGCTTCAGTGAGCTGTGGTGTCCATGAGGCTCTTTTATCATGCTTTCCGTAGGGCCAAATAAAAGCCAAATTCTGATGATCACTTGCGTGAGTAGAAATCAGGAGTAATGCTCTTTAAATAATATGTAATTAGGCTAGCGTGAATGAGAATGGAACTTGGTCCCAATTGATTATATATTTCAGGTCAGTTGAAATAATGGAACAGCCTTTTCTGTCTCAGCTTAATGCAGTGGTTCTGAAGAGTTCATCACCTGCTCTTGGCTCTCTTTCCTATTTCCAGCTGATAAATCATCTTTAATGTGTTTTCTAATATTACTTTTCCATGTAAGCACTGGTTATAGTTCTATGTGACAGCAACCAGGGGAGGGGGGGGAAGAGGGGAGCAGGCAATAATTTCACTGACACAGAAATTACTGTAAAAATGCATTAATGTGTCTTAAGTAAAATTGACATACTTTGAAATATATATTGCCTATAGGAAAAATTAAATTTTGCTAACAAAACCAGAGATAGGTGGAGCTTCTGTAGCATCATTCCTGGGTACATATTGAATAGTCAGGATGGTTTCCACTGCTATATTAGTAAAATATTATCAAATGTCACATGTGCAAATCACATGTCTTATTCAGTCATGTTTTGGCGGTAACCTTTTCTTATGTGATAGTTTCTTTTTCTAGAGGAAATATTTGCTAAAACCCATAGTAATTTTAAATACATGATTTACCATATTAATACTGTCACTTATCACATGCTCTTCAGTTCTTTCTTGTCTATGCATTCTGTTAACCTTGTATGTCATAGTAAAAGCAAAATGTTTTCCATAAAGCTGTGCAAGTCACAATTTAATTGGCTCTTCTTCTCTAAATTTTGTCCTGATTATAAATAACCGTGGCTGGAAAAATAATTTTTTAAAAAAACCATTCTGCACTACATTTTTGTCATTTGCCTAAAACCCTCTCCTAGATTATGAGTACAATCTGAGAATTGTTGAGTTTTATTCACCCAAGTAAACCTATAGCTGTTTTAGATGCCAAGGAGCCAAAAAGTACTGATTTCTCCATGGTACAGAAGGAAAACAGACCTGTACATACTTGATAAGCATACTGGTTGCAGGGAAACTAATCACTCACATGTGATGGTTTAAGCATGAGAAACTGCACATAGGAATTGTATTCGGCACACTGTTTGACCACTTCACCTGCACACCACAAACCACTCCGTCTGCAGCGTTGCTGGCCTTGTAGAGAAAGCTTCAAATTGCTGCAGCTGAAAATACAATACAAAACATAGTGTCCTGCCACTCTCACCCATTGCATTATTTTGAAGAGCAACATAAAGACAGGTCAAGGCTGGCTCAGTGACAGATAAAGTGCATCTTCATCTACCTTTTTTTTTTTAAAGAAAATGTAGTTTGGGCTTCTGAATCATTTAGTTGCTTTTAAATAGACTGATGTAGCTCTATATTCCGAGAGATGCAAATAAAGACATTTTCCATAAATGCTACAGTATGGTGATGAGGTTTTATGCAGTTTACAGTGTTGTTTGCATTAAATTTCCAAAGACTAGAGATTAGGGAACTTTCATATGTGTTTTTTTTGTATTGGATCCTGCAGGAGATACAAACTGTTTTATAGGCAAGATGTTCCAAACCAAACCCAAAGTTGTGTTGGTTATGCCTACAGTGTAAGCAGGAGTTTGTTTCTGCAAACTGATATTTATAAATTTATGAAAAGAAACCTTTGAAAAATGCATATATAATTAGTAAACGCAGAGGTCTGTATTTAGACAAGGTTAAATATAGGTGTAAACTCAAAAATATGACTTTGCACCAACCCAAATTTTCCGTGTATTCAACATTTCTGCCTACATCTGTCAAATTATTTGAGTCAAAATGTATTTTCAGTATGCCTTTAAGTTAAAGGGTAAAAGGGTTAAGTTGCTGTCATACCAGCTATGTGCTGCCCCTTCCATTTTTATGAGAACATCTCACGTGTTCTTATCCGCGAACATCTATCTTAGGAAGAAAAGTATGGTTTTGGTACAAGAACTAGGAGTAATTTTTTATCTGCTACTGATCTGTAATCAGCCACAGTAAATACAAGCACTTGGTCTGAATCTCCTATGACATTTAACAAGATTTTGATTGTAAGTCAGACTCCAAGTACCCAAATTTTTTCTAACAGTTGTTCCACTGCTAGCCAATAGAACATTTCAAATGAAGTAGCTACAAAGACTAAAAAAAAAAAAAAAAGTCAGGTTTTTGACATGAGTCATTTGGGTTTTAAGGAATTTATTGACGGAAGAAATTTTATTGTCCTGTCTGGTAAGAAGTAGGGACTGGAGTACCTCCATACAACAACTGACCAGGGATTTGAGATAATTTTCTTCTTTGCCTGCTAAAAGATAGGCAGAAACAATAAATTGGGAAACTTCAAGTTCTAACAAAATATGAGATAAGAAAAACAAAATACTCACTTTCAGCGCCCAGTGATGGCAGAGGCTGCTTACTACTTTTGAAGAGATCTTCAATATCAGCTACGTAAATAATGATCTTACACACGTACAAACCTGTAGAAGGAACAGTCTAGAAGAGAAAGCTTAGAAAGAGGAATCATGGTTTTCCTCTGCTGTTTCCTGTCTGACAGGGAATCTGATGCCAGTCCTGCAAACTCCTGAGTGAAGCTGAGAACTGTACAAAAAGACTGGCTTTGGTCTTTGATTTAGGGTCTGAAGTGTCAAGATACTGAGCATTTTGTGGAAGATCCCCAATAGTTTTTACTGACCTCTATTGTACTCAAAATCTTGCAAAATACTGCTCCCAAAGTTCTGATTGGCTAAATCCTCTTTGTCACAAGTGTTGCTTGTTGATGTTGGTCTGTTTAAATCCCCTGTGCCATGTTTTTTTGCACTAGTGTTGCACACATGCTGGGCTTAATATGCTGTAGGATATGGGTGCCCACTCTGTACTCCTGTGAGCTAGCACATTGCCCATCTTGTTGTGCCATCATGGATTCTCATCTTGTCCTGCTCAATCAGTGCATCCATTGGCTGTTACTTTATCTCCCCACTACCTTCTCCTCTCACTCTCCTTCCTTGCCCCCAGCTGCATCAGCTCTTCCTCTCCACCAGGCATTCGGACTCAGACATCAGTCTTTCCACATTTCTCTCCCAGGTCCTTTGTGTGTACTGAAGACACAACTTTGGAGAGGGTCACTGGTGCTCACAACTTTTGTGCACATCCTTTCTTGAAATTTGTCCTGCACATCCAGTCATCCACCCAGATGCAACTTGTGCAACTGCTCCCTCCCTTATGGATGCCTTTCATTCTCCAGCCCTTTAACCTGAATCAGCTACAAAGGCATGCAGAAAAACAGCCGTTTGACTTTTTTCTCCTCTGCTTTTAGCAAACCCTGGATCAACTCTCCTAATCCTTAGAAAGGTTACATCCTTTACCCTTTTCCTGCAAAGCACTGCTCCTTTCTGGCCTCTCACTTTCTATGTTCCCCTCTATGACAAGCACCTCATCTTGTTAACAGCTTTAAGCAAAAAATAGCCTTTTTACCTTGAGGAAAAAATAATCAAACCAAACCTGGTGAAAAATTTGCAGACAGCTCTGTCTGAAATATTTTTATGCTAAAAAATTGCAAATTTACTTTTCCATTCATTGCATACTTCCTTCAATGATTGCTACATTTCATCTTATCTGCCTGTCATATCTTTTGAAGATCTTTTGTCTTCAGCTTTGACTTAGCATGGCCAAAACTGAGCTCTTATGCTTCTCTTCTGTACTCTGAGTCTACTTCGACTCTTTTCTTGGTTGCACTGATCAACATTATTACCATTCCTGTGATCTTAGACCTATTAACCTGCCATTTTTATTCTCTACAAGCTAGTGGTGAAACCCATCTTTCTTTTGGTAGTAAAATGAGGAAGTCTCTCATCTAAACCATTGTAGTCTCTTCCACCTCTTTCTTTATAGTCTTTTTTTGCTCTTAAACGTACATCATCTCTCTTGGATACAGACAGAAAACCAGGCCTAGCCATGCCCATTATTCCAAGTACTCAGCCCTGCTCATTCCTCCTCTCTTATGCTCTCCCATTGCTCTCACCTTCAGGTGTACCAAGCAGCTGCCTTGCCTTCTAGTTATGACCAGCCTGCACCCTGGTTACTAGCTTATATGAACATCACCATACCTTTTGAACACAAAAACACCCAATGGACTCATTTGTAAGGCTTTTTCATTCTTCAGCCATTTCTTCAAAAATCGTATCTGCTGCAGCAATGACTGGTGAAAACACCCTTAAGGTCACAGCTGGCCCATAAGGTTTCAGTACTCTGAGGAGTAGGGAGCAGGGCGGGGAGGTATGCAGATGTCTACAATGAGAGGGGGCACACATCTTTTTGATTTTGTAATTTTTGTTTTCCAACTTCTGTGTATTACCTGAATTATTTCACTATAAGCTCTCGGAGAAAGGGATGCTCTGCCTTTAGCTGTGTGCAGCAGCACCTCTGTGGGGTCCTAATCCCAGCTGAAACCTCTGTGGTGTGTCACTGCAGCAACCTCACCAGCTCATATCCTCATCCACAGCTGTATGCATTTTGGAAATCCTCTGTGTTTGCATCCATACTCCTTACCCTCTTTCCCATACTTAATGACATATATTTATCAAGCAAGCACAAGAGGACAAGAGGAGAGGCTCCCTTAAATGCATCAACCTGCAAAAGATTTATGTTTAAGATGTGTATGTCACATATGTTTTGTGAAACTTTCACAGTCATGATGTTTACCTTAATTTAGTGATATACTTTTCCTTAGGAAAGCAGGAGCTCCAGGGCAGAGATGGACTCTGGCAGCTGTAAGGAATGATTACTTTCCAGTTTGGCTAATGATTTAATCCACTGTGGTTGCAAGTCTTGCCTTCCTCTGTGGATGATGTCAACATTTCCATGGGCTACATGTGTTGTATTCATAAGTGGTACTTAGAAATATGTGTTCTGTAATCTCCTCCTTATGACTGACACTTTACACATGTGTTTATCTACAAGGAGTGGTGACATTAGCTTGCTAATTTTGCCAGTGTACTGTACCAGTGAGGGTGTGAGAGACTCAGAAGGATATTTAAACTGGCAGAGAGAGAATTATTGACATTAGCTATGAGTACTTTGTAAGACTCTGTTTTGGAATGACATTTATTATCTTTGCTGCTGAAAGTCATCCATCATTCCCAGATGGACCTGCAAGCCTTACAGAAACCTCTCTTCCCAAATCCCACTCATTGCCAGTGGCCAGAAGTGCTCGCCTATTGACATTTGTAAATTAGATATACAGATATTATTCCCTGAGAAGAAGTGGAGTGTGCAAATAGTATGATAAGATATGGTTTTCTTGGCTGCAGAATGGACTTCAGTGGTGAAAAAAATGCTCATTTGCCAGAACTCCACCTACATGCCCCTGTGTATCCATGGAACTCGGGTTTTCTTTATTAACTAGACTGTATGCACAATATTCACATGGTGAAGATCCTCAGCAAGAGCTCATACTGCCCATTTAAGTGGTTTTTTAAAGAATCAATCTCTTACCTCTCAAAATTACATTCATATGGCATTGTTCAATATGTATGGCTGACTGCTATAGAAAGCAGCAACAACAGGGTACAATGCACTAATTTTATCCCACTTTGACTTTGAAAATATAATCGGTACTTATAAAAATTGTAAATACTACAGAATCATGCTAGTAGGTTTATTCTAAAATGGAAGTGCTAATACATCAAGCAAAATAGCTTTGCTAGTCCTAACTGGCTCCTATTATCACTATTATCAGAGAAGATATGCCTCTGGCAACAAAAGTGTGCTGGAGCACAAATGAATATATGCAAGAGAGCCGAGATTTAAGGAGGTGTTTCTTTTTATCTTACAATGAACTTTGTTCTTTTGAGTGCCAGTTAGAGTAGTAAGTGCAAGCTCTTATGTCCAGTGGCCAGCTCTCATCAAGCTAATGAAATGGTAGCCCAATAAAAATACACATAACTACCCATTATGGAAGTATGCTATTCCTCTCTGCATTAGGCGACAAAATACAATCACTTTTGATGTATGATGTATTTATAATATTACCTATAAGTGCCTATTGTAAACAAGTTGTTAGATTAACAAGCACAACATACAAAGTATCATTATAAAGTAATCATTCAGTCAATCAAACAATCAGAATCATCACAGGGTTGTTTTTTTCCACATGAAAGACAATGCCCGAACTGAGGGTTTTTTTCCTCAGGTTATGCTATAGGATCTATTTTTTTATCACTGTTCTGAATATTGATTTGCCTATCATGAGAATCGGCAACAAGAACAGCATGGTGACTTGGACATGTTTTTAGGGAAAAAGAGTTACACAGCAGTGTTTGATTTTGACTGAGTTGACGATGGCATAAACGCTGTTGCCCAGTCACCAGTGACCGTCCTGACCATTTCTATCATGTCCTTTTTCATGAAGTTTTTGGCAAGTATGTTTCAGACTGCTGCAGCCTGTTCCCACTGGCCTGAAAGTCATGCACCCTCCATGTGTTGAAGGTCTTGTGTCAGTGCTGTGTCAGAGCATCCAAAGCCAGAACCTCACCTCAGGAGTCCCATCAAATATAATTGCATACAGCCAAAGCTTCCTGGACTCTGCAGGGATTCATCTCATCCTCATCAAGATGACACTGTGTTGACTATGGGACTGTCACAACAGCACTTGTAGGAGCATGGCAGCGACATAAGGAAAATGAAAGAAAAAATAACTTATGCCCTCTATCTACCCTGAGGAAGGCATCTTTGCAAATGAAAGCAAGTGAGCATAGACCTCACTTCGTTTGCATTGCCTGGTACATATCAGGTCAGCGAGATAGTGGTGGGTAGGCTCTCATTCCCTGCTGAAATACTGCTGTGCTTAAGCCTGACACCTTAGCACAGCAGCAACAGATTTTAAAGTCTCCTTATTGCCAATGAACAAAAGGGCTAAATCTAGACATTGCTCCTTCCTTAAATACCTTCTAAAGTTCATTTTAGTTAGTTTGTAAGTTGTCTGGGTTGATAGACTTGCTTAGTTAAATACAGACAGGGTTTGTGAAATGTGCCTTAGTCCTGGTAAGTTCTTCTTCATACTCATGGAAATAAGAGTAACAGTGGAAGTGGCGATAGAAGAATTTAAGAACTCATTCATTACCAAAGTGAGTAAGGAGAGGCATCTGAAATGATTGTATAGAGAAATGCAGACAGCTTCACAGCTTTTTATATTCTGTCTTGCAAGTTAGAATGCAAGTTCTCAGTTCACGTAGCTGAGTTCAAGATCTTTAGTTACCGATGGAAAATGATCTGGCATTTGTTATGGAATAAGAGAGAGACATCTTTAGGTGAGATGGAAGAATTTGTTTTGGCGTAATTAATACAATGTGTAAGAGTGCAGTGTGCGTGAGAGGGTTCCACTAATGCTGATGGGTGACTTAAGTTTTTGGCTCTGATGTCATTTAAAATGGAGCTGGTTACCATCTCAAAAAAACCAGCCTGCTTGAAGATACTCATTAAGTTGGTAAGTCCTGGAACAGTGCTAGGGTGAGACATATCTGCCAGACAGCATCTGTTTTGACAGTTCATGCTCAGTATTTAATAGAACACCGAGTTGTCCAAAATGCCTTGAGGTAAAATAAATTGTTGCCAGGAGCCCACTCTCTCGCTGGTTTAGTACATCTTAATAGCAATCTTTTGTCTTCAGCTGCAAGGTGATTCCTAAATATGTCTTCAAAGCTTTTGTTTGCAAAATGACAATCGGTAATTTATACAATAAGTGTTTGCATTATTTACAACAATAGAGACCACTGGCAATAGAATTACTATGTGAAAACTAACTAGTTATATCATAAAGGCATAATTTGTCAAATAGGCAAATTAAAGTGTCTATGCCCTCTGCAAAATCCTGATGAGTGGATTTATTTGGGTAGGTGGACATCTGGTTAATCCTAGCTGTCTTCACTTGGCCGCTGATATGAATTCCTCACATTGTGAGGAAATTTCTTGTTAGCTGTTAGCTAAAACCAATGAGATTTGACTAAGCTCTCCATACACGTGGAAGGCAGCCAGGATGCTGTTTGGAGAACACATGCGAGGTGCTTCCTGAGCACTTCTCAGCTCTTGTCTTTTCCATATGCTCTCGGTACAGGCAAAACTCTATGCTATAACTGTTAGGGTTGATTCATGCCTTTCTGAGTGGAGAAGACCATCTAGTCTTTTCACTTTGATACAGGCTCTTCAGATAGCTTTCTTGCTTGCTTTAAAACAGCAGTATTTGGTGCCTGTAAGTAGTAAGTCACTAGTATTAGAAATATCTGTCTGTTTACTTCGGGGCTGGAATGTGAAAGGAGAAGTGTTAAAAGTGAGCAGAACATCTTGAACACTTTGACATCTTAGTATTCTCTGAACTTTGTCTTTCAGGATGGTGACCCAGATGTAGCCTAAGCAGAATGTTGTTTCCTTGTGCATCCATCTCCATCTCCCATCTATTGACGAAGATCTGCCAGAATACAACTAGATCTCACAACTGTTTTCATTGCTGAGGGTCATGAGGTATTGTTGTGTGGAGGTGTACTGAACTGCATTTCTTTCTCTTCAGTATCTAACAAAAGATTATCTTGGATTGATACCTTCCTTTTCTTGAGACATTTTACATGTGTGGGATAGCAAAGCTGCTGTGTTTTTTCAAAATCTATGCAACCCCATTAGAAAAAGAAAAATGAAGTTAAAAGCTTTCAATGTGCTGATCAGTCTTTATCATATGACGTTACTTCAAGTATTCAAAGAATGTAGCTGGAGATCTCTTCACAGCCTAAAAAGTCTGGAGTAGAGATCAGTGATTCTCATAAATTTGATGTAACCACCACAAATGGGAAGAAGCAATTGGAAGGACTGACTGCTGTTATATCATTCTACTTGACTGATTGCATTTGTTTGTTTATTACTCACATTTGCAAGATGCAAGGACCCCACTGGGTTGCAAATGTGAAATATTTTTCTGTCATTCAATAAAAAATCCTAGCAACACTTGCTTTAAAATGTTACTGATAGCTGGGATTGGAGTTTAGAAATTTATTGGTGCAACTATTTCCTAAACAATATTCTAGAGATCTCTGCAAAATATGGAATCAAGATTCACAGTCTGATGGAATCAATCCTATTTATAATCTTAACAAACCCAGACACTTGCTAAATCTGTACTTGCTAATTATTACCTTGGTTAATGTTAAAGCAACACTAATATCTATTACATGCTCCAAGCAAGCAGCATGCTATAAATATGCTCCTGTTATATTTGGTAGCCGGGAGTCCTTGGGCATGGAATTTGCACAGAAATCCTAAAATTAAAATCAGAATTTGGGACTTTTTTTTCCAATTCACTTATGACATTTAAATAAGTGCTCTTCAGGCCATGTGTAATGGTCATTACCTCGTAAATGATTGCATATTTAAAACGTATAAGGATTTGAAAACAACACCTTATGTGCACTCAGCCCTCAGCTGAATTGAATTCTTGAAGTAGGAAAAGACACATCTTCTTTATTTCATGATTCTTTGGGAATATTGCTTTCCCCAGAAATCTCATTGTAAGTTACTAAAACTGGGGATAGAGGCAGGTAATTCAGTAACTTCAATTAAGAATTATTTGATCTATTCTTTCCTTTCAAGACACACATTTTTCTCTGGTGTAAAAGAAAAAGCTGTATAGCCAGCCTAGATAAATGTTGAGTCTTTAAGGTTCTTCTAAGCACCCTCTACTGAGAACTGACTGTCAGAGGTGCTCAGCACACACCAAAATGGCATCTCATATTTATAGAAAAAAAGGTGGTACTTGAGAAATTATACGCATGTACATGAAATGTAACAAGTCATCAATTTGCAGGTCATTTTCACATAAGTACATAAAACAACAACAAAAAAAATTAACAGATTTAATTTTTTTTGTAGAGTAAAGTAAATAATTTTATGCACAGCAGAATCTGTTAATATGAGTAATTTTATCTCTACTTGCTGGGATTATAAATACATATATATGTGTGTGAAGAAAAGTCCTTGTAAATATCCATTGTATTAGCTTGTAGTTATTGGCCAGGTAGAAGGTTACAGTAGAACACAAAATCATCATCTTGTCTGAATTACTGTCACCATGGAACAAATTGGAAAAAAAAATTATTTTGTGTCAACCAGTCGCACCCCACTGCACACATGGATGTCTCCTAAAGCCATCAAGATAGTATCTGAGCATGTAATCATAGCTGGAACAGTAAGGAATCCTCATTTTCTGCAACAAACAGCACATTGAGCCCACAGAGACATGACCAACATCGTCACTCTCAGCCAAAGTTAGAAATAAGATTGCTTTGAGATTATTTTTTTTTTCTGCAAATGTGCAAGCAGGAAATTTTGGGGACGACCTTAGCATAGTAAATAACTTGTGTAGCTAAGGTTAAAACTGCAAGCTTTGCAAGTCACTATAAATTCCAAAACGGAAACAAAGTAAGCTTAAATTGTATTTAAGTATTTCTGGGTCTATACAAATGGTTTTTTCCAAATCTTCTTCCTATGCTGAGGACTACAGATTTAATCATTCTTATGTAGTTACCATGTTAAAAAGATTTAATTGTTTCAACCAAGTTATCTGACTATATATATATATATGTTTTATTCAGAATCCACATATAATTCTTGTATAATCATACCAGCTATATAACTTGTGTTTCTAACAGTAAAGCTTTCAGGGAAAGCAAAGTAATTTTCGTTTAAAGGCCTTACTTTGCAAGATACTGAATGCTCCAAGAACCATAAAATCTGCAATGGGTGCTCAACACAGAAACTGCGTGGTTGTTGACAGCATCCGTGGTTCAAGACTGAATGGAATCAAAGTGAAAGAGCTCCAAATGACTTTGCTGAGCTTTGAATCCAACCCAGGCTCCTTGTGGGTGATCCAACGAGGTATCGTGCTCTTTGCAAACCACCAAAAGTATAAACCCTTACTGTAGCTGCAGTTTCTCAGACGGAGAAAATAACCAAAGAGTGGTCCTCAGTTGTAAAGGAAGATTACTTTGGGTCAGTTTTGGAACTCACAAAGCTTTTAATTTTAATCTCAATTACCCATCAGTAACATACTAGGAAACTGATGGTAGTTTGGAAAATACTAATTTTCCATCACTTTTAATGCTCAGAGTTAAATATATGCTCTAGTGATGTCTGGAAAGGGATATCTTTAATCTAGAGTGCTCAGAAACCCTTGATACTGCCTTCTTACTGAATGCTGATCCTGAGACACAGCAAGAAACTATGCTCTCCAAACTGATTGGGGATGGGGGTGGTGTTTGAGAAATTTTTCCCCCTGAAATTTTCTAGGTCATATAGATTCTACTTGTTCTTGCCCTGAAGAAGCTCTGGTGTCCTGGCAGGATATTTGTTCATACGCAGCTTGTTAACATTTATTGTAGAAAGATCTGTAAAGAAATACCATAACATGAAATGATGAGAAGATTTGCCCAAGGAATATTTATTTATTTACCATTCCAGCAGCAGCTGTTACCACAAAGTACTGAAGCTACTATACATTTTGGGTTCAGAATATTATTTATTTTAATAGAAGAAATTTGTCATTTGGGTCAATTTTGTTTAAAAAATTGCAAGCAGCTAGGAGATATAAATAAGCCTTTTGTTTCACCACATTTTCTTTCTTATGGATCGATCTTTAATGTAAAGTGCAGTGGTTTATTTCTTCTGCTTTTAAAGGTAAGCTGAACATACTCTACATTGCAAAAAGTCTACGGGTACTTACTTCTGACCATGGAACAAACAGAGCCATTTCGTTTTGAAATGGTCATTTTCCAGAAAGCACATTAAAGTGCAATTTATCCAGTTTACAAAAACATTGTATCATTTCTGTGTTTAGCATTATGTTCATGGATGGATGACTCTTCTACAACAGACTATAGTATTTACTGTACAGGCAATGGATTTTCTGTGCTGCCTGGTTACCAGTAACTAAGAAAGAAGATGAACTGTGCACGATTCTAATAGAGCCTAGTCTATTAGTACACTGCAGTTTTATTTCAGAATAAACTGGCTAGAAGCAGAGGGAAAGAGCATTACTTTGTTGATTTAAGTGACCTCTTGCAGCCCAGAATCTGGGCCTTATCTATTCTGGGCATTTATGATGCTGAATGAATTATTTGCCACTTCTGTTTAAATGTGATTCTTGCTAGACTGATTCAGGGCCAGATTTTCAAACCTTATTGCTAGGAACATTGCTGTCTAGCCAAAGGGAGAGGGGAAAGTAGCTGCACTGGCTCAGGGACAAGACAGGAATCAGAGAGTGATTTGACGGTTTTGATGCACGGGATGTCTTTCTAGTAATGAAATTACTCACTAACAAAAGCCTGCATTTGTCCACTACATCCTACCACTAGTGTTGACTATTTTGTCATTAACATAGACAGAAACAAGTATAACTTACCACACCAAGACATAGACTAGATTCACATCACCTTTAGTATGATGAAGGTAATATCACATAGACCTAAATTAGCCTTTGGTGCAATTACTGACGCAGCCAAGTGTTTATAATTTGTAACCTCTGCCTACAAATTAACACCTCAACTACTTCTGAGATTAGTAGATCACAGCAGTGGAGACATGATGCATACAAACTTTGCTGAGCTCCAACGTCCATCTTTCTTCAGGGAACAGTTGCACAAAAATTTTCCTACTCCATTTGTACTGATAAATTGCTGGGACTTGATCCCTGTATCTGAGCTGTTAGTAACTTGTCTTGACTTTACTGGCTATAGTGTTTTTAATTCCAAACAAGGGAAAACTCAGCTGTGTGGTTTGGTATTTTGGGGGATTTCTTCTAGCAAATATCAATAAATGGAAGATAGTAGATCAAAGAAAGGAAGCCACAGGATTTTGTAAGATCCCTATTGGTGACTATCCTCAGCTTTTCTAGCAACTTATTTCTCAGGTACAGATACTTTGACGTGCACTGGAAGGGACACTACCCCCCTACCATGCAGAGAGAAAGGTACATTAGAAAACTAGTGAACTGTGCATAGTTTTTAGAAAGTCTGTTATCTGCATTGTGGCCTCATGAAAACTACTTTGGTTCTGAGCAATATTTTTTCTTTTATGATACATTAAGATCTCATCATACTTTTTGCCACAGTTATAAGGAATTAGACCAAGCCGGTTGGGCAAGATCGTGCAACCTTATCCAAAAAGCAGAACTGAAGGTCATATGAAGTGATACTGCCAAAAGCAATTCACTGAGCAATAGAGGCTCAGTGGCAATTTAATTAGGTGCTTATAGTAGTCAAAGCATGAAAAGCCAGCTATGAAACTGCCATCTTCACAATGTCCATCAGAAGTGTAACACCAAAACACACCTAAATATATTCTTCAGGATTGTGACATCTGAGGGCATTTATTTGCCTTTAATAACACAAATAGTAAACCTCACACCATAAGATAGGCTAATGAACATGTATCTTTGTTATATTTCATACACTTTTGATGTTGGATTAACAAAAATAGGGATGTGGACATAATGTAGACTTTGTGCTGTTACGGCAATGGAAATCACAAGATAACTTTGGACCTTCACCCCATGGAAGTGTTTTTGCAAGGTTTTTAAACATAGAGATGTTGCCTATAATGAGGTGGTGGGAAAGCATGTGATTATCATTGTAAGAACCGAAGCAGCGCAGCAATATTCCTCTTAGCAGGAGCAGAAATGGAGGCATGGTGGAGATGCACACTGGGGCAGTGCCTCATGGTAATGCCTGGGGCAGCCAAGGTTCATTCCCAACCTTGCTTCTCAACAGTACAAACTTAAGACCCAAAGAGGATTGTTGTGGGGTATGCTGCTACAGTGGGATATATAACAATAACGAACAACTTCAAGCACAAAGGGAGTTTTGGAGGTTTTTTTCCCAAAAGACCTACCAGATTGGTTTCCACTTATTTACCACAGCAGTTTCATATGAGCTCCAACCCAGACCCAAACTGGCCTTGTGCTAAACACATAATTTATGTGGTTTGCTCTTATCCTCTGGATACTTCTCACTGGTAAAAATAATATTGCCCCTCACAGCCCTGCAGACAACATTGCGTACTGGGGAGCTGGAACTCGCACCACCGTGAGTCATTCATGAGTGCGCAGCTCATTTTTGGAACTAATTATGTCATGGAAAGCAGATTTATTCTTCACCCCCTTCCGGCCCCTACCTTACCCAGTCCTTGCTAATCTTGCTTTCTGGATAACAGGGGGGAAATGAGGAAGGTGTTTAGCAGTTTCAGTTGTCTCTGTGATTCAAATCACAGAATGAAGCCAGACAGGAAAACAAGTGCAGATCAGGCAAAGACTGCCTGCTCCGCTTGTGCTTTCTCTGCAAGAATCAGTTTCAAATATGAGGTACATTTTTTTTTCTGTTGCAATTAATTAAGAAAAATATTTCAAAGCTGTATAATTAAAGGCCAGCATTTTATTAGGGTTTAAAATAGTCTTTATGAAATCTACTCCTGCCACTGGTAATTACAATGTACATCTTAATATACCTCTGCTAGGCCTGAGCTGGAGATAACAGTCCTGTGTGTATTGCATTTGGCTTGTGCATAGAAGGTAAAATCCTTTATCTTATCTCAATCTCCACACAACAACCAGCCTCTCTTCCAATTCAGCCCTAATCTTCTTAGTAAATAATACTGATATTTTTCACCATAACAAAAATGGAGCTGCCAGATTCAGACTGATAACACCTCTCATTTACACACCATTCTCTGTCAAAATCTGCCTGATTTTTCTTAATCTCTTTAACTCATCAAAAAATACTTTTTTACATTCAGCCATGGTAAGTTCCTTGCTACCAAATAATATTATTATAAATAAATCCGTTGACTACAGCTGTCTCTTTGGATAGATATTGGAACTCCTCTCTTTCCTGGCTTGTTTCCTTGAATGATGACAAATTATTGTTGTCCAATTTAATTTTGCTGTAAAGTTTGGTATTCTAACAAAATGACCGAAAAGGAGTATTTAGCTGAGAGCATGCCCAAAAGGCTTTTTTTTTTCTTTTTCCACAGGATGTCATCTCAGTTTACTTCTCTTGAGAATGCTGTCTTTGCACTCCCATCCTTTCCTTTGCAATGGTTTATCTTGAAAACAAGGGAAATGATAACCTCAGTCTTTGGATTTTTATAGCCTATTAACTATCTCTGCATGATTTCTTAAATTGTAAAAAAAAATGTTGCCAAGAAAATGGCAGGAAAAAAAGCTGGATAGCAGGATTTCTGCTTACAGTGGTTGAATGGAAATAACACACTTAAATATGACTAACTTATTTCAGCAGCATCCTGCCCTCTGAGTGACACGGACATTTGGAATACCTGTCCTAAAATGGCAAACCGTCCATGTAAGTAAACACCAGACTCAGTCTTTTTACACCAAACCTGCTTTCACCCACTGCCATGTGACAGACTGAGGGATATGTCACACCAGCAATTTTTATGTCGAACTTTCCTATCAAAGAAAACGATCTGAAAATCTAAAGCAGAATAGGGCCCAGAATTGCTAGGGTTACAGCTGGAAGCAATAGGTATTTGCCTTCTGTAGAGCCTGTGAACCTGAAATGCTAATTCTATCCCGAATTAGAATTCTGTGGGATATCTTTAAAAGCATGGCAAAGGGGCTTTTGTTCCACTAACTTTACAGGTGTTTTTTTCAGGATCATTTTTACACCACTCCTTTTTTATTAAAGTTTGCAGACTTGTTTTTTGGAAGCAAGGTTACACATGTTCATTACAAAGTAGTAAGATCATATATTTCAAGATATTATCTTCCACAGTCCTAATCAGCACAGCACCTACAGCATGACCTACAGCATCTCTGTCCATGTCAGGATTATGGAAAAGATGAACCACAATGTTTAGATAATCTGTTGTCTTTGTGCCACTCTGCAAGACATAGGAGCCTGTGATACCAGTGAGTACAAAACTGACATCTTGTCAGGCTGGTGGGGAATGAGACATCTGGTTAGCATGAGATGTGGGACATTGGCCTTGGCTAGTAGATGACCATTGGCAGGGCTCCAAAACATGTCTGTGACTGTTGTACTCTGGCACTGTATTTAGCCCACACATCAGGACTTTTCCTGCACCTAGTGCTATGCTGGCCTTCTTTCACTGCCCTGCACTAGGAATAGAGAGCACAGCTGAGAAACAGGGCAAATGTGTTGGGAACTAAAGGCAGGACATAATTGCTGATGCTCTTACTACTACAGCTACAGCTACCACTACTGTTAGGACTGTTTCTACTACTCATTCAGTCACAAAAGTGTGCTAGAGTGCCAGGGCTCCTTAATTAGGAGGCACCATATGAAACTGGGACAAAGAGAAGATCCCTGCCTGACAGGCTAACATTTAAGTCCTACTGATAATATCTATCACACAGGAGACACAAAAGACCAGAGTCTTCCTACAAACTTGAAGAAGAAAGCATCTGTCCTGAGTATGAGCTAAGGTATATGGTTTTTTTCTAATGACAGACTTGGTATTTATGTATATCCCTGACAGCACACTTGTTGGTTTACGTTCTGTTTTCCTTATCATTTTGGTTAGCTCTCATCTGCACCTGGTCCACTTTTAATTTATCTTGCCTGAGACTGTGTAAGAGGACTGTATCAGCTCTTATGGTGAAGCCTCACCAGAGAATTTTATAATGGAGCTAGTCATCCTCTATTCACCTAAAATACACCTCCTGATGCATTACTTATGTGCCTTTTTTTGCTGCAGTATCTCACTGGTCATTTTCACTGTCCTATGACTGATAAGTAACCTGGGGTCCCCCTCTAGCTCAATCTTTTCTAACTGGTTCCTGATTTTTGTTATTAGTTATTATGTTATTTTCCAAATGCATTACCTTCATTTGGGGATAAGTGACTAGCTTCGTTATCTTCAATACACTGCTTCTCATCCCATTCCTATTACACCTATCCTTACTGTCATCCAGCCTTTTTCTGCATGATATCCTTCTCTCCTGTGGACTGATAGTGCCAACCTATGTAGTATCACCACATTCCTAATATTTGTGTCATGGTCTTAATTGAAATAAAAGATCATACCCAACACTGATCCATAAATAATTCCACTGCTAACCGGTAACCTTCCCAATACTTTTCCTTTCAACAATATCTTTTGCTGTCGTTGCTGGAGACAATCTTTTACCTGTCTTTCTATTCCTCTACTAATCCTTATCTTCTCCAGCTTAACAAATAATTTCCCATGTGGCACCATACCTTACACTTTACCGAAGTCTAGATAGATGAGATTGACTCTGTTTCCTTTGTCTAGAAAATCAGCTATCTTATCAAAGGAAGTTATTAAGTTAGTCTGCCTAGATCTCCTTTCTTTTATTGTATTTCCTACTGCACTGTAGCCAATGTTTCCTTCACCTCCATGCCTTTATTTATCTGTTCCTTCAAAACCTGTTCTAAACCCCTGTGTGCTTTAGACATTAGGTTAATGAACCAATATTGGCCTAAATGGTTTTCTTTTTTTTCCCCTCTCATCTAGTATACTTTCTGTTCTCCAATCATATAGCACTATCTTTACCTTTATTTATCTGGTTTTGTTCCTCCTTTTGGCTTGAAAGACAAACTTTCTCAATTTTTTAGCCCTTTTGAGTTCAAGAACTTTGAGGTGTAATTTTAATTTAAGTCTCTGAGTTCATCATTTCACGTGATCTTAGTAAGCAATTGTGTTAGTTCATTAACATCTCTTCTCTGGTAATAAGTAAAATATTAGTTGCAACCTTTTCCAAAGGTCTGTAATTTAATTGAAACTGCTCAACTCATTTTTGTGTTTGTGATCCATTTTTGTCTTTCATAACCAGATTTTCTATTGGCCCACAACAGTTTTGGTGATGAGTGCTGGAGTCTTGCATTGAGATGGAGAGGATGATTCATCTTTCATAAGTGGTATCAAGTGTATGCAGATAACTTCAGATAAGAAATACAAGAGCAGCGGGGGTCTGGGTGTGAAAGAAGGGGAGCCTAGGATTGAAATGGGATGTTTTACTAAGAAAATTGAAGAAAAACTAAAGTTGGGGAAAACATTTTTAAGTTGATAGTTACTTCATGCAATTGTTCAAGACTTTATCCAAAGCAAGGGAGGAACGTAATTTGCTAAACATCCACTGTGGTGGACATTCATCTCTGCAACAGGCAAAAAGGAAGATACTATGAAATAAATGACAGAAAATCAGGACTAACCCTGAGATTTCAAATCACCTTACTTCTTTTTCTGACTTGAAAATTCCACATAAACTGCCCTCGTTCAAATGTATGTGTGACTATGCACTCTCATCTCACTGTTCACACAGTTTCTTTCCATTCAAATTTTTGTGGAAGGTTAGCAAAAGGGAAGAATAGACATCACTCTTTGTATAAGCATACACTTATAAATATTTCTTGTTTTAACTCTTTTTTTCCAGCTACTCTTTTTGCCTAGTTTTATTGATCTCCTACCCCCTGGTAAGCTGTTAATCAAAAACTGTGAATTCCGCTTCCCATCAGATGGTGAATGAGGTTTAACTGGTATCCTGTCAGGGAGATACGCCACAAAAGCAAAATGATTGCAACGCAGTGGACTCTGTGCTTTTTAAAACTTCTCAGTATTGCCAAAGTAACTAGCCCCTATCTGACATATGCCTATTTCAACTGTGTGTGTGGAAGTATTCCCCCTTCTACAGCTAGAGAGCTGATTTATGGATTAGTTTCAGCAGTTTGTATTTAACCCTTAGCTTTAAAAAAGGTCAAAGCACAATCACAGTACTGACAGAAACGCAGGTGTTGAAAAGTTCGTTTCCTGACCAATATTTAAGGACCAAATGCTGTTCCTGATTACACTGGCCCTATATTTTCACGGGGAGTTTCCCAGAAGTCAAAGACGTTTACAAGTGAACATGCAGCTTTTGCATACACTTTCTGAACTTTGAAGTTTCTGCTGCCTTCCTGCTGAGCAGAACACATTCAAGTTCAAGTGGGATATAGAATTGTTATTTAAATCTTACAGTCAAATTAGACCCTAGAGACATGATTGTATAGCGTTATTGTCTCAGTCCCCATGAAGTTAAGTGTTCTCATATCAAATATGATGTGTTTCAGCTTACCACCTACCGCACAAGTATTCATCTCATTGTTGAAAGATATCAGGCAAAGTGGTGTTTTATTTATTTTTACATGTGCCAGTTATTTTTAGTGGTAATGCTAATGTGACACTCCTGCCTTTTCCTGTGAGTCACGGGAACATGAAGCTGCTACCTAAAGTTCTCAGCCACATTAACAATAAGGCCTCCAGGCTTTTCTGAAAGACCAGGATTGCATTTTTCATTGTGTCTTGCTTTCGAAGAAGGATATTTTTGCTGTGAAGTGCTGCTCTCAGGAGAAGTGGACTTTCTGAATGCAAGTTTCACTGGTGGCCTAAAGGTGCAAATGTTGATGAGAGAACAGAGCTGCATCGCTGTGAGCTTGGTGGGCAGAGAGCACTGGCCCTGCGCTGGGGGGGCTGCTGCTGTCCAGAGGGGTCTGGGACAGAGGGGTGGCTGTGAGCCAAGAGGGACAGGACTTCACGTCTCTAATCAGCCAGAAGGACTTTTAAGAACTACCTCTTCGAGAAGTCATGGTTCTGTGAAAACCAAATTGCACAGCAAACATTCAACTTGATTTCACCTGAATTTTCTTTTGAAAGAAAACCCAGGAGAAAATGTCAAAATAATCCATTTCAACATTGTTGGGGTTTCATTTTTCACTTGAAATGCCTTTTCACTTTTGTGTTATATTTTCTCTAATACAATAGATTATATATTACAGCACAAAACAAAACATTAACATCAAAATGGGATATTATGAATGACCTTGAGTGTTTTTTAAATAGTTCTTTGTGAGAAATTTTGAAATATCCATGTTTTATACCTGGCACAGAATGAAGCTCTTGTCACCAAAGCTCCTTCTGAATAGCCTCAGAGTAAGTCTGCAGCTGATTTGGGAAGTAAAGACTGAATTTGCCTACTTGTCTCTCTGGCTAGCTATCGTACATCTGTGTTTCTGAAAGTGGTTTCTTACCTATTCCATGGTTTCTAAGACCTGATCTATAGTCCTCTAAAGTCACCAGAAACTTTTTCCCTGGCTGGAGGTTGGGCTGTACTCACAAAACTTTTGTGCGCTTTAGTTGTGCTACTATTAGTATTTGTCCCTTTCTTAGTAGCGTGATAGGCGATACATGAGGGACTCTGGAAGATATTTGTAGGCAGGCATTACTGGAAGGGGAGGTGAGATAATGGCCCTTCTGATCTTAACATTCATTACAAATAAAATCCAGACTTCCTAGTCTCCCTGTGCTATTAAAGCAATATACAGTTGGGACTGAAGGTCTCCTTTTCCTGATTTTGCATTAGTACTTTATTGTACACCTGTATAAATTATGCAGTTGGGTAGCCAATGTTTTTTAAAACAGCATAGCTGTCAATTGCTTGTGTAATGGCATATTTTGCGATACTATCAGATGACATATAACTTGTTAAATTACACTGAAAAAATATTGGAGAGAATTGCACTATAATTAAATGACAATAATAATGAGACCAATATTAGCTGCTGCCATCAATTATGAAAGACTGAGCATTTGTTATATATTTTTCCAAAAAGCCTTGCCTATGATTGAAAAGACACTTCATTCAAAACCCTGCTGGTGCTTTTAACATTTAAAAAGATGTTAACCTCTGAATTCACATTCAGATGTTTATGCAATGCCCAGAGGAGAACTTCCATGTGCAAGAAGTTTGCTAAAGCTCTGTGAGGTTCTTGTAAAGACCAATTATTAATCACTTAAATACTCTGCATTTTATTTTGCTCTTTTGGGGTTTTTTATATCTAGGTGATTAACAAGAATTTTAAAAAAAATCAGGCCTGATCAACTGGTAAAATTGCATTCACTTCCATGTAAATGTTTTGTTGACTACTGAATGTTGTTCAATCCTGTTGGCACTGGGTGAGGGCACATTTCTTCAGCGTTATCTAATTAATGCACTTTTCAAACAACAACACTACTGCTAACACTGGCATATTCTTACATCTGAAATATCAAGACCTATTTACTTTAACGCTACTGGACCCATGAAGCCACCCTTTGCAAATCTGCTCAAGTGCATTGGAGGAGCCATTGAGTATGCGCACAGAGGACATCAGCTGATAAATTTGGGATTTCCATTTTTAACAGTGTCTCAACAGCAGATCTTAAGGAATTAAGAGGTAGGAAAAGAGTTTTATCTTCTTATGATTAAAGGGTGGGAAGCAAAGTGTGGGAATGATTGGTAAATTTTCTAAATAGAATATTTCTAGTGAAGTCTCATAGAGCCTTATTCATAAGTTATTACATATTTGTAAATTCTTCAGAAAAGGGGCATATACTAAGGTGGCAAAGCACATTGTTGGTTTGAGTTTTTCAGGAATGTAAAAACAAATTGCATGTGAGGAACTTCAGGAGGAGTTCATGATACCAAGTGTCTGAGCAATAAAATGTTAAAACAACACTGGTATTAAAAAATATAAAGTGAGGTACATGGACTTCAAAACCAGTCCTGACTTCACATGTATCATGATGATCATTCAGCTGCTCAGCAAACCCATGTGTACAACCATCCTGAATACCATGCACAGTTTTGATCCTCCAGCTCACCCATCCGTAGTCTCAGGGAAGAATACCACAAAATAGGAAAGGAGAGGAGAGGAGAGGAGAGGAGAGGAGAGGAGAGGAGAGGAGAGGAGAGGAGAGGAGAGGGATTTAAGACTTGCACTGGAGCAACTAAGAATAGATTGGGATTTCTCAGCCTAGGAGGAGATAACTAAGGTGGATCTGATAGAAATCTTTGAAATCACAAATGGTGTGGAGCACATCCATGGTTTTCCATAGTGCAACAGCTAAGGGGAACACATGAAATAATAAAATCGGAGTATGAAGAAAGCAAAGAGATACTCTTTTTCCTCTCAGTTCATAAACTGCTCTTACTCATTGCTACAGCATATTGTGGATGTTCACACGGATTCCAAGACATTTGAACAAATTCATACAGAAACAGTTCATGAAAAGCCATTAAAACAGAAAGATGTCATCTCTGGCTCAGAAGTCACTGAGTTGCAAGGTGCTCTAAGGTGAGAAAGCACATCAGGAAATCAGTGCGATCAGCTTGCACTGTATTAACTGCGAGGTACCCAAGCAAATTCGGAAAGTGCCAAGGGAGCATCAGTCAGTTCAGCCACCATTAAAACTATTGATGAGCTTTGTGCACATTCTTGTTAGCATCCTCTTGCTGGAGCAGGTAGGGGAGAAAGTTCATTTCTGAACAAGGCCTCAGAAAATTAGGGCAAACAGTGTCTTATCTTAAATATTCTCTGGTTTGAAGAAAGTTAAATTGTACTAACCACTAAAACATCAATGGGCACAGCATCTGCAGAGCTTCTCTGTTGTCCTTGTTCCACACAACTTATCAAGATTGGTTTCTATGTCAATAAGAGCAGCAGGACAGAAGGGTTGGATATATCCTAAGTCAAGCTTTCTGAAATATAAGAAACCATAAAATTTCAGTGTGAGAATAAAGAGAGGAAAAACTAGTTCCAAAGCTCAAAAAAACCCAAAAGTCTGATAGGCTAATTGGAAAAATAGGATAAAATATTATGAGCAAATTTCTTCCTTAGTCATGCTATGCTTGAGCTTTTAGTATGATGACAGTGTGAGGGGAAAGAGTTAACTGGCAGGCTTGCAGAATACATTTTCAGAGGAATACATGATAAGGTAAAGGTTAGGTGCTCCTTCTTTAGAGCTGTGGAAGTGGCAATAAAATGGCAGATGAAACTCAGTGTTGATCAGTGTACAGTGATACTCATGAGTCCTAACTTTATATATGCAATAGGGTACTAGCACTGAACAGGCAGCCATTAAAAGAGCGAAAATGCTCTTTTGAATGGTAATGCTTTTCTCAGATAAGAAATGTCCTTAGGTAACATTGTAAATGGAAATAAATTAAAACCTGACTATCCAAATGTTTTGCACTAGTAAAGAGAGAAAAAAAAAAAATAACTGTTTGTCAGGATGTTCACTCGCTGGATTACACAAGGAGCATGAGCCTATTTTGGAATCAGCCTGCTTGCTGACTGTTATCTCCATCAGACATTACAAATATCCACAATACTCTAGTCGGTGTTGTTTTTGTAGGATGCTTAAAGTAGATGGATGAACTGGTTTGGGTGAAAATAGAAACTGGTTTCTATTCTGGTCTTTTTTTTTTTTTTAAGTGGTCTCTCTCTGAACCTTTTTTTCTGAAGTTTAGTAAAACCTGAGATTCACATGCTTTTGCATTTCCTGTTTTCGACCAATAGAGGAAACAGAAACACTGAAATACTGTAAGAAGTTATTTTTAAAATATTTCCACTCAGCCAACCAGGAAGTTCTGGAAATCTTGCAAGAAGTCTAATCCTGTAGACTATGTAATCCAAAAATGGTTGCACAAGTTTGTCCAGTCTTTCAGGTATTTATAGTCTTATCTGATGAGGATCAAAAATATAGAGAGAGCACTCTATTAGCATGAAAAATATTTCGCATGTGCAATTGTAGTTGCCTCTGAAGAGCTTAATTCCCTCATGGGAAATATGCAGTAATCTGAGTTGCAGCTGAGTGCCAAATGCCAAGGGGCCGTGGGAGGAGATGGGGGCTGAGTTGCCACACAGAATAAGAAGGCTCAGTGGAGGGAACTGTAGCTGCAGCTGAGGGCACCCACAGCTTTCTAAAGGGTGGCAGGGACAGTGGGGTATCGGCATGGGGTGGGTGGATGGATGGATGGATGGATGGATGGATGGATG
>JAOQGH010000023.1:27832553-27856106 GCA_025769975.1 Gallinago jamesoni
TCTAAAGGGTGGCAGGGACAGTGGGGTATCGGCATGGGGTGGGTGGATGGATGGATGGATGGATGGATGGATGGATGGATGGATGATATGTGGAGGATCAGTAAGAGGGCTGAGAAACGGGCAGGTAGGAACTAGAGAAACCAAGAGCAGCAATCCAGAAATTGAGACAGTGTGGCGAGCAGGGTGCAACACAGTATATGCATGAGACAGTAAGTCCATACATGTTGTTTACAAGAAAGCAGAAGACACAGGGGGGCTGAGGAAGGTGAGGTATGGAAAAAAGAGGATTAGACCGAGGGGTTTTAACAGCGATGACAATGTTGCAACATTTTCAACTAGTGTCACCGTACAAAGGTGTGCCATGAGGTAGGTGGTAGTCAAGCAATGATCCTACATTGAATGCATTGTCAAAAGTAAATGTGAATTACTTGAAGTATGATAGAGACAATCTCCAATTTAGAATGGAGATATCTATCTTATGGAAAGAAAGAAATAGAGAAAAAAAAAAAAAAAAAACAAGACCCATGTTTACATTCCCAGTTTCACTTCTTGCTTCTCAAGCATGTTCTGCTCCTCTCCTTGCTGGACCTGACTGTTTAGTTATCCAAGGAGAGGCAAACAGCTAAAGAAGAAATACCCATTACAGAAAAGCCAGTGTATCACTCAGCAGGCGTTGCTGATATGTGAAGGCTTATATTAATTTACAGCATGGCGCTTAACTGCCTGGATATTTTGTGATTTACACTTTAATTTAAACTTCATCATATTGTCATTCCTGATGGTATGAATGTTAATGTAAAGGAAGATAAGGAACTAGTTCAGGTATGTTTTACATTTTAAAGGCGGGTTTGGTTCATGTTCTTGATAAAGCCAGTGTTTTCCATGTTGTGAATCATCATGATACGTTTTAGACAACTTTTTATGGGACTGTATATGGAAATCTTTCCTGAAATAGCGTGAAGGCTGATTTTTTTTTGCTATGACACTAGTAAAACATGAGAAACTGAAAACACTCTAAACCCCAGAACATTTCATATTGTTCACCAGATGGAATTTTTAGGCTCTTTTAGCATGTTCTAGAACAAAAATGTGCCTTCCATCAGCCCTAATTATCATTGATTTTGTAAGAAATCCATTTTAGGATGAATAAGCACACTATACTATCCCTCCATCAGATATATAATTAATAGGAAGGAGGAAAAGGGGCAATCATTTCTTTGCTAGATATGTTTCAGTAACACATAGGTTTTAAATAAGTGAAGTTTAAATAAGAGAACTTGAAAGTTCTGTGGGCTCCCTAGCAGGAGGAACTCATCAAACCCCTTACAAAAAGTGCCCTTCCCCTGCCATTGCTGTGGGAAATCACATGCTTGGCTTCCTCCACAGCCCTGGCTAAGAGGCAGACACCTTCCCACCCTATCTATCTATCTGAGATCTTTTCTCTTTATTTTCTGCTGCATCCGATCTGCCTGTTATTTCCAGGAAGTCTTCACATGTATCTTGAGTCTGTCAGATTATCACAGAGCTCATCATTAGTAGTTCCTCATCAGATGATATCTTCCCCTATACATAGATATCAGTCCTTAATTGTCTGTGCGTGTATTTTGCCATCAGCACAGCAGTATGCTCTTTATGAATGGCATTGTAAAAACAAGTAATTTCTTAGCTGGGGTGTGACAGACTGTTTGAATCCTGAAAAACTGTCTAGCAGTGATAAACTCTTTTATCTAGATTTTGTTCTTCCCACTACCCACTTCATTGCTCATGCTAACTTCTTTTAAACTATTTGAATCAGTGGCACAATCACTGCCCCGTGTCAAAACTGCAGGCTCAACACACCAAACATCAGTTGCCTTCAGAGATGTCCTTGTTAAACAGTATGTCCATGCTCAATGGAGATCTCTAAACACCATTAAACATGAATTAAACACTGTGCAGTTGCTTTGAACAGGGAAGTGAGTTAGAACTTCTTCCCCTTGTGTTACATTTTATGTCAGTTCAAAAGCTTTTGTATAGCTTCTTTTTTTATGAGCTGTGCTCTCTGCAAATTAAGATTTTGGAAAATTCTGTATTAATAATGAAATTAAGTGCTACATACAAATGACAGTAGTAACTGTAATTGCTGTAAAAATAAGGATATATATCTTTAATAAGTATAAACACAAACATTTTTAGTCTATTTTTGTTGTTTGTTTAAAATAAAGGTTTTGAACAAGGAAGTAGTTATTTAAGGGAAAATACTTTGGAGAAAGAGATATGATAAGGCAAAACAGAACTATTACCAGTAAGTATGAAAGCAATTAGCCATCTATCAGTATGTAAATAGACTATCCCTATGTATCAAATAACGTTGCCACAAATCATTATTTGCCTTTGTGCTCAAAGTAGAAGTGGGTAATGTCTCTGAACAGCATTTCAGGCACCGACTGCATGCGCAGAGGTAATACTAAAAAGAGGGGAAGCAACAGCAGCGAGCAGTCAATAGGGTACAGTGTGGGCAATGCAAAGAAATTAGGACGGAGAATTAAGAAGGGATTGATTGGGTTCTGACAGCAAGGACTGGAACGACTGGAATTTTATATGGGGGAGGAGGACTTTAGTGAAGAGATTTAAAACAAGGACTCCAACCTGTGAGAAGGATTTGCCATGTGAGAGTTGTTTTGGGTGATGCAGAAGTAGTGTTTTGAATGTCAGGGGGACCAAAGAGGAGGTGGCTGCAGTGGGTGGCAAAGCAGGTGGTGGTTCAGAGTTTTTCATTTGAGGTGTGGTCAGAAATAGAGAGATTTTAGGTATGGCCCAGAGACAGATGTGGCAGAATCGTAACACAGCTTGGATGTGTGATCGGAGAGTAAGTCAAAGATGATCCTCAAATTATAAGTCTCACTGTCAGTGAAAATAGTGGAATGGGTCAAAAATATTTAAGCAAAGATGAAGGGCTTGGCTTTTGTTGGAGACAAGGTAAGATACAGGATTTTGTGGATGGAGATAAAACAGGATGGTACGTAGCAGAGATAAACTCCTGAGCCAATGCCACTGAAATGGGGTTTATCACACAGGTGGCCAAGGGAAAAAGGTCATACTAAAGAGAGACATAAGGAAAGAACTAATGGATGATAATGCTATAAAAGCAAAGGGAGATGTGACTTTCTGGTGGCAAGAATATCTGAAACTCTCCAAGGATACATGAAGGGCAGTGATGAGAAAAGCTCAGCAGAGAGTATGTTGAAAACAGTTCTGTGAGATTAAACAGATCATAAACCGGGGATGACTTAAAGCAGAAGTTGATACAGTAGTTTAATGCTGTTTGATAAAGTTTTGTTAAGCTGTGGGAACATGAACTTAGAGTTGGAGACTGTATTTAAGAGATGGGTCTATGAACGGGAAGCATGCAATGAAAAGTCAACAGAAAGCTGGGGAAGGAAGGAGGCAGCAAGAATGGTTGAGAAGAGGCAGGAGACATGACTTCCAGAGGTAGAAAAGAAGAAAGAAAAAAGAGAATATATATAAAAAAAAAACCAACCACGGAGTTGCATTGTGAGGAATTTGCCAAGATTTTAGCTATTGGTGTCACTCTGTATCAGAGTAAAAACCTCCATCTGTGCAAATTCCTCTGATGGGGAAGACATAGCACCCTTTCTGAATCAGCAGAACTTTCCTGATTCAGAAGATAACAATGTTTTTTGTAAGTGGGTATATTTTACTGTTGTCTTCACTGTTACATGAAGTAAGGCTTCCTGACAGCATTTTCTCCAGAAATCAGTGTTTTTCCATAAAAAGCTTAATGAAAGAGGTTTTTTTTTTCTAAAGGAAGGGCAAAAAACCAGACAGTGTTAGAAGTAGAAGAAACTTTCTCATTAGAAATGGACAGACATGTAAAAGGTAGAAGCTGGGGTGCTTCTACAACCTCACATTTTCTAAAAATACATTGAGCTACAAGGCACAAAATCTGGAACCCACAGATTTTTCATTCTTGGTTCACATATTCAAAAAGTAAACTCTGTTTCATTGGCTGTCAGTAGCCACTGCCTGCTACCCAAGGCATTAAGAGAGTAAGTGGAGAAGAATAGCGTATCCAACTGAAATTGCAGGAAGGACTACAGGCAAAATGCAATGAGATGATCAGTGAATGCAAATGAACCCTCTCACTTGAGAAGGTGATAGAATGACTTATTTGAATAGTACAGAAATTTCACATAGGTTTTTGGGCCAATAGATAAGAGTACATTGTTAATTTTAAAAGACAAATTACTTTAATAATTATCCTCCTCTTTAAACATTTTCTTAATTATTCTCAGGCATATCTTCAGTTTTAAAGCAGAAAGTGCTTTAAAAGCACTGACAAGCTAGAACATTTTAAAACTTTGCAGGTATCCAAATCAGAGTTGCTGATAATTGGACTTAATCTGGGGGACTGGTATCTGGGAAAACTCCCATTAACTTCCCAGATAGAAAAATAAAGACTGAAGACTCAGGCCTTAAGTATTAATTATTCAAATCTTACAGTTTTGTACTGAACAATCAACTAGTTGAAGATGTGCATGTATGTATAAATAGACAGTCAGACAGACAGACGGATAGGATTAGAATGCTTTTTTTTTTTTACTAATTATAGCATTTCTGTCACTGATTACTGGTAGGCTTCCTTATTATTGTACATCACCGATACCAGTTGTTAGCTGTCTTTGACAGTGGGTTGAAATGCACCAACATGGCATATATAGCGGGGATGGGTGGCATTGAGCAGAATAGCTTTGCCACACAATGATACGCCTGAGCTTTGACAGAATACTAGCCCAGTGTCAGTCATCCTGTCTTTGCCAATCAAATGCACATCCTTCTGGCTGCGCCTGCAGTTGACACTAGCACCCCAAACATAGTGAAAGGTTAATGCAATGACATTTCCAAGATGACACATTGTCAAGGGCCCAGCAAAAATAGCAGAACTAGACTGTGTTTAGGAAAAACTAGTGTGTTTTACAGGGGACACACATGATGACGAAATTCCCGGAGGGGATAGATTTGGTTCAAACATCCTTGAAAGTCCTTGTTTGAGAAATTCAGGAGTCAGGAATGGACAACAGCATAATAAGATCTGGGCAGGACCCTGAGGTTCTTTCTTTTCCCATCTGTAAAAAGCAAACATCCTTTTGCCAGAGCTGTGGTTAGCCTTCTCCAGAGAAAAGAGCAGGAGCTAGAATGACAAAGCCTTTGGCATCAGCAAAGCCCTCTATTTAATTACAGGGATTTGCAAGGCAGCTTATGAGTATAAAATTTATAATAACTTATTTTTCTTCTTAGGTAAAGAAGTGTGGCACCCCCACCCATTGTCAAAAGGGAAGACTGATGATTAAAATAATTCAGGTAAGGGGAAAGCTGCATATTTAGAAAGTCATATTCCAGTATGTGTCCCTGGCACAAATAGATGCTATGTAAGTGTTTAGAATTCCATTTCAATTACTCCCTTCCTATCTCCATAAACTTTCCATTTGATTCCGTTCTTCCCCCAGCTTGTTTGTTTTTCACCTGTCTTATGTAGAAGGCCCCCTCTCCTGGCCCCTTCCTCGAATCTCACCTCAGTGAAATGTAATGTGAACATTCATATTTGACTCATAACTATGACCAGCAAGTGTGTTAGAAATGAGGTCAAATTATCTTCTTTGTCCCTGACTGTCAACAAAAGACCAGTTGGAACAGGGACTCTTTTTTTATCATACTTCCCACTGATGGCAATTAAGCTCTGCTGACTTATTCCATTTAGAGATCAAGCTTGGTCTGTCCTATTTATTTATTTGTTATTTGTATGTTTATATGTTTATTTATTTACTTTTTGTTAGAACTTGAATGCTGTTTGAATACATAGTGAAGCACATAAACAATCACTGGGCCTTACGGTAGAGAAGGAAACTATTTCAGAATAATTTGGGGGATGAATTAGAAAACAAAATGTACAATGATAGAGACATAAATTTTAAAAAGAAATTTTAAGCCTGAAGTGCTCTAAGGTGATTGTCTTGAGACAATGACAATGACAAGGTCTCGATGGCTACTGTGTCTGGGCCTGGGCTTCCTTTCATTGACATCACTAGTAAAACTTCTGTTGACCTCAAAAGAGTAAGACTGGGATCTATATAAGCTCTTAATGTTGTCTCCTGCAAAGCCAAGTGCCACAGACTGGCCGAGCATTATGCACTGATTATCAGCTACTTCTTTATCCTATAAATGTACTTTTAAAAATAAAAATATTAAGAAATATCATTTCCAGCCTAATGAGTGGTTTTGCTTTAAGAACTAGAGATAAGCCTAAGCCAGATGTTCAGATAGAAAAATTGCCCTCAAAATTTTAGAGCAAGAAATGAAAGGGTGATAGCTTGTCCTGACACATTTCAACATGCTCCATTGTCAAAGGAGAGAAATTGTCATCCCTGGGATAGAATACCTTCCTCTGGTCTTGGATAATACTCATTATAGGAGATGCTTTTCCCTTTGGGGGTGCCTGTCTCATTGCTTGACTATGGAGGCGGCCTGGGCAGTGCACAGGCTTGACATCAAATGTTTAGGCACTAACATTCAGGTGAACTGAATCTTACCCTGTACTGAAGTTCCACTATTATGAATTTTTATCTTCCATATTCACCCCCTTCCACATCTTAATCACTCTCCTATAATATCATTTTTGCTCTCTCCCCACACTCTTGCCTTCTCCCTCTGTGGGACAATTTCAGCAAGAGAGATCTCCACCATTTACCAACCAATCATCTGTTGGTTTAATTATTTCATTAGATATGAAAACCTGGGAGATACACCCACACAGCACACATCTATAGCTGGGTGATGTTTTGAGACGTGTGGATTAGTGTCCCTTGACAACTGCAGACGACATAAGCATGCTTAGTGTCCTACTGGTAAGACAAGAGAGGAAACCCTTATTTCCCAGTCTTGCTCCAGGGCCTGTGGGACTGAAAGGCATTGGCAGTTAGTGGTCTTGTGCACATCCAGTTCTTTGACAGAAATATTGGTGTTGTAAGTGACAAGGAACTGTAGAGGTTGGTTGCAACTGAGTACCACTTTCAGGGATAATATTAGCAGATAAATATCCAACATCTAGAAAGGTAGATGTCTATCCCTAGAAGACACAGGGTGTTTCAGCTAAAACCCACCCAGCTGTCAGATCCAAGCATGAGAGATCTAGTAGTATTCTTGGACCTATTTAGCTTGAGGAATTTGGAAACAATTCTCTAGTCTAAAGGATAAATTGATTCCTCTCTTCTCATTCCTCCTTATAGAATGAGAGATCTACACAATTAAATTACTGTTCCACAGGAGAAGACTTTCAGAAGGTGAGTCATAATCTTTATAGTCAATTATGTAGTTTTACATAGTTTCAGACTGAAGTCTGTACACTAGCAGTAGATGTCTTCTCTCTGAGTCACTGAATGTTTCTATAACTCAGCTTGAGATAACTGAGGTGTTAAACCATTTCTTCTTTTATGTCCTTGTTTACGCTGAAATAGTCATGAGAGTTTGGCAAAGCAGAGGTTTTCTAGCATTGTGCTTGTTGTGCACAAAAAAATCTACAACTTACCATTTATTTATTGGAGGGAAATTCTTCTGGCTGCTGGATGGTTCTTCAAGGCAAGCACAGGACATGAGTCCTGAACTTTATGGGCTTATCCTGTGTGAACATACAGGTCACAGATGCTTTTGCTTTAGCGTTTCATTGTCATGAAAAAAGTGGTGGAGTTAAAGGTCTACGTCATTTGCTCTATTCAAAGTGTTACCACAGGTTCTTCCTGTTTGTGTCTTATTAAGATTAGACAAGAAATGCATTTAAATTTGGAAGCAAGAATTCAGGGGACCCATCCTCAGACACTACAAACTGGTTCTGGAAAAGCAAAAAGCCCTTGTAGAACTTTCCAATGCAATAGTGATTGTTTGTGAAAGGTGAAATCAACAAAATAAATAAGTCAAGGTGTGAAAACAAGTTTATTGCTGCTCTACTCAGTAACAGAAAGAGTAAAGGGTATCATGTAACTACAGCTTTACATTACTTTTAATGGGGCTCTTGCAGCTGGATGCAGTCTTCTGTATCTGTTCTTGGATGTATTTGCAAAGTCTATGTGTCTTCTGGCCCTGCAGCACAGGCACCAGGAAGATCTCTGTATGAAGGAGTACTGAGTGTTTGTGCCATGTAGAATTATTTTTCACAGAGCTGCTTATTCAATACTGATACATTTTTTCATTATTAACTGTAAAAACTGTTCTTGAAGGATTGTGTACCTTATGTGTCAGGACTTGGAACTGTGTGAACTTCTCTTTAAGGCTTGTGAAGCAGTTGTACGCTGCCTGAGAAGACTCTTTGGAGCTTACCAGGCCTTGAAATACTTGGAGGAATAAGTTGGCAATGGCTGAAAAACTGGGTACTTATGCATGTTCAGTCTTCCAGATGATAGTCTATAGCCAGACCTTTTAGTGCGCCTTGTTTATGCAGTGTTTTGGTCTGCAGCATATAAGGAATTTTTCTGGTTTAGCAAGGAATTTTAACTTTGAGCCCCACTGCAAGGAAGAGAATGCAACTGCTTTTATTAATACAAATTGTGCAATTGGACAAATGTAATGGCATAAAAATACCATGCTGCTAACTTGCTTTTGAAAAGAAACTTGAAAGAGTCTGTATACAGTGTGAATATTACATTGTACAGCTTTTCCTTTGAAGAGATGAAAAAATATTGTTATGCTTAGTATTTTCATCTATTTTCATTCCAAATATAGCCCTTGTTAAATATATGGGATTGCAAGCTTTTTACACAAGGAGTTTCTTTTAAAATTGCTTAGGTACATAAAAGGTTGCCTTATTGTATAGAGTAGAAGTCAGCTAACTCAGAACATGCCTTTGCATCAGTATTAATGAATATTATTTTTCCACAACCTGCATAACAACTATTTTCTGTGTATACAAAGAAAATGTATGCATATTAAAGACAGTAACTTACAGAGATGTAGCATGCAAAACACATTACAAGGTCAAATCCAGCCCAAACTTCATTTTTCCTTTTCATTAATATTTTTAGAAGGAGTCTTCAAACTTGTAGGTGGTGACTCAATGGGATTTGATATGAAGATGTGACACCTCATCTTAAATTCCTTAACCACATTTCTTAAGTTGACAGGATTGTCAGGAAGTGTGCCTGATAAGGCTTGCTGTCCTCTCCGAGCTGACTAATCATACATGAAGTCTTGGCAAGAGATAACCAGGTTACAGTAGAGCCAAAATGACATCACATCAACTCAATTTCATATCCTGTAGACACCAGTGCCTATCACCACTCCAGGTTGCTAACATCCTTGACACACAAATGGTATTTTCAGTCTCCGATGTCCCCCTTTTACCCTGTGTCTGTCACTCTGGGGTAAATCTGGAACAAATTTGTCACTAAATGTAAAGAACCATTAACTCACGGGCACTTTGTCGTCTGAAGCATAATTTTCTGTGCACGGCTTGCCAATCCCTGAACTCTAGCTATTTGCATAACAGTTTGCTATACGAATTTATGACGGAGGATAGTGCTGAACTTGTTAAAATTCCATGTGAATCTCAGCACAGAAAATGGACTGGTGCTTTAAATCTTGGAGAGTTGTTCACATCAATAATGAATTTCAAATAATTTATTCACTTCAAGTGTAAGTGGTTGGCATACAGTCCTTACAGCTGGTTTGTTGAGATAATTGATTTCCATATAGTTTAAAGATGGGGAAAAGAAACATATGACAACTACAGTGGGTTTCGAGGCAATTGTGAATGCCATATCAGTTTAATTATAGCTCCATCTTTAGCTGACATGGGTTCTGTCCTATTGGAATTAAAATATCCCAGCAACTTGAAATGTAACAGTGATGAATTTTTTATGTTCTCTACCTACCTTGTATGCTAGCTTAGGGCGCTGTTACAAGTACACTTCTAGCTTTTTTCAGTGGATAGTTAACATGACATGCAAGACTGGTCTGCATGACACAGATAACTCAAGGGAATAGCAACAAAGTAAATGAGATGCATTAGTATCTGGATGTGAACTGGGGGATACAAGTTCTCAGAACTTCTTGTTTAATTTATAGAATTGGTTTTTTTCCCCTGTGCATAAGATTTCAAAATGGTAATCATATTCAGGAAATGAGATGTTCCCACTTCAGGTACTAACATCAATATGTAAAAGATAATCATTAACCAGATGTACCACTCAGCAGTGCCTAAACAAGCTAACTGAGGTGATAGAAAAAGGCTTTTACTTAAAATTTAGTTATATTGACCACAGAGACACTGGGAAAACTGGGAAATTGTTTGGTTTGGAGGTTTTTTTGTTGGTTTGTTGTTTGGTTTGGGTTTTTTTTATTGACTACTGTATGCACAAGGCAAGGGCTTAGTGAATCAAACAGTATAATAAAAATTTGCAATGCAGCTAACATCACAGTGTACGAAACACCCCTGTTGTATGAAGTCCAAGCTGGATGCTCCTGCATGTGGCCATTTAAAAGGAGATGGACTGCACCTCCACATTTTTACATATAGGACATACAGAATGAGTAGAGAACCAACAGTACAAGAAAACCTAAACTTCACTCCATTTTCTTAATTCCACTAAAAATTGCATCACATGAATTGTAAATAGAAGAGTTTTATTTCATTCTTATTCCATTCTTACTCCATTTCTGTTTCACAGTGTAGAAAAAGAAGTAACAGATGGACTGTCTAGTAAACATACTGATTCCCTACTGTGTTGTTTCTGCTTCACTTGATGTAACTTCCCTGATTCCAATCAGGGTCCTACACTTAAGTTCCAGTATTCAATTAAAGTAATTCCTGTGGAATGAGGCCACAGTTTTGTTTCAAGTTAAAAGAAAATTTCTGAGTATACCTCAAATGTCCTTCCAGTATCTGAATAAACTGGAATAATGAGAATGGACTTCATTAGGGCTTCAGAGGTCTAGCTTGACATAGATGGCACAACATTCCTTGTCATTAACTCCTTTTTTTATAGATGTAGCCAGCATTGTGACTCCTAGCTTCCAAGATTTTTTAGGGATTAACTGTTGATGATCTGCCAACTTGGCATAAAAATACTTGGTAAAAAATATTCAGGAGACTCCACAGTGGTCAACAATTCACAAGAGAAAGGCAGAGGAAGGGTAGGGTAGAGGCTTGATATTAGCAGTGGATATAGCTGGTTGCAGCTAATGGTACCAGTAACAAGACCATAAAAAAAAAGACAGGATCTTAAATTCCCAAGAGCTATTTTAGCCATAATAGCTCATGATCATGCTTTGTGCAAGTTTAGTTTGGGAAAAACACTGAGTTAAACATTCCTTATAAGGCATCAAAGCCCAAGATTCCTGGTATTGACTTCCAGCTCCAATTCCAGAATACAAGCTTTCACTTAAAATGAAGCACAACAGTAAGGTGCTAGAAGGGATTAGTTGCAGGTCCCTGACAGTCACCACACAAATATTTTGGGATGCATAATCCCATCATGTTTTTGCTCCCTGTTTGAGTTCAAATATATAGCTTTCTGAGCTCATGTGTGTGCATTATGAGCACATATTCATAATTTGGAGCTGGAGCTCAGACAGAATCTTGTATCAAGAAGTTCCTGTGTGGAGTCACACCAAAATTGTCTTAGCTCTTTTCATTTAAAGACAGCACCAAGAGGTACTGGAATGATTACCAAGAGCTCTGGAGAATTAAAAAGTCTTATTGTCATACAAACACATTAACACTAGAAAGAATCAAGATGAGTAAAGAAAATAAAATGTGGGCTTTATGTAGAAGGAACACTCTCTAGTATCTGTTTCTAAAATACAAAGGAAAATTTAGATTGCACAAGAAATGACGGGGGCTGATTTTGTTTGCAAGTGGCTCCTGAAATATATCAAGGAGTAGAAGTCATCTGGAAAATGTAATACAGAAATCACCATGCAAAGTGCCACCTAGACGTCCTACACGAGAACCAAGTTGCAAAATACTCTTTCACTGCTAAATACAGGCTCAGGTCTTGTTGATATGTCTGAAGTGGCTTGTTACAGGCAAGCAGGAATTCTGCCAATGGAGATAAAGTAGCCAAGTGTGAAATCTGCTATAAATAGAGGACCATGCCATGGGATTTAACCTTCTGTGACTCTGAATCCAGTCAGGTGAGTAGGACAAGCTAATAAATAGATGTCAACAATTTTTTTTTTTGTGTCACACTTTTATTGTACATTCTAGGTTGCATCATTTCCTCCCAAACTGGTAAGATAGCTTTAATACTAAACAGCTGTGAAGTGATACTTTTCTTTTTACTCATTGACAGCACAGCACCTTGTAACTCCCAGATTTATCCCCTCAGCCTGCACGGGGAGAGAAGGGGAGAGCTGGAGACCAGAGTCTCTCAATCTGCAGTGACAGATGCTTACAAAATTACCTTTGACTTCAGAGTCCAAGCATCTAGCATCTTTAGTAGCTTTTGGGACCAATGTTTGTTAGATCTCAGAGTGTCTGTTTTTACTTTTCATCCTCAGCCACTGAGCAGCCATAACTCACTTTTGAAGGAAAACGCTAAAAATCCCAGAGCTATATAATATGTTTTCAAATGTCTTAAAACAACATTTCCTGTGCCTCATTTTTGTGTAAATGTTTTTTTCTATATCAAAGAATATACAAGCTATTAGCTATATATTTTAAAGCCTATATAGAATAAAAGGAATTTCACATCAATTTTTCACTACTACTAAGATACAGCAAAAAGTGAGTCATTGGCAGGATTTCGTCCCACTTGGAGTCAGTGGAAAAACTTTCATTGACTGGTGTGATTTAGATTCCAGCCTTCCAGCTTGTATTTGTGGTGATGAAAAGTATTTCTGGACATCCCAGACCTGCAACTACATGGCAGAACTTGTCTTTTCAGCTCTTGGAATGTACTATATATTGTGGCAAGATGTTAATCATTCTTAATGCTTCAAACATAACAATATCAATTTAAAGGAATGGCTTTTACCCAGCTATTTAAATTGCTATAAAATAAAAAATTGAATTGCCATGAGCAAAAAGATTAATGTACATAGACCTTTTCACTTTTGCTGTTGAATCTCCTTTACTTCCAATATTGTGTTTTAGTAGTCAGACATGATCTTTTGCCTGGACTACGCTGCTTTGTGCCAGTTGCAGAAGCGAAGTGATGCAGGCTGCATGGCAGCGTACATTCACAGGATACAACCTGCTTGTCCCTGGTGACTGTGAGTACCAAGTCTCTGACAGAGGGTTTGATCCACTTTGTGACCTTTCTCTAAAACACTTCCTACTAACTTTAAGATTCTTGGTTGATTAGATTTGTGTCTGTTGTCAAAACAAAGAAAAACATGCAGAAGTGCTGTGTTTGGTATCTGTGCATGAGCAGGAGGTCTTGATTTATTTGCTCTCTTGTTTGCTTAGCTCTAACTGTGGTTATTTATCTAGATTATTTATTATTCATAGACCTCTGTAAACACTGGTCACACATGCCATCAGTATGTTTGCAGTTCTGCATCTGCAGTGATGGATTCTGACCAGCCTTTCGGAAGCATTTCATAGTCACTTCATTCTAGAAAAAGCACTTTGCTGATTAAGGAGTAAATTTGAGATCTTGACCCCATCTTCGGTCAGTCCTTTATATCAACTGACTTCAGAGAAAAAAAATAGGAATTTTAATCTCCACATAGGCTTAAAAGTTCATAAAACAATGAGTTTTATGAAGAATTAACTATTTTCAACTGAACCTGACACTCGTACTAGGTGTACGAACAGAAAAAACATATATACAGAAATAAAATAGCTGTTTATGTCTTTTTTTTTACTTGTTTTGATCATAAAATATAGAGATCTTGCTGTAGTTTTTAATCAATATGGATTGCATTTTGTTTATAAATGAATATTCTGGTTTGCTGCAATGGTTTATAATGAATAAACAGCAGCAGCTAATTATAGAAAGATTAATTTTCATTTTTATCATTCACTTGCAAGAAGTTATTCTCCAATTACTTATTACCTGTGGAATAATATTGAAATTAAAATGAGAAACGCAGTCAATATTGCATGCATCAAAAGTGATGAAAATCTTCACTTACTGAGAACTGTGAAATGTTTATTGGTTTTTAGACATAGAGTCCTCCAGGGAGTGCTACAAATCCAGACAAACTCACTGCATCTCCAGTGTCGCATTTGGAGCATTGATTTAGATGAAATGTGTGCAAAAACTCCTGTCAGCAGACAGCTCTCTAGTGACTATATATCTGCAAAGGCTCAAGAACATAAATTATTCCAGCATGAGTCTGGAATAAATTATGCTCACTTCACAAATTCTAGATCTGCTCGACCCACACAATAGTGGAGGAAAAAATGTTGTGTTTTAGAGTTAGGGAACAAGAGTTTATTTAACCATCCTGTATGCACGTGTTTAATTTTACACTGAATTTTTTTCTAAGTAGCACAGCGTTAACGAAACCAACAAAGGAAAGAGGACTTGTGAAAGTAGGACACGAAATGATGTGAGACTGGCCTGGTACAGCAGGTTCCCCGAGCTACATCAGAGCTAAAGGTAAAGCAGCTGCCTTCTCTGCAGGAAAAAAAAGAATCGAGCTTTTTCCCCTACAGCACCCTACTTAGCTCAGATCCCTTAAAGCTACTCTGTATCCCCTGCAAAGATAAAAGCACTGTACTTTCTCTTTTAGTTTGTATCTCATAGACTATCAAAAAGACTATTCAGATTGGATCAAATTTAAAAAAAAAAAATCCCAATATTTTGTCTCCAGAAAACCAGAGCAACTATACAGTGGCTCATGACTTGCTGCTGTTATACACCCAGATATTGCATCTGAACACTGTATTCAATAGCTGTGGCAGAGCTTGCATTCCATGAATTTACTGAGTCTTTTCTGAGTTTACTTATCTTTAAGCCTCCGCAACATCTTGTGGCAATGTGGCAGTGAGTCTCACACTTCAGCTACTCAGTCTGTGAAAAAATTCTCTCTTGCATTTGGTTTGTTCCACAGTAACTTCTTGGGTATCATGTTTCTTGTGTTGTGATAAATAATATTTCATATTTATCTTCTCCATGTCTCCTGAAGAAATAACACTCTATGTTAGCCTTCGGTCGTTTCTTGGCCACATGGAAGTTTTATTCCATTTAAACAATCCTCATTCAGAAGCGATTCAATGCAGCTGACCATTCTTTCCATCTTTCAGTGTATTTTTCTAGATTTAACTATAGTGTTCTTGAGATTAGGTGACTGTACACCACAGGCTATATATCAGCAGAATAGTTTCTGATTTTTTTCCCTTGCATTTTCCTAATAATTCTTAATTGTTTGAGCTGCTGCTGAGCACTGGGCTGACATCTTCATCAGGCTCTCCAAGATGTGTTCCTTCAGATGAAATAGCTAATTTAGTGCTCATCACCATGTAGATGTGTTTGTTTTCCCTACCTGAACTGTCATTATTGAACCATAATTTATTGACTTCTGTTTTATTACCCAGACACTCAGTATCAAGAAAGGTTTAATTCTTCACATAAGTTTCAGTTTTTCTATCTTGATTAATTCTGTGTTAATATAGATCTCAGCCCAGACCCCTGTGAGTCTCCAGCAGTAACCTCCTTTCCTTGAGAAAACTGACCATTTATTCTTTCTTCCTTGCTTGTTTCCCTCCTGCTTTTCCCAGTGGTGAACAGGCTGTGTTTATCTATGAAATCAAGCCTGATTTATACTGTCATATTGCAGCTACAAACACTGTTTTAGGCAATGAAATATGCAATTAGTCTTCCTTGCTGCTTGTCGTCTTCTTTACACCTTGTTTTTTGACATAGTTTTTATGTCCTTTTTGCTTCCGTTTTCTGTCTCTCTGTCACTTTGCCTCCCTGTGTCATCATGTTCAGTTTCTCATCCATCCCCTTTCCCATCCAACACCACCTGCTTAGCTTTCTTGCAGGGTCTCAACCCCTTCCTCACTACTCACACCTCTTTACACAGGCTTACTAGAGCCAGTGTCACCACATATGCACATCATTTCTCTCCTTACCCTGTTCATCCCTCTTTCACTGAAAATGGAGGCAACCAGACAGAGTCTGTGCATGAGCTAAAGACACTGAACCTTGTGGAAGCCTCTCTGCTGGAGTAAGTAGAGATGGAGCCAAGCAGGCTGACTTATGTATGAGGCTGGTTTACAGACAGACACCGGGCTACCATTCCCAGCAGAGTCAGGTGGTAGGGAATATGCCATGTCTCCTCTTGAGCTGTTCAGCCAGGTGATTTGGTCTTCAAGACGAGGTGGGATGATTTTCCCAAATAGGCTGGGGTGCACCAGGCTGAATCATACTCCTCCCAGCTCGTCTGCCTCCCTGATGAATTGCATGCGAGGGGAGAATAGCTCTAGGAGGAAAACTGTAAGAGTTCCGCTACCTACACCTTTCCTTATATTTGGCACCTGTGGGGTAACAGAGCTGCCAGCACATATAGAGAAGAATGAACAAACCAGTGCGCCAGGCAGGAAGCTGATTAACCCACCTGCTTACTGCAAGTGCCTGTAGAGGCAGCAACAGCAAAACATGGGACACTGAGCATTGGAATCATTAGCTTGGAGAGCTGTTTTGAATTTTACACTTTGGTCCCATGACTCCTGCAAAGAGGGAGCAATCACAGTAGTTAGATATGTTAGCATGATCGTAGCAGAGATGGAGCAGCCGACATCTCTCCCATCTGTCACTGACAACACCTGTTTAGCAACACAGGGTGGGACACCACAGAGGAATTTTTTTCCCCATGATGGAACTTTCCAACATGGTGGGACTTCTTTCCTCATACCTCAAGGCTTCATTCTCTTAACTGGCCTTTTTGATGCCAGTATCTTCCTCACATATCCAGCATCCTTGGTTTATCCAGTCGAGGGATCTCAGTGGGATTCAAGATTCCCAGTATATGGAAAATTTTGTGAGATGGGAATATGTGGTGACAGGTGAAATAATTTCTGTCATATGGCTTTTTATTTTTATCATTCTCAAAGCCATTTGTCAAGCACTAAATCAAATAACAGGTAACAGGACATTGTTCTCTAATCTTCACAGTGAAGTATCCCTATTTTTCAGATATCTCCACTGGACTTTGCTCTTACATTCATAAATATCTTACTCCTTCAACAGCACTGAAATCAGTAGGGTGAGATATTCTTCCACCAAATAAATAATCCCCATGAGAAAGAGTGAAGGATTGAACATATTTGGCACAGTGAGACAATCTGCAGAACTGGGGACAGCATGGGGGAGTGAAGGTGCCGCAATCAACTATTTCAGTGAAAATAACTGAATGAGTCAGCTGATATGTGTTAGAAGTGGTAATGGCGATAATGACCACACCTCGTGGCTATGTTGCTCTCCTTTTGCCAAGGGTTGTTTTCTACTGGGTGACCTCTTTTTCAGGGTAGTCAGGATATTTCTGCTGTTGCAATGCTTTTGCACAAAGGTTCTTTGTGCCAAATAACATCATATTTTTGCCAGAGGGTGTTCGTGGTTATTGTTTCTTCCATGCGTTTCTAATTAATTTTGCCAAAGCCACCTACCTTCTGCCATCTGTCAGGTGGCAAGAAGAAAGAATGTGGCTCCAGACAGCTAGACATTTTGAAGGACAGAAGAACATGTGGTGAGGTGAGAAGGATACAGAGACAAATTCAGATCATCACCTCACAATAGCTTCTTTTATAATATAGCTTAGGAATCATAATGGGCTATTATATCTAAAGTATATAAACTAGGGAGTTAAAAAACCACAGACTAAGAAATCCCAGCAATCCTATGAAGCAAGAGACACTAAAGCCCTTTTTGGTCTAATATATCAATGACAACAATAATACAGTTATTGTAGTGATTCTTTTTAACCAGTAAGCTGAGTCGTTATAGACAATGCCCATAGTTTCTATTTCCTGTAAGAAAAAATGTGTATTATCTTTTATCTTAACTGTTTCCACATTTCCATATGCTTCCAGTTGTTTATCTTAATTGTGGAAACAAACCCAAATACACAACATGTAAAGAAATGGCTTGACCTTCCTTCCACAGGCCACTTCCTATATGCTTTGCATTCTCCAAAGGTACTTTGTGCTCGAATTAACTTCACTAGGAGTTGTATTTGTGTACATATCCACACAAAATGTATATATAACCTGGCATCACACAGCTCCACAACACTGAACTGAAATCCCAGTAGAACTTCACCTTCGGTATCAATTACGTTTTCATGACCAAATATGGGTTGCAAGAAAATGTTTAACAGTCCATAGAAACTTTTCTTTAAAGTATGCAATTCCTAAATATTCAGTTTTACATTACAGTCCTTATTTAATATTTATTGGACTATTTCATATTTGCCTTTCTGTTTATTTTGTAAAAGTATACTTGTCTAGCACACATTTTTATGCCAGCCTTGCTTTGCATTTTTACAGTCTGCTAATTAGACCATTTTAACTAATTTGTTTGCATTTTGTATGAGCAAGTTGGGCTTTTGGATTGACTAATGTAATTGCAGCCAGTTTCTGCCAAATACAAATTACTCTTTCTAGTGTGAGCTAGAGAGAAAAGTAAATATTTAATAGCCATCAATACCCTAGCAGCATTTTAGAGTGTGTTTTTTTCCTATGGAAAGTTTAAATAATTTCTTCAGTGCTTGATTGCACTTTAATGTTAAGAAATTATTTTTTAATCTTTTCTGAAATAATAATGAATTAGACATTTCGGCGTCTCCGTAAGGGTTTTATTTCTGTGCACTTTGCAGTTTTAAATTCCACGCTTTAAGATCTGGTACTTTCATGTTTGAAGTTTACTTGTGTAGCTTTTTATGTATTGAATGCTGTCTCCTGAAACCATTTTCCTGGAATGTACTTGGTTTTTAATGTTTCTAAGTGGATGAAGTCAAGTCTTAGAGCAATATTAAATTGTGGGACTTCTGCTTGCTTTCTCTTTTTTTATTGTTATTTATGGGAGCATAGGAGAAGACAGGAACTAGCTACCAAACCTCAGCATTATTGTTATCTGTCTTTTGAGCATCAAATCTTATGTTCTTCATCTCTGCAGAAGTGGACATAAAGCCGTAGGTGCACCAGAGACTTAAGCAGGTTAAAGCTCCTCAATTTTCAACCTTAATATTCCCAGGGTACTTGCTACGGTGCAAATCGAGAAGACCACCTGCTTGCCAGAGCAGGGCAGCTCTCTTCCTTCCCCTCCCCCTTCCTCCTGCCTCCCTCCCGCTGAGACCTACGCAGAGGACAGGGTTATGTCTGACCCACCCAAGGCGCTGCCACATTATAGACATTATAGACAGACTACACTTCTCAGATCAGGGCCAACATAAAAGTGCTAAAAGGTGTTGCTTTCTGACAAAATGTGGTGATGGCACTCTTTGTCCCAGTGTACCCATCTGCCTGTCAGTGCCTTTTCCCTGGGGTGATCGGGCTATAGTTTATTTTCCCACATGAAGCTTTCAAATGCATGTGTCCCGTAAGTGCCTTAACCAATGGCCAACTCTTGCTCTGAGTCCCTCGGTGAATGTGGGAATAGTCCATGGAAAGCAGGAGGGTTTGAGCAGCAGTGGTGCGTAATGGTTTGCTGGTGCTTGGTTTGCCTTAGTGCATTTCTAACCTTACTTTACCTCTTCCCAGTCATCTTGTGCAGCTGGTACCAGTCCCAGAAAGACGTGGGAAGGAGAACCTGCCTTTGGCCAACTCAGTGTTCCATCTGATGAAACTAAAACGATAACAGATTAGCAGTGAGATCCAGCACTAAGGAGAGAGAAATCAAAACACCCTTTAGCTGAATCCTTGACGTGTCAGCACTCATTTTCTTTTCAGATAGGGTGCAACTTCATGTAATATTAACCCAGCCATAATTATTCATTAAGAAGGTGAATAGATAATCACTGCCAAGTGACAACAAAGGTCCATGTCATCATCAGGCTATATAACCAAGTTCTGAATTTCATAACCACAACAACCAAATTCCTTCTCTCTGTCCCATTCCTGTTACATCAAATGTGTCACAGAGCATGAAACAACATGTTTTTGGTGGATGCTCTATCTCTACCCCTCACTATCTTTGCAATTCTCCCATCATGCACTAAGAACACAAAAAGGAATGATACTTTTTTTGTTTCTGGTATTTGTCTGGCCTAGATGCATCATCAGGTGATTTGATCAGTGAAGTAACCGCATTGTGCTGAGACAGTTACTGCTAACAGGCAGTCTTGCCTGCCCTGCTGGGTAAGCCTAAGTGTGGCATTTCATTAGTAAACTCAACGCTGCCATTCTCGGATACCTGCAAGTTTCACAAACATCAGTAGCAAATTTGGGCATGACTCAGTGGCAGGATTTGTCTACTTGGATTAAAACCTTCTTTTTTCTTTTTTTTTTACTTTAATACTGCACTTAATACTAACATTTAATACAGAAAGTAGTAATTAATTTAACTATAAATTTAAAAAGAATAATTTTTGTAGATTTACTACTAAATTTCTGGTGTATATTTTCTGTTATGGAAATGGCAGCTCTTTGGGAGCAGTGCCCTGTGGTACTAATTTATATTAAATTTACTGAATAAGTACTTTTTAGTCATAGGTACAGAGACATGTAGCATCCTCTGTATTGTTATATTTATTATTTTGGTTCCAGCATTTTGGAAACAAAGAGGAAAGATTACCAAATGGATTTCAGTATGTACCCAGTCCTTTTCTGAGTGTGCCTGTCTGAATACATATTGACAAGCTGGTATAATTTTGGTACCGCTAAGAGAAGATAAGAGAGTGGAGGCTTTGAAGATGTTGGTACCATCACATCATCTCTTGTTGGTCTGTCTAAAAGAGCTGCACAGATCATCTTCAGAAACAAGAAGGAAGTTAGGTTATTCTCTCACTTCTGACCATTCTACAATTTATCCATTCCTATATTCTCTTGCTGCTAATAGGATTACTCGCACAAGTAACACAATAGCACTTTAGCCTTAAGCAGTTGGCCTCCACACTGATATCCAAGTGAACATGTCAGCTGGTGCTTACTGTGATGCAGAGAACAAATTAACCAAGAACTGGACTGACACTGTTTTAAATCATAGATAACTGAAATCTATTTTAATCATTTCAGTCACAGGAAAGTATTTTCTAAATGTGTTATGTCAAAACATCCCAAAAAGTGACAAGTAATCCAAGGCACATGTTTTATTCTTGATTACATTTGCAAATTCAGTCTTAGTCCTTTCAAGGCATTTTGAATTTAAAGTAATGTTGTTAAACACTTATGTTCTTGATACTTAACTAAAGCAGTGCCATAGGAATACTCGATGAAGGACTTCAGCTCAACATTTCATTTATTCACTGAATACCCCATCTTAAAAGCTGACAACTTTTACAGAGCTGACCCTTCTCCAGAAATTTAGTAATTCTCCAAAATGTAACAGCAGGAGAGGAGATATTAAAAATAATGTATAGCACTTTCCAAATTGTTAAGTAAATAAATATCCAACATAAAATACAAATGCTTTTCCCCAGCTAGATCACAAGACCTTGTATCTGCTATCTGCTTATGAACTCTCTATTTCTGTTTAAATCCTATGAGAATCAATGTCTTTACAATGTCAAGTCCTGGGAAAACTATGCAGGGAAACAAATCACAGACATTTAGTTTTCTAAAGTTAGAGCGGCACTCCTCACACTGACTCAGCCCGAGTGCATTAGGTTGTGTCAGTAATTTTCAGAATTTCATATTTCAATGCAAAATATTGGGTTTTTTGAAATTTTGGCTATTTCTAAATTCAGTATTTCTGTACCTGAAGAGTAGCTTGGATGTAAGAGATGGTGCATGACTGTCTCTGTGTTGCTATTACTTTCCAGCAGGAAAATTCTTGATCCAAATGATGAATATAGAGTATGGTATAGCAGTTAGTTCTTAAACATACACATCCTCTTATAAATTTGTGCTCCGCTTAAGACATTTTTCCACTGAAGACAGACATCATTAGAAGATAAATTTCCACATGAATGGCTATACATATTGCAATCACTGTATGAACTAAAAGGGGAAATGCCAATTGTCAATTTTAGACTATTTTATTTATACCAAGCAGTAGGTGTTTCTAGTGTTAATTGAACTTTTTCAAGTACGAAAGCAGTGAAATGTCCAAGAAAAAATATTGTTTCATTTTGCACTTGTAGTTTGGACTTAATAGACGAAAGTGGAGATACGTATGGGGAGGGTATGTGAGGAAAAAGTGCATGCAAAGCAGTGACGTCATTAGCGTGAAAGCAAGCAAAACTGAAGAAGAAAAATAATGGCCTGATTAGGTGTTGGTGGAAGACTTTCTACTCACATCTGCTGGAAAGTGTTATTAAAATATCTGGTCCTCATAGAGTTCTACATTAATATGGGACTTCAGCAAAATTTAGTGTCTCGATCAATGCCTAGGGCTGCACCTCCAAGAGTTTAGATCTAGGTTCTACACCTGCCCGTCACCTCAGTAATGTACTTGGACACAAAGCATTGCTTGTGTTGCTGCTAATTAGAAACACTTGTTTGCAAAGGTGAATATCACCTTAAAAGGTGATAAAGACATAATGAACAGGAGCCAAATGTTTGAATTGTTAACCTATTCTATAATGTGTGTGAGGTATACTTGAAAAAACAAGAATGTTTGCAGGTGGCTTCAGATTAGCAAGGTCAGATATAATCCAAAGGTCAGTGAAACGTTTAAAGGTTAAACCCTGCTACTTTTTCTTTTTCAGTTCAGACTCCAGAGAGTTCAAAAAGAAAGGTCCATTTCCACTCTCAGCTACACTAGTGTGAATTTAGTATTAACAAGTGCTTGGTCTTACTTGAATTGATGCGGATTTACAGCACAAGGACCACTCACTCTGGCTCTATCCTGTTGCTTTGTTGCTTGGTTGAAAGTTTTTATTCAGCTGCCACTTTTCACTGGAAAAAATACAACCACGTAAATTTGCCCATGGAGTTTTCAGAGCAGAGAAGCTACAAAAAATATTCCAACTACACTCTAGAGGTTAAAAATAAATATATTGGGAAAGGCAAATTTCCATATTGAATAAGCTTATTTGGTGCTCATTATCTCATAGCAAGAATAGAATTGTAGTTCTACAGCTTTTATGGTGCAAATCTTGAATTATATTTTTTCAAGGGAGGTTTGTTAACAATAAAATTATTATATCCCTATTTCTATAATATCCTAACAGGAGCTACACCAAGAAGAATCTTATCTGAGTCTTAATTTAAAGAAGATTTCCTACTGAAATAACAGAATCACAGACCTGAGGAAATATATAAATACACTGTAACTCTTTGGCGACTTAATGTTTTCTTTTCTTCTTCTTTTTCAACTATTAGCAGTAATAAAACCATACTCTGTTCCTGTGAGGGCAGTGAGACACTGGAACTGGCTGGCCAGAGAAGCTGTGGATGCCCCATCCCTGGAGGTGTTCAAGGCCAGGCTGGATGGGGCTTTGAGCAACCTGGTC
>JAOQGH010000023.1:27856516-27879597 GCA_025769975.1 Gallinago jamesoni
TGGAGGTGTTCAAGGCCAGGCTGGATGGGGCTTTGAGCAACCTGGTCTAGTGGGAGGTGTCCCTGCCCATGGCAGGGTGGGTGGAACTAGATGATCTTTAAGGTCCCTTCCAACCCAAACCATTCTATGATTCTGTGAACTAGACAAGCTTTAAGTCACGATCTCATGCAGAAGGAAGGATGAAATGTTACATAAGCAGCAAAAATGAGAAATGGCAGCCTTTTTTAAATACATCCAGATATTCCTGAAATAATACTACATGGTTCTGGAAATTACAGGTATGACCATATCTTATGACCTACCTTACAACTTGTGGCTTGAAAAGCTGCAAGACTTTTCCTCCCCTTGATCAGGTATCTGCAAAAGCATTTCCAACAAGGGTTGTCCATATGACTTCATGGGTTTTTTCCTTTTCAGCCTTTGAAAACATTCATACAAAGAAATAGGAATATGGTTTAGTGATTTTTGTCAGGGTTAGGTTGATGGTTGAACTAGATGATCTTTAAGGTCCCTTCCAACCTATACAATTCTATGATTCTAAGTTCAATTGCTTGGATATGGACAGAAAATGGATCCACAAGCATGAGAACTCGGGCAATGTATGTTCATTTCAAATGTCAAGGAAATACTGATAGAAAACACTTCTGCATCTTCCACTAGAATTACTGAATAGATTTGATTAAATATATAAACTTCACTTTGCTATCCAAGTTCACCAAGCATGTTTGGAATAACAATTATTTTATTAACATACCGACATGATCTAGTCAAACAAAATTAAATGCATTTTGGGGTAATAAAATATAAAGCCTTATTTCAGGAATTTTGCTTTTTTGAAACAGGGGAGAGACAGATTTCTGCAGAAGCAAAATGATATTCCCACAAAAAACTGTAAACTAAAATCATTAACCTTAGCCTTTCCATAAGCATCTTTTTCCTCAGGGGCATGGACCAGATGTCCTCGAAGAGAAATTTTAGTTTCAGAAAGCTCTTGGGAAAAACATACAAAATACATTGTTACACTATTTATAAAATATAACAAGTTGTCTCTGATCTGTTCCTATTAATCAGTATAAGACCAGAAGGAAAAAAAAAAACATTCTTAGAATAAAAATTCTCAGAATCTTAGGGACATAGGGAAACTTCTGTAGGGAAAAGTTTAATTTTAAGAAAGGCATCACATTCTAACAGTGATTTGGCTTAACAACCTGTACAGGGTCAGATGAACCTATTTATGCTAGATTTTCTGAACTGTAAAACATGAGTGATATTTTTTACCTTGCTCAGAGCAGCTGACACACTTTAGTTTGAAAAATACTTGATTTTCCTTGTGCCCTTGCCTGCTCTGGCACACCAGGATTATCCGTTTTAGCATTTTACCCTGACATCCTTGCTATCTGTTACCTCAGAATTTTTGATATACGTACATGATGCCTCATAAGCAGTAAAGCAGTAAAGTTCGAAACTGCTGAACTTGTGCACCCATGCATTAACCCACATGCAAGAATAATCTAGTTAATTAAAGGATGGCCAGGGGAAAGCATAGCCTGTCTGCAAGCTCAGGATGCAAGAGGTAGCATGGGTTGTGGCTGGCACTAGGAAGACCCAAAGCTGCAACTGACCCATAGTGTGATTCTGAGGAAGTCATTTCACGTTTCCATTGTGCTTTTCTTCTCACCCTTCATCTCTCCAACCTCCCAGCCCTTCACAGCAAGATCTGTCTCTTATGATATGTGTCTCACAGTGGGAGCTCAGCTGGGGCTTCCAAATGAGAGCTGATTGGGAATTTTTCAATGAAATGAATTTTCATTAGATAGTACAGTTCTGTGATGCAGTTGTGGGGATGCTCACTCAATACATGAGGATGCAAATTGAAATAATGACTGTGAAGAATGTTATTGTTATAGGAAGTAGATGATCTGTAGCTGGAGCTCTGGAGTACACCTTGCCCTAGGATAACTATCAGGCTGTGGGTGAACTGGTGCAGTCATCTGTAATTAGAGAGACAGCAGGTCAGGAATTTGAGCCTGAGTATGTATGGGGAGATCACATGCTGTGTATCTCTTTCTTTGTTGTGTATGTTTGTTTGTATAAAAACAAGCCTTCTACAAGCACTTGGGCTTGCTACAGGAGAGAACTGGAACATCAATGCAATCCTGCAAAATTTCATGGATGGATTTACTTGGTCTTACTGAGTTCTGCTCTGAACCTAGTAGACATATTCTATCTTGTAAAATACTTACAGTCTAAAGGGGACAGATAACTTCAGAATAAATCATGACCATATATTTGAGGAGAGTTAATGATGAAAAGAGAAGTTATTTTCAAAAATCATTCTAAAGAGAAGTGTAAAGCCTTCTGGTAATTAATAAAAACAAGTTGTCCCCAGCATGAGGAAGGAGGTGGCAGTAGGCATGTATGGGCAACGGGAATAATCAGATCAGTAAACCAAAGGGAATAGTAACAAAGTTCGGTGAAGACAACATGAAATTAAAGCATGGAATTAGGGGCTTTAGTAAGTTTTCATGCGCCATAAATGAGAGAAATAAGCAGGAATTTCCAAAAGTGATACAATTACAGGATTTTAGAACATTTCCTTAGTAGCTTCTGAGTATTAACTCTGGTGGAGCACTCTGAAGAGAGAAACAATTTAGAAAGGGGATTTTTTTATATTAAAAGATTTGTTGCTATGAAGCAAGATCTTCACTATACACCTGCATAAAGTGCTAATTGTTTAGGACCCTACAGCAATACCAGAATGAAAGTGGTGAAGGGAAGATCTATTTTCTCCGCTTTCTAGCCCCACTTCAACTTCTCTTATTGACTGCCAGTCTAAAACAGCCTGCTTTTCTGACCCAAAGAGCAGCTGAGTCATATTCAATTTACATTGTCACTTTGCAGCCGAGTATGATTGCATCACCTACGTGGCATCTCCAAAGAATATGCAAAATGTCATTTGCTGAAATGGCAGCTCTGTAAACATGTCTCCAGGGGGCATTTTGTACAAAAGTTGAGACTATCAGAAGTATCATATCACTTAGGCTAAAGATTTATACTGGATAACACACTATTCTCTCTCTAGCCTCTGTCTACCAAAAAAAACTTTCTGTGCATAAGTCTGTGAACCTCAGGTGGAGGTTCAGGCTCTGGTGAAACTGAAATTAGGAGACAGACTGCTGCCTGGCATCAGCATTGCCACTGTGCTTACCTTTCAGGAGAAATAAGACCTTTCTCTGGGAGCCAATTTTGCTTAAGCTCACTCCGTGAGTTTCCATTCTCTAATTGTTCACTTTAGACTCAGCCAGAACAAATCATTTTTCCAACCTGCAAAATGATGTTCCAGAAGAATATATGGAGAAATTAGTCAAATCCTGGAAGAAATCTCAACAAAAATATTGTAACAACAGGAGAAATTACTAACAAAACCACTAGATTAAGCTCCTCAATGAAGACAGTAATTTTTCCAGTGCAGGATGATAACTTGTATTACTTCCTCGGGAAAAAAAAAAAAAAAGAGAACCCCCTCCCTCCTTTTAAATGATATGGCTAGTAAAAAAACAATGAACTATGGGGTCTTTTGTGGGCAAAAGGTTTGCCCATGAACCTTTTGCTACATAAATTGAGATTAAAAAGAGAAAAAATTGAGATAAACAAGCACTGACCTGTGAGTGAGAGTTAAGCAAACACATACACATACTCAGAGATGCAGCTCTGTGATGGGCATACACCCAGGGTAAGAAATGTTTACAGAGGACAGTTCTGTGGATTTTCAGGCAAGGGAATAGCAGTGGTTACCTCTTGCTGAAATATCATAGCAGCAATGAAGTGGCAAAGACAACAACTGACATGTCAGAAACACATAAATCTATCCTTATAGGGCTGACAACTTGGTATGATTATTCTCCAAAGATAACTTTATAACTTGCTGGAGTGTGATTTAATGATGCCCTGAAGCAGCACTAACCTGTGTACCTTTCTTGTGGGTAACTCTTTATAAGCTATTGCTTTAGTTAATAGCTTATGCAATTTTTCATTTGACCTATGGGTGTCCCATGTGGGTGGGATTTTCAAAAACACTGGGGCCCAAAGCCACAAAGGGATTTACACAGAGATGATTGCACCTATAACATGTGTAGGGACCAGAGCAGAGACCAAGCCACAGTTTAGCCTGTGCTCTAGTGAGGATGCAGGAGAGGGGCTGCAACACCCTTAAATGTTGACCAGGAAATCTATCCATGCATATGTGTGAAACTGCTCTGGACTGTGGGGATGCCTTAGCTCCATTCCCACCAAAACAGAGTAAAATTAGGCACTAGCCAAGTGCTCTTAAAAAGACCAGACTGAATCTTTCTTTTCCTACTGTAACTTTGACCCTTTCTAAAATATCTTTTAGAAAGAAATACTTGAATTTTATTATAAAGTAGACCACTCCATCAGGGAAAATATGTGCTGTTTTTATTTCAGTGTTTTGATTTTCAAGTGAACAATTGTATAGATATACAAGAATAAAAAGGATGATAAAAGGCATAATAATACAATATCCAGATTGGTCCCAGTGATGTTAAATGTCCTGAATGTGAAGCAGTTGATAACCTCTGCATACAACTTGGGCTGTCGATCTTTGAATACATCCTCCTTTTTGATGCTAGCAAAGAGTAGGGGTTGTATCTTCATATATGTCAAACACTAGGATAAATTATGTCCTCCATGGGAAACAAGCTTTAAGCAGCAGTATATCTTATAAATAAGCCTTTAGGGGAAGCTGCTTTATTTCCATTTTTCCACTGCCTTTTCACAAAGCCAAACTATCCCCTGCGGCATTTGGGCACTCAGAAAATGTTTGTATTTGAAAGGCTATAAACAGCCAAACCAACTAAATAATGAGGAAAGCTGAAGTCTTTGCAATGTCATGCTATAAAATAGATGGAAGACTGGCAACTTCTGCATGAAGGCTCAATGCTGATTTGCTTCCTCAGACCCAGAGAGCTTTCAGCCTGTGTCTCTCAAGAAAAGTGCAAGTTGTGTTGATCTCACGCCTGCGGAGCAGACAGCTACCTTCCTGATGGCTGGTGTAGCACAAGGACATTACAAGCTAAAATCTCAGAGCCATGTTCTGATCCCTGTCAGCAGCTGAATTTACACTCCCCTTAGTGAGGTGAGAGTGTCTTGAAAGCAGTAAAGGACCCCAAGGCTCTTTAGAGCTCCTCAAATGTTCAAGTAAAATGGTAGCAGAACAGAGTCATCTAGCTTTCACTATGACAACTAGTAAACCCAGTAAACTTAACTCGGGGTAAACATCTGAGGGCTGCAGAGTGAGGTGAAGAAAAGTCTTCATTTCCCCTCCTGGGACAGTGTTACGGGAAAGCCTATAAAGTTGTAGATCTAAACACTGAGCCTCCACTGACTTCCAGAGGAGTGCCAACTGCAGTTAAACAGCAGTGCAAAGGCCTAAAGGCACGGTAAGGATTCATCCCAAAAGCACCAGAAATTCATTTCCCTCACACCTACAGGACAGGCAAAGTATATATACTACTACAGTTTTAGCTAAAATGGCCTAAAGATAAGATAAGAACTGCAGGAATAGGCAGTATTTTGTTTTAGCTGGGGGGGGAGGGAAAGCTTGCCGACACAATTCCTCTCTAGTATACAGAAACTTTCAACCAACCATTCTAGTATAAGAGGTTTCTTTTCCCTGTAACTTTGCCTTGAAAACGAAGCAAGATCTGAACTTTGCTCCAATGCAAACATTGGGTGATGTATGCCTACATTATAAATTAATGTTGAAAATGTTTATTGGTAACGCTGATAAACTCACGACACACTTTTCCTTAAGACTGATATGATTTTAATATTGGTCAGATTTAGGTTTTTTTCCCAGTGGGTATATTTCATAGGCATAGTGATATAAAGTCACATCCTCGCAGAAAAACGTCATGAAGTATCTGAACACTTAAATCCAAAGGGTGAAATGTGGGGCCTGTGGAATCAGTATAGTTATAACCATATATAATGTGGTTATATATTACGTATATTATGTTATATATTGTATGTATATTATGGTTATATATTATTTGTAATAACATGTTTGTAATAAGGTAGAACTTGGTATAGAGGATGGGAGAAGAGGAAAACAGATTCTATTCTAAAGCAGTTGCACCCTGGCTCCTAATAAGAAGTCACATGAGTATTTTATGGTGCATGGCACTCCAAGATTTACAATCTCTTGTCCTCACTGATAAAGAAAATACCACTTACATGCAAACAGAACAAAAATCACATAAAAATAAATTCATCTTCTTCCTACTTCATAGGAAGAACTAAAGTGGTGCTGTTGTCCCTCAGCATAAAAAAAAATAATAAAGAGGCTTTGTCAGACAAAGTGCACCATTCACCATTTGCAGCAAAACACATGATCTGGTTGGTTCTAATATTTCATTCCTTTTGCACTCTCTAGCTCTTAAATGGGGGAAAATCTGAGGATGATGCTTTAGGATCATAGAAAAGGGAAGTAGATTTCTTTCTAAAGCTCTCTAGTTCCAAGTAACTAAGGGATTTCTTCAAAGTATTCCTTGCAAAGGCAGAGGAAAATAAGAAAAAGTCACTGCAAAGTACCATCTACAATCAGATTTGGGGTGAATGTTCTCAAAAATTTCTCTTACCCATACATTCTGTGGGCTTGAGCATTATGTCCAAAACGATGATTGGGGACTACCAAAAAGAGGAACAGAAATTGGAAAGCAGGATAGTCTCCTAGACCCCTGAGTCCAGGGGAGGTAAGTTTTATCTCTGCAGCTGCCTTAAAGTCTAAATCGGTCATTCTTACCCTATTTTGTGCCTGATCTAAAAAAGATTAGTAACACTATTTCCTCTTGCCCATCCATTTTCAGTTAGTGTGCATTTTAATATCAGAGTGCCACCAGAGTCTCTTTTTTAATGTGTATTATTACTTTGGTCAGCATGGAGGGTTTCTCTCAGCACCCCTAGACGTAGAAGTAGTATAAATATATTCACTGCTACAGTGATAAGCGAAGTCTTTAAAATAACATAAATCTCAGCATACATGCATATTCATATGTAAACAGTAAGGCACATTCAGCATTAGCCTAAAGAGAGGAAATCAGGTAACACAGCACAAGGACAGAAAGCAAGTATAAAATGAGTCTTGATCGAATGGTTTCTACTTCATTTATTTTTGTCCTGCTCTGACTGGTGTAACTTATAATTAGTCTCTGTCTGCAGTGGTGTGGTTCCAAAGAATGGTGGATTAAGGAGAAACTCTAGAATTTCTCCGTAACTTGACAAGTTATAACCTGAAAAGCCACACTTAGTCCATTAAAGATTTTTCACAGTGACATTTTAGTGCAGCTAGGGAAATATGCCACTTTGCCATTTATCATTTTCAGGGCATGGACAGTGAAAAGGAGGTTGCTATGAAGAACAAAATAAAATAGATTACGTGTATAGAAGTGATGTGAAGAATACTGATAAATATACACCACTGAATGTCAGCAAATGTCACCTGAGAAGCCATTTGCAGCTACCAGAACAGCCTCGCAGACCAGCAAAAGTAGCAAAACCAGGCAAAACAAGTTGGGTGTACTCCCTTCCACATGAATAAGCAATAAACCTCTCTGAAGTTAGACCAGAAAGTTGTTAAACTTGATAGATGAAACTTTTCCAAATTGCTCTGTCGCATACTGTATATGGCTACAAAAGACTATGGATGGTTTAAAACTAAAAAGAGAAAGCATTGCTGAGAATCCAACGATTTATGCATTTTTGTTCAAACGCTTGTATTCTGCTTTGTATTAAAGGAACAGTTTGAACAAAGGAGTGATTCATCACACTGCTTTTTCTTCCATGGCATTGCTCTTTTTTTCTGTTTGAACTTCATTGTTGGAACTATTGCATCAGTACCATTTCTCCTTTAAATATATTTGCCACTCTAGCAAGAGGGCTTAGAGTTAAATCAGTTTGGGTTTGGTAGGCAGAAACGTTAGAAATGAAAGCTCTTCTGCTGAAAAACTTCTAATGGTAGCTATCTAGCATGCCATCTAAGTGAAAGACCTGCAAGATATCTCCTATCTTTCCAGGAGCATCTGATTTGTAGATCTGTGGATCAGCTCCATTTCGGTTTATAGATACGCTGACCTGGAAAAAGCTCTCCTTGTGAAAGTTACAGTACTTGAGAGACAACATCAAGATTCCTTCAGGCTTATTTTAATCTGGGCTGTCTGTTTGCAGCTCTTGAAGCAGTATTCTTTATTGATAATAAACAGAAGTGAAGATCTTTGACTCAGAAAATATCTCCAAGGAAAAGCAGGGGTTCTTAAAATTTCAGAAACTCTGACTGCTTTTGTATTTAATTTTCCATGAGATTCTTCCTCCCAAATTCTAATGTATCTTAGCAAAATCAGAGACAGCCTGCATCATTTTGATTTCATGAGACTGTTATTCCCAGGCACCACACTCATGCAAATTTCAGATCAGTTTTGTTTTCATTAGTGAAAAGAAGCAACATGGATCCCATAAATGGGGTCATAGAAGAACTCTTTTATTCAAAATATTTCCTAATGCTAAGATACACTGATTGTAGAACCATTTTCATTAAACTTCCTACCATATGTCCATGTAAAAGCCATAAACAACCAGTCCTACGGTGGCACCCTAAAGCCTGGGAGTTTAAATCTTTGAAGAGAACAAATTTCTTGTACTTACAGATCCTGTAGATGGAGTGAGGGTGAATCCTCCTTTCTTGGGCAGGATGTTTACATGGTGAATTTTCTTTGTACGAGTCTTCACTCCATTCTTGCAAAATCAAAATCAAAAGTGATTCTTATTAGTCAAACTGAACCTTTTATAAAATTATATGTAGAGCCTGTTTTAGAAACGAACAGAACAGAAAACAAAGATTAAACCGATGGGTTGTGCTCAGCGCTGCATGAACTTTCCTCAACCGCTCCCCACTCCCCTCCCCCTGATTCTCTGAAAACTGAAGTAATCTTTGAGGCAAACGGGCATTTGACAGCATCCATCATCTAGAAGCTCCGTAGCAGTTGTGCTGCTGCCTTGGTCTTGTTTTGAATTTCTCTGTCAATTTGAATAGACACAACAGAATCTCAAGGAGTGATGCTCACAAGCTGAGAAGGCAAGGACTGTGTGGGATGCAACAAAGGGGAAAAGATCTATCAGTTTGTCACCTTGTCACAAATATGAGTGTCCCCAAAAGCTTCTCCTTTACTTAAGAGTGTGCAGTTCAGTGGAAAGACACAAGCAATCTTATTTATCTTTTATACGTGAAACTTAATAAGTGCTGTTTGTTTAACAGTTTTTTTTAAAACTCTGAGATGCGTGTAACATACTCCTCTTCAAAAGAAACAAAAAATTTAGTTTCTTAAAGGACATTTGAAGTGTACAAATGCTTGGCTGAGAGGTTTTAAAGGAATTCTTGAACAAATAGGCAGCACATAAATAAATATGCTGATTCTGTGACAAGCACTGAAAAGCAACTTCTGGTTAGCAGCCTGCCTAACCTAATGAATGGTTTAGTCCTTCCTTCCTCTGGCCCAAGCACGAAAGCTGCTATCCACACCCCAGACTTGATCTAAACTACTGGCTGCGATAGGAAAGTGCCTACTGACGTTGGATCAGGCCCAGCAGCCTCCAGGCTTGATCCTGTAGGCCTGCACCAGCCCAAAGCCAACCAGCGCGTCCCCATAACTGAATGTCCCCCGAAGGGCGTTGTTAAGGTACGTGCCAAATGTCTGAAGCTCTGAATCAGGCAGACCTCGTCCTTCGGAAAGAGTAGGAATTTTGCTTAAATAAAGCAACACAGGGTTTGGTTTGGTACAGCCAGCAATAACGAAGAATCATAGTTTCTGTTATCAGGGTCTTTTTGATATGTGTGTCTTTCTGAGTAAAAAGAACATATAGTTCAGGGCCGGGGGCGGGGGGGGGGATATCATTTTTTGTCCTTTTTTATTTTAATGGCTAAACATTGTAATGCTAGCTAAATAGAAATTCTTGTCTGTTAATAGGTTCCTTTAGTTTGTAATAAATAGGAATGCTAATGACTAAAATTTGGTATTTGGTATGCATTAGCTTTTGTAAGTCTTTTCTTTACAGGCTTCATTGACATTCAATATGGCAAGCTTCCTTTGAAATATATTTATAAAATAACTACAGTATAATTAAACCAACAAAGCCATCTTTTAAGTAAGCTTAATAGCTCAGTTTTTCACTCTGTAAATTTTTTTTAAGGAGGAAAAATAGTTATGCTTCAATTCTACTGTATATTTCATTTTGCATCTAATATTTTGTTTCCATTTGCAATCTGTGCATATCTAATTCTTGACAACTGTGATTATTAATAACTGTGCATGAAAAACATGCTTCGCAGAATCTTCCACAAGAATATTTTTGTTAATGAGAACTGAAACATATCTTGGCAAAGACAATATATGTAATATATATGTGTATATATACATATTTTAATAGCTAATGGTGGTGTAGTTAATACACAAAAATGGATTAATAGATATGGCATGTAATAATTGAAGCGGATGCTGTTTAATCAATGTAACTAAAAATATTTTAATGATATAAAAGCAATAGGTAAATAAAAGCAATTACATTTAATTTTGCTTTCAGCTTGTGAGCATTTTCTGTAAGCTTTAATAGAGGGGAGAGAGAGCCTGTGCAAAAGGCTAATGGTAGAGTCAGTGTTAGCATTATTCATTAGGGTTTCTAAGTAGTACTTATTCTGAGATATTTCTCTGGAAGACTAAAATGTTCTTGGTAAGGGTACTTGGATCTTGATAACCCTAATTCATAATAATATCCCCCTCATTCAGAAAATTAAAGTTTACAGAGTCCTCAGCAGTTTGAAAATCTTTATACTATTTAGAATCATGATCATGTTTACTTAGGACAAGCTAAAAAGTGATATCTCACATTATAATAAGTAAAGTGGAACGTCATAAATGTTTCTTAAACTCCGTCCTCTACAGGCATAATAATATTGAGACCCCATTTACGGTATGGTGAATAAAAACAGTTGACATCATTGTTACAATCTCTATTTAAAACTGTTGCTAAGGTTACAAATTACCATCACTGTGTGCAACAGGTCCCTCTGAAGCGGTATCATTACAGATTAACTGTGATGTGTAGGATTATAATAAAAGGCATAAGGGATTATGCACAAGCAAAAATGCTAGAAATAACACAAATACATCTACATTATACCGTGCATCGCGTTGCAAAACCTCAGCTTTCAAAGCTGAAATACACAATGTGGCTTTTTGTTTAATTCGGGCATTTAGAGAGATGTTAACTGTATCCTGAAGTGGCTTTACAAATGTCAGGGAGCAGAGAGGGTAGGGTTTATCTCGACCTATAAAACAGCTGCTGCTGGAAATGTTCTCACATCGTCTCCACTCTTAGCGGAGCACCTAGTTTACAGGAAAATACGCCTCCATTGTGTGAAGGAGGACTGCAGTGGAAGGACGCAGAGTTAGCGGCTGCTCCGCCCGGGCAGAGGCCGGGGCTGCCCTCGCTGCCGGCGGCCGGGGCGCGTCCGACGGGGCGGCAGGGACCAGACACGGGGGCTGAGGCCGAGGCCCCCCTCCCCTCCAAAGGGGTTCGGGGGGGGGGAGGGTGGGTGTCTCGCCTGTGGTGACAAGGTGGCAAGACGGAAAGCGAAGCGGCAGGTGACCTTCTGCTCGCCAAGGCAGCTGGCTACCCCCGGCCGGCACCTCCGTCCCCCGCTCAATCACTCTACCCCGCCCTCAACTTAATGACACAAATCCGGGCTCTTAAAGTCTTTGCGACTGATCGTACTCGCTCATTTATAAATAATGATCTCCATATAGATGCATAACAACAACATACCAGAAGTGTTTGGGGAGAAATCCGATTAAAGTCTATAGCTTTTTTTCCCTTCTCTCTCCCGGAGCAAAAGTCTTGCCACAGGTCAGTGCCGCGGCTGGCCCAGGCTGCGGGGTTCAAGGGAAGAAAAAGGCTCCAGGGGAGCCGCTTCCCGCGGGCGGCGAGCGGGGGCTGCCGCAGAACGACTCGCCCTGCCTAGCTGCGGCCCGCCGCCCCCTCTGCCCGCCCGGCCTGCAAGGCTCGTTCGGGTCGCCGGCGGGGGCGGCCGGTATTTTGGGAAGAGGGAGCCGCTGTCCTGGTTGGGGCGTGAACTCTGCGGTGGGGGCCGATTTCCCCCCGGCGCCAGCGTCCCCGGGCAGGGGCGTGGGGCCGCCCCGCTCCGCCTGGGCCGGCCCGGCCCGGGGTGGCGGTGACGCAGAAACGCGCGTTCCTTTCCTCTTTCGGGCGATTTAGGGGAACTAGAAAAACAAACATCGGCCCGTTTCATGAAACCGGTGGAGAAAACTGCGAGGGGAAAGAGAGCGGGGCACATCCTTTTAGAGGAAGGACAAGGGTTCTCTGAGGAGGGAAAACAAAAGATGACAGTGGTGGCTGTAACCCCACAATGAACCAGGGACCTCCTGGCCACGCTCAGAGAGCTAACCTCCCCGGACTTCCCATTACCTCTCCATGACACTTCACTAATGCTCACACAATGGCCAACTGAGCAGTTTAAGTAAAGATATTTTAACCTGAACTAAACATTGTCTCCAGACAATAGGATGCGAAGCAACATCTGGTACTGCACATAAACAATGCTGCGCAACAGCATATGCTCGACTTCTGGAAGTTTATGTCAACACGAAGCAGTTGAGGAGGCTGCCGCTGCTCGGCATGAAATCTTTATAAATGGCTGTTTGCTGCACTTCCGAGGTGAGCATCTAAGAACCTTCCTCCCGCGGCATCTTCTTCAGCTTGAGGTTGCCCGGCAAGATATCTTCGGACGCCACCCGTACCTCCTCCCTCCCTCCCTCCCTCAGGGCAAACCACCAGTGAGAAATGCCACGGCCAGACCCCGTGGCTTGGCCTAGGGACAGTGCGGGATCTCTCTTCCCCTGTGCCGCTCCTGCGGGCGCAGCTCGGTCACTGGCGCCAGCGGAAGCGGCCGGCGCTGAATGGGCAACCTCAGGGAAGCGCATCTTTAAAGAGGAGGCTCTAGGCTAATGAAACAACTGGAGGTGACTATTGCAAACAGCTGTTCCTCATACATATTTCATTATACAATCAGATAATGCGTCTTACCACCTTCTCAATTATTCACAGATAAACATTTTCAAGACGTTTTGACATCTGTCTTAGGGTCTGCTATTAATTTAGTAATCACTGTGGTTAAAAATGTATGGGGACTGCACCTCACAAAAACTCCGCTTTCGCTTACGAGAACAACTTCCGTCACAGCTCGCCCTAAGCAGCGCGTCAGGTCAAAGAGAGCCCCGGACCAGCACCCTGGAGGGGCTGCGCCGGGACCCCCGCACCGCCCTGGCGGAGCGCCGGGGCTGCGCGGCGCCGGGCATCTCCCGGCACCCTCTGGAGCTGCCGGGGAGAAGCGCCGGGCGGAGGAGGCCGGGGGTGGGGTGGACGAAAGGCGGCACCTTCCCTCCCTGGCGATCCAGAAAACCACCCAGAAAAGTCGCGTTCATCCTTTCGGTCGAGCTCTTGGCACACGCGCTCCCGTTCCCCTCCACGGGCGCCTCACTGTTGCCTCGGGCCGCCCCGGAGGAGGACAGCCGCCCGCCCGGCTGCACCCTGGCCAGGGCAGCCGGACGCCTGCTACCCCCGCTCCCACCCGTCCCCCGCCAGCCCTCCGCCCGCTGTCCCCACGGCCGCCCGGGGCGGCGGGGACCGCCCGGCCGGGGCCAGCGAGGCGCCGGTGGCAGCTCCTGGCTTCGCCCCCCGAGGCAAAGCCCGCGGGTCCCCAGCGGGTCCCCGAGACGCGCACGTCCCTCCTGAGCATCAGGAAACTTCTGACAAAGTTTGTTTCGCTGGTGCTTGGGCTGGTGGTAGAACTGCAAGGCTTTAAGGAGCAGCAGCGTCTTAAAATTGCTTTTTTTTTGCCTTTTCCTTGGCAATAATCCTTTTGCTTAAAATAAGGAACACACCACCCCCCGAAACTGCCAGGTGTTACACATGAACATTAAAGAGGGAGTTAAACGAGCAAACGGAAGAATCAAATCTTGACAACTCTTTCAGACGCTTTATTGATTAAACTAAACCAGCGCCTCTCTCCTCCCTCCCGTTCCCCAGGCTACCTCTTTTAACCACAAAATTCACACGCAAGCAATAATCGGTCCCCTCCACGACCCCTCCTCCCCCCACGCCCAGGTAAGTGGATGGAAACGCGTGAGCGTTTTCCCGTCCTGCTACAAAAGACCGCAACTAGTTTCTAGAGATGCGGTCTGGCCGGTGCCACAGGGCTTCTGCTTTGCAGAAGGCGCAAGGACCCACGCGTGGGCCAGCAAAACGAGAGTGAGATGATGCTTTCAGCCTGGCCTCGCTCCTCTCCCCGTCCCCCGGGGGCTTGGCTGCCCCCACGCTCACCCCACGGGGTCGCACACGGGGGATGTCCTCCAGCTCCCAAAGCGCTGGTTGGAGCCTCTCGGTTCATCCCGGCGGGTACCGGGCGGGCGGGGGTGTTTGCTCTAAAGCCTCAAAGTGGAGTCCCGGTGTGAATTTCATTTTAATGGCAGCGCCAAAAAAAAAAGTGCCGGCACCCAGGATGGCTGGGGAGTGAAAAAAAGCCTTTCTGCTTTACAGGTGGCGGAAGGCAGAGGGAGATTTGGGGTTTGATGGAAGAGGGGGTGCTCTGTGAAATGGAAACAGGAATCCCTCGTTCTCCCTCAAAATATTACCCACAGCTGAAGACCTTCGCTGTAATGACATTCAGCTTGTAAACAAGAGGGTTAGTGGTGAGCCCCGAGTATCTGGTTCGGGTCGACCTGAAATCCACGATTTTTAAAGTCAGAAACAGGGGGATGAGGGCTGTGGATGTGCGGAGGGGAAACCTGGAATTAACCTTTCCACCTCAGCAGCACTTAGCGTGTTTTAAAGTGAAGTGCCACAGACTTAGAACAAACCCAGCGCTGTTCTGCTGGAAGCTTTCCGCCAGCCGCTCTCCAAGGGGTCCCCCGCTCTCCCAGAGCCTGGTGGGTGCCCTACCTGGCTCTTGAGTTCAGCTTTCTTAAATCCTTTGTATAGTTTCGGCACTGTGCTTGCAACTGTGTCCCCGCAGAGCTCCGCGTCCCCACCCCAGACTCAAGACGTCCTTCGCCCTATTGATTTGCGCTGTAGCCAAACAGGGCGAAAAGACGAGAATTGTATTCGACAGATGCTGCTCACTCGTGAATAACAGGTTCAGCGCATACGGGATCTCTCGCCATTATCCTGTAAGTTAATATTGAGTAGCAATAGCTGTCTAAATATCAAAATCTATTTATAGGGGGTGCAGAGCCGTGACCTCTCCATCTGACCTTCAGGATCCGCAACTGGGAAACAGGGCAAAGGGAAGGGGAAAAAAAAAAAAAAAAAAGAGGAAAAGATCAGGATTACAATGGACACTTGTGCGTGGCGGAGCTGGGTGTGGGTTGTCTTTGTTCCGAAATGCTGAGGGGGGCTTGAACCTTTAGGATTTCACCGGCCCCGAAGAAGAGCGGCTCTGTCCGACTTCTCCGCGTCCCCACAGCCACCGCGGTGTTGCTTCCTCCACTTCTGCCCATCTGCAAAAGTTGGAGTTGTGGTTGTTTTTTTTTTTTTCACATTATAAATACAAAACCCGATGAGATAAGACAAAACAGCATCGTTGACTGAGCAGCAGGTCTCAGTGCGAGCTGGGGGAGCTCAGCAGACCCCCTGCCTGGGAAATTATTTTACACGAGAGGAGATGGGGTGTGTGTGTGAGTGTGTAATTTATGGTTTGCTGCTCGCAGCCTCCTCAGCGTAAACGGGGGGAAGGAAGGGGAGTTTGGGACATCTTCCCACCCCCGCCCGGGCAAGCAGGAGGGTCGGGGGTAGCTGGACGGTCTCAGGTGCTGCTCGGGGCTGACGAAGGCTCCCGGCAAGGTGACTGTAAGGAACCCGGGCCGGGACGCGGTGGCATCCCGCGCCCCCGGGGATCGCGCCCCAGCGTAGGGGGCTGTCACCGGGCGAGGAGGGGGAGGATGCTCTGTAGGGTCCCAAACCAGGGACCAATATTACAAAGTGCAACCCCTCGGTGGGGGAGTGGAAACAGGGGAGGGAAGCGGGAAAATCCCAAAGTGCTTTTTGTTCTTACGGAGCCGTCGAGAGCTCGACCAGTTTGAATTAACAACTATGTAAAACTAGACCAACTGCAAAACCGCCTGCCCCCAGCCCCAGCTCCCGGCATTAATATGGCGCCTGCGAGCGAGGGAAGCACTTTTTTCTCGATGTTTAGCAGTTGAAATGTGCTCCCTGAAGGTCACACCAGGCGACGCGCCCGTTGGCTGCCGCACAGGGCGAGGACACGGGCCGGGCCGGCGGCAGTCCCCGGAGCCCCCGGCAGCGCCACGCCCGCCCCGGCCGCCATCCCGCCGGGGACAACAGAGCGGCCAGGAGCACGGGGCGGTCTCCCACAGCCAGATGTGCTCGGGTTTCTCCTACACTTATCCCTTCTCTCTTTCTGTGTGCATAAGGGAATCGTACCCAGCTTCCCTTTTTCTCTTATTAAAAAGCAAACAAACCAACCAAAAAACCAAACCAAACAACAACAAAAACCCACCCGGGTCTCCGAGGGAGTAATTTCTTGTGTTTGGAAATTAAAAGGCTCAAATCTTCCGTGTGACCCTGTTAAGACACGGGATCGCTGTTCGCAGCTACTTTAAAGCGCCAGTCTCGGTTTGGAGGTGGGAGCTACTGTTCTTCAGAAAGAGAAGTGATAGTTCAGGAGGCAAACTCTGTCCCCGGGGTTGTGTGCGGTCTCCCTTTCCGCCGGCTAACTGCACCTGGCAGCGAAAGAGAGAGAAGCAGGGCTGCTAACTGCGCTGCTTAAATGTTCTCTGCTTTCTCCTACCGGGGCTAAGGGAAGAACAAGCTTCTCTAGCCGCCCGAATGAAACGAGAAGGTGATTTAAAAACAAAAACAAAAACCCCCACGCTATTCTTGGCATTTGCGTCCCACTGGAGGAGAGTGTCTGGAAAAAAATCCCCCAAACTCGACTCAACACACTTGGCAATAATCTCCTTTTAAATCTTGGGTTTTGCTACTACATTAGGCTCCGTGCTATTGCATTCCAAAGAAAATAGACTGGGTGTTAGAAAAGGAATCTCCTCTTCCTAATGAATATTTACCCTGAGGTCATTACATCCGTAATGGTCCTCGCTTAACTTACCTCGCTTCCCTCTTTCTCTGCTAGAGACTGGGATTTCAATCACAATGCCCTCGATTTTAAAGTGCCGTGTACCACTTAATGGCGGGGTGCAGGCAAGGTTAGAATATTATTGACTTCATGCAATACATAAGATGGATACATTTAAGACTTTTAACTTTTTGTTGCAATGACACGCTGTATTTTTATGAGATACCTATTATGTAGACAGAACCATTGTGCTGTAGCTGCCTCACAGTTGCTGGATCGTTTCTATCAGATGAAAGATTTTGAATAGTTTTCTTTCAACAATGCATCCTTTTGGTCTTGATACAAAGAATGTAGGCATGGTATACACTTAAACAGCTCTGTCACAGAGCAAGATTAAATAGAGTATATATCGAATCCTGTCTGCAGTATAATACGCACGGGGAACAGAATGGAGCTCCCTCCGCCGCCGAAGAAGCCCATTAAGGTCTGATGTCCTGGGAGCATCTTCCAGATTTCCCTTATCTGTGATATTCGCTAAGCTGTTAAAAATCTTTACAGCGGGGCTTGGAAAATCGGCTGTTTCTCACGCAAAGACCGAGTTTGATAACGGCGTCTTCTAACAAAATCTCCCGCTTGCTCTGCGGTAGAGGGGCAAATGACGCTCTATCCGGTTACCCATCTCGGCGGCCGCCCGGACGCTGCCGTGCCGGGGCAGTCCCCGGCCGGGCGGCTTGTCCCAGCGCCCCCGTTTGACACAGCCCCCTTCCCTTCTCGCCCCCTACCCTTACCCCTGCCCCCCTCCCGCTGCTCTCTCCTTTCTCCCCCTTCCTCCCTCTCCCCCCCCAGCTCCCGGGCAGCCCCGGGCCGGCCGGTCGGTGGGTGCCGGCGGCCGGTGCCGGGAGCGGGGGCGGGAGCAGGGGGTGTGCAGCGACGGGAGGGCTCGGCGCCTGCAGCTCCCCCTCCGGTGCTCACTCAAGCGACTTGACCAAAGTGCACGTGCTGAGCCCAACTTTCCTCTCCCCCTTTCCCCAGCTTTGTGCTCTCCGCTGATTGAGTCCCCATATTAAGCTCGAGATCCTTTCTAAGCAACTGCTAAGAAGTCAAGAGCATCCTTGCTTGCTTTCTCTCCGTGGCCTTTCATGCCCTCAATTTGTTATTCTACTGACACTTTTCTTAAAGTTAGCGCCCAGCATTGAAACATTAGCGACAAAAGCCCTGGAAAATCTCTCCCTCCTCGCCGCTAAATCCTCTAATGGGTCAGTGCGTGTCGAATTTTTATTTGATTTCCAATAATCTCTAGCGCTTCAGTATTAAACCTACCTCAACCCAGCGCCTCACCTACGGGATATTTTTCAGCTTCGCTTTGGAAAGTAGAGGCGCTCAGATTTCCTTCCACGTGCACCCACTAATTTATAAATGAGTGTATACAGCTGTCTGCGTGTATATCTATGTCTCTATATCTGCAGTAACGCTTTCATTTTGTGTCAAAATAACATATCCTGTCACTCCACGCCAAAAGTATATTTATCGAATGAAACAGCACCGCAAGCTGCATCTTCTTTATCAAACCTTCATTTCTGTTTTACGCAATTGTTAAATAGCTTTTCATTTCTTTTCCTATTTTAAAATACGTATTAGAGTAATTGTTACTTGGAGGTCTTTTGTGTATCTATAGCTCCTTTGATTCATATCTTTTCCTTTCTTTTAATCTTGTTATGCGAAATTATATACACATTTATCTGGAAATCCAAGGAGCATAACTTTATTAAATAGAAACCTCCTAATCCTGGAGTTTCGCAGCAGATTTTTTTTTTTTTTAGTACACGTTCCTAACCCATGTTTTTTGAATGAAGATCCCTAAGTCCTCTTCACCTTATTATGCGGATTTTGTGAAATGATTCTTCAACTCTCTGATTTAAATAAGTTTTAGTGTGAATCAAGAATGAACATTATCCTCTAACCTGAGGTCAAGTGAAGGGTGATTTACATGACAAAGAATAATGCCCATTTTGTCCAATATGAAACAACTTCACCTTCGGCATCATTAAGAAGAATTTAGCACTTTCAGGGCTGGGGGGGTTGGGGGGTTTTGGGAAATAGTTGGCTATGTATAGCGCAATTTCCCTTTTATAAATCACAATACAAAGGTCAACTTCTTGTCCTCTTGAATTTCGGCATTATTTTTGTAGCCTTAAGTAGAGCGAATTTGCACCTGCTGGTATTTAAACTTTAACATATTAGCTGGGGAGAACTTATCAGCCCAGAGCACTGCCTCGAAAGAAATTATCAATCTTCATTTAAGTAAAGAAGGGGAGGGAAGTGGGGGGGATGTGACCATTTAAGTCGCTGTCCCGGATCTCCCCGATCTATGCAGGTTCCGAGTGGATTATTCGGGGTCCTTATATCAGCAGAATTACCGCTTTACTTCCCCCCTCCCCCCAACACACACACTCGCTTCCAAATTTCGGCTTCTCTTGGGGCACTTTAACCCTCTCGATACCTCCTTTCCCTCCGCCTGGAGGGCTGGTGGCCGGGAGGCAGGGGCACCTCAGCTGGGCTCCTGGGGGTCAGCCTCGGCCGCCTCCCGCTCCCCGCCGGGCCGCTCCCGCCGCACCTCCCTTCAAGGGCACTTCCCCCCAAAATCAGGTTATGCCCTTGGTTGTTTCTTTCCTCTCTTTTATGGCCATTTTCGACTGAGCTCACCCCCTCCCCTCCGCTCTGTTTCTCTCTCTCTCTCTCACACACACACTCTTTCTACAAGAGCCCGTGGGGCAGCGATCTTAATCCAAATATCAAACTTACCGTCCGCAGGATCCGGCTTTTGAAAAGTTCTGCTCTGCTGGGTCTCCGAATTAAAGAAACCACCGTCACCCCCCATTAAGAGCTCCGGGCTGGGGAGAGGGGCTGCAGGCGGAGGGCCACTGGCGGGGAGCTCGGCCCCCCGGCTCTGCCCGCCCGGCTTTGCTGGCTCTGCGCCCCGGGGTAGGGGGGGGTGCGGGTGGGGGGGCGCGGGGGACCGAGACCCCCCTTCCCCGCAGGCGGCTCCGGCGCTCTCGAGACGGGGTTGCACCGGGCCCCGGCCTCGGGGTTTCTCCCGGGGACGCGGGCGTGTGCACCTCGACATGCCTCCGCGGGGGGATCCGCGGTCTCCCCGCGGCGGGAGAGGGGCCCGGGCCAGCGGGCTCTGCCAGCTTCTTTGGGGGAGGGGGTGTGTGTGTGTGTGTGTCGTGTGCTTGTTCACAGCTACACCGGGAAAGCGGGAACATTTCGTGTTTACAACCGGCTTCGGCTTGTAATGGTGAGATGTAGTTCAAGCAGCGCTCCTGTGTGTCGCGGGCTCTTAACCGGAGCTTTGCTCAGTCATTGAGAGCGATAGAAAGTATATGGAAATCAATATATAGACAGTGTGGAGGGCAGATAATGGATTCGAGTCAGTGAGTGTTATAATCTGCATTATGGGCTTCCTATTGTTTAGACTGAGCACAAATTTCCAAAGGGTGAAGTGTTGGTTTGGGGTTTTTTTCCTCCCCCTTCTCTCTCTCCCTTCGTCTTTTTGGAGGGCTTTGTGTGTATAGGGGGAGGGGGTTGTTAAATCCTCCTGCCACAATTATCAGAGTATCCCCCCCCCCCTTCCCGCCCGCCCCATCTGATTTTAAAGGTAGTGCTTTCACGGCGAAGCTAATGACTTTCATTTAATTGAACATGCCCTGATGTAGCGGATTGTTCTCGCAGCCCTGCGCCTTTGTTGCTTTTGGGGGGAAATAAAGCTAATCAAACCTTTTGTCACGGCCAAATTCTCCCTCAGGGTCTCCCAAACATTTGTTTGAATAATTCACCTCAAGAATTGAAAATACTAATTGATTTTAAAATGCTAGCCCGGAGGGACGGGGAGGTGGGAGTTGGGGTTGGGGGCGGGTGGGGGGGCGAGGGGAGCCTGGAAATTAGAGGCGAAGAGCACACGTCTACCTGCCAGCGGCGAAGCCTCCGCAGTCGCTTCCCTCGCCGGGAGCCCCGGCCAGGGCCGGGCTGCGCCCCCCCCCCCCCCCCCCCCCTTTCCGCCCCCCCCCCCCCCCCGAGGGCTGTGGTGCCCCCTCGGCTGCCGCCCGCACGCTCCGTCCCCTCCCTCAGCCTCTTCGCCCCCTCCCCGCCGCCAAACTGCGCCTGGTCACCTCGGTCTCGAATGCTCCGCTAAAGTGCCGGCGGTGGCAGGGGTGGGCTCCGCCGGGCGGGGAGGGGATCCCGGTCCGGGCGCCTCGGCCCCATTCAGGGAAGAATTTTGATGCGATTCATTAGAAGTAACGAGTTGACATAAGGTAAATCTACATCGAGGGGGCCTTTCTTTGAGTGCATGGGGAAGCTTCATTAACCATCGCTAACAAGGCGTGCAAATGCTCTGATTGGGCAGCTTTCTTGTAACGCCAGGGCCTTAGCAGGATGCCCACCTAATGAGGGTCACTACAAGAGACTGATAAAATATTCAAATTTTCCGTCGCACCAGGAACTTTGTACTAAAGGAGAAAGTTGAGGCAACTATGTGCTTGTTTACCTTGGAAAGGCACACTCGGGGGAGAAGGCATCTAGCTCTGATATCTCTATCTCCCACAGAAGCCCCGAGCTGGATGGTCGCTGCTTTTTGGACGCTTGTTTGTTAAATTCGTCGCCAGATTTCCCCAAGCCTTCCCCCGTTTTCCCTCGGTCTAATTATGTTTCCCCCGGCTTCAATGCGCTGATAAATAAATAACATGTCTGCGAGATTTCGTGCTTTTTTTTTTCTTTTCTGTCTTTTTTTTTTTTCTTGAAGAAGAATTATTAAAATCAGCCTGATGGCTTTAATGACACGTCAATCATTTCAAAGTTGCTGCTTGTTGCTAATATGTCAGCCTCTGTACATATCACCGTTACTTTCCTCGCTGCCGCGTTTAAAGGCTGTCCCCTCCCCCCCTCTCCCCCCCCCCCCCGCAATTTGTTTCTTCAAGTTTTCATTGCTAGGTTACGATTTCTAATTAGAGCTAAGTATTACACTTAATATTTAATTTAGACGCCCAGCACATATATCATACCTAGATCAGTCAATCAAGTGTCCCTTGTTGATAATGCTACATCATTAAGAGTTGTGTTTAATTCAGGAGCAAGCGACTGCACGGCTGCTGCTGCTGCAGAGCAGGTAACTTTCGCAGCAGATCCAGAGGGATGCGAGGAAGAAGTACAGCCGGGCGGCGGCTGCGGCTCCCTCGCCTCCTCAGGAAAGTTTGCTGCTTCCCAAGGCGGCACCTCGTCGCCGAGGCGGGCTGCTCCCCCTCCTTTCACAAGGAAAAAAAAAAAAAGAAAAAAGAAGAAAAAAAAAGTATCTCACTTTTTCCTCCTCCTCTGTGTTTACGCAAAATAAATTAGTGGTGGGGTATCCCCAAAAGTTTAACTTGGAAACTGGAGCACTGTTTTGTAACAGGTATAAAAATACCGTCCTCGGCTTCTTAAAAAAAAAAAAAATCAAAACCAACACTTGCCCACTTGTTTCTAAGCACAACCGGTACGGCACACACCGCATCGGCGGGGCTGTCTTACGGGAGCCGGATGGGCCACATCTCACACACCCATCAAATACGCGTTCATTTATCTGGGGAAATCATGACTAAAAAGAGAGGGAGAGGAAGAAAGAGAAAGGAGGAGGGAAGGAAAGAGGAAGATACATGCGTTTGTAATGTGTTTGTAAAGAGAACATCAGTGCAAAATTGTCAGCTCTTGCCACTGAAGACTGACAAAAATTGAATTTAATAATAATAATAATAATAATAATAATAATAATAATAATAATAATAATAATAATAATAATAATAATAATAATAAT
>JAOQGH010000023.1:27879697-27892173 GCA_025769975.1 Gallinago jamesoni
GCCTAAAAAGACCAACGCGATGGGTTTTCCTTTACCTGCCCCGGGCTCTCCCTCTCTCCCCCCTTGCCTTCCCCCTCGGCGCGACCGCGGTGCTGCATTTTCCGCTCGCCGGTACCTCGAGCTACGCCCCAGCCCCGTCTGAACCCCTGCCTTCCCTGATAAAAAAAAAATAATCGGCCCTTGCAAGCGTCCACTGAGTCACTCCCGAGTCAGGATTAAGGGGCACTAACTAGGCAGTAGAAAATCGCAGCCTCCTGGGAGCGACCATCAAAACAAGCAGTGAAATAAAAGAGCTTCCCTCTCTGCTTCCCTTCCTCTCCCCGGAAAAGTGCTCCAGGTTGGCAACCCGACACACACACACGCACACACACACACGCACACAACTTCGCAGGGCTCCCTCCAGAAGAGAACACAGGCTTGTCCTGGTATATTTAAGGGGAGTTTGGGGGTTTGGGGTTTTTTGGGGGGTGGGGGTTATTTTGCGTTTTGTTGTTGGTTTGGGTTTTTTTTTTTTGGTGGTGTGGTGTGTGCGTGCTCCCCTGCCCTGCAGTGCCACATGTCATTCTAGCAGCTAAAACAATGAATCATGTGGGACGAAGTAAGATTGACGGGAAACGGACGGCAGGTTCCCCAGCCCGGAGAAGATGGTTATCGGCAGCGCGGGGGGGGACCCCGCCCGCCACCGCCCCGCACCTCCGAGCCCCAGCGCGGGGGTGGGAAAGGTCTGGGGGGGGGGGGTGAGGGGCGAGGAGGGGCCCGAGGCAGCGCACCCCCGAGGGGCTCCCCCCGCGGGACGGCCGCCCGCCCGTAACAAACTTACAGGATCCGGAAAGGATTTTCCCAGCCTCTGGAGAGGGCAGCCTCTGCCCAGCCCCGTCCTCCGCCGCCGTCCTCCCGCTCCCGCCGCCGCGCCGAGGCTCCGCTCCCGGCTGCGCGCGCCGCTCCGCGCTGCCCCTCCGCGCTTCTCCGCGCCGCCGCTGGCGGGGGCCCGGCGGCTGCGCCCGGGCGGCCGGCGGGTCCGGGGCTCGGCATTAGCCGATCCCATTGACAGTTCGCAGCCAGCAGCTGCAGTCATTAAAAGCCATTTACACCCTGGCCTCCTCACACAAAGCTGCAGCTCCAACAATTACCCGCCTGCACATTTCAGGACATGGGAGTCTCTCCCTAACAGGCTTAGGGGAGCGCTGAGTCCTCGGCCGGGCTCGGGCGAGCACCCGGTCCCCTTCCCCAGGTCCGGCTAATCCCCGGTGACCCGCGCTGGCGAGCCGCGACAACAGGGGCAAGCATTTTAGGATGCCGGCTGCGTCCTCTCAGGAGCTGCTGGCTGGCGGAGCTCCTGCGCTGAACGTCCGCTGGCGCGGAGAGGAGAGCGGGCTGCATAAGACCTTGGCATTAGCTGATAGGCACATCAGGGTTGTGCGTTTGTCTGGCTTTAAACACACAGGCGCACGCACACGGAGTAGGCATGGTTAGAAATGCCCTACAGAAGGGCATTTTAGAAGGAATATTTCCACCAGAAATGCAGTTGTTACGTGTTTCATATGTGAAAGGAAGAAAGAGGGAAAGAGGGAAAGAAAGAGGAGAAAGGAAGGAAGGAAGAAAGAAAGAGAGAAAAAGAGGAAAGAAAGATTGAAGCTTAATCAGGGGTCCTAGCAGAGGGATGTAACCGATAGGTGAACGACCAGTGTATGACCGTGGGGGAGATTAAAGAAAAAAAAAAAAAGCTGGTTTGGATAATATTCTGGAAATGCATTTGAAGGTAGTTTAATTTGCAGCTTGAAGAAAAATGGAATCAAATATTAAGAAACTCCCGCAGGAATTCCCCCCACCCTCCCCTCTGTAATCCTTTACATAAAAGAAAAGGATTACAAAGAAAAAGATTTTGTGTGTATGTGTATTAAAATCTTTGGCTAAACATATTGTTGTCCAATTAATACCTCCAAGTCGTTTTGTAGAGGGGCTGAGAAGTCTCTTTCCCTCCTTAGCTGTACAACTGGAAATATGAGCCAGGGAGGGAGGGCGGGGGAGGAAAAGTTTTCCTCAAGTCTGTTAACAGAAGTGTTTAAGCAGATCACTAAAAATTAAGAGGGCGAGTTATTTCCATTAGGACTATGAAGCCATGTAGCTCACCGATGACAGTTTAGTGGAAATCAGATGAATGTGTAATACAGCGAGCTTCTTCCAGTCCAGCAGCTCTTCCAACTGGACCTATTCATCTGCCACTTGGAATTATTTCACGAAGAGTGCGCTGTGAAAGGATCACAACCAGTTTGGAGCCCAGCTAAAGAACTTCTACCACCCATAGCAGTATTATTATTATCCTTCGGATAGGGCAAGTCACGCTATGTTTTCACATTTTAATTGTAATATCTCTCTTCCCCCCCCTCCTTCCCTCCATTGATGTCTGAAAGTAGTTTGGGCTCCAAGCCTCACCCCTCGATCTCCATCGGAATGCAGAAAAGATCTTTAAAAAAGTTTTGAATTCCTCAATGATTTTTCTTCTAGAAAGGCGGCTTAGGATAATTATTTCAGCTTTATTGAGGGCAGATTAGTTGAAGTCTGGATGCTGCGTTTCAATACTCGTTGTACATGCCTTTACAATGTCGGTATTGTTTGCTACTGTGTGTGAACCTATTCAAAATATACACTTTTTAACACCAAGCAAAGTCCTGTCTAAATATACACAGTAAGTCTGGAAAGATGTCCATGACCCGTACAAATCTCTGTAAATCACACTTCCATAGCTACAGAAACTAAACAAAAGAGTTACCAGCTCAAGATGCTGATTAAATCTTCTTAAAAGCAACATACCTAATAATAAATATAGTTGCATGGTAGCAAGGTCTGACGACCCAGCTAGGTCCTACTGAGGGATGGACACAAACCGCCACAGAGATTTTCCTTGCTCCCAATTAAAAAAAAATAAATAAAAAAAAAAATTTATAAATTTGAGCTCAAACTCGCTTTTGCTCGCCTCTCTTTCCTCCTTCCTGCACAAGAAGCCCTGCGAGTTGGCGGCAGAAACTGAGGGGACAAAGTAGAGGTGCAGTGTAAAGCTCCGGCGCCTTTGGGGCGAGGACCAGCCTCGCAAGGTCGCCGGGCTCCGGAGAAAGGACGAGGGGCGAGAGGAGGTGAGGCGAGTGGGAGGAGGAAAGCCGGAATGAAAGAGAACCAAAGTGGAGAGAGCAAAGAGAAAGAAGAGGGAAAGGGAAGGCGAGAAGGAGCCGGAGGGCGGGGGGAAGCCAGGCGTGGGACGGGGGAGGCAGCGAGAGGGGCGCTGCCGGAGCCGGGCGCGGAGCCGGTCCCTGCGCGGCGCCCGGCGGAGCCGCCGCGGAAGTCCGCGGGCAGCGAATCCCTCCTTCCGCGGAGAGGGGCAGGGAGCGGGAGAGGGGAGGGGAGGACAGAGACTCTTCGGGGAACCAGGGTTAAAACCAGGCTGTACTGTATGCGCCTGCTTCTGGGAGGGTCACCGGCGTGAGGATGGGTCTAATGATCTCATCTTTCTTTTCTTCCCCGGCACTATTAGTGCTCAGATAGGCAGAATGAAGTGAAACTACGTGCAAATCATGTGTAAATTGTCTCAGTTAGGAGCCCTTTATCCGAACGTGTATCCCAGCCTGGCCCATTTACTTTCCCCCCATATCTCCTTTAGCTTTAACGAGGCTCGTTAAGATCACAATAATATTCCACCCTCTAATTGCTCATCCCATTCAACAAATATGTGCACACTGCTTTTCGCATTATTTGATCCCTTATTTAGGAGGGGTGTGGAGAGGGAGGGGGGAGAGACAGGGAGAAGGGGAAGTGCCGAGATTAGGAGTTGCAAAGATTAAGGAGGAAAAAAAAAAAAAAACAACCCACAACCTACAACCAGGGTTTTCCACCAACCGCCCCGCTTCCCTCCCCCCCCGTGCATTTGGGCGAAGTGGTAAAAACCTTCCTTACGTACTCCGTAATGATTGGCAGGGCTGACAGTGATTGGCAGGGGCTGCCATGGCAACGCCACAACGACACTCAGAAGACCAATAGAAAAGCGAAACAAAATGTTTCAGCGCTGCACTCACTGTGGATTTAGGGGAGATATTATGAGGCTGTTGTCATTAGGGCGATTGCTGTTGAATCACTGAATCCTGACTCGGCGGCGGCGCGGGGCCGGGTGTGTGTGAGTGCGTGTGCGTGTGTGTGTGCGTGCGTGTGTGTGTCCGCGTGTGCGTGTGTGTGCCCCCGTGCCTCTATGTGGCTGTGTGTGCGTGTGCGGGTGTGGATGCGTGCGCGGTGCGTGTGCCCTTTCCTCCCTTCTTCCTCCCTTTCTTTCTTTTCTCCTTGATTTATCTCCCCCTATCCCCGGTCATCCCATGGTGTTCAGGTCCCCGCTAGAGCTTTATCCCACCCATTTCTTCTTGCCAAACTTCGCCGCCGACCCGCACCACCGCTCCCTCCTTCTCGCCAGCGGCGGCGGCGGCAGCGGCAGCGGCTCGGGCTGCAGCCCCGGTGCCGGCGGCGGTGGAGGCGGCAGCTCCCGGGCACCCCACGAAGAGTTGTCAATGTTTCAGCTGCCCACACTCAACTTCTCCCCGGAGCAAGTGGGCAGCGTCTGCGAGACGCTGGAGGAGACTGGAGACATAGAGAGGCTGGGGAGGTTCCTCTGGTCGCTGCCGGTGGCGCCGGGGGCATGCGAGGCCATCAACAAGCACGAGTCCATCCTCCGCGCCCGGGCGGTGGTGGCCTTCCACACGGGCAACTTCCGAGACCTCTACCACATCCTGGAGAACCACAAATTCACCAAGGAGTCCCACGGCAAGTTGCAGGCCATGTGGCTCGAAGCGCACTACCAGGAGGCCGAGAAGCTAAGGGGTCGCCCGCTGGGGCCGGTTGATAAATACAGGGTGAGGAAGAAGTTTCCGCTGCCCAGGACCATTTGGGATGGCGAGCAGAAGACGCACTGCTTCAAGGAGAGGACTCGCAGCCTCCTGAGGGAGTGGTACCTGCAGGACCCTTACCCCAACCCCAGCAAGAAAAGGGAACTGGCTCAGGCCACGGGGCTCACCCCCACGCAAGTAGGCAACTGGTTCAAAAACCGAAGGCAAAGAGACAGAGCGGCGGCGGCTAAAAACAGGTCAGTGGGGCTGCGGGGCCTCGCTCCGGGGCGGGGGGCGAGGGGGGCGGTGGGGCCCCGCGGGCGGCCGCGCTTCGCTCCGCGGCTCGGCTTCGGTTTGGCTCGGCTGGGCGGCCGGCAGCGCGCCTCTGCCTCTCCTCTCCTCCTCCTCCTCTCCATCACCGCCACAGCCACAAACCCGTCCCCCGGCGGTTCGCCTCCCGGCAGCCGCAGGCTTGCGGAGGGGGCAGGCACGGCTCAAAGTTGCCTGGAGCGCCCCGAGCCTTGCCAGGGGTCCCCACAGGGTCCCCACGGGCTCCCGGGGTGCGGGCAGGGCTGGCGCTCACCGGCGGGCGTGGGCAGCTCTGTGTGTGTGTGTATGCGGGGCTCAGCGGCGGCGGCGGCGACGGGGGCAGAGCCCGGCTCTCCCTGCCTCCCTCCCCGCACCGGCGGCGGGGGACGGGAAACCCCACGGCCCCGCGGTCGGCGGGCTCCCGTTTTGCTTTCGGCTGGCTGGCACCGGCGTCTGGCCGGGCTCCTGCGCGGTTCCCCCGCCGAAGGGCCGAGGCGGGCGGTGGGATTCAGCGCGGTGTTTCTGCAGAGCGGGCGGCTCCGCTCCGATTGTTCGCGCTCCTCTGCTTGCGCGGCGGGACCAGCACCCGCACCGCCCGCGGCCCTTCGGCTCGGGGAGAAAAGGGGAGAAAACCCTTCCGGAGACCGGGAAACCTCTTTTTTTCCCCCATCCCCGTTTCTCTATTTACATCTCATGGAGACCTGGCCCTTCGGTCGTGTGTTTCCTGTGCATTTACGTTTGCATTTATTAGCGTGTCTCTCGGCGCCTCTTTTTTTTTTTTTTTTTGCTTTTTTTTTTGCTTTTTTTTTTGTTTTTAAATTCTGCTTTGTCATGACAAAAGCGATCCACTCTCTTTCTTTTTTTTTCTTTTCTCGTCACCCTCCGTAAAAGTTATTTTGCAAATGAAAACGGACCCTTAATTCATCCTGACATGCTGTTTTTATTTTAATTTAAGTTTGGCTACCGTTGTAAGCATGTAAACAAAACTTCTTGTTCTTGCAAATGTTGTCTCTTAAATTCCTCCTAATTATAGCACTAGTGCTATTGATTCAAGGTTCTGTAGGAGAAATGCAACCTTAAAGTGCCTCGCCATTTAATTTCCATTAAATGGAAAACAGATCAGTTTAGGACTGGAAATAAACAGAAGTTGCCCACGGATGCTTTCGGTGACTCAATGCTGTTGACAGCAGATGAATGCACCAGGAATTGTACATGGGAGGAAAATCAAAGACGCTGAAATTAAGCAGCTTCCAATAATGAGAAATGTAGAATAAACCAGCTACATTTTTTTTTCTGCTCTTTGCAGGCAGTTAAATAGAAAATACCCCGGTGAGAAGCAGTTGGGCGAAGAGCGTATTTTGATTCACCCTGGCAGTGCTAGGCGCTAGAGGTTGTAGCTGGCTGCTCAGCTCAGGACTTTTAGCCCTTATCCTCGAATCAGGCTTTCTTTGGGTTTCGAGCGGAATAAATGGGTGCAGAGGAATATTTGCAGCACACTAGTGAATCTGAAAAATACATATTGCCTCTTGAATTAAAAAAAAAAATGTTCAACGGCAATGTACCCTTAAGTGATGACGGAGAAAAGACTAGTACTTTAAAGCTAATTTGGTCTTTCAGATAGAAAAGAGACTTAAATTCCAAGCGGAGAGAAGCGCTGTGTTCCACCGTCGCCCTTTTTTTTATTTTATTGGTAGCGCTGCGCCCCCGGGACGGGACCTTCCTGCGGTCCTGCTGCAGCCCCCAGTGTATTTAGCTGTGCACTGGAGAAAAAAAATATAATATTTAGACAGATAGTGGCCAGAGCACAAAATGGGGATCCTGTACGATTTTCCCCCGCTACAGAGCGGTCCTTGCAGCGTTTAAGGAGCTCACAGAGACATGGGTTCCTCCTAGGCCCCTCTATCTGTGCTTGCGCCGGGGCGCACGGCTCGGCTTCCCGGGAGAGCGCTGCGGGGAGGCGGCCGGGCCGGACGCTGGCGGGTTCGGGCGGTCGCCGTCCCCTCGTCGTCGTCGTGGGCCGGTGTCTCAGAGGGGCTGTGCTGTTGTTTTGTCTCCCGTCGCGATGCAGGCTCCAGCACCAGGCGATAGGACAGAGCGGGATGCGGTCGCTGGCAGAGCCCGGCTGCCCGACACACAGCTCGGCCGAGTCTCCCTCCACGGCGGCCAGCCCAACCACCAGCGTCTCCAGTTTGACAGAAAGAGCCGAGACGGGCACCTCCATCCTCTCGGTAACCTCCAGCGACTCGGAATGTGATGTATGATATCGGAAAACAAACAAACAAACAAACAAACAAAATCCAAATCCAAACAGCCAAGCACCCTCTCCCCGACCCGAGCAAAACAAACCGAGGCAACCTAGAATCAGGACACAGACACGCATGCACGCACACACACAGCCAGGAGGAAAGAAAAGGCCAAACCCGACCCAAACATAATAGCAAACAAACAGACAGGGATCAGAGAATCCACCACCACCACCGTCAGCCAACACCACCACCAAGAGATGGAGCTAAAACTTCAACAGTCACAAACGCTGGTGCTGCAGCGGGGGGGGAGGGTGGGTAGGGGGGTGGGGGGGAAATAATAATTATTATATATATAAAAAGGAAAAAAAAAAGAAAAAAAAAAAACAAAGCAAAAGTGACAATTGTATTCTTTTTAGGACAAGCACGATTTCTCCTTTGCGCTTTTCCATGGACGCATTTCACCCACTTGCATGATGATGATGATTAAATTTGTATCTGGGAAAAAAAATTCTCTATAGTAAAGGAAAACAAACAGAAACCAGACAAACAAACGCAAACTTCGATCGAATTTGTACAAAAATAAAAAAAAATTAAAAGGAACTCCTTGAAGAGGGAAATAACAAATGTTTATCGCCTTTTTGTTGGTCCTGTTTCTCTCTCTTTCTCTCTCCCTCTCCCTTTCTCTCTCTCTCTTTTTTTTTTTTTTTAAAGTCCAAGTGATGGTCCAGCCAAGATGCAATTTTCTGTTTTTTTGTTCAGCAGACAATCATTTTATTCGTAAGCACCTTTTTTTCTACACTTCTGTCACTGCCTGTGTGGGTACTGGTTATAAATGTGGAAAAAGAATAGTTATGACTGTAACAGATTTTTATTTTTATTTCAAAATTTTATATGAATTATGTATATCTTAATGATGCGGTCATTTTCCCAGTTTGTAATATATGTGTAGAAATGCTTGTATATGATATTTGCTCTGCTCTTTCTTTCTTCCTCTCCCCTTTCTGTCTATCTCCCTCCCACCCTTTCTCTCTCTCCTTTTTATTTTCCTTGACTCGGTGTTCCTTGCACAAACCTAGCTGTCAAGATCTGACGTGCTAGGTTTTCAAAAGGGACCTCAGCGATAGAAAAAAAAAAGAAAAAGAAAAAAAAAGCTTAGGGTGCAATTGTAGTTCTCTTATGCAAAAGCTATTTTGAGTATTTCATAGCAGCTTTGGGGGGTCTCTTCTTAAACTCCACGTAGGACGCTTAAACTATTGTTTCCTTAACTGCGTGTTTATCTATATGTACAAACTTTCTAAATCAAATACAGTATTCCATTTTCTTATCTATCCAGCGATGTTGGTGTTTTTGTCCGCCACGGAAAAACACGCCCTCCCCGTGGGCTCCGCGCCCTGCGCCGCCGCCGGCTCCCGCCTCGGCGGGACACTCCGGAGGGATTCCGGAGGGGGGGGACGGAGCGACCCTGCGAGGAAGCTGCGGGGACACGGGGCTGCGGTAGCGGCGGCAGAGCCGGGGCACGGCCGTGTCTCTCCGGGTCCCCTCCGCCACCGCGGGCTCCAGCCTTCCCCCCCCCCGCCCCGTCCTTTTTTTGTGCACTCCGAGCTGAAAGGCTTCCCCCGGCCGCCTGTCTGCAGGGCCGGGTGTCTCCAGAGAGCGGTTAAGACATTTCGGGATTTGTTTTGTAGCTTTAAATGAAAACAAAAACACAAACTCCTCGCCCTAAGCGGGCTGCAGCTCCTCCCCTCGAAGCCGGGGTATATTGTAATGTGCTGAAAGAAGCCTTTATTTGCATGACTAACAGTATTTCAGCATCTTTCTTTTTTTTCTTTCTTTCTTTCTTTTTATTTCTTTTTTTTTTTCTTTTTTTTTTTTTTCCCGGTAACGTTTTGCTTTGCCCTGGGCATATTATTCAGCCGTGAATTAGCGAGAGGTAAATTCTAAACTTGTTTTTACTTGAAAATACAATTTTGAAACTTACCAAGGGATTTAGGGAGAAACGTGCCTGGAATTTCTTGACCATTTCCAAACTAATTTAGACTTCCGATCTACCTTTGTGTTGCCCGAGTCGTCTCTCCCTCTTCCCTCCTCCCCCCCCCCTTTTTTTTTTTTTGGAAGTCCGAGCTAGGTTTAGGGAAAGCCTTAGGAAGCTACTGGGCTTCCCCTCGCGTTCCTCCCTCCCGCCCCACCCCAAAAGGCCACCTGGGGATCCGGGAGAACCCCCCCCTAGGGTATGAGATCTTAGACCAAGCCACTAATGGGTAGTGTTAAGGAATAGGCTGATGTACAACTACGTTCATACACTTTTGATGCCTCTGAAGAAAAGCCACGCGTGTGCTCGCAGGGAGAACGTAGGGGAGGCGTCCCCCCGTGAGACTTCCCCTGGCCGGGGCAGGAAGGTGTTTTCGCGCTGGGCCGCTGAGCGCCCGCGGAGACCTGTGCAGGATGTGAGGGAAGGATTTCTCCTCCAAGGAGACGGACGGCCCGAGGCAGCGCCCTCCCCGTCGGGCTTCGCCTCCCTCTTCGCGTCGGGGTCTCCCCACGGGCAGCTCCGGCGGCGTCACTGCCCCGTCACCAACACGAGTGGGGAGGGGGTTAAAAGAAAATAAGGCCCGGTTATACGAAATCTGAATGGACGGGAATTGCTTGGGGAGGGGTGGGAGGAACACACACAGTAGGGCTCCCGTGTTCTGCGTGCGTGGGAGAAGAGGGTCATGTTCTAGAAGACTTAGTTCTTCCCTTCCCCTATGCGGCTTTTAGAGGGGAGAAATATTAGCCAGGAGGAGATAAAAGGCTCCCCAGTGGACGGCACCTTCGCCCGGGGCTCACGCTTGAGGTCGGGCTGCTCTTTCTCTCCCCCACACTCCAGCAGCGAGGCCTATCAAGAGGCCTTGATAGGAAAAAAACAAAATCCCGGCCCTTCCAGTCACCCCGAGTTTGGGTAGGAAGGCGATCTTCGATGTCGGTACATTGTTTTTAAGCGGAATATTTCTGCTTCTCGCTGGTAGGAGTGTCGTTCTCATCCTGCTTTATTTTTAACGGGATTTAATACCTGAAAAGATTAAGAGGCGTGAAAGTTTTGAATTTTTTTTCTTTCTCTTCCTTCATTTTCGCGTCTCGGAGCTGCAGCTAGAAGGCGTCAAGCCGGCAGCAATAATCTACCTCAGCTGAGCTTTACACTGACAGGTTTGGATTTTTCTTCCCTCTGATTAAGCCTCCAGAAGATCGCCCCGTCGTGCCGTGGCAGTTAAGGGAGGCCAGAGATCGCCTTTTATCCTCACCCCACCTCACCTCAGCCTCCCCGACTGGGCCCTTGCTCCCATGCCATTTGTCACCTCTCCATATCAGAAAAATTACCCCTTTTGGCGGAGCCCTATCCCAAACCCGGAGGAGCGGGCTGCCCCGGCCCCGCTGGGGGTGGTCGCCTCTCTCCGGAGCCTTTGTACGGGGCGGCCGGGGGGAGACACCACACACACACACACACACACACACACACACACACACACGGGCGGGGGGGGGGGAAAGCGGTGCCTACGCGGTTTTGGGGTGCCAAGGGTACAGCTAATGATATGCCGTTTCAAAGCCGCGCTCCGCAACGGATAAATGATGTTGTTTTAGGATTTGCATTAAAAACCTGAATGGCTGATTGAGGTGTAAATCTATGAAAAGCTGCGTTTAAGCCTTCTCACCCACTAAGTCCATCTGTCCCGGGAAGATAGGGCCTATCGAGCCCCGCCAAACCGGAGGGCTGCCTCCTCCCCGCCCCTGGCCGAGCATTATCGACAGCCCCTCTCCAGCATTAGTTTATTATCCGCGCCGAGCTCGGCCCTTGATTAAGATGAAATTACTCGGAAGCTGAAGTGCGTTTGATCAATATTTAAGGGAAAGCCGGAGGACGGGAGGCAGATGGCCGGAGCCCGGCAGCGCTAGGCGCTGCCTCCCCGGGCCGCCGCCGTCCCGCACCGCTGCCTCCCGCCCGCGGGGGCACGGCCTCCCTTCCCCCCCCGGCCCCCCTCCCAGCCCCTCCGAAGTCTGGCCGAGATCAGCCGGTTCCGGCAGCGATTTGGAGGCGACAGTTCCCCGCCCCCCCCCCGCCGCCCACCCCCTGGCCTCGGGGCTGCTTCCATCCCCAAGGAGCTCCGGTTCGCGGCTCCACCGGCGTGAGTGCAGCCCGGCGCGGGGGTCTGGAGGCCACCGAAGCCACCTGCCCGCCTCCCTCCCCGCTGTGGCTCTTCGGGGGCTGGCCCGAGCCCTTGAGCGCGGCTGGGGGGGCTTTGTGTGCCTGCTGGGCCGCGGCCGCTGCCGGCCCTCCGCGGCCAGGCGTGGGCTCCGGTCACCCCCATCTCCCTCTGCCCGATCGATTACAGCCGCCTTTTTTGAGGGACTTGAATCTGCTTGCCCGTTGCCCTTAATTTTTAGCATACTCGGATGAGGTTACTGCCCCGGCCCGAAGTGAAAAGAAATGTGGACGTTGGTGCCCTGGTATTGCTCTGATTTCTTCGGTTAGCTGAGCACAACTTTCTATTCGTGTTTATTCATGCAGTTTCTTATTGAGCTCCACATCGCACTGGCCTGGATTCCGCGTGTGGGGAGAGGACAGACCTTTTTCCAGAGCGCGTACACACACACACACACACACACACGCACACACGCACACGCACACGGGCGGGAGTGCAGACTGACACACTCACACAGTCCAAAACGCAGAGGGCACCCGTGGCCTGTACCCGCATCACTCCCCCGCAGAGAGCCCCGGTACACCGAAGTTTGTAAATGGTGTATAAAAAAAAAGGGGGAAATAAACTAAACCGTCCAGTTGCTAAATGACCAAGGGCTGGAGAAGGCGGGGAGGCGGAGGAGGGGCAGAGAAAGAGTTGGGAAGAGAAAGCACTAAGGATATTACCGACGATCACGCTAAATATTCTCTTCTGGCACGGTAACGACAGAAGGCCGGGGCTGTGGGGACACAGCTATGATTAAATGATACTAAAGGGATTTGTGTTGCTCTGTCTGGGGGACGGACATCTATGAGTTTTTGTTTTCAGTGCTGTTATTCTTTGTTGTT
>JAOQGH010000023.1:27892273-27931670 GCA_025769975.1 Gallinago jamesoni
ATTATTATTATTATTATTATTATTATTATTATTATTATTATTATTATTATTATTATTATTATTATTATTATTTTGGAAGCAAGGTGCTTTCAGACCGGGAAGCTTCAAAGCGGCTCGGCACCTCGGAATCTGCAAAAGAGGAAAGATGCAAAAGAGTAATGAATAATGAAAGGGTAGATGTAAATATCTGGAAGTGTGTGGTTAGACTCGCCTTGCTGTGATGGAGATGAAGTGGCAGGATCGGCTCTCCCTGCGGCAGGCAAGTGCTTTGCCGAACAGGTCGAAAAAGAAAAAAGAAAACTATACTGGAAGTCAAGATTTACAATATCCAAAGCCAGACTGCGATTGACTTTAATTGCAGTCCTAGCTATTAGAGGGAGATTCAGCTCTACTGCAAATATTTGTTTTTTCGTCCCCATAGAAACATCATTAGGAGAAGTTCATTTAATAATAAGGTCAATTAAAGAGTATTTTTCAACGAGTGGGGGGAAAATTGCTTTCCTACTGGAATAACCTCTTTAGAAATATCTGGCAGCAATAAAGTAATATCACAGTTACCAGAATGCACTGATTTCCACCCGGGACCGGAGAAGTGCGTGTGTTTGCGTGGGTGTGTGTACTTGCATACACGGATGAGCGCACACGTCCACGCAGCGTTGCTGTGCGCACTCGCTGATGGGGCAGACATTGTATAAAATGTTCACACACACACTCGCATATATATGTGGACACACATATACGTAGAAATATACACGTTTTCAAATTAAAGTAGCTCTTGTAATATCTTGTAGAACACTGAATATTCCCTTTTAATATCTAAATAGGTCAGTAATACAGTTCAATAACATTGGAGGTGTCTGTATATTCTCTCTCTTCCGTCTGTGATAAAACATTCTTTAAGACTATTGGGATTTTACACTGTAATTCTATTAAATAGTAATTGAAGGGTCGCGAGAGGCTATGATACAGGATCAGCAGTGTGTAAGCCGTCCGTTTGAACTTTAATTTGGAATCATAGGCAGATGGGATCACGGCCTCTTTGTGGTGCTTGCAGATTTAAAAGTAGCTGGCACATGGAGAGGAAAAAAAACCAACCCTGCAATGCAGATTCATTCATTAAACATGAAAGGTTAGTGCTAGAGAGGATAAGCTTTTAGACGTCTAGGTAAATACAGAAATATATTTTCTTCCCCTCACTTCCCTCCCACCATAACCCCCAACTATCTCAGTTACTGATTTTCTGTTGTTATTACGAATCACTTTCCTCTATATTCCCAGAGAGGGTAAATGTACCTGAACGACTTATTTATATCTGCATCGCAATCTATCTGCGAAACTTTTAATCCACTTGCAGCCGGAGGGGGGGGGAATTTATTTGTTTGTTTGTTTACTCTTTCACTGCCTCTTCCTTGCACTTCCTTGGACCATTTTTAAAACTCTCTTGGAACGACTGACGGAGTCAAGCCGCCTTGTAGAGTTGGGGACACGGCAGAGAAGGAGTGAGCTGTTTTCAGCTTAAAAGGAAGGGGGGTTGGGGGGTGCGTGCGGTGTGAATTGATCCGCCTGAGCCGGGAGGGGAGCGATAAAAGCCACTTTCTGCAGGAGGACCCGTGGGTGCTGCTGCTGCGTGTTGCGGGGAGCTGCTGAGCACGCGTGTCCGTGGGTGTGTGTTGGTGAACTCTTAGGCCCGAGGACGTTGTAGTTTCACCTTATCTGAAAACAAAAGACTTTCCAATTGCGAGAGTCAAATCCCTCCTCCCCCCCCCTCCGCCTTCCTCTCCCCCTCCCCCTCCCCCTCACCCCCCACCCCCCCCCCGGCTGTATCGTATTAAAAAGGAGCTTTCATTGTTTATTTCTAAATATTTGTGAAGCAGACAGTGTATGGGTTAACCTAATTAACACATCCATACTGTATATTCGTGGACCAAACCGTACGGCGAATTTCTAATGCGATAGTTGAACGTGATAGTCATTTCTGTGTTACAGGAGATTACAGCAACACTGGAGCATTTCCAGATTGTAGATGGTTTTAGATGTTGAATTTCCAGATGAGTATTTACCATCATAACTAATTTAAGACCATTATTAAATAGAAATTCTCAGCAGGGCTCTTTAATGATGGAACACGTTACTAATTACAGAGTTTACGCTCTGTTTTGGCTAAGCAGTCTAGAGGGATGGGATTGTGCTCTGCATGCAAAGCCAATATTACTAACGAGGAGGCATCATACCCCTAACATTTCAATCATATTATTAAAGAAACCCACTTCTTGCCTTATCTGCGCGAGGAGAAAGCGAGAGCATCTTGTTTACCGGGCTCCCAAGCTCTGGAAATAGCTGGAATAGAGAGCGGGATCCCTCCCCTGCCTCCCCCTGCTCCCGCCGCTCTGGCCTCGGCAGCCGGCCGGCGGTGGGGCTGTGCGAGCGGGCCGCCCCCGCACCGCTCCCCGCCGCGCCCCCGAGGCCCGCTCCCGCCGGGGCCGCCCCGCTGCCCTCCGCCGCCGCCGCCTCTGCCCGGCAATCCGCGCCAGCGGGGAGCGCAGCCAGCAAGGGCTTAAGGGCAGAAAGCAGCTGCAGAGCCTTCCCAGAGATAGGTGCCCTCCCCCTCCCCGGTCCCGCCGCTCCCTCCTCCCGGGACACCGTCCTCTGCACGTCCCGGGAGGCGGCCGGTGCATTTTCCCGGAGGACGTCGACGCTCCCGTCGAAGCCCGAGGACGGGGATCTGCACCACGAGGTTTGTAGTAACCTGGGAAGAGGTGTGCCAGGCTGCGGGAGAGGGGCCTCCGCGCCCCCTGTCCCGGTAGGAGCGGGGGAGGGGGGACCCCGGGGCGGTCCGGTGTCCCCAGCCCGCCGGCTGGCTGAGCCCCTGCTCCCGCGCCTCTGTCCCCCCACGGGTCATCCCACACGTGCAGGACTGGCACTCGCCTGCCCTCGCCGTTTCCGTGGGAATACAAAGCCCTGGAGACAGAAGGAGGCAAAGAGGATCCGTGGCTTATTTGCTCATCTCAGATGTGGGCCACCTAAAATTACATTTAGTTTTCCTGACAATGGCAATTTTCCTCTTACACACCCACTTCCCGGCCCACCTCCTCCGCCTCTCCAGGTTACGGAGCACGCTGTTGCGTTCAGACCCGGTGTCAGTGCCGCGTTTTCGTTGCCCTTGAAAGGACGACAGACGGTTCCCAGCCTATTTTCATTCTCGCTATCCATTAATGTATTTGATCTGGACGCTTAATAAGTACCGAAGACAGGTTGGCAATAACCTGCTATTACCTTCAGTGACGGTTTTGCCCGAGTAAAGACTTTTTGGATTGGCTCGCTCTGCCTGTCTTAAAAAGGTACATTATCTATTCTCTCTGCATATAGACAAACGCACCCACATACGTGTGTGTATATATATGTGCAGAGAAACACAGAAACAGATTTCCACTTTATACACACAGACGTATTTGCAAGGGCAATCGCATATTTTCCATTTTTCCCCTCAACCTGGCCTTACAGAGCATGAAAATCGAGGAGGCACAAGAATACAGGCCAATGGCCAGAGGCTCGAAATGTTTCCCCCTCTCCTTCCCTTTGAAAGAACCCTTTCATGCCATCTAAACAACAATCTGAACACAAAAAACTTCGGATGGATTTGAGGGAAATTAAATTGTCTCCCCCCACTGTGTGCTTGTGAGCGAGTCAGACTGTGTTAACTGTTCTAAATGGATTCTCTCGGTTTGTCTACTTATGTGTTTTACTGCAGCGTGTCTTGTTCAATAACGCAGGATGTGGCACTCGGTGTAAATCTGGCCGCTCCTCTGGGGCCTCGCCGCTTCCCGGTGTCAAGGAACTCCATCTCGGCGGCCGAGCCACCTCTGCATCCCCCCCCCCGCCCCGTGTCTCCCCACCCCGTGTCCCCCCCGGCTGCCGCCCCAGCACGGCGACGGACTGGCTCCTTGGGGCTTCGGGGCGCTCCGCACAGGGTGGTTCCTCCCGGGAACGGGGGTCCCCCATCCTCCAGGCAAAGTTGAGCAGAAGGCGAGGTAAGCCCCGAGATGGACGCGCATCCCCTCGGGCCAGCTGACCCTCCCTGCGCGCTCCCACAGCTGCCCCACTCCACTCCTCCCGAGGCGCAGCCAGACATCGCGGGGGGAGGGAAGGAGGAGGGAGGGAGGGAGGGAGTGATGGAGAGAAGGAAGGAAGGAGGAAGAAGGAAGGAGGGATGCCCGCCTGGGGCTGTCTTGCCGCCTCCCCTGTGCGGGGACGGAGGCTCCGGGCTCGGTACCGGGAGCCGCCCCGCTCTGACTGACCCCCACCGTGCCGTGCCAAGCCGAGCCCCGCCGTGCCAGGGTTCTGCCCGCCGTGCCCCCCTCCCCGGCGGTACCTTCCCACCGCCACCCGAGCGCCGTGTCCCCGCCGCGCCGCGCTCCCGCCGCCACCGACGGCGCCTCAGCCCGCTTGGAAACTGACTCATTTTGTAAATAATCTTTGACGTCCCCACAAAGCCGCCCTTCGAGAGGAGTTTATTAGCACGGAGGCATTAAAACAGATGTCATGTTAGCTTCCCCGTGACATTTGGGTGACACATCTCTCCCGATGAATTGCTAATTGTCTTCCCGCCCGCAGTAAACATCCCGCTCCATTGTCTGCGCTCAAGAGAGTTTCTGCCGCAAAATACGGTCCCGCGCGGCGGAGAGACCTCGCCGTGCGCCGCCCCGGCCCCTGCCCCGGCCCCGGTCCCCTCGGCCTCACGGCGAGGTCTCTCCCGCCCGTCAGCTCCCGCCCGCCGCTTCCGCCTCCCGGCTGGAGCCGCGGCCCCTTCCCCGCACCTGGCGGTGCGGCAGGCCCGGCCCGACAGCTCTGCCCTCCGCCACCGGCCCCGCTCCTCCGGGATGGGCGCTCCCTGCTCCCGCAGAGGCAAGGACTCCCCGGCCCTGGAGCATCCTCGGCCCGGCTCGGCCCCGGCCCCTTCCCGGCGGGCTCTAGGAGCACAGCCCCGTCCGCTGGGGGGGTGTGAGCGCGGCTCTCCCGCCGTCTCTCCCCGTCTGGCCTCTCACGCCCTTCCTCAGCTCCTCCGAAATGGTTATTTTGCCCGGAACAAAAGGTGTGTTTGACGGGGTGGGGGGAGGCTGCTGATTTCCAGCAAAGTCCAGACACGGCGGTGACATGTGTCATTTTCTGTAGACTTTGGATGTCAAAAGCAACGCCGAGCCTTCTCCTCCCTGTCCCCCGGCGGAGGCACTCGGAGGAAACTGTCTGAGGACTTTGAGGGGATAAGACAGAACAGCCCTAAAGAGGAGCTTTGCAGCTGAGTGGCTGACTGAATCCGTCTTACCTATGTACATAGGGTTTCATATTCATAGCCGTTGTCTGTAGGTTGATACATAATCTCTCGCCCTTGTTAATTCTGAATAGATGCAGAGATAACTAATCCTCCCAGCTAGATAGACACGGGCAGATTACGTGAGTGAAATCTATCTACCTATCTGCCTGTATATCCACACGCACATACATACACGCACCGGCAGACGTAAAGAGATTTCAGAGGGTTTCCTTCCAGAGGAGTACACAGAGGTAGGCAGATGCAGAGCCCGACGCCTTGCCTACCAGATGTAGAAATATTCGGTGAGAATCAACGTATACACAGTCGCTCACTCATTTGAGGCTACCGGGTGTTATAGTTTTTATGTACTGCATCCACTTTCTTTCCCTCTCATTCTCCATTACAGAGTTTCGTGCTCGAGTTCTATACAAACACGCACAAGCTTTTCTTAGAGAGGAAAATTACGGAAAGAGGGAGGCGAAAGATTAGGTAGATCCGGAGTCTTTAAAAAAAAAAAAAAAACCCACACCCCAAAACAACACTTGAAATGATTTAGCTGCTGGATAGAGAGACCTATTTGGCATCAACTGAAACATTATTTTGATTACCCCAAAGCGCACCAGCACCCAGCATTTGCAGCGAGATTTACCTGGGCTCTGCTTTGTTCTGATTTTTAGCAGAGGTTTTATGGATGCCAATCGCAAAACAAAGAGGTCTTGGGATGCCTGCTAGATCTAGCCCCGACTGTGCCACCCTGCCAGCCCGGGGGTGCTCAGCCCCCCTTCCCCAGTGAAGCCGGGGGCGACGCCGCCGCTGGGAGAAGTGGGGCGGGGAGGCAGCGCCCGTCCCCGCCGTGGTCTGGTGTGAAGTCGGTTGAGTTTGTGAATGTTGCTTAATACCTGTCGGTCGCCGCGGGTGGGGTGTCTTTGCAGCCGTCCGGTAGGGGGCCCGGCCCGGGACCGGCGGGAGCGGCCCCGCGCCCCCCCCGGCCCCCCCGGCCCCTCAGGGAACGACCCCTGCGGGCGCACCCCAGCCTGCCAGCCGCAGCTCTGTGCAAATGGGAACCCTGCCCCTGGCGCGGGGAGGGGTTCAAATGCCACCTCACCACTCCTCGGTGAATATTAAGCATCATTGTCTTACAAATGAGGAGAAAGAGCTACCGTCAGAATAATAATAAACTACTTCTTGAAACCCCAAGTCTCTTATAGCGGGTCGTTAGAGGCGACGAAGCTCTTAGCTCTAAAATCGGATTCTTCCCACCTGCGACTTCTCAGCGTCCTCATGTCCTGAAACTGTCCGTCCCGTTTGTAATCTTTGTTCTGCTATTAGCGATACAATACACAATAGTACCCACAAGAACGATCCTGCAAGGACTCTTCCCGAAAAAAGAGTACCTTCTCCCCGCTCCTGCCCTTCCGATGATCAAGCTGCCTCCTGGGAATTGTAATTTTCGGGGGATACGCGGGACTTTGTCGTTTAATCTGGTTCAAAAGAGTAAGGTAGCCCATGCTCCCTTGCCAAGATTTTTCCTTTCGGCTAATGACTTTGTCCTATGTCAGTGAAGTCGCTAAGACTTGTTTTTATCTGCATTTCCAGGACAAATGTTGAAGAATCCTTGAATTTTACACCTCTCTGCTGCGGCTGTGAATCAGTCGCTCACTCGAGAATTACCGTGTATCAGAGGGGAAACAGCTCACTGCAGACTAACAGGGATCGCGTATTAGGAAAGAGCTTCCCGAGCTGCATTGTTCAGACTGATGCTTATTTTTCCCATTACAAAATCAAGACACTCCTCGGTCTCATGCAATATCCCAGCGTTACATCTCGAGAAGGGAGAGAGGAGTCCGGAGAACTGAAGGTGACAGGTTGGAAAATGCAGGCAGGAAACAAGGCACATCCAAAATAAAAACCTTCTCACCAAAATAAAGCACCAAATAAACCACAAATCTATACCTAATCAATACTGATCTGGAACCAATCTGTTCCTCCCCGGCTGCGTGCGGATCCCAGGGCTGCAAGTGCTTGTGATGACAGAGAGTAGGAGGGTCATTTTCTAACAAGGATGCTCACTGTATCTGAGCTCCAAATTATCCAGAGAGGACAGATGGCCCTTCTGATCTTATAATGAGAGCGGGGAGTGATTATCAGTCTGAACCAAAAAATGATGCTCTGCTGACATATTTTCACAGTTCTGAAATCTGTGCTTGCACTTATGCCTCGCTTCATATCCCTCTTCATTTAATTTAGGCATCGTTTGGGATTTCGGAGAGCTGTGTGAAATCCGTTCATTTATCTCTCTCTGTGCGTCTCTGCCTCTCTCCCCATGTATCTATCTAGGACATGTGTACAGACACAAAACAAAGGAAAGCAAAAGGTCACTTCACAGGAACTCTTAAGCCAAATCACGCTTGGCAAAATATTTATATATAAATATATTTGCCAATAATTAAGAAGCCCAGGTGCCTCCCGGATGCCTAGATTTTATGTTTGCTTCTTGGCAGTTTTCTGGAGCTGTTGCATTCCATCTTTGCAATTACTGCGATATGTGGTGAGTCAGCCCAGACCCGAGGTTCCTTTGAAAAAAAAAATTAATTCGTACTTGTGTATGTACATACTTGGGTTTTGTATTCATGCTTTACCTATTTTTTTTTTTTTGGACAGAGAGTAGAATCCTCTATGGAGGAGAAATACAATCATGATGGCCGGGTAAATATAAAGGGAGATACTCCTTTCATTTGCAGATTGTTGCAACTTTTCAGCCTAAAACCAATGCTAGTTCACCTCTATCCAGCATAGAAAGCGTTACAGAGAAGGAGGCTCAGGGAAGTTTCCAAAATATCTCTGGTGGCTGGCAGGAGTCAGATCTCTATCCCTCTGCTCGAGTCCCTCAGAGGCGAGCTTGCAATTGCAAAGAAGTTTGGTCAGTACAAACAAATTAAATCAAATCGGGGAACTGTTCAGTGGTTACACAGTCATTTCACTCTCTTATTTACACTGTAATATTGCATTACCCTCTAATTGTCACATATACTTTTCACTCTCCAAATATGAAAGACAAATATTGAATCCATTTAAAGTTGTGCCACTTACCAGGCTGACCGCCTGGGCAGGGAAAGCATTTTCAGCGTGTTCTTGCTGCCATCTACTGGTCCCACAGCTCTGAGCCATCCCGTCATCCCTGAAACTCTTTTTCCAATCAGAGAAGAAAAAGGTCTATGGCAAACTGAGGGAAACGCAGCTAAATAGGAAAAGCCGTGATAATGTCACCAGTGGTACTGGGAGGTCACCACGACGGTCATTTTAAGCACAGGGAATAACTCATCTTTTCTTCACTGGAGCTATGCTTGCTTCTTGGAGCTAAGTATGTGCATGTAACTTTGCAGACTCCACCTCTAAATGAAAGGTGATTATATATAAGGAAGGCAGGGGTTTTCTTTTGCATTTTTGATGCTAAGAGATTCCAATAATATATTATTTGCAGAACAACCATTTGTTTTGTAAGAAAAAAAAAAGTTTCAGATGTCCTATATCATTACCATTGTCATAGTTAAAGGCATCTATTGCCAAAGTTTTCCCTACTCCCTTTTCCCTCTTCAGTACCTATCTGAATTTCACCCCCAAACTGTGGCAGGAGGTGTGCCATACTACATAATTAAAAGCGGCTTCAGTTGTATTTTGTCAACACTTTCTCTAGAAAGTACTTTTTTTTTCATAGCAGAAGCATTTTTCCTCAGGTATCATTTCATGTTATTGTCTATTTATTTCCAAATGACTGCTAATTTGAAATAATGATACCATCTAGTAATTTTATGAGAAACACACTATATACATAAAAAAACTTCCTAAAGGAATGTGTGGTTAGGAGAAATGGATAGAATAATACCATTTTCGCCTGTAGATTGCCTGGGACAGATCTGCTGAGGGATGAACTATCACTTAACTACTGAGGCTTGAGCTAAGTCTCCCAGGTTCCTGCAATTCTTCCAGTGAAGCCTTCACAACACCCACACTGTAGATACAGTGTATAGTGTTGTATCTGTGTTCTGTATCTGTGTATAGTGTTGTATCTGTGGTCTCCAGGCATCATGAAGATCTGGGTCTTGCACCCAGCAGACACCTCAGGCCAAGCATTCCCATCCGGCCTCAACTACTTTACTATTTGACAGAGCATACAGGTCTTTTTAAGGATATGCAGAGAATTATAATGTGTATTTTGAAATTGCAGATTTTTAAAGTAAAGACATTTATAAAAACATGCGCTTTTGTCCTGGTGAACTCCTCCTGGCCTCCCCTAGACACTCTGCCTATTTTGACAAACATCTTCAATCTGATCTGAGCAGAGGAGTGGTCTAGTGTGAAGTATCTGGGGTATTGATCAGCAGAACAAGGCCTTCACAAACCAGCAGAGAGGCACGGCTGTCTCTCCAAGATCTCTGTGTCACTCTGTCTTTAAGCGCTGCTTGTTTCTGATTAAGCAATATGGTGCTAGTTGTACCTGTAGGAAGCAGCCATGACAGCTTTTGGCTCCCAAGTGACTAGCTTGCCACCCTGGGAAGTTACTCGATACCTGCTTTTCTTTTACTGCTGTTAGTCTGAGTTCACAGAGATCCTGCTTCAGCATGTATGAACAACGTCACTGTATTAAAGAGAACATTATATTTAAAAGTATTTAGCAGAACTGCTGAAAAACAGTGGGACATATTTGTTGTACGTTCTGGCTAGCCAGTGTGATAGCCACATGACAGCTGTGGTCTGTGATCACTTGTTTTTTAATCTGATATCCGCTTTCACCTACACTTGCAAAATGCACTAATGCACTGCAATACAGTGCTGTGATGCAGCATGTACTAACTGCACACATTTAACCTGTGTGCTGCTCTAAAATACCTGTGCCTCCTAGGTTGAACAGATGGCCACAGAAGATGTTAATGATATCTCTGGTTAAATGCCTCTCTGCACATGAGAAAGTTATTTTTGGGCAGTATAGCATATGATCACATGGGTCCTCTGTGACTGAGATGCAAGCATATAGAGAACACAGCTGAGGCACGTTCTCAGCTTGAATTGGGGTGGATGAGAAAGGTTTGTGTCATTTTGCACATTCTGAACGATTCAGAAATCATGACAGTGGTATTTGTGCTGAGACAGTTGGTTAGCTTTCATTAAATAAGACATTATTTTTATTGAATGGAACAGTCCAGAAGTTTGTATAAGTGAAGACATCACAAAGGATTCTGAAAAACCCAGTGGAAAAAATTATGTTATTGTTGTTTTAAATAATGTTCAGCATATGACACTGTGGAACATAATGAGTAGCTGGAACATCTTGCTGCATCACTAATTCATAGTAATACAATTCTTTTTTCTGCGATGGTGTGCAGTACTTCTTGTACTAACATGTAAGTGGTACTTCAAAGTCAATCGATGCCTACTGTTCAATGTAATTAGCATATTTCAAAATGGAGGGGTTTTATTCTATCAAAATGTTAATATTTCAAACTTTTCTTTCAGGACAACAAAAAGGCAAAATTATGAAAATCTAGATGCTCAGGAATATCTACATGAGCCACCAAAATCTTCCATTTCAGTAAGGCTGGAACACTCCATGCTGGTATGGATTTCTTTTGACTTAAGAATTTCAATTTTTCTGCTCTATTAACCTAAACTATAAAACCAAAAGGAAACACTTCAGCAACTCGGGAATTAAATATTCCAGTATTCTTTGCAAAGAATGTTCACAAAATTTTCAGGAAACAATATGGAAATTGACAAATTAGAACATTTTCAACCAGCTCTAATTATCAGATAATAAAGTGGCTAGTAGGATAGGATACCGACTGGTCTGCAAAATAATCATTACACCAAAACTGATCACTCTTATTATTATGATTCATGTGCTAAAATATGTGTAAGAATTATGAAACAAGGGAACTTGCATTTAATTTAAATCATATTCAGATCAGAACAACTGAGATACTGAGACCTTAAGAACACCTTACTCATTACTTTATCTAAACTGAGATTCCTACAATCAGACAGAGCACAACGGGAAGAATAGGATTTATTTTTCTTACTTTGATTTGAGAAGAGGAAAAAAATACCCTGTTTACAGTCTAACTATGCTCTTTGGTCTTTAAAACTCCTGTGAGATTATATGAAGAGGAGAAGCTTTGCCACGCAGCTTCTCACATAAATTACTAACCCCACTCCTGGTACGGAACATCCATTTGGGAATGACTCAGGCTTCCCATGTGGATCTGGCCTACCTAGTGTTTGCCTGAGAGTCTTGTTCCAGAGGTGATGTGGTTAAACAGTACATCCTAAAGAACCACCTATTTGAGAGTCAACTTCCTAAGTCCCTTGCAGAACTGTGTACCCCAATGCATGATTGCTCAAGTGTTTGAAAACTTTTCTTTTTCCTCCAAACTACACTCAGAGAATTTTCAACATTTTTCAGACTGTTGACCTCAACTAAATCTGGTGAACTACCCTTGTCTTCAATTTTTCCCTGTTTGTGTCAATGGGAAACCTAAAGTGAAGCCTTGCTTTCATACGGCACCAAAGCATATCTGTGTTAAATTTGGTGCTGCAGTCTGGATAGATGAATTCTGAATTACCCCCCAGTCTTACCCCTGTGATACGCACTTTTAGAAAATGTTCCACGGCCCATCTTCCCTTCAAATATATTGAAGTGACATCTTTTCTGGCCTCCACTAGCTTCTGGTTGGACTAATTTGGTCTTAGTCATTGTAAGAGGTTTAAGAAATATTGTGCATTTTAGAACTGAAGCTTCGACATGATACAAGTTAGACCTCGTTGAGCGATCTGGATAATCATGTGTTTTATGGCTTTCAGATGTCCTTGCTGCAGCATAAAGGTCCATAAATATTTAGAAGTCCAGGGGAGTCTATGGTCCATTTATGCCTATTTTATGTAGGGTTTTTTGTCTTTATTGAAGTTTGCTACCGCAGTATCATAGTTTTCAAATAGGAATATTTTCTTTTTCTACAGAGTTTCTTATAACACAGGAGCATTGAAGTGATCAGAAGATGAATTCTATTTAACACTCACAAACTGGAAGATATCAACAAAGATTAGCTGGAGAAAAATAAAGAAATAATCTATGACAGCGTTGAGAATGATTCCCGGAATTTTAAATACTTGTTAAAGGCTTTGCTGTATTTCACTTCAATAAACATCATGCTCTAGTTACTACTTGAAACCATAGGGGCATTATCCTGTGCAGCACTTATCAATATTTTAACATGTGAAAGTCAAATGATGTTGAAACATTGAACTATATTTCCATCTGTGCAAGCTAAAATGGTACAAATGCATCCCGTGTAATGGAATACTACATCCCTAGTTACTGTCTTACAAGTGATACCTGATTCCTCTGTATTTTCTGCAGTTGTTTCCATTGCTCTGATGGTGCCCGAAGGAAGACTGTCTTTTAAAATTAAAGTTTGTGGCATTTAAGGAGTTTTAACCCAACCTGCTTAAAAACTGGAGAAAGCCAATGCTTGGAAGATACTATTAAAATTGGTAACTGATTTTCAGTTGCCTTTGCCTTAGTGCCAAATTGTTCTGTGCGTGTACATTTTGTGTGGAAACGGGTATTGGTACCAAAACAAAGACCCTGAGAGTGGCTAGAGCAGAAATGTACTGCTCCTGTAGGAGATTGTTGGCCCTTGTGCCCAGTGGAAAAATCGTAGGCATTGTCCGGTGTCCATGCTTAGTGGACCGTAACAGAAGAGGGTTGGACATCCCTCCATATGACAGGAAACAGTGGAAGAAGGAGGCTGCTGCCAAGGATTGAACCTTTCAGTGGGGTTTCTCTGAACCCTCTGGGAAGATTCAGTCGCATCCATAAACCTCTGTACACCACGGCCCCAGAGCACCCTGCATTAGGCACAGCTGGGTGGCCTATCAAATATTAGACCAATTACCTGGTTTGGCCCCATTGGATCATGAACCAGAAGGATCACTGCACTGCAAAGGAGTGTGACATTGGTGTGATGGGATGAGTATGAGACCCGCGCCAAATGTTAACTGCATTGCTCAGTATGTCACTTGAGAGCCTATACCCCAGCAAGATGTTCTTTTTTTGGCAACCAATCACAGATTAATGATTGTTACCCTTCCTGTGAGCTAGTCTCCTGTTGTTTATATTATTGTAGACAGTGGGGTCCTTCCTTCTAGCTGGTCACTGCATTTCTTTTCTTGGCTTACATCATGCTGGTTGGTTCTGTTGCATGTTCTGCTTGTTTCTTCTGACTTAGGCCTTGGCTTGCATTCTGATGACAACCAAACATTTACTTCCTTATTCCTTGGAGGTACCTGCAGCTTTATCTCTCCATGATCACATATCATCCTCATGGTCACATTTCTTGTATGGTCTCCCTCCAAATGAAGCTTGGACTGCTGCCTTTTGCTATTGCTGTATAAAAGGATTTGATGGCTTCCAGATCTGCTTAGGTGTGGGGCTACTCTCTCTCCAGCCTTTTAGGGGCTGCTCATTTAGATATCATGTTTCTCTGCATAGTTGTAATCCTACTAGGCTGTAACATCAAGTGAAGGAGACTTTTGGTTCTCCTGCACATCTTTTCTGTGCTAACGGGAAAAATTAGTTTTTATATTGCAGCATTCCAGGACTGGACTATCTTCCCACCTGATCTGATGTGTCCCTCTAGGTGTTCAGATAGATCAATGGGTCAAACAGAGAGCCAAGGTAAACAGAAATAGCAGCCTTAGTTATTTGATCATGTTCTTTCATGTGGCTATTGCTGCTTTCAGTTTCACCTGTGAAAGAAGCAGCTACCTACATGCCTACAGGGAGCACCACGATTCTCTCTCTTTGTACATTCATACAGTGTCATGTGGCGATCAGATCTGTGCTTTGCAGTGCCCTGCTGACCAGCAATGGTCAGTACTCCAAAGTGCCCAGTGAGAAAGCTTCTCCTGTTTCATGGGCTTCCTGGCTTCTCACATTGGCCCTAAATTGGTTTCACTGAATACAGCCAGACATTGGTCACATTTTTGCCAGAGCTTTGCTGACTCTGCTTTATTTTTTTTTATTTATTCTTGTGAGAATATCTACTGGCAGTCTATTAGTGTTATTTAGCAGTGTTTCTGGGGCTTGCCATCCACCTGGACTTGACTTAATCCATTAGTCTGTAGGTGTCTGCAAGTGCATCCAGCAGAAAGGGTGCAATCGTTTGGTCAATGTGTTTCTTCTATAGTGTGTGCATCTAGAATGCACAGAGCACCTTCAGGTCTAGTGAAGTTATACAGCAGATACTGCCACCTGCTTCAGAAGACCAGTCCTAAGCTAGATCCCACTACCGTGGGATAATCATGGAACTGTAATATAACATGAGTCTTTCGGCAAGGCACTTTCTCCCTGATTGCTTATAGGCTGAACTTTTTCCCTTCTTGCTTTCCATTGGATCACAACATCTGCATTTTCCATTTGTCTGTCTGCCTGGCTTCATATTTGCCTTTAACTAGAGTACTTGGACAGTGCTGTTCTATGTCATTACTGTGATCCTTTTCCAGACAGTTCAGCCATTCTCACTGTTTCGATTAATTGTTTCAGGCTTGTGTCTCTTTGTATTCTTTTCTATAAGCTATAATGGAGAGTTCCAGGCAACAAACTCATGGTGGTGGGAAATAACAGCAGTGACTGGACATGAGATAACATCTCTGAGAATTTTGTAAAGGCTCACATGGTTACTAGGATCCACCAGGGAAAATTGTTTTATTGTCAGAGGTTCAGCAGGAAACTCTGAAATGGAAACACTGGACCTTTGTAAAAGATTTTGATTTTTCAAACTCTTGCGTAGATCCACCAGTACATAAATCCCAAAAGACCAAATCAAGCATTTAAGCTTCCAAGATCAACCAAAGTTCAGGGTGGAGAACACAGGGCCTTCTGAAAACAAAGCCTGGCCTAGGATTTGTGGCGTAGCTGATTAGACAGCTCTAGCTCAACAGCACAAACAGTCTTTGGTCAGCTTTTGGTTGTAAATGGTAAAGAAATGTTTTTAACCAAGATTTTAGCAGAGCTGTTGTGCCTGGATATCCACTCCTGGGTGTCTGCAATGAAGTTGGACAAAGAGGGAAGTAATGTCAAGTGAGGTGTGTGATGCTGATGTCAAATGTTCCATGTTTGAGGCGCAGGTGACTCTGGCTTCTGTCAATTGATGTTGCCTGCAAGTTTACATGGGATGCCAGTTATCACGTCTGTTAAGTAAGTAAAGGCTGAAAGTACTTGTTAGACATAATATATCCCAATGGTCATACAGTATTTCAGATGGGCTTTTGCACCTTTTCTTCCTAAAGAGATGATAAAAAGAAAAATCTTCACAAACTACTTTCATGCCATTGTAAAATTTTTGATCTGGGAATCCAGCATTGTTAGAAGTGTGAGTGGGTTTTTTTTTTAGTGTACTTCCCATGCTAAGTATGCTATATTTGCCTGCTCAGGACATTATTCTCCTTGGTGTGAACCTCCATAGACTGACAAATGTCATGCTCTTTAATGTACCACAGGTAAAGTAATTCTGCCCTGAGATAGCAGATGTGATTCAACATAAATAAATGTATATGCACATGGAGAAAAGGTGGTCTATATAAGGTGATGGTCTAAATCTACGGCGTACCTATGCTATGAATATTGCATGTTGTTTTGAGCTCCTCATCTCTCAAAAAATATAGCAGAGATGAAAAAGTTTCAGAGAAGCGTGACAAGGATGACCAAGTGTATGAAATAATATTGTATAAGAAATAAAGGTGGAATATTCAAAGCAAAGAAAAGTGAATATTCCCTTACACAACTTGCATGAAAATTGTAGGAACTGCTGCTGCAGGATTCTGTGAATGGCAAAAGATGGCCTTGATTAAGGGAGAGACAGGGAAAATTAACAAAAGATAAGTGCATCCATCAAGGCCTACTAAATACAAATTATAAACCGTGGGAATGCAGTTTTAGTAGTTTGCTCTCAGATTACTGGCTGGATGGATCTTTGCTCTGATTTGCTATGGCCACTCTTAGCATTTATGTTAGAAGACTCCATATTTCTAAATAAAATGACGGCTGTCAGGTGGCTAGTCTTCCATTACAGTTTCCTGGCCAAAAGTGTATTTGAGCCCCTTCCCTTTGAACCTGGCAGCTGGATCAGGCTCTTCTGTTTGTGCCTGGAGTCATGAGCAGCACAACACATATTCGATCTACAGCCCAGACTCTCTTCTAAAAGATTTGGGTTTGTGCCAACAAGGAACAAAACCACATTTTCAAATTTTTAGTGCTGCTGCCTTCTCTAACGTGCTTTCCCCAAATTCAGATGGAGGAAAGACCCAAAGCCTTGCTTCTTCATTTCCCTCTCTGCTTACAGAAACTGCCTTCAAAGAGGTAGGTGGCTGCTTTGGTCAACCCTTCTGGTGGTATTAGGATGGGCTTTGGGACCCAGAATAAAGCAGAAGGTTATGGACTTTCTATGCAATTGAATGTCACTTCGTTTGGCAAGATCATCCTGCACCTGGAAAGGTAGGCAATAAAACTGCAACCTGTTTTCTACCTAACATATGGTATCTAACCCCACTAGAGGCATGTGCTTGGCAAGTAAAAGCACTGCAAATTTGATTTAGGCACATATTCAATAGTAGTCATATGGTTTCCACACGCTCTGTTTTGGAGACAAGCCAGTGTGCGCAAACAAGGGGATATATAATACCAGTAGTATGGAATTCTCTTCCTCTTTTCAGCTTTCACTAAAAATTAGGTGTCTTTGTTAGGGAACACAAACCATTCCTTCTGGCAAAATAACCCCTGAAACCCTTGCCTTTCATTTATCTTCCCTGCATGTAAAAAACAAGTTACGAGGTCTAAAGGATCACAAAAAGGACAGGAAAATACATTCATACGCTATTGACTTTATTCATGTTCTGTTCACTTCATTATTCACTTCATTATTTATTTCAGTAAATGTTATCTGAAGATCAGAAGTATGTAGGAATCCTAAAGCAATGGCAGTTGTCAGGAGCTGGTGTCTTCGAAAATATGCCATGCTGGACATCCATGTTTGAGTTTTCTCTGCCTCAGTTTACCTACCTAAAAAGAGGAAAGCTGTTTCTGCCAACTGACTTGGGTGGTGTATTGTGGGATTAAATGGGTGACTGGAAAATGTTTTGAAATTCCTATCTGAAAGACAGTGTGTATTTGTGAGGTGTTACAGTGTTTAAACAATGAGTGGTAACACACAGCTTCACCTTATTCATTGCACTATGGAAAAGCAGCGCATTAACCTTTTGGGCAGAATCAGAGTTTCAGCTTGGGGTGGATTAGAGATCTCTCTAAATGCATTAATACATTCAAACATAACCAGACTGATGAATCTATTTACTCAAGAGACAAGCTGCCATGGTGTCATTGTCTCTGGAAGCCGGAAAGTGAGGAGACTGCATCAGGGCTAGGGTCAAGACAGTGGTTATGGCTAATGTTAAGCAATTCAATAGCTTGGTACTTCTTCCCCATCCTCTGCTGTCTGTCTGAAGGCAAATGATTAGCTGAGATGGGAACTGGACCATTTAGGCAATGCCATATTTCATGCTATTTCATGTGTGTCTTACTGCCAAGAGCTCCAAGAAGTATGTACTTTTCTTCCTACCCTGAGTTTGGAAATTTCATCCATTTAATTACTGCACTTGAATCTGGGGTTCTACAATGGATTGACAAGAGAGCTATTAATAAGCTGGACAAGATTTGGCCATGAACATTTTGAAGAATACTTGTGAGCTATTTGGACACAAGACAGTTCCTTTATATTCATACACTGAAAATCTTGACTATATTTGGGATCTGTGGTTCTGGACACTCTGTGAAATAACTGACCTCCCTCTCCAGCAGGGAGAAGCTTCAGAGGAGCCCAACTGTGTGCAGACATGTGGCTGCTAAGTGTTCTCTCCTGGGGTCTGTGGGCTGGAGAAACAGTACTATATCAATATAAGCACTCACTGACTCAACACTGAATCCAGTCCATTTCCTGGCACTGGAGCCCATCTCAATCACACCTTGTTAATGAGGTTAGATAGAGATGTCAATAATCAGGAAATTTTGTTCAAATAACGGGTTGGCATGGAGGCTGGCATGAGACCTCAAGATACTGAGGGTGTGTTTATCTTCTGGTGAGATTTCAGATGTAGCCCTGCCAGTACCTAAACTGAGTATTTGTTATGGCACCTCCTTCCTGCTGCATTGCTAAGGTGGAAGAAAGCACAAGAGCCATAAAGGAAAATCTAAAATTTGGGATTATTGTTAAGTCACATTTGGGAACTGATGTGTAAACTTGATTTACAATGCAGGCTGCTCATCTGTTTGTCCTGGCATCATCCGATGTCATGTGCCCACACTTTTTATCACAGGTTGGCCCCTATTGTCTGAGAAAAGATGAAAGGAAATCCTAAAGAGACTCTGAAATCTATGTTCTTTCATGTTTTAAGTTGGAAGGAGGGAACAGATGAAGAAGGACAGATCATTGCATTTAAGACAGGCTCCCTGTGTGAGAGCACTCAAGCTTGAGACTATTTCCAGTGTAGCAGTGAGGCTTCTACCAACAAACAGGGTAGCTCTGAACACATCACTGCAGGGTGCCAAGGTTGATGGGTGCTTCCAGGCTGCCCACTGTGTCCTGTTATGTTAACAGACCTGTAAAAGGAACAAGGTGGACAGGTGCTGTGTAATACCCAGGGATCATGAGGAGGACCAGGGAAGAATGATCTGGTTTTCTGATAGAAATTGGCTCCAGAGATTGATGGTGTCTTCCTTGGCTCACATGAATGGGGAGTTCTCCCCAAGAGCCAAATCCATACCTCTTTTAATACACATTATATTGATTCTGGCCACTTTACCTAGCCTGCAGGTTCTGGGAGGCGGAGGTGGAAATCTTTCCACAGCACCGATGACTTTCACTCCTTGACACATTCCTCTCTCAGGTTACATGCTGTCTAGGTGACAGTACAGGTTCTGTTGGTGAATGATCATTGCTAAATACACTGTACGAACGCGTGCAGCTGGAACAAGGCATTTCAGCATCTCTCCCCCCTGGAGAGCCAAGCAGAAGTCAGAGTTGTGCATGTGTGTATGAAAAACAAAAGCACATCATGGCAGCACGAGATGAGAAAGGGATCTTCCACAGTTTTACTGGCCAAGAAGAATGACACTGACATTTGGCACTTTTCCGACGCCTTTCAGCCGAGTGTCTTAGATAACTCTGCAAGGACAGAGTCTCTCAGAAAAGATTACACCGAGAGACCAAGAAATTAGCTGGGCAGATGAAAGTCATGCAGAGAACTCTTCTTTAGCATTCCTGGGGTGGGATGTGTGCAAGCATTGCAGCCTTGGGAGCTTTCTCCCAATGCATTTAATTAAGAAGTTTCAAAATTTAAAGTATCCTTGGTATTTTTTGTTCACTGAGCAGAGACGATCAGTGCAAAATACATGCATGCACACTCACAGTGGGTAAAACTGCAAAAGGTATGAATGCTGTTAAAGTACAGATCTCCATGATTTTTGCTTTTGAGAAGATTCTTCCATATATTGAGTTCTCTCTACTTCAGATATAAATACGGCTACAGATTTTCTACTGGGACAGAGCAGATAGCAGCAAAGAACTGGACCAGGGAAACTACAGGCCACCTTTGCTAATGGATTCCATTGCAGTACACCTCTCCTGGCCATGCAATGCAGAGGAAGCCATGTACAGAGGCACCTGGCTGTATGACTTCAGTGTTACAAAAATATTTCACTGTAATTTTTCATCTCCTGAGACTGATGATGGTGAGTACAAGCTGTAAATGACAGGGCTGATGCACAGTGCCGCCTCTCCGGGAGCAAAGGGACTGCCACGAATTGGCATTCACCCCAGCCGCCACGGGAGAACTCTCCACTGGAAGATATTTGCAGAGAAAATTTCCATTTCATTGTTGTCTTCTGCCGGTGTAGCTTCATCATGGGGAATATACCAAAGGACACTGTTACCTTTTGAATTCACATTAATAGAAACTTGGTTTATTCCTGAGTAATAGCATTATTTCATATATGAAAACGTTTCATATGAAAAAATGTAAAGCGCTTTTACTGTCTCAAAGATCTGAAGTCACTTCTCCCCACCTTCCCCTGGCAAAGATTACTAATGGCAGCGAAGAGGAATGCAGCTAGGCATGGTGGGACGTGAGGAGGCCGCACAGGCACGCGGGGCACACAATGTGTCCTGAAGCTCACTCAGGTAGCCTCTTCACCAGCTGGGTCAGTCACTTCACATCATACCCGTGCTGAGCCCTCTGCATTTCAGGCTTTTCTTGACCTGTTGGGGACTGGAGAGTGATTTTTTGAGGCTTGGTGCAGCACTAGCACCAAAGTGGGTGCCCGGGGCTATTTAGGGGCCAGAAGATAGACTGTAGATAGAAACCAGTGGTCCTGATCTAGTCAGCAGAACCACCTCTTTTGCTCACAATAGCTGTCACAAATTCCTCCTTCAGTACTGTCATCATGGTGTTTAAAACAGATTTAAATAGTCTTTCATCGGCCTTTCACAGCCTTCCCAGGCAACTCATTTACTACCTTTTTAACTAGGCCTTGAGAAACTACATTTCAGTTCTCCCTGTCTTTCTGTTCATTTGCTGCCATTCTTTCCTCATAGAAAAAATGTTCTTTATACCACTTTCCAGAACAGCATTCTCCATGAAAGAATATTTTTGCTGCCTCCTCCAGGATGCTCCCTTGCGGGCAACACTCTTCTTATGCTTACATTCTTAATTTCCTGCTCCATCTCCCGCTATATTCTCTTAGACTGTCCTGGTGGTTGCTTGATACTTCTAAAACTCAGCTTCAGGTGTTACTGCTTTCTGATAAATCAGGTTCCAACCACGTTCATAAGCATACCCTAACTGCACCTCTGAACTGTGGGATTATATTCCCCATTGCCCAACAATTCACATTTTTAAGTACCTTGCTCGCTTTACGTTTTGGCACCAGCACTACACATGAGTATCTGTGAGGTGAAATCTATGTTGATACAGAGGGGTTGCACAAAGGCAGTATCAGAAGCCCAAGTCCTCTGAGCTTTCACCGGACCACAATTTAATCTAGGTGAGTCAAAGGTGCTAATGCAATGAAGCTCTCAGCCCTGGCATAAAATTTATCCCAGTGATTAGGAAACCCCTATCATTTGGGCTATTTTGGCACTTTAGGCACTTTCTAAAGCTAAATGGATCCCTTATCCCCTTATAGCTCCACTCTGTGAATCTGCTCTGACCAGCTGCTTGTACTTACTGCCATGCAGTCTGTCCTATTTATGCTTGTGTGCTCTGTTCTGCATAGGAGATTATTTCTCTCCCATGTTAAGGAGTTTTCTGCTCTTGAGGTCTCATTAATATATTGGTTCCTGATACACACACACACACACAACCCCAACAAAGAATGCAAACCTAACTCCTCCTGTGGCAAAGCCCAAAATTAATATGAAAGCAGGTTCATTTTTATTGGAAAATGTAGTGGTATATAATATAACAGATTAGGTGGTGACATGGGAGACAAATGGCCTAACTAATAACTCACCATTCCAGGGACTGTGTCAGCAGACATAGTTATTTTCTGTGGCATTTATTGAGGAATTTGTTGGTAGCATCCATGGAAACATCTTGAACAATTATCATCTTATATTTTAACTGAATTCTCACACATAACTTGAAAGCAAATACCAAAGGGAGATATCTAGACTTCAGCAAAAGTGATTTTCAGAGGAGTAAATGCAACCCTGAAAATGAGCCCATTTCCTTTTGGACCACAGTCTTAATGTGCATGAGCTGTGGAGGAGAGAATTGCTTGCTCTGCCTTTCCCCACCCAAGGACCTGTGATCATGCCCAAACATTCTTCAGCATGGGAGGACTTTAGGGCATATTGTCTCAGTCTGGTTCTTGTTAACATCACTGTTTCTCCCTCTGCCTCTGCCATTGGAGACAGCAGACTGTGGCTGAGCAATGTTTAGCCAGGGTGAAAGAACAGTAATTTGGGAATGTACAGGGTTCTTGACGAAGAGGGGCTTAATATGGAGTTAACAGGCTATTACTGGGGTATCCAGTAAGGGTCATACCTAGCTCACATTATATTTTAAGGATAAATGTGTATGGAATTCCATTTAGCCTCCTTTAAAAACACAACCAAAACCAACAAGATCTGAGTAAATCCCACCACAAACAATTTCTATTCCTACTCCTTATAAGGAGGATGCAAAGGAATGGGGAAGGATAGAGTTTCTTCAGTTTTCTGGAGCTTAAAGATGCAGATTCAATTTCTCATGTGAAATTAAAGGCAACTAGGTGTGTCAGCATTTTTGGAAATCTTTTGGCAGCCCTGATTCTCAAGACCACACAGGTATTTAGTTCCACCTTAAGTCAATGGAAATTGAGCATCAGTCTGAAGATCTAAGCCTTAGGGGGATTGTCAAAAGTGCCCAAAGTACCAATTTCCTGTTAATACCAAATATAGCCTGGCTTACTTCCACAGAACAGAATACAGTGTTTTCCATGTACTGCCATGAAACATGGGAGTTGATTCATTTGACATAGGCTGAATGTATCTATTAAGCCTCTGATCTCAGGCTGTTACTTCAACTGGTTATCAATGTGCTTAGTTCAGTGCCCACATTTTCTCCCCCTGAAGTTACTAAGCGTGTTTGTAACTGTGTGTGAAAGTGCTCATGGCAATGGGAGGGACTCATCACAAGTTTTTCCAGGCATTACCATTCTGTGTTCAAAAAACTGGTAGCAATGTCAGTCACAAGGTTATCCAGGATCTGTTTTGTTTTGGTTTGGTTTTTTTTTGTTTTGTTTTTGTTTTTTTTTTAAAGCATTGGGATCCTAAAGGGCTACATTCAGGAGTGAACTCAGAAAACCTATTTCTGACATGAATACTAGCACTGAGAGATGAAAACTAGTTCAACAGCAGCCTTAAATATAGGAACATGACTAAACAGGAATACATTCTTATTAGCAACTAGTTGTCTGTCCTACAGAAAGCAGAACATGCTAATATATGTAACTCTAAAGACAGACTCCAAAATATTTAATGTTCATGAGCAGAGGTGTTGACAGTTAAATTGAACTTCTGGCAGGCGTTTCCAGCTTGTGAGTGAGCAAACAGCAACTCTTCAGCTTTCACAACATTTACCAAAGATAATAATTACAAAGCCACATAGTTTCAAAATTACTTTCATTTGTCAGGACAGTTAACAGCAGTGAGGAGCAAAGCCAAGAGAAAAGCCAAATGCTAGCAGGAAAATACTGACAAATCACTTGATGTAAAGTTGAGCCTTGTAGTATGACAGGAGAGCACAGGACTTGCCGTCTAGTCCCAGCAGGCCCACACTGAATCCATTACAGTCGCCCAACCTGGGGAGGAGCCAGGCAGCGTTGGGGTTGTACCAAGAAGTGTAGTACAGCCCTGGGGCAGGATTTCCAGTCTGGCAGTGTCTCTTTCCCCCTTCATCCCTTTCCAAGTCTGAGTGGATATGGGTGGGACTGCATCGTTGTCGTAGCCAACAAACTCAGAACATGTGCTTTATGATGCCAGTGAAAAAGGGAGAAGATATCTAACAGTGGATGACTTCCACCCCTGTGGGAAGGGAAGTGTAAGTGTTTGGCTTAATGGGAGCAGTAAGTGTATTGCTTGGTGGGTTTGTTCCACCTCTTGCCTTGGCATCCAGCTTCAACCTCCTCCTGTCACCTTCCCTCCTGCCCTATCTGGCCATCCCTCTGGCCTTGTTTCTTCTATTCTGCAGCAAAAGTGACTGTTGGAAACCAGCTCTCCAGAGCCAACGTAACTCTTAACTGGCCTTTTGTCTAGTTTTCATTGTAGATGCTGGAGCGTGCTGAATTTAACACGGGCTCAACAGGACACCTTGCTCTGCAGTTATGTTTGCAAAAGCTGAATTTATAATATCAGGTCTGGGCTATGCAAATTTGGGGTGCTGATTCATTCATAACTGTTTTGCAAAGAGCTATCACTTATCACCTCTATTAATTTCTGTGTAAAATAAACATTGTAGATAAAAGAGGGAGGAGGTGGGTGAACTGATTTGGGTTAAATAATCCCTAGCAACCTAAAGTGGTTTCAGATACAATTTAGGATGACTGTTGAGTTTGGGTTTTGGGTTTTTGCTTTTTAACTCAACTAACCTGGAGCAGTGTTGATGCTCTCCTGCTTGCTGTCTTGGAGCAGATCCAGAAACAGCAAAATACATTGCAGAAGAGGCTGTTCACGAAGGAGGTCTGTGAGTACAGAAGCAGGAGAGAGAGAAATTTTATGAGTGAGTCTGTTCATATTCATTTTCTGTCCTGATTATGCAGATTAAGAATATTTCAATAAGCCTGTATTATTTGCAGTGCAGAAAGAAGATATCCAGGATGCAGACCCCCTTGAGCTCTGTCTATCCACACATAAACAACAGTGGCTGCCCACAAGATGTTACTCTTGGGAGTAACTCACAGCTAGAGCAGCTGCCACCAACTACAGTAGCTGCTCAGCTGGGGAGGTTTCCATAATGTTGACCATTATAATAGCAAATGATATCATACATTTGTTGCTTAACATGCAGCTCAGAAAAGAGAACATAAAAATCTTCTAGTCTTGCAGTCAAGCTACTGACTATCTTCAGTGCCTCTTAACAGACACAGTGTGAGGATCAAACTCCAACAATCCAGTCCAATGGTCCCCATGTGAATGAGTTGCAAACAGAGATTTCTGAACATTGGCATACCACAGCCTCGCCACAATTGGCAATATCAGCAGAAGGATATTGAGGTGTTACCATAGTACTTCCCTTTTCACATTTCAGTAAGTTAAAATGAACATTAAGCCATCCAACCTCCATACTCTTACTCCTTTCTAATGCTTCTAATGTAGTGAATACTACAGATAGACGATACCAGTGTCATGCTTGAGGGAGGCAGAAACTCTTCTGGTAACTGCTGCCCTTAAAAAAAGTTTCAGCTTGCAGAGAATATCTGACTTCAGAGCAAGTATAAACAAAGTTGGAAACTTTGAACAGATGTTAAGAAACACAAGGCAATTACAGCTCCTTTAATGCAGCCTTTTTGTGTTGAAAGCATTATGGCGTTTACAGAATTATTTATTATGGAGTTCTGTGGGTGCAATGCAGTATGTGCTGCTGCTGCCGTGTCTCCTATGAAATAACATCAGGAGTACATGTAGGCAGACAGACCAATACATCAGATATAGTCAGGTCAGCTCGCCTAGGGTAGTTCCTAAATCTGAGACATTTTCTAAGATCTTGCCATTCAGGAGTCCTGTTTTTCTGAAGGGTTTCATAAATCTCATTATATCCACAAACAACTAGAGTTATGAACAGTCAAACCTGTAATGTCTCTAGGAAAAAAGAAGAAAAAGAAGAAATCCCATTTGTACCCCAGTCATGGATTCCTGGATGTGTACCGAGGTACTTGATGGTTCTGGGACTGGTCAAAGGTGGTGCTGATGATGTTGACAGTTTTCTGGAAAAGCAAACATTTGTTTGTAATGGGGACTTGTCCTATCAGACAGATCTGTCCTTTCAGACTTAATGTATTGTTTGTGGCAGAAGAGTAGGAAAGAGTTGTCAGCATCCTTGACCCATATCAGCAAAAAGAGTATTTTTCTGTAGCCTGGCATTCACCAGAAGAGTTTGGACTAAGTCCAGAGAGACTGATTGAAAGCCTGGAGCACTTTTTGGAGTTTACTACATTTAACCATTACTTTAGTTTTACTTTGTGTAGATCTTTTGCAAATGGGAGCATATCTGCACAAAAACATTGGGATGCAGGCTCTGCACACCAAAAAATCTATGCTGGGCACAGCATGGAAAGATGTATTTTAGATACTGTACTCAGTCACATCTTTCACATATTCATATAATTTTTATCTGTTCCCACAGTGTCTGCTCCCCTTCTTTAACTAACCCCACCAAGCTCTTGCCTTTGGGGCTAATCCCACTGTCTTCACTCACCCAGACAGTAATAACCCAGCACTGCATGATCAGCCACCTCCCAGCCTCTCTCACTGAGACCCTGTGGCTTTCTCTCCTGCACTAGGAAACAACAGGGTTTAGGGCAGGCAAGTGACCATCCAGGCAACCTCCACGCAGGCAGCGGCCAGGGAGCCAAGTCTCCCTTTTCACATGTTCTAGGAGGACCAATGTCAGATGTACTCCACAGGGCACATTCGAGCTGCATCTGGGCTTCCTTTCATGGGCTTGTCTGCGTGACTGATGCGCCTAGTATCAAGGCAGCTTTGGAGACGCCCTTAGCACACAGTGGGGATCCACCCTCTGGGCTTGAAGATCCTTCTCTTCTAATTATTTCTAGAGAATTACACAGATGAAGTGTACAGACATGATTAGACCTACTATGGATTTAAGGGGTACTTATGTGTTGCATGGTGCAGAGTAAACTTCAGCTGTGGGAAACTACATTCTGCTCAAAATATGTGTTGTGAGAAAGGATGCTTTCCTTGTAGGGATCTAGAAATACCCCCTATCTCTATAATCTAGTTGTGTAAAACCTCTGCATATGGCGCTCGGAAGGCTGAGGACTAGCGTTGCCAAGGTCATACAGTGACCATAATATATGACCTATGAATTCTATTTGTTGTCCCACATCACTGTAACAATGCATTAAAAGTGTTTTGCCCCTTCCTGTTTTTGCCTTTCTCCCTTAATTCTCACAGTATCCTGGTGTCTCCATACATGAAGACTGGAATGTTTTTTCTTTTTAACTTCATATCATGATGACATCAGGATTGGGACTCCACAGGCTCGCACTGAAATAATTGATGCCATTTGCATTTCACATTCTAACAGCTTCATAACAAGATCTCTGTAGACTTGCGCTGAAATTGTTTTCCCACTGAAGTCTTACAACACAGCAGCAATATAATGACATTTTAATGGGATCCCTATAGACTTGCCATGAAATTGTCAAGAGAAAATAGTGGTGATGTTAATTGAATTGGGACCTAACATTGTGAAAATCAAATGTGAAAAGTAATTGCTCTCTGAGAAGAAACGCACGCATTTAGGTGCTGATCCTGCAAAGATATATGCATGTGAGTAATTTTGCTCGTAGAAGAAATCCCCTTGAAATCTATTTCTCTGGGGAACAAAGTTAGGACCTAGAAGAAACCGATTCATTTCATCTTCTGCCTTCATATACAAAATGGCCAACCCAAACACAACAATGAAAGACTGTGCCTCAACTATGACATTTCCTATGCATGTCTGTACAGATGCTAAGCAGAAATTACCTGAAAAGCTTGGCACATGACATCGTACATCTTCTAACTGTACATAAATATAGTAACAGTTGCTTAGCTGGTAAAGCCCTTGGGTAAAAACATATTCATAATTAAATTGCTGGGAATCCTGTCACTGAGGGCAGCAGAGCTAGTACGCCATTCCCAGTATCACCTTCCTACAGATCCCAAAAGCTCAAACACACACCTGCTTTGGAGGCTAAACCTACAGCAAGGAAGCTGCTCTTTTTAGTCCTTGCATTTTCTGAGACATAAGAATGTGTTTGAGTGAGGATTTCTCTTTTGTTTCTGGTGTGATGAGAGAAAATTGCTTTAAAAATGAACCTTGCAGTTCTCATGTCATCATGTAAGTGTTAGATTTTGGAGTTCAGTTCTTTCAGATTTCAAGAGACTGCTGGAGTGGGCAATGCCACCTGACTCTGGAAAACAGGGTGAACACTCTGACCTTATCCCTCGCCTATAGCATTGTGTGTAAGAATTACACTAACATCTACTGACAGTTTTTTAGTTGGTCAGAAAACAGTCAGAGCACAGCCAAAAATAATCCCACCTGATCAGAAGGACCTAAAACTGTTACACCCAACATACTGAGTTCTGTCTGGAAATAAAGTGGGTTTTACTGGGGATATTTCTGAGAGCACTTCCTCATAAGCAGTGCTGTATGTCAGGAGGAGGTAAGAAGACCGATACAGAAAACAAACCATTAGCAATGATAAATTATTCCCTTTCTCTCAAGAGAATCCTAGAGTCATTGATCTGTCATGGAATCCATGCAGACCTACTCCTCAGATCAACAAAAGGCTGAACAATAGTATCCTGATGGGTGGCCTGATAACTCAGGAGATTAGTGCAGGGCTGCAGGGTGAGCTCTGGGCCAGAGGTTCAACCTGATTTCATGGAAACCAGATCAGAACTTTCACCATCAGCTTCAGCAAAAGTGGGAGACTTTTTTAAGTCAGGCAAAACCAAAGCTAGGAACTGGCTTGTTAGGAAAAGAATACAGAGAGAACAAATCAGAAAACATTATTATGTCTGGGTTTGAATTCATGATTCATCTGTATCTCAAATATTTCATGCATTTCTGGCATTTCTTCATACCAAAAAAGGCTGATGAGAAGTAGAAATGGCTTCTATTTAAGCAGAAATTGAAGAGACCCTTTCTTTACATTAAGGACTGTAAAAGAATGCAGGGCATAAAGAAGGTGAAAAGTGTATATATAGTCATTATTTCTAACATCACACGGACACAAGGACACCCAATGAAAATAATTGCCAAAACTGAGTGAAGGAAGTCCTTTTTTTCCCCCCAAATGTCTTTATGCTGTGGAACTCATCGCTGCAGGATATGGTAGATGGCAAAACCACAAAAGAAGTCTGAAAGAGATTATATGCTTTCATGGAGGATAGGTCCACTGGCAGGTTTTACAAATGATGCTCTGGATGCAACACTGATCTCACGTTGTACCCTTATTTAGAGATGAGCAGATGTGCGAGGGAGAAGAGCCATATGTACCTGCCCTAACTCCTACAGTCTTAAGCGTTCATTGGAGTTGACTGTCAGGGGACTTAACTAGACACGCTTGGCTGTGGTGGGACAGGAGTGCAGCCGATGCCAAGTCTTACAGAGTGTTGTGTTGAATAAGTCAGCAGTCTCTCAGAACTGGACAAGCTGTCTCCTTGTCAAACCACCACTCCAAACAGCACCTCTGCTCCTGTCAATTCTATCTGAATAGTAAGGATTTTAGAAAGTAGAAAACCTGACTGACATCAGGCTCCCATATACGGAATCTTCAGATAGTCTGGGAGCAGCCTGGTGTGGCAGGGAAATGATCCCCATGAGCAAAGAGAGTTTCAAGCAGAAGGTTTATCAGTCCATTACACTCTCCAAATCACTATGTTTCTCACAGACTAGTGAGACATGTTTCTCACATGTCCAAGTGCACACTTACCTAACGGATTCTGAATTGTCATTCTAATTTTTCTGAATGATTTTTCTAATTTCTGATTTTCTAATTTTCTAAATGATTTTTCTAATTTTTCTGAATGATTCTGAATTGTCATTCTAATTTTTAGGAAACATATAATATTATTTAGAAAAACTGTTTGCCTTTTGTCTTTGCTTTACAGCTAGGAACAAAACCAGACAGTGAAGCCAACCATGGCTCCCTTCAGACCGCTCCTGAAATGCCTAAAGATGAGCACATCCGACTAGCTCAGCTGTGCCGGAATTTCTGGCCAAAGAGATCTATTTATTATAGGGTGTGATTGTCAAGTTGCTTATTTCAGTGGCTTCACTGCTGCAGTTGCAGAAATCCTGGGTGGTCCTTGAGGTCATCACGACTGCTTTGCACCTGGGGCTGCAGAAAGTATTAAGAAAAAAGGCATACACATGGCTGGCTTGGTGGACTGTGACCAGTTGGTCCAAAGTTGTGGGAACCACCAAGAGAGCTGTAATCCTTAAGGAGCCAGAGTCCATTCTCATGTATTCAGAGAGAGACCCATAATTATTTCAGCTGAAACCAGATCAGGCACCAGAGCTGGACAAGGGACAAAACATTAAGTTGTTTCATTTCATTCTGACCTCTTTTTATGGCAATAACTGCTAAAAGGAAAACAAATGTTCGTAGGGATCTGCTTTGTTCTGCCTTTACATGTGGAGCACACAAGGGGCCTTTTCATGCAAAAAAATGCATAAATCACTCCCCTAGTTTTACTTATGGGAAAGCAGCATTTTCATATTAGAGAAATACAGCCAGTAATGAGATGCACAGACATCCGACAAAGAAGAATAGGGATTTCAGAAGAAAAAAAAAAGGAGAGATGATTTAGATATTAGCCAAAATGAAGCAGGAACCTCATGAGGAAATGTGAATACAGAAATTATGCAGAGAAAGCATTTCACATATAGAGGGCCAGATTCTCAGCAGCTATAAGTAAATGTAGCTTTACTCACCCAGTTTCAGAGAGATATACTACAAGAAGTCAGTTCTGTGATCATCTTGGGATCATTTAATTAGTGGCTGCGTCTTTGCCCCTGTTCCTCCTCTTTTTGTGTGCTATTTTTGCTGGTCATGAAAATGTACTCAACAGAAAAGCAATTTTTTTATTGTTTTTTACAGGGTCAGTTTCAGTTAGAACAGTGAACTACCAGACACACTGGGTGATGCAAAGACATTAATACTGATGCAGGGAGGTAGGTGGAACACCTGGAAAGAGTGAGAGAGAAGGTGAAAGCAGCTCACAGCTAAGTCAATAACATAAAGGCTTTCCAATATTCACCAGCTGGAGATACAGTGTTATGGATATAGCAGTTTCATCAAGAAAAGAGCCACAGTAAAATATCAAACCAAATGATTTTAAGGTACAATCAAAGTAGCATGGTAACGTCACACTATTTCTGTATCATCTCAATTAAGAGAACTAGATGTTTGCTTCTGTTCAGACATCAACTGTATTAGACCTTGTAGGACTGCAGTGAATGACAGCAGAGGAAACCTTCATGTATGTGATTTTTATTTCAAATACTTTGAAAACAGTTATATTATATTTGTAGTTGATCAAAACACAAAATTTATTTTAATAGAAGTAAGCTGTGCTTATTTTAAAGCGGGATTAGACATTTCTTCAGAATCAGTTAGTAAAATACCGGTATGATAGAAAGCACAATGTTTGTAATAAATTTTCAGTAACAGTTTTGTTTAAAAATGTATTATAAAATGTGATTATATAGTGAGAAAGCACATATAATGGGAAGCTATGGAAAAAATGGCTTTAAAACCAACTCATGTATCACTAAACAGAAAATGCTCAATGCACACACTATGGCTGTTTCACAGCACTCTTTTGTCTACTTTCTGTAACTTTTTAGTATTTCCTGTAATTATTTTGGGAAGCAATTCTAGCTTTGTTTCACATTTGTTCCTCATCTTAATGGTTCTGTCCAGATCTATAATAAGGTTGCTTAAAAACTACTGTGTAACAGAACTGCAACCATCATATCTTTAGAGGATTTATAAATGAGCATGTTACAAAAAAATCTTAGATCTTTTGTTCACAGGATGTTTTTTTTTCCTTACTAAGGCTTATGCAGCATATAGGGTATAAAAATAAGAGAGAAACATTCTCAAAAAAGGATGGCAGATTCATCATATGGGATGAGGAGTCAACTTTTGGTATGGACGTTTTCATCACAGAAACTGATTGGGAAAACTCTTCAGGAGCATTTGTGCATGCCCTTGCTCCATAGGGCTAAGCATCTAGGTCCTGCCTCTTCTATACCTTCTTACTAGTTGATGGCAAGTCTGAGTTCCCATATGTTATATGCTCATATACTGCACAGTTAAGACTCATGAAGTAACTACATCAGACAGTCACAGTTTGCCTCTGCCAAAGACCTGTAGTGGTACTTTGATGACTTCCCTTAGGCAGGCTGTAACCCTTATTTCCTCAAGTGGAAGAATCTACTCGCTATGTCTATTCTGTAAACATTTTGACTGGTCCTTCAGTGCTCTAGCTCTCCCAGATGCAGTAAAACATTCCAGATGAAAAATTCTGTGTAAATAGTGTGTACAGATATCCTCTGGGTAAGACTACAAAGGGATATCTCCAGATTTCCCCAGAAGGCTCTGGTACAAACATGGCAAGGGAGCGGAGGAGTGAAGCAGTGTAGACTCACCTCCTGGCAGCTTATTTCATTGCCTTTTGAAAAAGGCCAGTGTATGAAAACACAGATGGCATTCTTCCCCATGTCACTGAGCCTCTAAATCATCAGCTTAGCTACAGGGGCTGTACATGCTCTATGCATCAGCCCTGTAGTCCCACAAATATCTTGAAGTTTGTTATTACTCTCGAGACCTAACTTCATATCCATACAGTTGTTGCATGGACTCAGCTGCCTTCAAATACTTTCTACCCCCTAGATAGCTACCAGAGATAGGTACACTCTCTGGGGAATGTTAACTTTCTTTGTCTGTCTGGTGCCCACCACTTCACACTTCCAAAAGGCCTTGGAGGTAATCAAACCAATTTCCCTTGAGTGTGCAGAGCCAAACAATACTGCATATTAGGCCATGCTTTAATACTCTGTTGGTGGAGAGCAGGTCGTTACTTTCAAAAGAAAGGATATAAATTCCACTTGAGGATAGCTAGTTGCTCATAAACCCTACCTGCTCCTGAGAATAAATAGAGTAGGTGGGCTATTTATCTGATCAGAAATCCTGTCTGAACACCACTTGGAAGACAGTGTAAATGTACTCAGGGTGGCTGCTGTGTGAGGGGAGGGAAGTGAAGAAGAGGGCCATAGTCTGGCCCTATTTTTCTTGGAAATGCGTCATATGTGGCTGCAGTGAATTGACTAGAAAATCTTTTATCCTGGGTGAGCCCTAAAATAAAACAAACATGTTCCACATGCACAGAGGAGCAGAGGAAAGCATTCCTATATAAAGGATGATTTGCATTCAGATTCAATCACTATTTCAACCAGGATGTGGCATCCCACATCATAATGGCAGTCCTGAAGATTTAGATTAAGTTTACCATCAAATAATACACTAAAGCTTTAATGCAAACCTGTGTTTGATCCAAATTACTCACGCTGTGGTAGTTTAAGTCTGCATCCCTATTTATATGGGCTTGATCAAAACTGGCAGGCATAATACAAAGAGCAGTGTCAATTAAACTCTACGGGGAGAGAGGAATGTATGCAACATAAACGAGAAGTAGCAGTATGTCAGAGATTCTTGCCATCTATTGTTTAGAGGTGGTTGATATGTAGTTCAGATGGACACTTCATCCATGAAGTGATCCTATAATCAGATTCACACAGGACATGCATCATTTTCAGACATCATGTGTCTGCTCTCCCTCAGGATAAACCACTCTGGGAAAGCATGATTCAAATAATGATGGATGTCACCTGTCGAAGCTACTTCTCGCCATTTGCAGCCTTCTCAATTTATAGGAAATGAAAATCACTGCAGGTGTCACAGGCAGATATCTCAGTGAGACAAATGCTGTGATTTTAATGCAATCTCCAAGAACGTTTACTCATCGTATCTGCAGCTCAGAAGACATAGGTCAGGTTTTTTCTTGCAGTTACCTGGTGGGATGGAAGAAAGTTGTTATCTGGACAACAGGTTGCATTCACATGTGCTTTCAAATCATCTTTGAGGATATAAGTAAGGATCTACCTACCCCTTGCGTTTGGAGCCAAGCACCTGGTGCCTCAGTTGTAGTAGAGGTAAATCACTGTTCTCCAGCAGATGTTGGGGGCTCTGACTCTCTAAAGGCACTTGCTCAGGCTTCCCATGCAATAAAAAATATCACCCATTGTATTTTCCTGAGTAGGGGTGTAAGTGCTGCAGGCTTTAATACACAGAAAATCTCTATGCACAAATATATATATTTGTATGTTTTTATATATATATATATATACACACATACACACATGTTTTCTTACTAGGAAAACAAGCAAGTGCTTTAATAAACTGAGATCATAATCATTCTTGCATGCATATGTACACAGACATAAAGGGATGGAGACAACTGGATGTCTAAATAGAAATGTACATGTTCTGGCTGCTTTTGGCTTTGCTTTTCTCTCCAAGCCTCCCAGGCAAATGGCAGCAAGGCTCTGACTCTTTCCAAGTGAGCCTCCTGAGGCTTTTTTGCCCGAGTTCAGGCCTCTCACGGGGAGCACAATGAGCTGAGCTACCTTAAAATCTGCCCTGCATCCTTTATGGAGTCCATGTTGGGTATGTGAACAAGATTATGTTACCTTCTTGAGGTAGGCTTAAGAGTTATGTCATGTATTTAAGGGATATCAATAGTGCATGTGAAGTGTGCACGTTCCTGAAAGCAAAAGGGTTGCATTGAAACATGAAAAGTGATAGGAAGCACCAGCCTCAGGTTTCCTCAGCCCCAGTGAGCAGTTTAACAAGGCTTCATGATGCATGTCACCTCTCCTGCCATGCCCTTAGGACACGCTGTGTGTCTTTATTCCTTGTGCGTACTATGCTGCTTCGTCTGTAATTATAAATATATGTTTAGTGTCACTTCAAAGCCTCCCCTTGACAGGGGTGTTCCCTTTTCAGGGATTTTAAATCTCTGACATTCCTTCTTCAGAAACTCCGGAGGAGGGTGTGATAACCTCCTGCTGACAGTTACCTTTGTTCAAAGGGACTGCCAGAGAAAACCATAGCAATGCAGAGGGAAAATTGACTTTTGTGTCATCCATTGGACATGCATTGGTTTCTATAACGGGAGGCCATTTTCTGTGCTTGGCTGTTTTTTTTTTTTACCTGGAAGGTATTTAATGGTGGGTACAGGGAGCAGATTTGTAAGACATGAAAAGGTTAGCAACAGTTTAGACTTTCCACCAGGTAAGTCTGCTGAACAAAAAAAGCTTCCTTCTGGCTGTGCTTGTTCATTGCATATATTTTACAGAGTCCAGCCATGGGAGCTGGAACTTAGCTAACCCAGTTATTCCTTTTGTGGCATTTTCCTGTGAACTGGCCATTTTTTCAGAAGTATGCATCTGTCAGCTTATTATATTATTATATTACAGTACCATCTAGAGGTCCCAAATGGGATCAGGGCTCTGCATAGTAGGTGTAGCACACAGTTGGCTTTTACGAGATAAAGTGTGCAGCCTGAGCAGATAAGAAGCATTATTGTCTCTATTTTATGAACTTCATAACTGTCCCTATTTTATAAATGTTGTGTACAGTCAGGTGCATACAGTCAGACAAGGAATACAAACCTGACAAGTCTGTTGTTTTGGATATGACTGTATACTGTTTTTAAAGACAGCCACCTGCCCTGCATAGGTTCCACCAGGAATCTACTGGATTTCTGGCTGTGCAGGAGCCATCAAGAACTGCCAAACAAAAAGTGTGTTGTGCAGATCAGCACATCTCAAACACATCCAGTTACTTCCTTTGGACTGGCCGAGAGGTATGGAAACAAGAGACTGAGCTGGGACATGAACAAGGTCTGCTGAGTGTTAATCACAAAGCTCTCCTGCCACCTTACTGTTCATTGGTCATAGTCACCTGAAAAAGAGAAAAACATTGTCTGGGAAACTTTCATCTTCTTTGTACGGGGCTCATATTTCTGAAAGACTTTTCATCATGTAGGATTTACAAAGATATTTCTGAGGGGGTGAGTTTCCAGACCTTTAGCCCTTGACCTAAAGAAAGTGTTCTCATAGACTTCCTATGAAAATCCCACAGTGAAATGTCACTGAAGACAGCAATACTACAAAGCGGAATTTATGGCAAATTTGGGCCATGAGAACTACTTTAGGGAGCTAGAATCCACAAGTAATTTGAAATACCTTTACTCAGACAGGTGGGGCATTATCCTCCAAGAAGGCAGCGAGGCAGTCGTTGATCCCATTGGAGGTAAACTAATACAATGAGTTTGTACAAATAACCAGACCCAAATTGCCTAATTTAGGTACAGCAGCACTTAATTACAAGCCACTTTAGCTCGAGGAAGATGACCCAGTGCATCTAAATGAGTCAGACAGACCAAATGTACAGTTAATAGAGGGAGGTAGGAGTCTCTGAATGGCAATCCAGAAAGCTGGTGTGTTGGGTGGGAACTGTGAGGACCCAAATTACAAAACATGCTAGATGCACAGGGGCAGAATATCTGAAAAGACTTCCTGCTTCAGGACACCACAGGCTTTCATTCACCTGGGAATCAGAACTCTCTCCTGAGCTTATGGGTGAAGAGAGATGTCAGCACCAAGAAAATGGTAGAGAAAATGCTCTGTTTTAGGGCATTGCTTGGAAAGCAAAACATCCCCAGGAGATTACCAAATTGAAGAGGTGTGACTCTACCTCCAGTCTATCAGGCGTTCATACCAATGCCCCATTCCTTGCTCCTGCTGAAGCTGTCTTGCTGTATGGCTGGGAACGCAAAGTCACAAGGCCGGGAAGGACGGAAGAGTGAGGGCAGTCCCACACTAAAGGCAGAAGGTTCAGCTGGGAGGGCAGAGCCCTGGCATGCCCTTCTCTCCTGCCTGTCCCTTCCTTTCTTGCCCTTTTTCTGCTCTGTTAGCATATACAGAGCCTGACAGGGAGCTTTGATGCATAGCACAGGAGTGCCCTGAGGGTCTATCAGTGTGGGAAAGCAGGCAACCTGGGCTTTCTTCTGGGACTTAAATACATCCCTGAGCTAGGCTGTCAGGGTCTAGTTCAAAGAATCTACACTGGCTTTTTTTTTAAAGTAGTCAGAGTAACAGAAGTATTTTTACTGCAGCAGGATTTAGCTGTCTTGTGCCTTAAGTTTTCCGAACTCCCTCTCAGCTCCATGTGACTGTCGACAGTGTTGTCACCTGATACCTTCATCTTGGATTTAGATTGGCATTGGGTTACAAAGCTCGCTTCATCTCCTAGTCAAATGCTTCACTAAATTAGTGTGCATGAGGTAATACAGACATCAGCTCTAAAGAGACTCATCCTTGTAACTTTAATGAAGATACAGAGCTGTTGGCCACATGGATGGAAGAAAAAACACTGAATACTGAAAGGCAGACAGCAAATATTTACTTCAGTCTGCATCTCTGTACAGGCTTTGACAGCATGCAGGACAAAACATGTCTTGGAGATGTTAATTCCACAGTCTTTTGCTCTTGTGACAAAGGAGGTCCAAGGCTTTGCAGTCTAACATCCTGCGTTTGCATCAGTTGAGACTGCAACAGTTCTGAGGTTTCACATTGTGACACTTTGTCTTACCTGCTCTTATCAGAATCTAGCAAGAACTGTGGATGTTCAGCACTTCTGCATACCTAGTCCCCCTGAACTGTGTCTTTACCAATGCACTATACTGTCTGCGCTTTTTTGTAAATGTGACGGGGGGTTGTGACCTGGAATGTGCTATAATTTCATTGGTTACACTTCATCTCATTTCTGTATATCTAGTAATAAGGTGTCCAAGACCAATTAGATATTTTTGATCAGCCCTTATTCATCTGTTAAGGATGCTAAGTCTAACGTTGTGTGTGAAGAGGAAATCTGTTTCTTCTGTTATTGCACCTCAGGGTATTTGGGGCCATCTGTTAACACTGACTGCATGGGTATATTTTATGGAATGTTGCATAACTACATGACCACTCTTCTGTCTGCTCTGTGTTGGGCTCAGAGTGTGAGGGAGGGAGGAGGGCGGGGGATGCCAGCATAAGAGGCAAGAAATGACAACAGATACTCCATTCTGGATGTAACACTGATCTTGTAAGATCTATTAAAATTATGAGTGAGCTTTGCTGTTAAACAGTTGTTTTTCTAAAAATGGGGTAGCGGAATTCACCCCTGAGATGAAATCTCATAGGACCCTGACCTTTTAAGCTTTAGAAAAGGAGCTATGAACCAAAAAAAATTAGATGTTATGATTATTTTTTTACAGGAAATGAGACTGATCCTTCGAGCTCCTGTGGTCTAAAACCACAGATACTGTATTTTGAGGTACTTGCCTTTAATGAAAGAATGATGATGCTAAACACTCAGAGCCACCTTTATGACTCTGGGCCCAAGGACTTAAGACCTCTGGATAGCTGGATTACGGGGCACTCAGCTCTATGCAAATTGCCTGTAAGAGCAAACTCTGGTGGCTGGCTTTGTGCCACTGTACCTGTCCCAGTGGAAGCTAAATACTATGTTGTATGACTGACCTACATATCACTACAGAAGAAGAGAAATGTTCCCTGCTACAGTTTCTGCCAAGTGCTATAGAGGTCTGATTGGACAGATGAATGATGGCAAATGCACTCCTAATAAAGCCAATGCCATTAAGTTAGAAAACGAGGCTGCTATCATGTATGAGTGGTGGCAGAAGCATTTCTAGCTTAACAAGGTCTGACAAGACCTCCTCAACGTGCTCAAATGAAATCAATGTCAACACCTAACCAGTTAAGCAGGTAATGGATTACTTAAAAAAAAATTTAAAAAATTAAACTCCAGCTGCATTAGCACATTTGGAAAGATAGAACATGTGACTTCTACAGATAATGTAAAATATTTTAACAGTTGTCACGTTTTCCAGGTTCAGGGAGAAGCTGCTTCAACCTGAACTGCTGAGATGTGGACTGCAGCATGGCGGCAGAATGTGGGGCACGTCATGAATCTATGGACAAAGGAATTTGCAAGCTTTATCAGTCATTGCCTGGGTTTGCATAACAGGTCAGCTCAATGAAACATACATGAGCAGCATCTGCTTCTGCTTTTAAGATCTGCAATGTGAGCCGTCACCCACTGGGTAGAAATTGGGTGGTAGGATGAGAATCCAGCACTTCAATGAGTAAGAGAGAAAGTATTTGCTGTCATTGCTGGGGAGCTAGTGAAAGAGGCTGAAGGGAGCATGGACAGATCTCAAGTTTTCTTAGGCTCTCATGAGTAAACTAGAGAAGCTAGAACCATAGCTAACAATCTCAGACAGGGACTGGAGAGCGGTATAGCTCCTCTGCACCAGCGCTATAGCTCTTCTACACATGTATAGTTACTGTAATGGATTAGAATAAACCACCAAGCTGGACTGCAGGTGCTGACCCTTCTCTCCTGAGAAACCAGGCATCGTTCTGCACTGGAGCTGCAGTAGGTTCCTGACCCCTCTCCCTGTCCCAAGGACTAGTTAGGGAACTAGTAATTAGTCCCCGGCCATCCCTCCCCCTCTTAAAATGACATCAGGACCCGGCGGGGGGGGGGGGGGGGGGGGGGGGGGGGGG
>JAOQGH010000023.1:27931680-27958376 GCA_025769975.1 Gallinago jamesoni
GGCTGAGGCCGCGGCGTCACCACTAGGTGGCGCCGCGGCCTCAGCCAGGGCCGCCGCCGGCAGGCGCGCTCCCGCCCGCGGGGACGCGCCCGGGGGGGAGCGGAGGACGGGGGACAACGACGACCTGTTTCACTCTTTCCAGAGCTACAACCCCAAATAAGTGGAGTAGCACCGGGCAGCAGGGACCCCAGCCCGCGGCAGGCTAAGCGTGCATCACCTGGGGCAGCAGGAGGGACCCTCCTGGAAGGGAATTTTTCCGGGGAGCAGCTCTGCAGTTAGGGGCTCGAAGACTAAAAACAGGGTTTGGAGGCTGTTTGGTTTGGCCCTGAGTAGTGTGCTTGGAGGAGGGGAGAATGGGGCCGAGACCCAGGGTTAGGTGGCACAAGTCCCCTCGCAGTGTGGAGTGGAAGTCAGGCCAGCTATGCAAGGGGCAAAGAGAAGAGGCACTTTCTAAAGGGGTGGTGACCAGCCTGGCCCTTGTGGCCATGGCCAAGTGATGCACTGCTATGTTTTTTTTTTAATGGAAGCTGAAGGAATTAAATTGTGTTTGACTAGATGACAGAAAGTGAAACAGGGGTTAATTCATGCCAGAGGACAAGTTCTTGGTACAAGTGAAGATGGTTTTGTTGTATTATGTTGATCAGAGTTGATGTCTCCTCTGTAACAACCCCAATAAAAGGTTTGGTTTATTTGCCTCTTGATCATTTTTGGTCTTTATTTTGCTCTTGTCAAAATAAACCTAAAGATAACTCAATATATAACTCAAAAATAACTCAAAATAAACCCCAAAATAACTCAAAATAAACCCCAAATAACCCCAGAGCTCCATCCAAATCCTCTGCAGGTACCCTGCCTGCCATCAATACTTCTTCCTTCTTTTTAACCCGTGATTTCTGCTTACGCCAGATGGAATAGGTATTCAAAGTGAGAGGAGGGGTACTCGTCATACCTCAGACCTCACCCATTATTTTGTGAGCTGTCTAAACTGCCACGCTGACCATTTCATGCTGACCACCTGTCTCTTGGATGCTGCTGCCTGTGTTTCCAAAGCTAGTTCTTGCAGGCAGGAGAGGAACAGATGAGTCCTGCCCTGTCCACTGTCTTTGCCCTCTTTATGTCAAGTGGCTAAATGGGGAACGCACCACTCATGTTGCTAATCCAGAACCTTTTGTGCTATTCTAGGGTTTTTTGAGCTCCCCTCTTTCTCAAGAAGGTTATACACTTACCTCCTGTGGGATGATGACTGGAGGGCTTCTTCCAGACTACTCGAAGCTGAATTTTATTTCGAGATGAGTACATTAAGAGATAAACCACTGATGTTGGGAGGAATGGGGTGAGATAGCAGCAGGAAGTTGACCTTTCTTGATTAGATGATTCTATATTTTCAGACAGAAAATTATTGTTATTGTGAATTCCTCTTAGTTTTGACCACAGCAGGAGATCTCCACCTCTAGCTTGCCTTACTGACTGTATGCAACCTGCTGTGGACATGTATCTAGCCTAAACTTTGTCCTAGAACTTCCAAGGGTCTTTTCCCTAATATGACATCAATCATGTGAGGCAGAAATGCTGAAGTCCTCTAGGAAAAATAGCAACTGGGAGTGGTCCGTGGCAAACCAATTAATTCAACCAATAGGCTGCTCCTTGCTTGGGTTCAAAGTGCTCCAGGAAAAAAAAAAAAAAGTATAAAAAAGTATCTGGGAGTGCACTAAATGCATTATCCCATGTGAGACAATTCCCTCACTGCCATCATCCTTCATGGCCACTCCTCACACCTGGGTCTAAAAATTGCTTCTTACTTTATACCACATGTGCAATAAACTCATCACTTTAAGGAAGCTTTGGACCTTTTTCACATGTGCAAACTGATTGCAACAGAGCTGTCAAAAAGAATCCTGACATGGAAAATTAATCATTCATTTTACTATGTAATCATAAAACTGAATGATGAAAGAGGTACAGTAGCTGTATGTGTATTTTATTAGATTCTTTCATAGTGAAATCTTACCTGGAAATTAATTTTAAATTCCTGGGAGCAAGCCTGAAGTTGGAAGGGTGCCTGAATGGCTCTGAAAAAAAACACATTAAGTTTAATGGTAGTGTATCAAATCAAGAACGGAGTATTTAGTGAGAGCAATATTTGACATAATCTTTGACATCTTCATTAACAAGCAGAGGGAATACAATACCTATCACTGATTTTCAAATGACACTGGGTTAGGAAATGTTGCTGAACTGAGAATGATGTAAAGGAATCCAGGGAGACTAAAATGGGGATAGAAATGAACAATACGAGATTTATTGCAGGAGAAGAATACAACATGAAGATATCTATGAAAAATAATTAATGGAGAGTAAAAATCGGGCATGCTAGTGAATGCCAGGGTGCATATGCCCCTTCACTGTATTGCTGTGCCAGTCCAAGGTGTGGTAACTGATCTATGTATTTGTTTATGTCATGGCATAGAGTTACAATAGCTCTCATGTGATCCCACGCTTCTGTCACGTTATGTTAAATTCAGGGCAGTATTATTTGAACAGTAGGGACAAACTGGAGAAACTTCAGGGAAGATCAACAGAAGCAAGCTGAGGTATAACAAAAGAGAGATAGGTATGTATATATAAAATACTGCATAATATAAAAGATGTATATAAGAGGGTTTATCCTTTGGTGGGGACAAATCAGGATGTGTATCTGTTCCCTAGTAAAAACAGAAAACTGTAAAATATCATCCTATATGCATAGAACAGACACCTAGACAGCTCTCTAGACAGTATCAACAAGACTCACAATCCAAGTACTGGACACTATTTATGCTATAGCTTGTTATACCTTACCCTTATGGGTGGCTCCTGTCTAATTTTGGAGGTCGGCTGTTCCATCACTGACAACACTGAAAGGTAAAATATAAGCTTACAACAGGGAACTTCTAATCTGTGAATTACACACAATAAAATGAAAGTGGCAAAACAGTATTCCCCTCAAGCCCGTATTTATTTCCAGGAAGAATAAGTCTACCAGTAGATAAAAGGAAATGAGCCCTTTCTAGAAGTCATGTACATCACCTGCAAGATTTTGTCATCACAGAAACAGTAGTTGACTTACAGCGTTTTGCCATTGAAACTGCCCCACGACCACTATTTGCTTGGCAACATGATTGGCAATTCTGGGAGAACAGGCTCTGATGAAATGCTTACCATACGCCACGTTGTGTCCTATCACATCATAAAACCTGCGCTGTTACTGTACTGTGATAGAGAATGCTGATGGCAGTGAAAGGTAAAATACAGGTTTATGGCTTTGCAGTGTGAGATATCAAAACTGATTAATCGATGTGCTCTTTGGAGGTCACAGGCAATGGCAGCCTTGATAGAGGAGCCTGCACTTCATAAATAAAGGAGGCTAGACTCAGTCCAGGACACTATAAAATGTGTTGGTGGCAGTGTCAGATGGTCTGGATATTTATAAAACTCTTCTGCTTGAGAGTTTTAATCTACAAATGAGTCTTAAAAGGAGTTTGAGTTAATATTCGTTATCAATAGTTTGAACTTCCAGGCTTGTCAGCCGGTTTCATGTCCCAGATTGCTCAGCAATAAAACAATTATGTTGCTTTTGTATACAGGTGCTTGCAGGCATACCCGTATCCTGAAGCACACAGGTCACACTGGGTGCTCCTCATACTGATGTTCACTCTGCAATGGACAGTCAAATCAGCACACTCATCTGTTGTGAGGAGCTGGTTATGGGATCCCAGTAACACATTGCCCCTCTTTTTTTGAGACATTCTCATTTAGATACCCAGATCTGATTTTAAAAAAGTACTGCACTGGCAAATCTACAGCACAATCACAGATGAAAAGCAGCATTGCCTTCCACCCTCTATTTCAGTTGAATAAAGCTTACCTGTTTGCAAACGACAGAAGAGAATTGATTAGATACATATCAATGTCAGTGATCTGCTTGCATGCAGAGGAGCAATTTTATTTTTGACTTAATGTACCCAGAGACTAGATACAGTTGCCACAAAGTTAGAAGGCAAAATTAAGTGCTATCATGCTGTAAATAAATGCTGGACTATTTTACAGCTCGATCTGGCTTCTGTCCTCCCTGCCAGCCTCCCCCAGCCAGTACTGCTGCACCAGCTGGAGCCTGCCGTGCTGGTGATTTACACCTGAGAGAGGACCACTGGGACCAGCAACCACAGGTTCCCAAGTCCGCATTTAGGAAATACACACAAATATTGCACAAACGCTTCCGACCTGCCCAGAAGTCAGCATTTTTCACTCCTTGGAGAGTAGGGATTTGCAAGAAGTAAGGAAACATTAATTGTGCAAATGTCTCTTCTTGACACAAACGAACGCAGGCAGAAGAAATGCCAGCGAGCGCGGGTGGCAGTGGGTCCGTGATCTGGCGTGGGGTGGATAAACCCCAGCCAACCGTTCACACCTCCGTGTCGCCCCGTCTCAGCTTCGCACACTCGGTGGGCTGGGCCGACGGCCGGTCCCTGATGGTGCTGCAGCGCTGACTGCCTGACACCGATTCACTTCTGCACGACATAACAGAGCAGGCCTCGGAGATTCCTTCAGAATGCCACAGATAGACATAAACAGATGCTCCAAACAGATGTAATCAAACACAGATGTGATATGAAGATTCCCAGGCGGGCTCTGGGGTCCAGCCAAGCTACACTCAGCGCAGACTGACGGCAAGCTGGAAATGCGACGAGGGGCTCACCTTTCCACCCTCCTGATGCTGGCTGAGCAGAGCGAGCTACGTACGGCAGATAGGATCGTGCACCAGCTGCTGGGGGCCACCTAGAGGCAACTGGGCTGCAGGATGCGCTCCTTCACCCCCCATGTAGTGCCTGCTCCTGCCCCTGCCCTGTGCTGGCTGCAGGGCTGCAGGCATCGTTGTCCTTGGAGGACAATCTATCTTTGTTGTAGCAGATAATCCTGTAAGGGCCAGATGGTTGGGTTTTAAGCAGAACCTACTCTTTAAGCAGAGCCTGCTCTTCCACCGTGATGCTTTCTTTCTAGTGGGTGGTGAGCAACCAGGGGTGGATGAGTTTCCTGTAACTAGCAGAGAGGGCAGTAAAGCCATTCCTACCCATATAAAACCCCTTTTCTTGAGGCGTATTCATTAAAGGGAGTTTGAGGAGGTTGTGGAGTGAGGAAAGTCGGGGAGTTAGTGCCAGAAATGAAGGGTGGGGACAGTGGGTATTTCTTTCTATGTCATCCCTGAGTCTGGTGCTGCTGTTGGATCTCCACTGATTCCCCGGGTCTCCACTGATGCCCCAGGTTTCCTTTTCCAGAATCTCCTGGTTCTCTGTCTCACAAAAGAAGACAGATTTGCTGGAGGATTATGAGGAAGACAGAGCAGAAGGTGAACAGGGGTGAAAACAAGTGTGGTTTTATGAGAAGAGTAGTGCCACCTAGAGCAAACTGGAGGTGTGTACTTTGTGGGGGCAGGGATATTTGGACCCATTTCAAGGAAATTTTGACTGCAGAATTTCCTCATTTAGGATCCTAGAATGTGGGGGTGGAAAAAGAATCCTCGAGATGTAGTTATCTAAGCAAATGCAATGTGCATTTCTATGAGAGAGAAGTAGTCACTTCTTAAATTGACTCATGCTATGGGCTTGATCCAAAGTCCATGGAAAAACTCTGACTTCAGGGATCCTTGGGGTGTAGGTGGGAACTTTGCCACTGTCTTCAAAAAGAACAGAGCCAGGCCTTTGCTCTTGGCTGAAAAACAAATGCAAGGAAAAGACACAAATCCTTTTCACATGCTTTAGAAATAATTTATTGTTTGAGTATCTGTAGCTATACCATTGTTAGTAACATTAAACACCCACGAATCTATGTTTTAAAGCATATTGTACCTAAAATTTTACACATATCTGTTTACGTTCTAGTTGTAAAGCAGTCACTTAATGGAAAAAGTAATCATATAAAGACTGTATAGATTGAAAGCCAAGTGTTAAAAAGAAACTTTGAGTCCTTTTTGATTAAGATCAACAGTTTTCTGACTCGTGCACATGAACGCTTTGCTTTTTAGAACAGCTATTTTATTCAGCTTTTCTTACAGAAGTGAGTTGCGTGATAGTAACTATGAGTTCAATAGACAGGGCAGGTGGGGATTTTTTCAAAAGCTTATACTAATTAATTTGAAGGCAATGTGAAAAGTAATAATAGTAAACATAAAATACCCGTTTGTCAAAGTTCATATTGCCTGCAGAAAAAGAAAGGAGAATTTTAACAACCTTTCTCTATAAAAACATTGTTAAGACATTGAAATTGTTGAAAACTTTTGGATTTAAAATTTATATTTATATTCATATTTAAATTTATATTAATATGCAGTATATTTACAGTAATATTTTTTTAGAAAGAGGCTAAGATTGAAAAGCATACAATGATGAGAACAAAGAAAAAAAATAGATTGAGATTCTCAACACTTCCTGAGACTTTTCGACATCCCGTTTCTCTAACTTCATTTAGATTTTCCACCTCTATAAATAGGTAACACCAAACTAAACTGATTTTGACCCGAGCTGCCCTTGTCACCAAAGCTGTCCTTGGGAAGTACTGCCTTTCACCGATTCCAGATTCATCTAGGGACGACTTGCGCCTGCGGTTTGCGTTCAAGAATGCCCTGTAAATATAAACAACTATTACGACTCTAGTACATTTAATGACAAAAACGTGCTAATGCCGTGCTGACGACATTCGCCCTTGCATTACATTCCTTATAAGGGCGATGCTGCTCGATGCGGCCAGCCGGGCTGCGGGACGCCCCAGCCGTGCGGCGATCCCTCCCGCGCTCTCCTCGCTGCCCTCTCAGCTTTGCTCCGAGTAAAAGAAGCTCAAGCAAAGGTGTGCCCCCCCCACCCCTATCTCCCCCCTCGCCCTCTCTCCCCCTGGGTGTGCGCGGCTCAGAGCCCCCTGCCGAAGCGCCCTCCGACGGGGCCTCACCGTTGGTAACACCAAACGACGGGAAAAGTGAGAGCAAACCCATCTCTCCCCCTAAAACTCTGGCTCCCCTGGGCTGCCAAGAGGGTGGTTTGGGAGGGGGAAATAAAAATAAAAATAATAAAACCACCCAGCCCCACGCCGCCGCGGAACGGAGAAGGGCAGCTCCGCCGGGGCAGCGAGGGGAGAGAGCGAGAGCCCACGGGTGCGCGGGGCGCGGCCACGCGTGTGCTGCCGGCCCGGCCCCGCCGCCAGCCCTTGCGGGGATTTTCCTTCCCTCGCTCAGCTGGCGGGGCAGAGCGGGGAGCGGCGGGGCGGGGGGCTGCGGGTTAGCGGCCGGGGCCCCGCACGGCAGCCGCCCGTGAGGCCCGAGGAGGGGCACGGAGGGGCAGGGGGTGCGGGGGTGACCCAGCCCCCGGGGCCGCCGCAAGGAAAGCACCTGCCCCGACGAGGAAGTGCTTTTAATTAAGGGCCGTAATGATCTCCCCCTCGGGCCGGGAGGAGGTGAGTCAAATGCTGTGGCACGCCCGGCCGACATCTCTCTTTCACTGGCGGCTTGACCCGAGCGGCTGGAGCCCGGTTAATGTTACGGCATTGGGAGAGTTAAAAAAGCCCCCGGAGCCCCGGCCGCCGAAGGAACCCCCGCAGGCCCCACGGGCAGAGGGCTGCCCCCCGCTTCCCCCATTGCCCCGGTAACGCTTCTCTCTCCAGCACGTCCCAAATGGACAGAAAGGGGCAAAGGGGTTTGCTCTCCTGTTTCCACATTTCGGGGGAAAATGACACTTCTCCCCGCCGTAACAGCTCCTTCCCTCGCCCCTCCTCCTTCCCTGCTAGAAAAGGAAAAATCCCAGCGAGGCCCCCGGGCCGGCCCAAGGCAGACGGGTGGCTTTCGGCAAGGCCGCCTCCGTGGGTCCGGACTGCCGGTGGCCCCTCGGGGGGAGCCCCCCGCTGCTCCCGCCGATGCCCTCACCGGAGGCGCGCCTGGGGCCCGGGCACGTCGGCGCTCGCCCGGTCGCGAAGCCCCGGAGGCAGGGCTTGTGTCTGTTGCCCGCACCTCAGAGAAGCCGTTTCAGAAGGTGCCCAGGGCATGAGGAGAGAGGAGGGAGCCTACCCCGAGGTGGGGTGCGGGGGAGCACGGCAGGCTGCCGGGACCTGCCCCCGCCAACGTCAAAACGGCCTGCGGGGTTTGTCGGCTCGGTTGGCCCCTCTGAGGCGGCATCTTTCGAGGAGTGCAAGGAAAATACTGTCTTGCAGTCACTGTAATCCACGGTTTTCATTTACTATTATTCAATCAGGATTTATCTCTGCTTTTTTAGGAGGCTACTTTTCCAGGACTGTTACTCGATACTGATCCATTAAATCATTCCAGCTGAGAGATTAAATGTATGATTTGCAACCAGCTGGATTTCTTAAATGGTGTCTTCGCCTCCCTTCAGAGCATGAGCAGACCCGACGAAAAAAAAACACTTTGCTTTGGCATGGAAACCCTCACATTTGCCCGAAGATTACCACACGGAGTTCATTCAATGCCAACAGTATTCTCTTCCTTTCTCTTCACCGGATTATATTTCCCCCAGCCATAAAATGCCTCCAAAAGTGAGATACTATCGAAATGGCAACGCATGCCAACCGAGCGGGCAGGCAGCAGGCTCAAGTCTTCTCTCGCACTAAGATCACAGCCCCTCTCTGCTTTTCGCGGGGCGGCTCCTAGCCCCGGTGAGCCCACGCAAGCGGCGCGGCCCAGAGGAGGGGGGAGCCGGGGCGTCGCCGGGCACCTACAGGGGCACCGCCGTGCTGGGGACCCCCGGCACTGCAGACCGACGGCGGGGGCATTTTGCGGCCTCGAAGGGCAGTGGGGGTAAAAGGCAGGCAAGGAAGCCTGCACCCTGCGGACACTGCTCTCCGTCCTGCCCCTCGACGGCTGCCCCAGCCGGGCGATGCGGAGCGGGGGTACGGACCTCCCCTGACCCTTCCCAACCGCCGGGTGTGCGAGAGGCGGTTTCGGGCAGCCCCTCGGCCCCTCCTTGGAGCACCTCAGTCAGGGCCAGGCTCTCCTTGGGGTACAAACTCCCCTCGCCGCCCGTGCGGGGACATCGGCAAGGGCCGGGCGGGCGAGCGGCAGGAGGCGGGGACGGGCAGTGCAATAGCCCGGTCCTTCCCCCCGCACTGAGGTCGGTTTGTGTGTGTGTTTCAAATTAATGGTGACGGCAGCAGTGCCCGGATGACTATCACCAAAGCTGCTTTATTTGCCGATGGCCCGGTACTAGTCGACGTAATAAATACAACCGAATTAGAGTCATTATGGGAGAGCGACTGGCCGCCTTAAACCTCCGGAGATCCCCTGCGGGAACGGCATCTCGGAGACTGGCAGAAATAACCATCAGGTTTCAAAAGTAATAGCCTGTAGGTGGGAAACACCCTCGCTTTCTCTGTGACGGCCTAGCCCGAGAAAAAAGAATGCCCCTTCTAAGCTGAAAGGTATCTGGGGCTTTTCTCCGGCCGAAACCACCCCGCAGAGCCACTGCACCGTGGGGAATCTACCGCACCTATGGAGGTGCACCCACATTTTCTGAGGACATTGGGGGAGATGGAGGCCCGCTCCGCACACACCCGCACAGCCCGGTGTCAGCATCACCTCTTGGCTCCCACCGCCTCGGTTTCTGCTAAAATCGCGAGTGAGGTGGGAGCGTCCACCTCCGGCCCTTCTAATTTGGGAGGGCAGCAAGGTTGCTGCGTGGGGACGGAGCCTACCCCCACGCCGCTCCCCACGGCCACTCGCGGGGCCTCCGCCGCCCGCCCCCGCGCCCTGCGCAGCGCTGCCGACACCTCCCTGCCCCCCACGTCTGGTTTCGTTGGAATCCGGGAGGTTTCCAAACTTTCCTGACTTTCCAGTTGTTGGTGATTTTGTTGGGTGTGCGCTCGACCCGCTCTTGAGAGCAACGTCCCAAGCTGCTGGCTACGTTTTAAACACCCTCTCCCTTCCTCGCTCCCTGCGCGGTGCGTAGCGGTGCGGATCCTCGCCCCGAGCAGCTGCTGGGCTCATGTGTAACCGAATATCTCCTGCTATGGAAAGAAACCCACTCGTCCCTGGCTCCACGGCAGCCTGGGAGCCCCGTCGTCTCCTCCCCTATCCCCCTACCCCCCTCCCAGGCCCCTGCATCCCCCTTGCCCTCCTCTGCCCCGGGGAGGCCGTGCCGCTGCCCTGCTCCTCCGACTTCGCCAGTGGGGCGGCCGGGGGCACAAGCGGTCCCCGACGGCAGGAGCCGGCGGTCGGGGCACAGGCGGCCGTGGTCGGGTCAGGCCTTTCTCGGGGGTGCCAGTAGCTCAGGTTTTGCTAATGCTTCCCCCGCCACCACCCCCGCCTCAGGCGGTCCCTCAGTGACAACAGGGCGAGGGTATTTAAGCCGCTTCCGATTTAACGCCATTCCTTCCCACCGCACCAGAAGGGGTTCGGAGTCACCTGCTCCGCACCCCCCGAGGTGTGCAGGGGTGGGAAGAGGAGGAACGGTGGTGCCTCGGGTCGAGTCTCTGTTCTCTCCCCAGCACAACTGCATCTATAAGCAGCGTTTTGGAACGGCGGGTTTGGGGGTTTGGTCTGTCCAGAACCAAACTCCTGCACTTCTAGAAATCGCTCTTCCAGTATGATTCGCTGGACTTAGCCCAACTTGCAAACCGTAGGCTTTATAAAGTCCCACTTTTTAACTCTTCACACGCACTTACACCCCGTTTTTTTTCTCCCTCACTGTTGCCAGCCAGTCTTGCCTGAGTTGACACCCAGACGAGCTCCCGACAGACACTTTTCAGACTCAGATGTCCGGCTTGCGGTAGTTTTAACTGCTGCCTCGGTTTTCACGCTGCAGCCTATTTTTGGAGAGCGGAGCAGCGCAAATGAATATTCCCGAAGAAGGTAGCTTTAATCGGGTTCTTTACAAAATCTGTTCCATCTTCCTGCCTCCCACCCTCTAGATACACACGCACCATACCGAGGTTTGCATTTTTCATGGCGGGACAGGCAAGTCTATAAAAGGCATGTTTGTTTTTCCTGGCTGTTTCAAATATGTATTTCTTGAAGGACTTCGCATCTAATGGGGTCATCAGAAGCACATGTGCGATTTTCATCTTCCAAAGTGATTTCTTCTCTCCCCCCTTTTCCTGAGCAGCAGTGTTTGCTGATGTAGCGTTTTACCTGTCCCTTCATCTTAGCTGCCACTAGACCTCCCCGTTTCCTTCTGAGTCCCAGACTCTTGGTGAGCTCCCAATCTGTTTCCGTGTGTCTGTCTGGTTTTCTTTGAAGGGCTCTTTCTTTTTTTTTTTTTTTTTTCTTTTTCACCTGTAGGACACGGTTTGGGCTAGAGGAAGGAGTAGCTCATTGCTCTGCCGCCCTCTCGGCAGCCGCCGCCTCTCGGTACCCCGGGGCGCGGAGCAGGATGGGCTCTGCGGCACACCGGGACTCCGGTAAAAGCGAATTTGATATTTAGCGCTGAAGGTTGACCGTTTTCGCCCAGTGGCAAGGAAAAAACCCTGCCAAGCCAACCGACACCCAAGCAACCTCCCCTCCCTTTTATTTAAGCGGGAAGGCGGTGGACCTTCTCGCCGAGCGAGGAGCCGCCTCCCCGGAGCAGGGAGGGGAAACTTTGAGCCCCTCTCCCTGCCGCAAAATGGGAAGAATCCGATCAGGCAGCCCTAAGTTTAAGTATGTATTTTTCCGAAGCCCAGAACTACTCTCCTTCAGACAAACCCCTCACCTCTTCCCTGAGTGCTGAAGCACTGAAAGTTCCCCTCGGTGTATTTTTCTTGGCTGTCTGAGACGCAGCGTTTTGATTCACTAAGCAGAGGAAGTTAAAGAGCTCTGCAGCAAGGGCCGGTGGCCAGTGTTTTCATCGCCATCCCCCTGCGTTATTTGTCATGCTCAAGTGAGGGTTTGTTCAAGGCAAGAGCCTGCTCATACGAGCTGCATTTGTTTCTCCTAAAGAAGGCAATAGATTTTGTTTCCGGGTCTGGTAACAGGAGCCCGAGCGCCTTACACAAACATCGCTGGGCAGGCAGGGGCACTTCCAAGGCTTTTCATTCCGGGACCGGGGCAGCCCCCCTCAAACACACGTCCAGGCTTCAGTTAGGCCCGAACTGCTGAGCTTGGGATGGCGAGAAGAGGGACCCCGACTTTCCCCCCTGTAGCCCACTAGAAATACGCCAACCAGGCGACTTCTCTCGTGTAGATTGTGTTCAAAGCCTACAAAATGGCTTATATTATCCAAAGAAAAAAGCAGCCACACAGCCTTTGGTAGAGGAGATGTGATTGTGCTTCCCAGAGGGTCCTGTTTATCCCTAAGCTCCTGCAATGGCTTGCAGGGGGAAGGCGTTTGACCAGCTGGATAGCAAGCTCCAGCACACGCTCCCCTACTCATAGGAAAGGCTTTTACGCCAATAAACTTGTTCCCTGTCCCCAGTAAGGCGCCATAGTCCCCTTCAGAGACTGTGCCACATCTCCAGTAGCGTGTCGAGATGCTCTGCCCTCGCGTCCATCAGTATTTCCCCGGCAGGGTGATGAGCTGCGCCCTGGCAGGGCAGCCGAAATTGCTTTCTGTGACAGATGCGCAGTTTCTGTCCTAACCCTCTTCAGCGCAGGAGCAGGACAGTCCACACTCGTGTAATAAAGCACAGGGATCCCCAGTAGAACAAATCTGCTCCAGTACACCGTGAATATTCAGTGCCCTGCTATCTAAAGGAATTACGCCAGTTACAGTTCAGGGGCCCGTAAACGGTGCATTCATTAGGTAACTTGGTAAGGTTCTAGTCTGAGGGCAAATGCCACTTTTTTATATATATACTTATATGCGTGTGTATGTATGCATATGTATGTGTGCCGGTTTATGAGAGAGACAGGGAACGCGTTTTTTCCGTTAGATGTCCACGCCATAGGGGCTCCGCTGTGCGGTTTGCCCGCCGCATCCCGGCCTCAGCCCGGGGATAGCCAGGGGGAGTTTCACCGGTAAAGCCTGACGGGTGCGGACCGCCTTTTTGTTTATGCCCCGAAACCTGCGTGGGTACCCCGTAAACAACCAACCCTGAGATGAGATATGCCCCATGTAACGTAATGCTAGTGAATCATAACTAATCTGTTTAAAACCAAGGATTAGTCACGTCAGTTTCGGCATATTCCTCTATCGGGAACTTTTTTTTGTGCGTGGAAAATCGGGGGGATTTGCGCTAATTTACCAAACATCATTACTAAAGCAAGTACAGTCCGGTAAAATGAGTCTTAACATGTAGGGGGTTTTAGGTTACATTACACACGTCCCATCACCTGGGCTTTATGCTGTGTGCGCCCTTAATGCTAGATTGACCTGCAGAACTTCATTTTTTTTTTCATCCTGCATGATTTCTATCTGTCTTTAATTTACTCCAGCGTGTCACCCTCTCTTCCTTTCTCCGTATTTAAGTGATACTCGCTGCAATTTACAGCACCCCTCGCTTTCAAAGGGCCTTTCTCACCCTGTCGGCCCTTCATTTACATTCCCCGATCGAATTTTGCCTCCTCTGTGCAATATGGCCTTTTATTAACCACGCAAAATCCATCCTGTTTTCATACTGCCTCTTTAAATGTTCCCCATCTTGGCTTTACTCTTTCTCTAATCTTTTCATTTTATTTTATTTTATTTTTTCTCCAGCGGGCAAAGCCTAAAGGCTTTATTTCGGTTTCGAGGCTATGTTTTATTAACCCAGTCGCTCTGTTTTTCTTCCCAAACTTCTTTCTACCTCTAAAAATACAAAATAATGAACTAGCCAATTAATCCATTCTTTGCAGTATTGCACCGCTGCATATATTGTTTTACAGAGAGGGGGGATCTTCTGCAGCTCAGTGTTCCTATACTTGAGAAATATTTATTTTCGGAGGATTAAAATTCATAGCTAAAATTATTAGATGCCCCTCAACGGAAATAATAGGCTCTGCTATTTAAGCCCCGATGCACGCACAACCCGCAGCAGAGGCAACAGCCGCATCCCCTCCGCTGCTGAAAAACCACCCCAAAGAGCAGAAACGGGAGAAACATAAACCTGAATATACCGCACTGTACCCCTCTGCACCCCAGCGTAACGAGAAGACCGGATTTATAACCACGAGTGTTTGTTTGTTTTTGTTTTTTTTTTTCCCGGGGCCGATCCTCCCTTTTACCGACATCCATACTTTCCCTTCTGTAGACATTAACTGGGCCTCAGGGAAATGTGCTTTTAGCGGGCACCCACAAAGGCACACAGGCGCTAATCCAGCCCCAGATTATATCAAATTAGGACATCGCCCGCACAAAACTCCCGCTGATTGAAATTTCAGCCAGCGTTTGAAACCTGGACGCGATCTTTGCTGATCTACGCATATTTCTATCCCGCTTGAAGCCGTATCGTTTTCTCGGTTTATTTTTCACAAGAAAATCATTTTAGGGAAGAAAAAAAAAAGTATAAAACCTCTTGCAAGCCCTGAGGAACATTTAATCAGTTGATATAGCACATTCGGCTTTCTAGCAGAGTTGATAACGAGGGAGCAAATTGTAATGAAATCACCTTGAGCTCTTATCTTTTAATGAAGTAAATTTGGTAGCAACTTGCCTTTCTCTTTTGCCACCTCACAGAAAAGAAAAAAAAAAAAAAAGAAAAAAGAAGAAAGAAAGGAAAATGAGAAGAGCAAAGATGAGAAATTCCATTCCCGGCATCACTCCCACGGGCACTGGCGAGACGTTTGCAGGCCGGCCGTGCCGGACACCGGAGCAGGGTCTGGCCACACTCAATTTGTGCGGGGCGAGGCGGGTGGCGACTTTCCGGTGGGGTCAGCGGACACCGGGCGGAAAAGGCAGCCGCCTGCTCGGCCGTGCCCTCGAGGGAGCAGGTGGGCGACCTCCCCGCTCCCCTTAAGGCCCGCACCGCCTCTCCTTCCCCAGCCCCTTGCCTCCGCTCCCTCCGAGCTCACGCCGCTTCCCCGGGCCGGGCTGGAGCGGCCCTCGCCGTGCGGGACGCTGCTAGGCGGGGCGCCCCAAAGAGGGCAGGGTGTGGGGGTGCTGTCTGACGGCCCGGGGGGGCGGTGAGGGGCGAGGCCCGTTAGCTCCTGGGGCGGCAGGGGGGAAGCCCCGGGAAGGAGGGGGCAGGACGGGCACCCTGACACCGCCCCGGTGTCCGCCGCTTCTCCCGGCCGAGTGCCGTGAGTCCCGGCCGCCGGCCCGCTCGGCTCCGTTCGGGGCTGAGCCCGAAAACACCCCGCGGGCGAGTGAAGCAACCGCACGCAGAGTTAGATTTCTAAATTTTATTATAAAATAAAAGCAGAAATATTTTCCAAAGAATGTATTCACATAATATAAACAATAAACAAAACTAAGGTGAGTGACTTGCGATTGATACTGTCGTTTAGTTCTAAACTTGAGCAGCAATTCCTCTCTTTTTTAAAGCCCGCTCCCGCCCTCGTTGCACACCGAGGGGAGAATCTGCCCCTGCCTTCCTCCGGGGCCGGAGCCGGACCATCACTTCCTTTCCCACCCCGCAAATGGCGAAAGCACCACATGGACAAGGCCAAAGAAGCCGTCTCTGTGCATAGCATCAGCTACAAGAAGGTTACAGAATCTGCCTAGAGCGCGTGTTGCTGCTATAACTTGACTACAGCTTTTGTATTCTTAGTTGAAATTGTACATCGTACACCTGCCACGGATATATAACTACAATAGAATAACGGGAGCGATGTGTAACTTCCAAACAGTGGCCTTGCGCTCCCCTTTCCTCCCCACCCCCCGAAAATAAAAGATTACAATGTGCCTCTACCCACACAGACCGGCGCTATAGAGTGACACCGAGAGATTCGTGAACTTAAGGCTGAGAAGAGCTGCTACACTGAACCGTCTTACAGCCTGCCGTGGAAATCACAGCTCCTGTCCAACAGTCCTTACACGCCTGAGACCACCTTTAAGCAACCTTTAAAGCTTTTCATAACATTACTGTCCACAGCCGAGTCCAATAACTTCCAAACCAGCAGCCAGCCTGCTGCCAAAGGGCACAACACATCCACTAAGAAATGTGTCACTGCTTTCAAAGTTTCTGGTAAGATTAAGGAGGAAAAAAAAAAAAAAAAAAAGGAGGGGTGTGGGGGAATAGAGCAAAGTGGGGGCTGATGTGAAGGAAGGAGCGTCTGCACGGTTTTTAAGAGCCCAGATCGACCAGGTTGGATGACATAGGGTTGAGGATAGAGTCCTGCAAGTTGTGGTGGTGCATGGGGTCGGCGCTGGGCACGGGGATGGCGCTGGGGCCCTGGGGGTGTCCCAGGCCGTGCAGGGGCTGCAGCCCGGGGTTGGAGCTGAGCAGCAGCGCGGGGCTGGAGGAGGTGTGATCCGGGGTCCCTGACGGCGTCTTCTCGTCCTCTGAGCTCCCCAAAACTGTCTTATTCCCATTCATTGACGCCGAGAGCGGGTTGTGGCTGTTGGAGTTGGAATTCTCGTTGTTTTCCCTATAGGAAACACAAAAGAGGGAGGGAAATCACCGTGCGGCCGCGGCTCCGGGGCGCGCTCCGCGGGAGCGGGGGCGGCGGACGGCGGGGAGCTGGCTCCCCGGGGGCGGCTGGAGGGGGGGGAATGCAAAAACAGTAGGTTTACAAACTCTGCAAACCTCTAAGGCCTCTTCATCTGGCACAAAGGTCTAAGGTCCGCCGAGCTTGTAAACAGAGTCTCCCGCTAGCCCAGCGGAAAGTGTCACTTTGCCAAAACGTCATTTTCTGCCTCCAAAACGTTTGCACGGCTAGGGGAGGGGAAGGGGGGGGGGGGGGGGGAAGGGGGAAAGGGAAGGGAGGAAGACATTAAGGGAAAAAAAGAGTTTTTAACTTTAAAACTGCTCCCGGAGCTGAAGAGAAGTTCGGCCGCATTTTCTCCTGGGAAGGCCAAAGCACGGCGAGCCCTGGACGGGATTGCTCCGTGGAGCAGCACAGCCGCCCAGCCTCGCGTCAGGCGGGAAAGGCTTTTGCTTAAGTAACTGGAGGGATTTTTTTCCCCTGGCCCTGAGCTTAAAGCTCAAAACATAGCCCAATATGGAAGATAAGGCAAGCAAAGAGAGTTAACTCTCTTATTTCCCAGGCCCTCTCGGGAAATTCTCCGCACGCCCGCTGCTATCCCTCCGTCCCTCCCCGGGCGGCGGAGGGGCACAAGGGGCACAGCCCGGGTGGCCCCGCACCCGGCTCCGTGGCGGGTGTGTGTGTGTGTGTGTGTGTGTGAGGTTGCGGCACTGCCGGTGATGTGCCTACCGACAGAGACAGCCGACTCGGAAAGGCAGGACGTAATTTCAAAATCCATCATCGATGGATAAATACCGAGAAATCGCTGGAGGCCGGCCAAGCCCTTGCACACACACACACACACACAAGCACACACACACACATATATATACTTCTTATTGTTATTATTATTATTTTTTTCCGAAATGAGAGGAGCAAGATGGGGTGGGGGCGGCCGTCTCGTCTCGTCAGGGCTAAGGCGGCTTTTAGGTATAGCCCTCGCAGAAAGCCTTTAAACACAGCCCTGCCCGAAATACTGAAATACACCGCCCGGCTATTTAAAAGCTTCTGCGGAAGCTTTGAAGCAGCGCGCTATCTGGCAGCGGGGTCCTATCCTGCAGGATTTGGCCGAGAGAAGTAAAGCCATTGCGCTGACGGTTTTTCCTCAAGAAGGGCTGCAGGATGTGGCTGGAGACACTTTGTGCCAAAAAAATAAAAATAGACAAGAAAGCTCTGTTTGAACAAGTTTGCTTGACTGAATGGCAATCCCATGAACGGTCTGTTTTCCAACGCCTGGAGTGTAATATTAGGTTGAGTGTATTTTTCAATGTCAAAAATCTTATTTGCCTCTGGAGACGTTTAAAATTTGATTCCTCGGGAAAAAGAAAGAAAAAAAAAGAAAAAGGAATAAGTGCAACCTTCATTTCCTTTGGATATTTGAAGGTGAGTCCCCGATATCAGCAATAAAAAGGATCTCTAACATCTCGTAAAACCAACACTTGCGGGGATTTGAAGGAAAATTAAAGAGCTAGCACCGTTTCGGAAAATGTATGGAGCAAATCCGTGCGGAGTCGAACCTGCCGGGCTGCACAGCTGCGCGGCCGGGGCTCTTGCCGTTTCCAAAACACGTTATAGGCAGAAAAGGAAAAAAAAAAAAAAAAGCCTCCACGGAGGGACGGATCTACGGGAGATTTTTAATCCGTTAATTAACCGCGCAGGCCCTACGATCAGATCCATATGGACCCGGCAATTCAGAGAGCTAGTAAGGAGCCACTGTGCAGTTAGAGGACGCTTTTTGGTTTTTCGAACTGTCTTCCTAAGGCATAGGGACTGCTGACAGAAAAGTCATCCCGAATACCCAAGGATGTAGGCATTAACCACTGTCCGGCAATTAATGGTCCCTTCGCTCCATTTAACGAGAAAAACGCGGTCTCGGAATCACGCTCGGTATAAGAATATACATCTGCTAACATGCCTTCCTGAGCACCTTGCTGGGTAGCGAATACGAACTGCGATTTAAGGAGGGAGGCGAGAGCTTGCTCCGTCCAGGGGCAGGCGTTAGAGGCAAATTTTTTTTGCAAACCACCATTCCCAGCGTTCAGATCCACTCGTTCCCGGATGCCTCCCGGCCTTCCCGATCCGCACCGGGGTAACTAAACCTCAAGACGCTCTCAGAGCTGTGCGGGGCGCGGAGCCCCGAGCCCTGCCGCCCTCGGCCTCTCCGCCCAGGCCGCGGCCCCGCACCGGCACGTCGGCGCCTCCGCCGTGTTGCGGCGGGGCGGAGGCGGCCGCGCTACTTAACCGGGGGTCGCCGCCGGCCGTGAGAAGTGACCCCGGCAGAAGGGGCTGTCCTGGGGAATGGGGTGTCGGGGAGGAAGGGGTCCTGGCCGCCTCTCCCGGGGCTACTTTTGGCGGACGTAGGCCGTCGCCGAGCGCCCGCCTTCGCTCCCCTCTGCTTCCCCGGGCGCCCCCGTCCAGGAGCACCCGGCCTCGGAGCCGGGGTTGGAGCAGAGGGGCAGGCGCGGGGCGAGCGGCGGGGTCGGGGAGCCGCGGACACCGGGGGGAGCCGGGGGGCGTTGGAGGGAGCCGGGAGGGGCCACGGGGAGCCGTACCTTTCCTTGGCCTCGGCGGCGCGGTCCCGCTGCCGGCGGTTCTTGAACCAGTTGCTGACCTGGGTGGTGGTGAGGCCGGTGGCCTCGGCCAGCTCCCGCTTCTCGCGTGGGGACGGGTAAGGGTTGTGGGCGTACCACTCGCGGAGGACGCTGCGGCTCTTCTCCTTGAAGCAGTAGCTGGTCTCCTCTCCGTCCCAGATGGAGCGGGGCAGCGGGAACTTGCGGCGCACCCGGTACTTGCCCACCGCCCCTAGGGGTCGCCCCCGCAGCTTCTCCGCCTCGATGTAGTGCGCCTTCAGCCAGAGCTGCTGCAGCTTGGGGTGGTTGTGCGCCGAGAACTGGTGGCTCTCCAGGATCTTGTAGAGCTCTCGGAAGTTGCCCCGGTGGAAGGCCACCACCGCCTTGGCCTTCAGGACGCTCTCGTTCTTGTGGAGGTGCTCGCAGGCAGGGAGCGACCAGAGGAACCGCCCCAGGCGCTCGATGTTGCCGCCTTGCTGGAGCACCTCGCAGACGCAGGCCACTTGCTCTTGGGTGAAGCCAAAAGTCGGGAGCATCGACATGGTGAGCCCTGCCCCGCCGCGCACCCTACGGCCGCATAGAGGGGAGCGGCGCGGGGCGGTGAGCAGCGCCCGGCATGCGGGGCCGGCCCCGGGGCGGCGGCGCCCGGCGGGGCCCGCTCGGGCGTCACGGCCGGGCGCGGGGGGCCGCGGCCATCGGCGGCGCCCGGCCCCCGAGCGGCGGCGGGAGCCGGGTGGAAAATAGGGAAACAAAAAAAAAAGACAAAAAAAAAAAGGCGAAGAGCGAAGAACAAAGTCTCGGGAGCCCGAGCGGCTTTCTCCCCCCCGGCCGCCTCCTTTTTGTAAGTCCAAGTTGCGAGAGTAACTTCGTGCCTCTTTTGTCTCCTATCTGCAGCGCTCGCAGCGGCCGCGGCTCTCCCACCCCCACCCCCCTCGGCCGCCGGTTTGGGATCTCCCTGCTTCCCCCCCACCCCCCGCCGCCGCAAGATCCCACATAATATAGTGGTAAAGCCCTGCTCCCTCGCTCCTCTCCCTCTCGGAGTTTTTCCCCCCTTTCTTTCTCTCCCTCTCTCTCCCCCCCTTTTTTTTTTTAATAATATTATTCTAAGCTGGCATGAAAAGTGATTATCCGCGCTGTGATTGGTCCGGTTATCTGACCCGGGGACTGCCAGGAGAAGACAATAGTTTTAGTCAAATTATTTGCCATGGTGACGCTGTCAATCAGGGGTAACCCGATCTGTTTTGAGGTGGCTCCCCGGCTGGGTTGACAGATTGCTCAGATCCACTCAGAGGCGGCCCTGCGAGCTGAGATATTAACTAGCGAGGGAGAAATTTCCGCCGTGATTGACGCTGCAGGCGCCCATGGGGGGAGAGGGGCAGCGCCGGAGCGCCGAGCCCGGGCCCCTGCCTCTCGCCGCAGGGCGCCGCCGGACGGAGCCGCCGCCCCGTCCGGGTCCCGCAGCCCCGTCTGGATCCCGCTGTCCCATCCCGGCCCCACCGCCCAGTCCGGGCCCCGCAGCCCCATCCCGGCCCCGCCGCCCCGAACCGCGGGCTCTGCCGTCCCCGGCACCCGCGGCTGCGGCGGGGAGAAAAAAAAACCCAGCTTCGGCCTTTGCAGAAAGTTTCTTTCTAAACGCGTTGGCTTAACCCCCGCTCCCCAGCGCCCAGTAACAACTGCCGGAGAGTTTTATAGGGAAGGGGCCTCTCGTGTACAATAGAGACCCTGTTCGTGACCCGGGATCCCATTACACGCTGATCGTACCTGCCCGGGAGCTAGGAGGAGGCATGGTGACACAGGACCGGGGAAGGATTGCCCTTCCATTAGCCGCCGGCCGTGCCCCGCCACCCTCCCTGCTCAGGGCGCTGGCATTTGTGATCACTGGACGCTGGCCATTTATTTCTACTTGATTTCCAGGAGCGTGTCGGGGTTTTTCACCCAGGAGGGGCACACGCGTAAAAGACAGAAACACTTCGCGTGATTAAGCGGACCCACGCGTGCCCGTTACACACACGCATTTTTAGTTTACTGACTGCGCAGGGTTGGGACGCGTATCCTTTCCTGTCCCCTTCGTTCTCCACAAAGTGAAAGGCGAGGGAGGGAGGTCGGGGGAGGATGAGCGGGTGCAGAGGAGCGAACGAGGGGCGATGCGGTGCCCCCGCAGACGGGCGGGACCGTCGGGGCGGTGGCGGGTGCCGGGGCTCGCCCAGGTAAAGGCGCGCGGGAGGAGACTCCTGGCCCCAAACCCAGGGCAGTTTCCATGGCTTTTAGTGTTCTCCCTCTTTTTTTTTTTTTTTCTTTTTCTTTTCCTTTTTTTTTTTTTTTTTCGCGGTGAAATAATAATTAATCCCACAAGCTCTTTCTACGCCATTTGCAGCCCTGAGAGAAGAGGTCCCTGCAATTGTGGGTTTCTGCCATGGTACCTTTTTAGCCGCCTCGGCGCGTCAGGGATTTAGCGAAGCCACAGGCGACCGGACTGCGGGCTTCCCGCTCCGCAGCCTGACCCTCCGCGGCCGATGGACGGAGCCTCCCCGCCGGCCCGGGCGGGCGTAGCGGCCGTCTCCAGGGGAAAGGGAGGCCGGGGCGGCGGCAACCAGCCCGGTGGCTCCCGGCGAGGACTGCGGCCAGGCGAAATACGGCGGGGGCAGGAGGAGGAGGGTAGGGGCAGCGGATCAGCCCGCTCCAGCTCCCAGCGCGTCCGGGCGCCTGTGCGTATAAACCGCGCGTATCTGAATTTTCCCGAGTGTACTCCGCTTTGGAAGCTGCATGTCCTCCTACCTGTCCGGGCTTTTTCCCGAGTCCTGCCATGAAGAAGCAGTGGAGAGCGTCCGCCCTGGATCCCCCGGGGACGCACAATAGCGGCTTCCTTTGCAGGGCAAACGAGAGACAGCTCAAATTCGTTTAAAACAAATTCAGGGTTGTTGGTGGCGGGTCCGTAAAGCCCCCTTGCATGATTATCCCTCCCTCCCTCCCTTTACAAAATGAGCCCTCGGCCGCTTAGTGCCTTGGTGCCGGCCGACTTCTGCAGGATTCAAACTGTGCTTGTTTGTAAACGAAAGCATCCCGATCTCAGCGCTTCCTACCCAACCTAAGCGGCAGGATAGTTCGCAGCCGCAGCGGACGATCACGGGACGGAACCGATCCACTGCAAGCGTTATTCTGAGCAGAAACGGCAAGAGAGGCACAAATCTCCTCTCCCACCCTCCACCTCTGGGCACACGCCGTGTGCCTTTCGCGGGAGAAAATACAGCCCCGTTCCGCTCCCTGCCGCGATGGGCACCGTGGCAATAAAGAAAAGCTCTAGAGAAGTCTAAGCTGTCCCCCTTCCCCCCCGCCTCCTTGCCACCGCACTCGGTCGCCCCACGTTTATTATGGATATACCTGACTCCGCTTCCTCTCCCTCCATCTCACAACCACAGCGGTTTAATGTGAACGGGAGCAGCTGTTCGCCCTAGCCGGAAAGGAGGTGTCAAAACCTGTTGCATGGATTTAGATCTGAGAAAGTCTCTTCTTAGCACCCCAAAATGTGAGTACAGAATCTGCACACCAACCCCTCCGCAGGCGCTTTCACTTTAGGCTGCCTTAGCCATGCTGCAGCCTGCATGTAACGCTACTGCACTTCCCAAAGCGCTGGGCAGAGGCAGGGCTACTCCTTCCCGAGCACCCTAGATCAGCTTGCGTCCCAGAGCAATTGCAAATTAGTGACATCTGGATCCAAATTCTGTGTAACTGCTTTACACAGGGGAGGAAAAAAAAAATCCTATATGCTCTGGAAGAGAGAGCAGATTCTGGCTGCGAAGCCACGGCACGGGGCGAGTCAAGTTGCAGTGACTTGGGATGGAGTCAGACGGTCGGGAGAGGAGCTTTTTTTTTTTTAGCATTTGCGAAAGAGCTCGTTCGTTGCAATTATATTTCAGAGCAGGCGGCGCGAATGGCTTGTTAACGTTTGCCTCCGGTCCGACGCGGACATTTTGCCCGGCCGCTGCCGGCTTTCTCCCGTCAGCCGCGGTGGAAGGCTTTATCTGGGCTGACAGAAACTTTTGCCTGGCCCCGCTGCCGCCCGGCGGAGAAGCGCAGGGTTTCATCCCAGCTTCGGCCCCTGTCCCGGGTGGGACTTCGCCGAGGCCCCGTTCGGGAAGCGCCTCACCCCTCCGCGCAGTCACCGCCGCGCACGAAGCAGCGTGCGCGACCGTCAGCGTCAACACAATAACTGCGAAATATGACCTAAATAAAAAGTCGTTTTTATCGTAACGGTCTTTTAATTAACCGGGGCGCAGAAAAGCTGAGGGAAGGAGGGGGGAGGTGGGGCTGCCGTGTCGCTTCCTAGGAGCCTTTCATTGCACGTAATTATTCGTGTCCACAAGCGAGTGCCAAGACAGCGCTGCAGTTATCTGCAAATCTCCCCCTCGGCCGTGCCTCGACCGTCCCCTTGCAGACAGCAGCCTGCGTGGGAGGCTGCAGGCCCGCACCGTTCCCGTTCAAGACAGGAACCGGTTCCCTCGACGTCCTGCCTTGCGTCTTTCCGCAAGCCCCGACGGCCACTGCCCCTGCGGGCCCCCGCATCCCTTGTAGCGGGGCGCCGGTGCCGCTCGCTGGGCTCGGGACAGACCCCCCGCCGGAGAGCAGGGAGGCAGAGGGACGGCGACCCACCGCCCTTCACCCACTCACACAAGGCTGAGGACAGGCACGCTCCTGCCAGCCGGCCTGGGGTCCCCGCGTGGGAAGGGCAGGGGCACGGAGAGTCTCCGAGGTGCTCTTTTGTCGGCAGGAGTAGGGAAGAAATGATAACCACCGCAAACTTCACACGCCAGAAAGAAACACATCTTCCCCGCAGATGTCCACTGCTGTGGCGAGGACTGGAGGAAGAAAAGGCAAATAATAAGGAACTCCAAGTTTTCGTTTCTTTATTTCCTTTTAAAAGTTTTTTTTTTTGTTCCCTTTTTCTTTCGCCGGGAGGGCAATGTGCTTTCTCCTTAAAACCAGTGCTCTTTAAAGTGGGCGAAAACCTACCACAATTAACCTGCTACTCCCAATAGCCTTTTTTATTAATCATAGCGGCCTTTGCTAGGATCCCAGGCTTACCTACCCCCCACCCTCCAACCCGGGGGGGACCTCAGAGGGTTTCCCAGAGCACCCTGAGCACACACTTTTCTCCCTGGGGGGACCCGACCCCTTCAGGGGGTTTGTGCTCGCCCGGCAGTCACGGAGGCAGTTTGCAACCCGAAACCGCGGGTTGTCGTTGTCCCCGTCCCCCTGTGTCGTGGTGGCCGTCCCCTGTCCCCGTCCCCTCCCGTCCCCGGTCCCTCCCCCCCCCGTCCCCCCCGTCTCCCTCGTCCCCCCCCCCCCCGTCTGGTTTATACACGCTTATATTTAATTTTGCCTTTTGTTTAAAACCCGGCTCTAGCCCATCACAGACGGCACCAGGATCCTGCCCCGACTGAAAAAGAAAACACGACGGAAGATCAGTGCGCGTAACTAAATTAAGGCAAACAACAATAGCTTGTTGTTCCATGATTTGGGGCGAAAAGAATAATTCAAAGCTTTTGCTGTGCGCAATGCGCTGTTCCTCAAGGGGACCGGCCAAGGATTCCAGATATGTAGCGGGTAACTCGATTATGCTAACAAACTCGGTTGAAAGAGAACGTTGTTGGGCTGGGGGGCGGGGAAGCGGGGTGCCGTGGGCCGGCGGGGGGCCGAGCCGGGGCCCCTGCGGGAGCCGAGCCCCTGCCCCGGGCAGCACCTCCGCTCCCCGCGCCCCGCAGCTCCGCCGGTCCCCTCCGGCCCGGAGCCGTTTCCCGGCCGGCTGGACCCGAGATGCTCCAATAGCCTTTTCGAAAGAGGTGTATTAACGAGGAGTTTGGGGCCCGATGAGCCATGGATGTTTCAGCTGGCCTCGGTCAACCTTTTCGCCCTCCCCTCCGTTTCGGCCGCCCCCCGGTGAAATGGGACTCCGGGGGCGCACGGTGTGCCCAGCTCAAGGCGCTGTAACCTCCAGCGCTCCCCACGAAACCCGATAGCCCCCCGACCGGCTAATGCGGCCGGTCCTGATTACCTTTATATTATCCCTTCTCAATCTCGGGCGCGGGGTTCAGAGTTTTCACTCACTCTTACTCTCAGCACCCTCCCGGCCGTTATCCCCGGCACCCATATTCAGTCGGGGTGTACCCCCTTCCACGGCCCACGACCAGGCTCGGATCCCGCGGAGGGAACAGCCGGCTGGGGGGTGGCCCGGGGCGGGGGGCGAGGGGGTCCCAGGCCGGTGCCCAAGGAGCCCCCGCGCCGCTGCCGGCTGCGGGGACCGCCTCAGATGCTCCGCGGCACAAGGGGACTCTCTCAGCAGACAGCGTACAGCTTACAGACAAGACAACAACAGCAACAAAAGGCACATATGGTTAAAATAAGGAGAGAGCGAGCTTTCTGCCTTAGGGGATTGGCAATAACTAGCCAGAAATGCAAGGCATTGAATCTAAACTTCTGGTGGGCTTCTGCGGGATTGACAACTTAAATCACACTACAAGCATCAATTTGACAATATTTGTAAACTTCTTGTTTCCAGGGATCTTCTTGATCAGAGATAGACCAGGTTGGTATGAGCTTGAGCCACGAACTTTTTTTTTTCTTTTTTTTCTTTTTCCTCCTCCTTTCCCCTCTTCCGAGTTGATGAATAGCGATCAGGTTTCTTTTAATGGCTGCCCCCTATTCTCACAGCCTCCCACAACTAACCCAAGAGCCTGTTTCCTCGACCTCAGTTAATTCCACTGATTATTCCAAGATGATGAGGAAGGCACGAAGATTGTTCACTGTTCCTACCGATTCAAGGCATTTTTGTTACCATCTCCATCCCTGGCTCACAGGGCTTTGACCGGGGAGTATTTTTAGGAACAGGCTGCCCTCCCTCCTCTCTTGCCCTCCCTCCCCAGGCAGCTGGTGAGTCCTGCTCTCCCCGCATAGCCAAGACCCCCACGGTCCCGCGGGGACCGTGTCCGTCCGTGGGAGTGGGGGATCTCGGCCCCGCGGGGCGCGATGCCTGGAGGGAGGCAAATGCCACAGGGCCGGAGGGGAAGATCCACTCCGAGAAATCTCACTAGAGGGCTCTAATACTCAGCTCCAATCGCTGCTGAGACAAAACAAGGTTTCTTCCTTAATACTCTCTAGTCTTCCAGATACATTCAGCCTGGAAACGTCTCCTCCAGTGCTGTCACAGGTGGCTCACGTAGGTTGTCACCATGACAAGAAATCCTTTGTATTCGTAGCAATAGCAACCTCCTACCCTGCCGTACCTGAAGGCGACCAGAGATGATGTCCCCTTCCTGGTGTGTAATAGTACCAGAGAGTTTTGGGGAGTCCCACTCTCTTCTCTATCCATGCTATGGCACGAGAAGGAAGCACAGTCCCTAAAGCAACCGAAGCTCCCCCTCCGACGCAGGTATCCTTGTCAAGAATCAAGGAGCAAACACTATTTACGGACATGTAGAAATGCTTGCAGTTTTTCAGTTTTGGTGTGGTTTTCTTTTTCTTTCTTTCTTTCTTTCTTTCTTTCTTTCTTTCTTTCTTTCTTTCTTTCTTTCTTTCTTTCTTTCTTT
>JAOQGH010000023.1:27961526-28019005 GCA_025769975.1 Gallinago jamesoni
TTTCTTTCTTTCTCTCTTTCTCTCTTTCTTTCTCTCTTTCTCTCTTTCTCTCTTTCTCTCTTTCTCTCTCTCTTTCTTTCTCTCTCTCTTTCTCTCTTTCTCTCTTTCTCTCTTTCTCTCTCTCTTTCTTTCTTTCTTTCTTTCTTTCTTTCTTTCTTTCTTTCTTTCTTTCTTTCTTTCTTTCTTCTCTCTTTTTTTCTCTCTTTCTTTCTTTCTCTCTTTCTTTCTCTCTTTCTCTCTCTCTTTCTTTCTTTCTCTCTTTCTCTCTCTCTCTTTCTCTCTCTTTGTTTCTTTCTCTCTTTCTCTCTCTCTCTTTCTCTCTCTTTCTCTGTTTCTTTCTCTCCTCTCTCTCTCTCTCTTTACTTCTCTCTATATATACTTCTTTCAGTACAGACAGAACTCGTATGAGTTCTTCCATGGTCTATGCAGTGTAGTATGTCCATAAACACATCCATCGTTCAAATTCTGCATGACTGAGGCAACCTAAATGTTATGCAGTGTTAGCAAATAACACAACACACACACAGATATTAGTGTCAAACAACACTGCCTGATTTAATCGGAATCCCTTCCAGTTTGAGATTTTTTTCCTTTTAAATTATTGCTATGATTTGCTCTTGCGAATAAATAAAACCTAACAAGACAGTGTCAATTAAAAAGGAAAGTTTATAACATTTCAGTATGCATTCAGTTTGTTTTAACTCCCAATAATTTTTGTAATAAAAAAGTAAATTGCCTTATTTACAGAAATAAGGATGTGCAATTTAGTTTGCTTGTCATGTCTTGCATGAGAAGCTTGCTCTGAGGCTTTGCATGCAGATCAAAACTATAGGACAAATTTTGCAGAAGGCTAGATAGTTTAGATAATTTAGCATCAGTTTAAAGCTGATTTACTTCCGAGTGGAAAATTTGCTACTTCTGAACTTGTGACAATGTTCTGTATTTTCCTCTGTGGATTGTTTCAACCTCCTTTTCCCTTGGTTAATTCTGTCTTTGTCGTTTGATGTCTCCTCCCATTTATTTCATAGGATCTTGAATCAGCTCAAACACACCTTAGACCTTTTACTTCCCAGAAAGCCTTGTAATTTAAACAGACCTCATATCCTTTTTCATTCCATCCTTTTTTTATTATTATTATTTTTCTACATTTTTGTCATCTGTTTTGTCCACCTTGTAAACAAGGTCTTTATGGATAGATTAAGATTGACTTTGTTGTTTATTTAAGATGCAGAAAAGGCTAGTCCAGTGAACACTGAATTTGTTTCAGTCAGTTAAGCCACTTCAGCAGGCAAGAATAAGTCTCTGTGCCTTACTGGTTAAGAAACAATCTGTTACTATGGTACCATACTTACATCCTATTTCCTCCAACAGCCTAGTCAGTGTGCATGAAAAGGTGTGTTAAGGGACATCGTCTCCACTGGAAGCAGATGCTAATGGCAGCAAATAGTGCCGTGGCATAGTGCAAGGAGGGAGCATGGGCTCAGGCACTCCATTTGCTTCTAGAATGCTCTCAGGCACAGCTTTGGCTGTGATCTCTCTGAGACAGTGCTTGAGGGTGTCATGCCCACCAGGCATCACTCCCAAGGTGTAGTCTGCACTAGATGGCACCTGTTTTGGCTCCCTTGGTCCTCCAATGCTTTCCCAGAAGCTTTTGCAGTCCCAGGAACCCTTCCAGGCTCCTTCCACCCTCTTGGGGCTTCATACAATGAAAATATCACTTGAAGAATTTACAATGCATCCCTTATATTATCTCAGATATGCAGGACTAAAATCCCACAGGAAATAATAATTTTTTTGAACCACAGAGGCAACACGTGGGACCCAAAGTCCTAGTGACAAATGCCACTTAGCCTCAGGGCCAGAGAAGTGTTCCTGGCCCTGTTTTACTTAGCAGCAGGGACATAGTTTAAACATCTTTGCAAAAAACGACTTCACTTCCCGCGTTCTTGAGACCTGCTACTTTTTCCATCTTCTAACAGTATTTAATCAGTGCTTAAGTAATTTTTAGTTTTTTCATTCTGCCCATAAGTTGCAGAGGAATCCCAGACACTAGAGACAGGGCTGAAGATTTCACCGAGTGACAGTGAGCTGCAAAGCATGGGATTTTTGTGTAATTGTGTTTTTCTATATCTGCTACCACATCAGAATAATAGAACATGATAAATATTTCCTTAATTATGAAGAACTTAAGGGGTGGTGGGAGAACGGAATAGAACATGAGATAAACTGGACAAACCCCAGGAAGAAAAAACCCCAGGAAGAATTTTACAGAACAAAAGGACTTTTTTTTTTTTTTTCTGATCAACATTCTGAAACAAATACAGGTTGATATGTTCATGCTTATTTTCAAGTGGAAGGAGGTTGGCAGCAGCATTTGGCATGCAATTAAGATGTCTGGGAACTGGGCCTTACAGTCATCGTAAAGAAGTGAGCTTTGGCTTCCAAGAAGAGAAGAAAGTTAAGAGGTATAATTGGGTGAGTTACATGAGTTATGAAGTGGAAGCTGTGGTGCAATGAGCATGTTTAATGCACATAAGGGAAGGAAAAGTACTCAGTGCCAAATTGGATGCCAGACTTGTGGCTGGCAGAGGTGAGTGAGTGGTATGAATTCAGTAAGGACAGGACCATGCCTGAAGAAGGTTCTCTTAATCCATCAAATGGTTCTTTGAGACATTTGAATACAGAAGACAGATATGGGGCCATTAGTTTCAAGGATTAGAGGAAAAAGATCAAACGAAAGCTGCAAAACAAAAGAACCAAACACTGTCCCAGCAACACCCCAGAAGAGGCTCTAGATATCACAAATGATCCTGGGACTGCTGGAGGTTAGACCAAGATGACTGCAGTGGTCTAGTTCTTAAATAAGGTGAAGGCTTTGGCTACGTGAGAGACTTCCATAGGGATGGGAGAGTATCAATTTTGTTGATATGACACCTCTTTTCTTCACAGCTGCAGAATGTATAAGGATGTCATGGGGGAAGGATTCATCTAGGGAGAGTTCAAGGAGACAGAGAGTGCCTGTCTCTCTGATTTGTACCTCAAAATCCTCTGTGGCCTGGGGCCACAAACAGGGAGTAAGGAGCCAAGAACTCTTTTCATTTTCACATACTCATTTTCAAAGGCAATAGACGCATTTTTTTTCCCCCAGCTGAAGAAGGTTCAGAAAATCCCTAATGGACAAGTAAGCTGTGGCCAATTCCAAGGTAGAAGTGTACAATATAAATCTAAAGCACATCAACCACATTCAGGTAATTAGAGGGCTGGTATTTTGCCTCACATTAGGGAGTAATTTGGCTGAGTGTTTCAACCTTACATGACACAAACCTTTATGTTGATGAGTGATGCACTTCTGACAGAATTTTGAGAATGTATCTATTGACCCCATTCCCATCCTGTCAAAGATGCTTTGTATTTACCATTATTAATTATGGAATTTATTTCTAATCTATTAATCTACTATCTTGTAATGTGTCCAGACAGTAGGAAAGATTTATGCTAGTCCACTACCCTAGCTGTGTAGTAGGGGGATCCTGAGCACATACAAGTTAATGGAGAGAATTGCAACAGGTCTGTGAGCTCTGGATCAAGGTTCTAAAGAAGTTGAATGAGCAGGCAGAAAAGAGGATTTGGCATTAAATAAGAAGTAAAAGGAGGCTTATGAAAGGAAAAATTTGAAATCTATCAATGGTGTTGAATTTCCCACAGACATCTTCTAATTAGGCATCTGGCACACAGAGTGGCAAACCATCTAGGATGTCACAGATCTTGGCAGTTAGAGGACTAATATTTTCACAAGGAAGAACTGTTCCTGAACAATGCAAACCCCTTTTTTCTTCAATGTTAGGCAGGCATTTTAGGGACACAAGTCACATGATTATTAATTATGAATATTTTGAATTAATTCTATTCCTTGGGGACAAGAAGATGAATATTTATCTAAAAGCACCAAAGCAGTGCAAGATCTTTTTCGTGGTGTACATTTCCTTTGGGCTAGTCTTTCAGGACCCCAAAGGTGTTGAGATGTGGTTGATATTATGTAACCTTCAACAGTAAAGCAGATGTATATCATTCTTCTTCTTTTGAGAAGTCTTATTTGATCTCTGGAGACCCATAAAGTAATCCTCGCACAATCATTTTGAGCATAAAGGGAACTTTTCCAAGGCACTATAGAAGCAGCAGTTTAAATGATCATTATATGTAGAGTTTGATGAAGCAGGAACTTTTCCTGCCATATGTTAAATAAACAACTAGTTATTGTGCACTATGTAGTGATGCAGGCTGATAATCTGCTGCTGCATAATATGATGTCATGTCAAAACTTGAACTATTGCCTTATATATTCCTCAAGAAATTGGACTTTTTTTGCCCACATCTGAAAATTCACAGGCAAATATGCAACCAATCAAATCTTGCACAGATGCTAACACCCAGATGCGTGTGTTTCTGTGTGGAAGTAATCTATAGCTAGCAGAACTCTTGGATAGAGAAATCCTGTAAAAATACAGATTAGGCACACATAAGTTAAATATGTCTAACTAGCATGCCAAGAATTTATAGATTTATGAAATCTGTATTAGGTACAGAACTCTCAATATTTCTGTCTAAAACCTTTTCATTAGTGTACAAAAAAGAGAATGCAGATTTCTTTAATAATCAGCAGAACCTTCCTATTTCATGTACAACAAACCAAAAGAACCACATGTCTTTACTTCCAAGGGCCAACCCTTGCCCTCCAAACTCCCATTAGAAGTTAGCACTTGAATAATCCTATCTTTTAATGATAAACTCTACAATAAAGCCATGCAATTTAACAATAATAATAAAAAGTAAGTTTGCATGTTGGGTAGAACTTTTTGAGTAAGACTGTCCAACACTTGCTATGCTACAAATCCAGTAGTACTGGATTTGGCTATTTAGCTTGACAACTCAGATTCATAACAGAGACAGGAAGGAATGCAAATACATATTTGAGTTTTTTTTTTTAAATGAGAAAATACCTATGTCTGAGGAGACTTGTATCTTTTTCATCTTGATACACCTTATATCCTCAGTAAATTATGAGGGGCTATTTTAAAATCAGGGAGCCACAGGATGTCGAAATCAGATTAAAACAGAGAGGAGAAACCCAGGGTAAATACTTGCAGGAATTTAAGCCTTCATTCCTTACAAAACTTCCATTTAAGTAAATAACTTTTCAGTCAGGGGAGAAAAGGAATGATTTCTCTGCGTGCCTGTGTGCATTTCACTTGTCCTTATATAACATATATGTATTCATGCACACAGGCACACATACACACACATATATATGGACTTAACATTTTATAAATATGGTCTGAACCTTCTTTATGTTTCATTAAATCAAAGGTAACTGTTGAAATAACAATCTTGCTGTATCAGATCTATTTCTTTGCAACAGAGTTGACCAGCACACTCTGCTGAGTTGGAGCTACTTAATATTTGGAGCCAGCGAACAGAATATTCTATTTATTGATGTGTAAGTTAAATTCTTTCATTGCCACGTGGTTTGTTGAAAAATTTGGTAGAAAGGTACGTACTAATTAGACTTTCTGTAATACCTTCATTGATGGCTCAGATGTTTTTATACAATTAGTGTAAAACCAACTTGAGTGAAGAAGGACAGTGAAGAAGAAGGAAAATCAGCAAGAAATAATACATGTTGCAATATCCATTTTCACATAAGTGGATATTTAACATAGGAGTCTTTGGTACTTTTCTTAATGCTTCTCACTGCATTTCATCACCGTAATCTAGTGTCTGCTTAGTAGAGTTAATAAGTGAGTAGCTTTTCATTAGTTAAAATCTTCAGCAGCATGTACAGGGGAGAGGAATGATGTCTTCCCAAACACAAAATACTAAGCATTCATATTCACCTATAACAGAAAAGTGAGCCTCTTTTTTCTTGTATTAATAATATGACCCAACAAGTAGGAGGACCACCACCAAAGGTCAGTGGGAACTGATTTTCTCCATTCCTTTGTCTGTGTTTGAGTTCCTTGCAGAAAGGGGCCCAACTTAGATGTTAACTTCATATTAAGAAGATTCGCTCTTTTGGACACGTCAAAATATAGATTAGTCTGATCTGAGACACTAGGGTCAAAACCAAGCAAAGCTGCAGGAGATGAAATCCAGCTCTAAACTGTGGAGTTTAAAGGCAGATTAATTTCATTCTAAAGATGTGGCTGTTCAATGTGCTGTCAGTGCTTTCCATGTCTGTCTCCAGTTCAGAGACCCAACATGATTGCCGGGACTGGTGCCTTGTTTGAGAAAGACTGAACAACCTTGCCCATGAAATTCCTCTTTTCTTGCCTCACTCCAACACTGTGTATTTTTCATGGACAGATGGTCATTGACTGATCACATTACTTTCTGGGTATCTTCTGATGGCTGCTCAACCTCAGAAACAAAAAGAAGCAAGGGAAAGCTGCCAAATCCATTTGCTTTATGTGACTCCTCACTTCAGTCACACAAGAAAAGGCCTTGCCTCTTTAACCTGGGCGGTTGATGCCTGGATTTTCTCTTCATATGTATCCTCAAAACTGAACCATGGACTTGAGAGGAAACAAGCTTAATATGCCATGTGCTTCCTATTTGTTGAAGGTATCAACGCTGAAGCTCAGTTGGCATGCTAAAATGTGAACATTTTTACAGTGTAGCAGGTTATGGAAGCTGCTCTTGATAAATTCCAGTAATGGCATTTTACACTCCATGTGCTCTTTTCTGTGAATGACAGATTGCCCTATTAGGTCTCTAAAGAAGCTCTTGACAAGGGTGATTCAGCACATGGAGGAAGTGGAACATGTGTCTAACTCAGTGTTTCTACATTCCCTAGCACATTTACATGGGAACGCAATCTTGTTCTCTTATATACCAGAGCAAGAAAAAACTATCTCCAGTTTAAGCTAGATGCTCCTTAATAGCAATAGAGCCTCTGTTGGTGTAAAACTAAAAGCAAACACATGGATGTTTTTACCTCTCCTCCACTCTTGACTGGTTCTAAAGATATACAAAGAAGAATTAGTTCACCAGATTTTTTTTTTTTTCTCTTAGCTGGGCAGTAGGAAAAGGGACCATGGCAGAGAAACTAGACTTAGATGATGTGGCTTGTTGGATAGTAGGGATTAGAGATTAAACAACGTGCCTCAGTAACTGCTAGAAGTGTTTGTGTTGAAAATAGATTGACCAGGTAAAAATATCAACAATGTTCTGTATTCTGAAGGTGGTTTTTTTGCAAGAAGACAGTTCAAAACCTTGCCCAGTAGGACTCTTCCAGGCATAGAAATCATTGCTGGTTTTATCCATTAGAAGGAGCCAATGGGAACAAAGTTCAAAGATATAGGTATATAATTGTTTGTGATTGACTAAATACATGTATCATTAACCCTTAAGTGCTTTCTAAGAACAGCAAGTAGATCTGGTTGTAAATATCAGGAACACTGTGCCTCATTTAGAAACATTAAGAATAAGCCAAACGTTTCTCAAATGCACAGTTTTAACTTTGCTCAGGTCTCTGTTTTGTGGTTTATTCTTCATCATTCAAGGTGGATGTATGAGATTCCTTTTCAAGTTTTAAGTTAATAGCTTCACTTAAGAAAAAGGAGAAAAAGGAAGTTATATGAATGAAACATTACATGTGATTTGCTAAAATACTTTTCAGGAATTCCATAACGAAGATTAAAAAAACCCCAAACTCCACACAGTTGCACAGAGTTAGTAGCAACAACGAATACTGCAGTTACTGTCTAAACGTACACACTTTTCAGACAGTTTTGGCTGGTGAAATGTAGAAGCTTAATGTGGATTACACTTTTTAAATCTTTCAACATCAAAAAATAGAAGACAAGTAGTGTGTTTGCATTTCAGAGTACTCTGCATGCAATCTCAAGATAAATGGGAGAGACTGATTGTGTTTGTACCCGTGCCAGACGTTGTCGCTAGATATTGCTGTTTTGTTTCATCAGCCAGATGAATTTACCCAGGGATATCGATCAGATACCTACATTTAAAAGAACACACTGTCAAATTAGTGGATAGAAAGAGCACATTATGAGAGAGAAATTATCTGGTGAAAGATTTAAAGACTGACTCACTTGTGTTTTGTTTCATTAAATGTAGGGTAGTCCCCTTTCATTTTTCTTTTAGCAAGAACGTTCATGGACTCCATTACAATATCAGCCTTATAACAAACTAGCTGGCCCCAAATACGCATGAACCCCTTGGAAAAAACACAGCTCCCCTTCTTACAGACTCTAGATTACCTTAAAATTTGAGCCCTGAGCTAGACAACACCACTGCCCTTTGTGGAGAGACTCCCGTGTACTCCAGTAGGTCTCAGTGCTTCCAAGTCCCCTTGTGTGCTGCAGGAATCTTCCCAGATTTCTGCTGGTGGCTGCTTCTCGAAAGGGGAGAGCTTGGGATGAGGAAGGAGTGCATACACCTCTGGAAAGGACACTGAATATATTCTAAAGGGGGAAACACAAAAAAACCTAGAAAATTGTTTAGCTGTTGTCTTTCCCCTCTTCCCTTTTAGATACTCTTGGGAGATAACCTTGGTTCTTGTGCTTAGGGTCAAGGCAGCAGCTTGTGGTGATAATGGAAAGGAGAGGATCAAGCTGGAGAGTGGAGGTATGAGAGCACACAAGATGAGTAGAAAAAAGAAGAAAATGGATTAGAAAACTTCAGAAGTTACAGCTGACAGTATTTCATCTTTATTTTGGTAACACTGGGTAATGTTTATGTTGGATAAAAGTTATTGCTCTTCAAAAGAGTTTGTCAAAGATACATATTATAAAAATGGTAAACAAAATACGCTTTAAACACCCCATGTTTTGTGTCTTTGAAGTCTTTGTCTTAGTGGTAATTTCTTGCTGTCTTATTAATATACACTAAGCATTTCTAGACAGAAAATATTTCTGCTCTCTCCTTGATACCTATTTGGTATCCCTATATTTCTCTCTGTGTCTGTATTTATATATATGTACAGAACCCAGTGGACACTGGAGCCCATTGTCACTGCACAGTAAGAGCAGACCATTGCAGGGCCAGGCAACAATTATAAAACTCAGGCACCTCTGTGCATTTTCATCTCAGCGGCAAAGGCTGGAAGACATTTGCCTAAAGTTGCGAGGGACCCCCAAGGTGGGGTGCCTTGGGAGAACCACCTGACTGCAACTGAGGTCTTTCTCCACATTTTCTTGCCTGCTTGCTGCCCTCTAAGTAGCAAGTACTTTGGTGCAATACCGTGGTACAAGGGCAATGCAGGTCATCAAGTGCTTCACTTGCATGTTGAGTTCATGCTAACTTTTAAGCCCCACACCTTAGGTGTCTTGAGGTTAAGAAAGCAGGCATGGAAAGGGTTCATGGCAGGCTTTCACCCAGTAGAAATTGTCACTCATATATTGGAGCACTAGTGTGTGCTCCTTGCTGCAAGGGGTCCTGGCAAATGGGCTGTTCGTTGAGCTGAGCAGGAGCACCCCAAACCTTGGTAGTACCCAGACAGTTGCTGTTTCAAAACCAGACTTCATGACTCAAACTCACACTTCATAGAGAAAATGCTCCATATAAATTGTCAGCTTTGAAACCAAACACTTCCATACCTAGCCTACATGATAAATCAAGCTTTGGTGCTACTTTCTAGTCAGCTCCATTACACAAGTAGACTGATTTAGTTTTATGGCAGAGATGTATTTTAGCTAAAATGGTATTTTTACATGGAGTGGGGGATAAACAGGACTATTTTATTCATGAAGTGAAAGGCTATGAGACGGCAAGAGACAAGCATAGGGAGCTGCAGGTGCAGTACTAAATCCCTACCTGGCTATCTAAGTACCTGGTCTTGGTGCCTGGATTCCCTCGTGTTCAGATCTGCAGCAGCACCACAAAGTATAAGAACTTCCCACAAAAGCTTTCACTCCTCATATCCAAAAAGACATTTCCATTAATGCAAGTAAAATTTTGCCCTAGTTCTTTTGGGAGTGAAAAGAGTCAGCCCCCAAATCTACTGTACTAACTTTGGTCCACAGAAATGTTAATTCATCATTAAAATTATTAAACAGTAAATGGCTGAGATGCATTATTACAAACTTGAAGTATTTCTTTTGATTGTTTAAAAATCTCAGTTTTAATTTGAGTCATCTATTTTTTTTTTCCTTTTACAGTTTTGAATGCTACATCTTACCATATGTGAAAAGTTTCTTAAAGGTGTCAAAGTGACTTGTCATAGGTTTGGAATGAGAACTAAATTAAATGTCCATACTGTAGCATACTTGTATAAATAATGAGATATTCCAGTATAAACCATTCATTTGGCAGTCATTTCTACATCAGCAAGTACTAAGTGCTATAGAATTCCTGCCTAACTTTGACACATGCAGAGAAAATCAGGAAGGAAAATGTGCGTGTTTAGAATTTTATAGGAAAAGACAGCCCCTTGTAGTCTGTTGCCATGAAAGTCTTTCTAGCTTTTTTGGAAACAGTGCATGAGGTTTAACAAAATACTCTGGATTCACAGCAGAATGCTGGAGCGTTCAGCTGCCTCCCACTGCACTCCAAAACTTGTTTCCATAATTTAGAAACAGAGAGGGTGGAAATGGATAACAAAGTCATTAACGAGTGCCAAGAATGATTTATTATGGGTGATACAGATAGTGTCGCTGCTTTTAAGAAAAAATACGTTAAATAAAAATTCTTCATAAAAAAAACCAAAACCCCTTCCTATTGAACATTGCACAGAATTTGCTTTATTAGTGTATTATATCACCACATTGCCAGGTCTGGCATTTCTCATACAAATAATGTTTCAAAGTGTTAGCAAGGCTTGCAGGCTGCGCTGCAAACCATGTTAGGAGTACTGCTTGTATGGAAACACAGCAGTAGCAAAGCTCCTTTGCTGGAGTTCTGGAAATAGTCAGCACCAGAGGACTCTTTTTTCTTGCATCAGCTTCACACTAGGCTAACAATAATCAAAAACTGGTAATAGCTTTTCAGTTCCAAAGTATCTTTCCAACTACCTGGATGTTTTAAGCCACTTTTTCGGTTACAAGTCTGTCTCACTCACAGATCCATTCATACATATTTTGAGGGCATCAGTGGTAAATAAACCTTGTCTTCTAGGTGAATTTTATCTTCAGATAAGAGGCATCTATGATCTGTTAAATTCATGTCCCAATTTGTTGGCAGCAGGTCTATGGACTGATCCTGAATCTGTTGAAGAACATGCCCCAGACCCCCAGGCTGCCAGAGGCATGCTTTCTGGCCCAAAGTGACCATAGACCTTTCTCACCATTAAAGACACTCTTCAGGTTTAAGTCTGGGATAAGGTGGTTGGGATACGAGAAGGAGATTTTGCTGGCACCAGGCATGGGGTAGCTGCCTGTCTATCTGTCTTTACATTTGCACAGGATTTGTATCCAAAAAATTTAAGCGATGCCTTGAATGATCTCTGAAATCTCTCTGGATTAAGAAATAAATAAATAACCCATTCCAATATTTGCCTATGCCTCAGTGACTTAAAAGATTAAAACCATTTGGCATACAATGGAATCAAAGTTCTTAAATGTAGCTAATAGCTTGCGTCTTTTCAGAGATCGCTTCATGTAACCGCAGAAGCGTTTCTAAGTAATTCACAGGTGCATTGCAGCTAGCTTCAAAACCATGGTTGGCTACATGAAATCAGAAACTTTCAGCAAATAATCTGATCTAGTGTCAATCTTCATTTAATCATGCAAAATAAGATAATTTTATGCTTTTATTGCAAATGATAGCTGAAGTTAATGGTCAGGAGGCACACGCCTTCTACCGTGCTCTTTGCAACTGCGTTTTTAGCCTGCCATGAAAGGAAAAAAGTATCTATCTGTGGTGGATTCTGGGGAGCAGCAGACTCCCAGCAAGGGTAGTGGTGTTCCTATGACACATATCCCTGGTCTGGGTTGCATTGATAGCATATAGGAGTGCATGATGGCACTAGGCTCCCCAGGTGACTCAAGAGTGCAATGAAGAGGAATTTCACTAGTTGCTAAGTTGGACTCAAGAGGTACAGTGGGATAGGAAATACTACCTTCTTACATTCTTTTTGGCATCCTTGATGAACCCTTGCAATAACACAGTGGAATTTTTTTTTCCTTTCATCTGCTAAGGATCATTTACTGACAGTTCATTACTCACTTGGCCATGGGTTGTATAGATTTCACTAATTAAACATCTATTTCTGTAAAGATTATAGACATGTATGAAGCAACAAAGTTGCTATGAACTTTTTTTGCTTAAAATTCTCTCTGATAGGCAATCTCACTCAATTTTCCCTGATCTGAACTCTCTTCCTATGGCTTAAGAGCATGTATCAGTAACTCAAGGGTACAAATATGTCAAGGCGTTGCAATTGTCCTCAAAAGAAACACTGCAAAAAAAGATACAAGTTAAGCCATAGAAAAACATGGTTACGGTTGTACCTTGTACCTTGGTACAAGGTACCTTCATTGTACCTTGTCCAATAGTGACTCCATTGCATAATAACATATTTATGATACGTGTATAGCAGAGATTGAAGCCTTTTTTTTTTTTTTTTTAAACTCCTTAGCTTTTGCTTTTATTTCTTTCCCCCCTTTAATAGTGTCATGACTCAGGGTGGAATTAAAACACAACTAGAAGCATATTGCACAATCAGGTTTTAAGCAGATTTGTCATAGAGTGTAGTACCTCCCACAACCTCATGGAAGAAACCCTCTGAGCTCCTGCTACCCTCTCTGCATTAAACTGCATGAACACATCAAGTGGGACAGCTCTGGGAAGGGATGTCAGTGGGTACTGAAATGCTTAGGACCTCTGCTCCACCATTATTTCCTCTGAACATTGGCCAGGAGGTTCCCGTTTCAGAGGCTGTTGGGGTAAGAGATGAATGGGGAATGTTGATTATGCATTGGCTATTATTTCCAGCACTGCAGAGAGGTAAAAGTCAAGTAAAATTCATTATTTTATTACAGTATCATAGTCTTTTGAATACATTACACTCTGAAGACTTTTGCAAGTCCCAGATCAATATTTTGATTTGTTCATTTGAAAAAAATGCATTCTAAGAAAGTTCGTGGAGATCAAATATTTTCTGGTGTTAGCATTTCTATTTTTATGCTGCCTTGCTTTTCCCCAACATTTTATTTCTCCTTTAGTTTTAGTTAAGCTCTCACTGGATTTCAAGTACAGTTAAAGTACAGAAATGGGAAAGGCTTCTTGCCAAGACCGATGAAGATGCCACAGGGATACACAGTCCCACAGCTTCTCACTCTTCATGTCTAAAGGTTAATATTTTCATACACACACATACAGAGACACCATGAAATCTGTAGTGTGTTGACAAGTTCCTATATTAATAAGATAGTGATTTATCAAACAGCAATACAGTCACCCAGATTTCCTCTTGGCTCTTAATACATTGCATGGTGCCATTTAAAAAATATTGGTTGTTTCAGATTCTCAGCGCCAGGAGAGTGACACAAAGAGGCACTAAATCAGTGTAATCAAGCCTTGGCAACAGCTGGCTGAGGGAGCAGTGCCCTCTGAGCCAGTGAAAACAGCCTCGCAAGCCAAAGCAACCTCCTAAGACCATGGACATCCTGGTCAGCTGGGGAAGATCTGAGGTGTTTCTTCTAACTTTGTCATCAGATTGACTTCCAGCCAGTTGCAGCGCCTGGGAAGAGTGAAGGTGGTATTGCATTATGTATGGTCCGTGGATCTGGCTTTGGATGACGAAGGGTCATGCTGGTCACCATGAATAAGCCTTTCATGCATTTGGTGTTCTCACCATAACTAGATAAACCATTGGCCATGTCCAAATGGAAAATTCATGAGACATTTTTAAGAGAGATACTGGTTCTATCAGAGATGTGGAATGTGAGTGGATCCTTAAAATTTTATGTTTGTTCTAATTAGTAACAATACATTCTTCTGCTTAAAATGTTGGAAGGAGGTATTATTGTGTGCTGCAGCCCAATTCAAGGCCACATTTGACTGTCTTTTTAAAGGGACAAGGCACACTGTGTCTGCCTGAAGCTATGGGGAACTGGCAAAATGCCTCTTTCACAAACCTCAGCAGGACAGTGTCTGGGCTGCTCTGTTAAATTACTTTTCATTACACATATCCCTGAGGGATATGTGTGTGGCAGGGGTTACAGGGAGGGGACTTCTCCTGGCTGTATTCCTGCCCCTTACCCACCTCTTGTGGGACAGCCCCCTTCCCATCCCTTCAGCTACCCAACAGCACTCTTTCTGCAATGGAAATCCCACTAGGGGCACTTCTCTCCTCTTTCCTGGCTAGGGGTGAGCAAGGGGGCATTTCCCTCCCTACCTGCCTTACTGTAACACCTGGACAAAGAAGAGAGAGAGGAGGCAAAAAGCCCCAGAATCACGCTCGTTCCCTTCTCTTTCCTTACTGCCTGGATAAGGGAGAAGGGCCTTGCTCCTTGACAGTATCCTGAGGTTCAGAGTAAGGAGCAATGTGGCTGGGGCTTGGACAGTGGGACAAAACTGCTTGCTGTACAGGCTGCTATATGGGGATGAGAGCTCCTTTGAGTGAAGTTTTGGTTTTAATACTATAGAAGTACCATATGCTCTTGTCTTGGGTGCTGAGAGCTTTCCAGATTCTCTCAGAATCATTCCCTACCTCTTAGGTAGACCTTAGAGAGAACTTTACCATACAGAAATGCAAACTTACACAATTGCTCCGTCTCAAAAGTCCTTGAAAGGGATCCAGATGATGTGGGATCATGAGAAAGAGAGACTGAGCCATGGTTAAAGTCAGGGTATGCTCCAAGATCACTTCCACTCACACAAATATTTACTTCCAAGAGATGCAGAGATACACATTCTGCAAGACATTGCATTACTTTCCAGAGTTCATCATAGCCTGATCGGTGTTTGGTTGAGCTGATAGCTGCCTGAAGTATAGGTTGCAATGAGTTATCACACTTTTCTGGAAGCACTGAGTGGAAGGAAAAAGCTGTAAGAGAAATGATCTATAGTCCTCAATTGCATGAACTTGGAATGGCAGATAAGAAGCAGTTCCATTATTTCCATCTGCAGAAGGCAGCCATCTTATATCTCTATGATCTTTACTGTAGATAAAGGTGAAGTAAACATCTTGCCTTACAGAAAACCCTCTGTCCCCTTGCTTCTGAGCATAAACTCCCTAGGCAGTGTAACAGGCATAATAGTGAAAAAGCAGACTTTTAATAATGTTTCCCAAAGAGAATATGCATTTAATCATATGCTTCATTTTAAGCTTGTGCTTGAACTTTGATCACTTTTTAATTTTGGAAGTTAATAAAAATGTTTTGTAGGATCAAGCTAGTAATTCATAAGCGCATTTATAGCTATTATTTCCCAATTCACTCAATTTCCAACCAATTCTTATTGGCAAATAGAGACACAGGGTTCTGTCACTACTAGGTTTCCACAACAACAAAGGTCTCCCTTCAGTCTCTTTCCAACAAGATTGGATTGATTAACTATGCTACTGTTTATTTTGCTGTACCTGCCAAGTATATGGCAATGTAGAAATAGGAAAAATTAGCCTAATGCAAATATGTGGACAACAGTGAATGCCAGAACAAATATCATCCCATAACATGCAATAATTCTCATTTCGTTTCATTGCACCAGCGTTTCAGATGCACCTCCCAGACAAATGAAGAAAGTGTCAGTTTCTAATTCAAGTTGGCCATTTCATAACTAAATATACTGAGAACATTTATCAGAAAATAGTTTTACTTGAAAAGTAAATTACACTTTTTTTTTTTTCCCTCAGTAGGGCCAGATTTGCCCAACAGGAACCTGAACGGGAAATGCAAAGCTGTACGTTCAGATGAGCATGTAAGGAAAGCTGGAGACTATACTTTTGGGGCCTTAGGATCTTGTCATAGGAATTGGATCCCGAAACAAATGTTTAAACTTTTATTTGTGTGAAGGATGTAACAGGGTTAGGGAAGACAGGCAACTGCAAGACAAGACAAAGGAATGTTTCTTTCTGCTCCTTCTTTTCAACTTGATGCTGTACGTGGAGAAATACTGAAGAGTGCCGATGGGGGAGGGGAAAGGAGGTGACTGCCCATGCTGGAAAGCCAACTCTCTTTTCACTTTTCCCTTTCTCCCTTCCCTCGCTGTAATTTTACATACCCATCAATAATGCTTCAGATATATGCCTGGATACTTTAGCCATGAGCCCATCATCATATATGGATGTCCTTGAATTTCAGTGAAGCTTTTCTATGGATGCGCACAAGGAATTGAGGTAAGCAATGACAGAAAATAGAAATTGCTGCAGCCATTTCTTTTCAGATTGAATAGCAATCATTCAACCAACAGTTAAAGCCATTTTTCTGCTGGTTGCAGTATCAGTAGCATCCTCAGAAAGTGGGACTGAGATCAGAGCTGAGATTCAGGATGTGTACTGCATAGGGAACATGATTACCTATTTGCTGTATATCCCAACCTCATGTAAAAAAAATCTGAACACAGTTATTACTGACAAAATTGTAGGTAAGAGTTCAAATCAAATCCTAAGAACAACCACTGGACTTGAATGGTTTGGAGCAGAGCTTGAAGCAGTATTTCATACTCAGTTCTTATAGCTATAGTGGATCAAATCAAAAACCTGTTTCACATTGTCTTTGAATTATGAGAGTTCAAAATCCACATCATAACTTTGCTGTTCCGTGGAGATATATTCATTGGCATTAATGTTTATGAATGGATTAACTCAGACATTGTGGAATACAGATCCTACAGTTTACTTCAAGATAAGCATGAGCAGTGTCAGAGTGAACATTTTGGAAGTTTTCCAAGAGAGAAGGCTCGCTCATAGAAACTAAGCATTCTGTAGAAAAGCTGTGAATTTGATGATTCTATTGAAAGAAATCCATCAGGCATTTGACCAAAACCTGACTATTTTTTGGTCAGTTCACGTACCTTTCTTTTTTCTCCTAGGGTCTACCAGCCTCCATGGGCTCACAGGACTCCACAGAAGGACTGGCAAAAACCAAGTCAGTTCTAGGTTTCTGGGGAGCAAATTTTGGACTAGAGCTCCAGAAACATGCATTGACAATACTTGACTGTCCCTCATGTGAAGTACTCTGGAATTTTGGATGCATTTTCAATGAAGGGCATGAAAGTTTCCTCTCAGATTATCTCTGTACTCCCATGAGAGAAAATTTATTCTTGACAGATATCTGTGTGGCATTGTGCCAATCCACCAGTCACTCAATGGTGTCAAAGATCAGTTTCCAGGTCACTGATGAGAGTGACTGCACCACCAGAATCAGACTCATGGGAGAAGATGAGCTCATGGTCCTATGAGCTCATGGGCTCCAGCTTCCCACAACACACTGCTGGGAATGGGGCTGTTCAGGTCCTTGGGTCAGGGCTAGATGCTCTCCTGATCCATCCGAAGACCAAAGAGCCTTCAGGACCAAGGAGGATTCAAGGGTAGTGTCCTGGAAATTTTTTTTTTTGTGTACCAGAGGGAACTGCTCAGAAGAGGCTACTGACTGTGTCACAAACATCCAGCCATTATATAGAAATAAACATTAGTAGTTGCTTAGACATACTAGATATGACCTCATGACCTAGAAATGGAAGGTTTTCTACATAAGCCATTTACTAAAGAAAAATTATGCCATAAGAAGGAATAGGCTTACTTTTTACCATCTCTGTTTATTATAATGATTGCTAACTTGTTCCTCAATAACTTGATTTATGAAGTTTGTGACAAATTGCTTGCTTAATTGAAATGTGTCAGGTTTCTAAATACTGAAGTTAATTATTCCTCCTTTTCTAGTGGAGACTGACCTTTAATCGTACAATATTAATCCACATATTGTATGAATTATGCGAAATACCCATTTTCTGTGTAGAGAGAGACATGCATATGTTATTGTAGTGGAATACAGTTACATAATTATTTTTAATTTAGGATATCAGTTTAATTAAATACTTGCAGAAACCAAGCTTTTTCAGGAAATTTGCAATTACAATCAATTTGAATGTACAGCTACATTAATATGGTGACAAGCCCAATAATAAAAACTAACTAAGTAATTATGGGCAGGTGCTGAACAGATGTGTAAATAGAAGGTCTCTGCGTGGAACATTGTTATATATCATTTTGAAAAGTGAAAGAAACCTGTTATCCATAGCCATTCATATATGCAGTTATAATCAGTAACAAAAAAGTTAGTTCTTTGAATTTAGATAAATCATTTAAAAATGTGTATGGCACTTATGCTTTCATTTTCTCTTTCTGGAAAGAAAGTCTAGTTGATTGAAGACTGCTGCTCTACTGTACTCAAAGAGTCTGCCGCACTATTGAAATATATTTTTCTTTCAACACATTTATGATGAGTGGGTTTTGAGTTTGGAATGGTTTAACAGTCAAAACAATTCACATTCCATATTAAAAGTTGAGCTTTATTTAAAGAAGGGGGGAGGCTAAGACTAGAGTTGTTTGCTCAAGTTATCAGACTGCCAAAAGCACAATTTAACCTCCAAATAGTTGGAAAACAATGAAATTGCATTATTACTGTAAATTGCTTTTAGATAGATTTACAGTGGTTGCTTTTTTTTTTTTTTGTTTCCAGACCAGTATATTAAAATATTCATTTTCAGGTGTTCTATTTTCATGTGACAGCTCTTCTTGTGCAGTGTGTTAGAATGTAAGCAATTAAGTTAAACTGTAGCAGTTCTATAACAAACATATAGGAATCCCAAGAAGAAATTGGCATCTAAGGAAAGATGTGCATGGGTCAGCCCACTGGATGGAAAGAGATACATTAAGCTGTTTACGGGAGAGCATACGTAGCCACGTCTAAATGAGGGACAAGTCTAAAGCAGAATCTTGTAGGAACTTAGAAGCTTTATGCCAGGCTGCAGAGACCTGCCTTCCTCTCAAGGTTCACAGCTCTAAAATGGATCCCAGTGGCCAAGCCAGGCTCTCCTCAAACAATACTGTAAGAGCAGCAAAGCATTTTTTCTCATTTTCAGGAATAGTCACTCCAGCTGTTGGCGCTATGGAAAGTTGTGAGAGGCAGCTGGAACTGTGCACCATTCACTTCCTTACCCCACCATGTGCAGGGCCACTGTCTTATCTGGAAAGGGAGCAATAATTGACACATCTGGAGAGAGATTAATAATGAAGCAGCACTAGTGCTGCTGCGATAAAAACTGTCTGGACAGATTCCACTCATCTATTTCATTTGTAAAAGGTCAAAGTTTAAAAGCACAAACTTGTATTCCAAATGTGCTACGAAATATTTCAGGTGGGGAGGGAGAAGTGGGGAATGTAGCCTTGCACCCTGCAGACCCCTGCAGCTGAATAATCCCGGCAGTAACTTTTATACCGTATGCTGGTATGACTCTCTTCTGTACCACCGCAGGGCAACAGGCAGCCCGCAGACAGTATTAGAGAAGAAAGATGACACCATTAGTTATAACAACCTTTATCTTTCCCTCAGTTCCAAACTCCAAGATACTTCTAGCGTCATCTGCAGAAAATGAAAAATGAAGCAATAATTGTTTCCTAGGAAGCAATGTGTCAGTTTTACCATGGAAAACCTCAGGAAGCTTACTGCCACCGTGTGCTATCCTTGCTACAGGAGCACGTCCGAAAGGCTCTTTATGCTCAACATGTTTCAGCTACTGGACAGGAGAGGTTTGTTTGCATGAAGGGCTTTGTATTTCCAATGAGACAGAATGGAACACAAAGATTTTGTTTTTGTCAGGGCAGCATCTAATGGTTAGTCAGACTTTAAATAAGAGTTGTGAGAAAGTGACAAGTGCAGAATTTGGTCCTGTAAGAAGTCTGGATTTTCTTTCTTTATTATGTGGAACACAATAAGCTAGCATATAAAACAAACCTCAAACATTCTAATACAGAGAGATTTTGTTTGTCCTTTAAAAAAAAAAAGTGGCCTGGATTGCCCGCATCTCTGCAGCCAGACATGCACGACTCCTTCTTGCTCTGCTTGCGTTCCCTTTCCAGCTGCTCCTGTGATCTCCCAGTTCATCCATGTTTGCTGTCTGAAGAGGCAAAAAAAGGAGACTTCAGAAGAATTTAGGGAAGATCTGTGCCACAGGTGCAGAGAAACACAAGCCAGCTTAGCCCCAGTGGCAGTGCAGAGGAAGCTCTCGTGACCCACCCGAGTTAGCACTGGGACCAGAAGCAGGATTGCTGCTTCAGCACCATTCTGAGCTTACCTGGCAATATCCCCCTCCAGCTGCACCAGCAACTGTGCATGACTCCACAGCACACAGGGTTAGTGTTAGGGCAGGAATCTTTGCAACACAACCCTTGCCACACAGCCAGACATACCTCTAGCAGTAGGTGTTTCAATTGCTTTGGCCCCTCTGAAAATCTTTGAGTGACCAGAGTGGCCTCAGTCTCCTCAGCAGAAACCAGTGCCTTCAGCTGTGTTGTAGTTGTGTGGGAATTGTTCAGGCTCACTACTGTTGTCACAGCTGCTAAAGGAAAACATTTAGCTAAAGAAGAGGGTAAGCACACATTATAGATGTAAGCATATGGCTGTCAAGCTGCTGCCCAACAGCTTCCATAGTTATGTGGCACCTTATGTTATCCAAAGCACTTGGAATATTTTAGATAACAAAAGTTAATGAAGACAGCTATTACAGCTTATGCTGCACTTGCTTCCTGATAGAGTTGCCAATCCAGTGCTTTGAATTCTGTGCCAACAGCTTTGACACAAGTGAAAGACCAAGCTGTGCTTTTAACAGATGCAAATGCTTTGGTTGCAGTGATTGCTGCTTTTTCAAACTCATTATTGCATATGTGAGATTTCAGATGCATACTTTTTTTAAAGCAATGACACTCAGGCAATTGGAGCAACTTTTCCATAGCACTGGCAAGCTTTTAAGGGGCAAAAGCAACTGGCATTATCTAGCAACTATTTTGCTGTCCCACAAGTGCTTGTATTGAACAGACGCACAGCTTGTGGTTGGCACTGTCAGAAATGTCCTGCATTGCAGCCACAGTGTTATACCAGCAACAAGCCACGATGTTGACTTTCAGGAAATTTGCAGTCCTTTCACTGATGATTCTGGAATGAAGACAAACACAGCAGCATTATACATTTAATTATGGATTAGATGTCCTCGATTTGAGGACAGTTCTTCATCTAGACTTAGCCTTTCTCACTACTTTTCCATGTCTCAGTCTAGGGTATAGCTTCTGAAATAGTCTAAAATTTCTTGCTTTGCTTGAACAAGGTCGTCACAATACCCTGAGAGTTTGATACCACCTCTCTGGTTCTTTTAATGGTATTTTAGCAACAGGAGGTACATGGAAAATTCATTACATCTATGAAGGTGATGAATAAAACCTAGAGATACTGTCACGTATAAGACTGTCTTCCACCAGAAGATCACATCAGCTTTTCTTTTGCCATTAAACATGTACAATGTTAATTCTAACCCTTTGTTTTTCACGGACAGGATCTGGAAAATCTTGGCACCGTATGCCATTAATCAAAGAAAGAAATAGTCCAGACTTTGTAAAGCATTGACTCTGTCTGTATGTGTGTTGGGCTTTGAATGGTACATGGTGTGTAGTCCAATGCAAGGAAAGGTTGCTCTGAGGAACCAATGAGGCCCTGCTTCAGTCCTACTGAACAGAAGCAGGTCCTACCATAATTCCTTATTTAAACAAATCCATGGTTAAAGCAAAGCATGATCTGATTGGGAAAAACCGTGCCAAATATTGTGGGTTTTTTTGGTTGACTGGGAAAAATAATTTTCCTGTCATCTTTTTGAAGCTTTCTGAAAAATGAAAAAATAAATTTTTCAAAATGAAACCTTATTTTAAGCTAAAAAACCCCCCTACTTCTTTTATTTTTAGTTAATTATTTCTCAGCCTTCCTCATTCCCACAAGCTTTGCCAACTTTTCTGCAAGACAAACAGTGTAGTGAAGTCAACACAGATTCTCCAGAACATACTTTTCGTTAGGAAAAGAGAAAGGGAGTTAAGGAAAGTGTTATTCTACTGATGAAGAAAAGCCATGTCATAGAGTACAATGACTGAATCTTCAGGTACAGACACTTCAGTGTCTATTTGCCCTTTGCAGAGTAACTTGCCAAGGAGTTGTGTTCTCACCAGTTCCTCCTCCCCTTCTCTTTCCCTCTTTCTCTTCTTTTCTCCTTTTCCTCTTTCTGTTAATGGATTTCTTCACATTCAAGCCGTCAATTCGGAATCTGTGGCTTGCAGATTAATACATAAGGAAATAAAAATGTTCACCATAATCAAATTCTCTCTGACCAGGACACTGTCAGTTTGTTAGTGACTGTTCTGGCCCAAATTGCAAGAAAAGTAGAGAAATAGTTCCCTCTGTACAAAAATTTACAAAAGTTAGTCCACACGTACAAGGTGCAAAGTAACTCTGACAGAACTGTAAGGCTTGTCCCAAGAAAAAAAGACATCCTTTCTGGGCAAAAATTCTCTTTGAGCCTTGTGCTTTTGTGCTGCCCATTTAGTAGAAGCAGATGACTGACTTCACATGGCTCTCTTATTCAACCAAGTCACCAGGTAACTTAATGGTTTTGCTTTTTTTTTTTTTACTTTTTTTTTTTTTTTTTACTTCTGTCATTTTTTTACTTCTCTCATTTTCTTACTGCTAAGACCAGGGACTAATCTGCTATCAAAATCTTTAGCAGTGTCATATGGACAGCCAATATAATATACTCTGAAGTTGTAGACTCTGAGTTGTTCATCCCTCCCTAGCTGCACCTTATGTCACGCCTGTGTCAGATGGAACATATCAGAGGAGGTGACAGCATGCTTGGGGTAGGTGGCATGCAGGACGTTAGCTTAGGAGCTACTGTGGGTCATCCACTGCGAGCCGAGCTTATCAATAGGTGCACGCTAGCCAGGACAGCCTCACATTTTAAGCTACATAGAGCCCAAAGCGAGGTTGTAATCAGGGCACTCACATTTAACTTAAAGGTTATCTGTCCTATCATATCTCAGCTGATGAAAAACAACTAAACAACAAAATACTTTGTCTTACAGTCCCTAATTTTAGTAGACATGGTCTATTTTCTCTAACAAATGCAAGGAGATGCAGGAAGAGTCTGATTACAGTTTTACTTATACTAGGTTTCCACATATACATCCATCTGTCCTGATTTCAGGGAAACTCCTCACTTGTTCGTATCCATATGTGACACCACATACTCACACAGGCTACTTTAGTCTTTAATATAAGGTAAGATTCAGAGTGCCTAAGACACCTGGACACCTAAGGTACTCAGAATATCTCTCTTAGGATATGCCCCATTTGGGCTGTTCCTGCCAGGTTTCCAGAATATCTTGCTCCCAATTTTTTTCCTAGGGTATTTATCTATAGGACAAGGCAACCCATTAAACCAACTTGTGAACCTCTAAAATGTTCAACATGTATTGCAACATGGAGATATCTGGCTGACAAAAAAACATTAGGCAGGGCTTTCAAGCTCATGAGGGTACATAAAGTTCATTATTAGATTATTTCTACCATTAGACCAACATCTGGCTCTCAGCTTTTCTCATGATAGTGCTGTGGTTGGGGTGCTACCTCAACTTGCATTTTCATAAGCTACACTGTTCAGTGATTTATATCAGTCTGCTTTTAATCACATTGTGCCAAAATTAACCAAATATAATTGCCATCCAGGGCAGGCCATCTTCTGGAAAGGACATAAATGAGATTAGTTATGAGGGCAGGATGCAGCTGCATGGCTATGAAGTGGAAGAGAGATTTGTGCACTAGCTCAGCCTCTTCCCCATTATGCAAGTGAAAGAGCAAGGTACTAATGGAGAGAAAGGGAAACTGAAGTATTCGTGACTTCATCCTTCCCCCCCTCCTCTCAATTTTCATTCTGTGTATTTTTCAGCTGTAGAGAAATGAAAACATCTTTATTTTTGTTTTGTTTCTAAAGCACTCTATTTACAAGTTCAATTAAAAAATGTAACTTCAAATCTCAAACAAAGTACTTCCCCTCTCTTCCTCCCATAATTTCAGTTTGTCAGCAAAAATGCACCCATAAACCCATCATGTTCACATATGTGCGTACAGCATCCAAACCGCACTGTGCTCTGCAAAGTGGTGAGAGCTTTTGCATAGCTGGAGGGAGCAGAGGAATGGGATCTGAAAGGTGGGAAACCTCCCGAGCATACCATTTCCCTTTTTGTGCTTCAGATCCAACAGTGACTGAAGTCAGAGAGTGGGTTTCTAGCAGCTTCAGTAAGCTTTGGAACAGGCTCCAATGATGGAGCTAGCAGAAGATATTTAGTTACAACACCAGCTTCATAATAGCTGCCAATATTTTTTTAACTAGGAAATATTAGCAAATGCGATAACACAGTGAAATGTGGTGACAATAGGAATGCTGTTCATATCTTGTTCATTCAAGTTATGACACAAAGTAGAAAATAATATTAAAACCATGTGGTGATATTGAAAGTATCTGGCTTTGTTTAAAGCTACCCTTGTTTTGCAAGATCAAAGGTAAAACAAAGTCTTTACAAATCATTTTGTTAATCAGACAACGGTGATGCAAAGATCACTGTAAGCATAAAGTGGAGAGGGAGCCTGGCTTTTGTTTTGCTCCTGCAGAAGTGGAGGAGAAGGGGATTAGGATGGGGAAAAGGGCAGAAGAAGAGCCTTCCTTCACACTTCAGGGCTCTCTCCATGTAAACCAGTTATAGGACTGGACTCTTGGAGGTCTTCCCTGGAGGGAAAGAATGAGGTTATCACACAGTCAGTTGGCTTCAGAGCTAAAAAGAAAACTGCCACATGAGCCCAGCCTTGAAATACAATCAACGTAGCCAGTAATCAGTAACAGCTTTCTCCTTCAGTGGAAGATGCAAGAAGCCCACAGCACGTTCTCAGTAATAGTTTTGATGCATGCCTTGCTATCAAGCTGTTCAAAGAGAAACTTAGGGCCCAAAACTGTTACAGCTATACACTATACCCTACAGAGCTAGATCCTATAATCCCATTGATGTATCTTCCTTTTACTTACAGTCAAAGGTTTGCCAGATAAAGTCTGATTTATTGTTTATGCTTTTATAATTACCTCATGGAATTTAAGCCCTCAGATCTAGCAAACACCTCCGCTTGTAACATCACACCTATTCTTTCCTCTTTCTCTTTTTCTCTCTGCTCACATCTTTGCTTCTTGTATCTCTACCCTTTGATGTTCAAACCACTGTCATAATTAATATGTGCCAACTGGTCCCCATCCCCATCCCTGCTTCACTCTTCCACCCTCAACAGCAGGAAGGCCGGGAAGCTTCGCCCCCTCACTGTGTTCCCCCGCACTTGTGTCTTTTCTCCTCTGTGTGCAGCAGAGGAGCAAGTGGCAACCAGCCTATGGTTCTGCTTGTACATGTCCATTGATGAATGGGAATAATCAACAATGGCCAGATGGAATAAAGAGCCCAGACAAAGCCAGCGTAACCTGACAGAGTGTCTACTAATGTCAGATCCAACACTAAATGCCAGCAGCAGAAAAGGTGTGTCTAGAATCTTCCCTGAGGCATTAATAGCTCTTCAGTATAAAACAGTAGTGAAAGATTGCTGAGGCTGATGTTAATAATTTGCCTGCTGTCTCGGAAGTATCCTTCATGTTCATTATCTAAGGCAGACTTAGATGTTATTTTACAAAGACCAACAAATGAAACTTTGAAGGAGTTTCCTCTTTTGGGTGGGAGGATAAACTCAACACAGTGACATTTGGCAGATAAATATCTAAGCTGAAGCTCTGCTCAAGGAGAGGTGAAAACTAAACTCCAGAACAAAGAGTAAATTTCATTCAGACCTAAACTGGCTATGAGCAATCTGCAGATAATAGGACTTAATGCTTGCCAAAAATGTGATTACTAATTTTGTAGCCACAATGTTGGACCTCATTTAGAAAAGTATTCGGTGAGCTAGGACATCATACCCATACGCAGGAAAAGGTCTGTCACCAAAACTCTCAGCACAGTCACGCACTGCTGCTAATGGGCTTAGAGGGTGAATTTTCAAGGATGCTCAGCACTAGCTTGGCTCTGGTTCCTTAGTGCAATTCCTGCTGACTGACTTCTGTTGGAGTAGAAATAAGCCAACACCAATCAACTCTTAGAAGACGTCACACATGCTCGAAGAGCAGTTCTGGCTTTACCCAGTGAAAACTGCCAACGGGGCAAATCCTGCAACATGGCAACTGAGATGTGAAAAACACAGCAATGCCACACAAGAATGGGCTGTCATACACAAATTAACAGGTAGATTTTTAGGCCTGAAGCAATTGGGATGTCCTCATAACTAGACAGTTTTCATAGACTTTGGCTCAGGAGATACCGATCCTCGGGTCCCAGCCATATGATTGAGTTGTTTAAGATGTTAACAAGTCACTGAATCATAATAATCTGAGTCTCTGTTTCAAGCCACAGCAAATAAGAGATGCTTTGGCTTTTTTTGTTCCATATTGAAAGATGGCACACAGAGAGACAATTACTGAACTTTTTCTGAGATGTCTTGTCTTAATCTAGTCCATAGAGAAAGGTGGCACACAGAAAATTATTGTTTTTTTGACCCAGAAATCCTCTTAAGCAGTAGATACGTGGCATATATTTGACAAATATTTTATATGATCCCATCAAAATACCTTTTGAAATAGGTCATAATTCCAAATGCATGGGTTGGAGTCCCTATAGCACATGAAAAACACATTTTACTGCATGGCAATCAGGACTTTGCTCAGCCAGTATCACATTTTGACACAATTTCATGCATACATCTGCAGGGAAAAGTGCATCACAGTGTAGTCCATTTCTTTCAATAATACTGTCTTTCACAGATAACCATGTCATATTGTGAAGCTCTTATTTCCCAACACTTTGCTAATATTTTTCAATTAGAGTGTTTAAAATATTTATACAAAGTCCTCATCTTTATTACAGACTCAACTATCAATTGAGAAACTTCCTTTTGCGTAGGAAAATCCTGCTAATTATGACCTGCTGGAAATCTACAGAATTTATCTGAGAAGCTTGAGAATTGGTACAAATTGGAACAGAGCAGCTGAACGTAAATGAACTGCAAGTCCTCCAAGTTCCGGCACAGCTCTTTGGTCAGACTAATTTTCTCAGCTGAGAATTGTTCCTAGATCAAAAATCCAGAGTTTGGAGCAAGCACAGCAAAAATATTACTAGCAGATAGAGAGCATCTAAATCAATGATGAGTGCCCAGCATATATGACCACCTTACAGTTAAAATATGAAAGACGGGCTTTTATTAGTTTTACAATCATGACTAATATTTTCAAGTAATGCCAAATGTTTTACAGATGTTGATAGGAGCAACTGCTGACTACAGCATGCTCCAACCCAGAACTGAACCAAACACTTTGGAGAAATCCAGATCAGAACTTTTCAGCCAGCCTTGCTGTAAAACTAATCACAAACAGCAAAACACTGTAAATAATATCAAATCAATCCAAAATCCAACATCCAATTCAAGGTTTTGAGGAATTTGCTAACTTTGCTGGAGGCTTCTTGTGAAGGGCTGAAACAATGTTCCACATCTTAAAGCAACACAGCTCAGTGAAAGTCCCGTCTTGGAGCTGCATACAGGGAAGGGAATCTTGTTAAAGTGCTGGCAAAGTATTGCTGTGATGTAATAGATGTTATGTGCTACATCAAATTATTTTGCACATCAAACATCTACTCTGTGGAAAAGATATACTGCATTCCAGTGTCTGATGATGACAATGTCTTCAATGCAAGGGAACAAAAGCTGAACACCAGTTTAAAAATCATCAAACCTTCTTGAGCTAAACTGCAAGACCAACTGGTACTGCTTCAAGAAAGGTCCTGCATCTAGGGAGGAATGACTCCATGCACCAGTACAGGTTATGGGTTGAGCTGCTGGAAAGCAGCTCTGCAGAAAGGGACTTGGGAATCCTGATGGATAACAAGTTGACTATGAGCGAGCAATGTGCCTGGTAGCCAAGAAGGCCAATGGTCTCCTGGGGTGCATTAAAAAGAGCATGGCCAGCAGGTCGAGGGACGTCATCCTGCCCCTCTGCCCTGGTGAGGCCACATCTGGAGTACTATATCCAGTGATGGGCTCCCCAGTTCAAGAAAGACAAGGAACTGCTGGAAAGACTCTCACAGAGGGCTATGAAGATGGTCAGGGGACTGAAACATCTCTCTTATGAGGAAAAGCTGAGACATCTGGGTCTGTTTAGCCTGGAGAAGGGAAGACTGAGAGGAGATCTCATCGATGCTTATAAATATCTAAAGAACAGGTGTCAAGAGGATGGGGCCAGACTCTTCAGTGGTGCCTAGCAACAGAGCAAGAGGCAACAGGATAAATGGGGATACAGTAAATTCTGTCTGAAAATAAGGAAAAACTTCTTTACTTTAAGGGTGCCAGATCACTGGAACAGGCTGCCCAGAGAAGGTGTGGATTCTCCTTCTCTGGAGATATTCAAAACCCACCTGGATGCATTCCTGTCCAGCCTGGTCTAGGTGAACTTGCTTTGGCAGGGGGGTTGGACTAGATGATCTCCAAAGGTCCCTTCTGACCCCTACTGTTCTGTGAACCTGTGGTTCTGTCAACTGAGAATAGTAAATGTGAGACTCTTGGAAGACCGATGTGATAGAAGGCAGAATGCCACTCAGTCAATCTCTGTAAACAAGACATAAGCAGGAGATATTTTCAAGTGTTGTGAACAGTCTTACTCTGACTGTCCTGTTCAGGATGTATCTCACCAGTTCCATTTGGGACAAGACTCCGGAGAGTAGCAGAGTTTATTGCAATGAAATTATTTTAAATACAAAGTCAAAAATTTCCATCTTTCCTTCTTCAAAACTGACCTCTTGAAGTTCATTGTAGTTTTATGACACATGCATACATTTTTTAAGCAATCTTTTGAGGTAATACACTTCTGATTATGGAAGTAACTTGTGAACTATGTTAGAGAAATATGATAAAACTAAAAAATAATCCATCTTCCATGTAGCACTTTTCTATGCCATTTAGATATCTGCTTTTATACATCTGTAGTTCCATTCTTTTTTTTTAGCTTATATAAAAGACTGTACTTATTTTCCTTCGGGATGGAAGAATTCTAATGCACAGTGGAAGTTCTTGCTTAAAAAGACACATACACACCTCTGATTCTTGATCCAGATTTTTGGATGTAGAAGGCTTCTTCAGAATCACTGTTTTAAACTCTCATCAATATATCATACAGTATGATTTCTACGCCTCTTGACTTTGCCACTAGTAACATTTATGACAATTTTCATATGAGGCAGCCCTAATATCAGATGCAGTCATATTTTCCATTACACAAGGGAAATAACAGGTGATAGTTGGAAAAGCCTTGACGAATATCTTGCTGGAAAGTCAAACTGTGACAATTACCAATTTTCCAGGCAAGTTCGGGAACGATCAAGAGCATAGCAGCATTCAAAAAGGATTAGAAATGTATAAGGATAATAACACAAATTATAGCAGATTAGAATGAAAAAAAAGATATAGAAGCAGTCATGTATAAACTCATGAAATGTTTTGGCCTGCAGACTCTTAGGCTCAGTGGCTTGTTGGTGCTCCAAGAACCACTGTACGGCTCAGGCCACACGCTCTAGGGCTGAGACTTTGGTCTGGAAAGAACCTCCTGTCTCAAATGTTTTTTCTGTAACCATCCATTATGCGTGTTTCTTGGGCCTAGGACATCTTGTCACCCTCAAAAACAAGGTAGTGGAGGCAGCACGCCAGGTCATGAATAAAATTTGGCAGTGCTGAAGGCAACAGTTTGTAACAAGAAGCAACAAATTACCGAGCTTCCTGGGTGTGTGGAGGAGGAGATCCTCTTTAAGCTTGCCCAGCTAACTGCCCTTCTGGGGAAAGGACAAGATTTCAAGGACAGGAGAAGCTCGGTAAGACCAGGGGAGCCAACCTCTCCAGTCTTGCTCTCTGAAAAGTGATCTTACGTTACAGAAACCATTACATTCAAACCAGAATTTCCTGGGACTGGTGAAATTCTGCTTTGCCAACTGGGCCAAAAAACGATAAACTGGCTTTGCTGGGACACGACAAAATCACAGATTTGCGTGCTGCATGTATCTAAGAAACTGAAGATGACATCAGCATATGTTAACCTGTGGGACAGCTTTCGTTTCTCAGAGAAACTGTGGGATTCATTTATATGATGTTTAAATGCATCTACAATAAAAATGGAGCACTACTGTCATCTTCAGTGAAGGGGGAGTCTCCTTTTTCCAGTTCTCTTACAGTTCTGGGATGAGAAATCCAAGAATCCTTGCAGAAAAGGAATGTTTCATTGTTGTTGTTGCTTTTTATGGGAACCCCGAGTCATTCAGTGAAATTCTGCTGCTGGATAAAAGCAGTTTAAAAGTTTTAAATGTGAAGTCCTTTGTTGCAACAGTTCAGAGTTTACTTTTTATGTTATTTCTTTGCTCTAGACTCTTATTTATGATAATGAAAGGCAGCTGGATAAATGGGTATTTTATCACATATTCGCATAATTAATATTTATGTACATTAAATGGAAATGGCATGGAAGAGAGTATGGAATTACGTAGCAATTTGGAACCCTGTAATACTGTATCTTATTATGCTTTAAAAAATATGTGGGGTTTGTTGATCCTGCAGAAGATGACAGGCTTTATTTATCTTAGAAAAAGTACAGTACATCCTGGTAGCATCTGCTAGGTCATCTTGTTCACTTCGTGCTACTCCATTAAGATGGCCTCATCCTGTTTGGGGAGACACAGGAGACAGGAAGAGGCATTTAAGACTCTGTGCCCTTTTTCTCATTTTTGAAGGTTGTTAGCTGTGATAGAAGCACTTGTTTTCTAAAAACAGGAATGAGAGTAGCTCTTTGTGTGCATTGCTTGAGTCCACACCCACGCGTTTAATTTATCAAATGCACATCCTACAGTCATCTCCTCAGTTAAATATTACAGGCAAACTAAAATAATTCTGCTGGATAAGAGAACCACTATGCTGCTAGTCATCTAGCCAACGTACATGTGTATGTACATATACTTGTATGTGTGTCTCTCTCTATAAGTGTGTCAGAGAGAAGCGAACCTTGAATGTAGTATTCTGCCATACAAGAGGAGCTGCAAGGAGGTTGCTCTGTGGACTCTCAAAATAGTGGGATACTTTGCAGACATATAAACAACTTTGATTTTCATGGAAAAGAGAGCAAGAAAACAGCAAGAATGGTTTCCACAGTGTAAAGACTATAAAGTCTTGAATTGCTATGTTGCCACAAGCAACATCAGCAGATGGTAGTCCACATGAAGTTATCCTGTCTAGGACTCAGAAAACAGAGTCCTCCTCCCCTCTCCCTTGGGCTCCTTGGTGTTATCTCACAGGGGATATTCACCTGTGCTGCTGTTCCCCCTGCTTTTGTCCAGTGCTCTGCTCCCTCCCACATTTACCCTTTTTTTTTACTCTCCAGCAAACGGCTGGATAAGGGAGCATGATAGATACTGTTACTGTGATCGTTGCCATTGCTCGTAAGTGACTGCCCATAACTGCATTTGCAGCCTCATGGTGTATTTACTCTTCTTTTCATAGGTGATTTTGGCCCCTTTTCCCTTAAACTCTATGCGGTAATAGCTGCAATTTTTGTACAACAGTCCTGTGCTGGTCAGGAAATTTTACACACTAGTAACTGACGGCAGTTATTCCCTAAATACAGCTGCCTCTGATGTGGAAGGCAATAACCTTTAGGAGGACCAGAAGAGAGCCTGCTTGTCCTTGCAGCAAGCAGAGAAAGTATGACAGAGTTTTAGGTAAGTGGGATATAATTAGCCATGTTGGAATTTGACCAGGATATCAGGGTTAACACCCCTGCTCCTGTGAGAAGTGCCTTGGGAGTTCCTCAGAAGCAGGCAGCCGGGACCTCTTGTTTTCATCACATTCCAGGCACTACATGACAGCTACCCAAATACGCTTTGTCTTAATGAAACAGAAAAGTGCATATGATACTTACAATTTGGAACTGAGGTCCCTGGAACCGACCTAGTCCCAGAATGGATGAATTCAGATTTTATGAAATATTCAGAGTGAAAGAGTGTGTAATTTAGTTCCGGTTAGCTATTGGGAAATAGTAACTACAAAATCAGTCACTGGAAAAGCTGAGGAGCCCGTAGGTTTCCTGAACAGCTGGATCTGCTTGTAGTTGACTGATAGGTCTTTTCTTGGGCATTTCTTGTGTATGGCTTTTATGCATCACCTGCACAACTCAGCTTGGAAAGAGCTCTGGTCACAGGCATTACACAGCACTCCACACATCATACTGCACGTGGAGATAGCTGCACAGACAGGAGTCCCTGTACTTTACAGCACCCAAGAAGACTTGCCCAGGCCCTGCCCCTGCATGTGTCTTGCAACTACTTATGTTTTTATCTTACATGAGCTGCTCTAGCTCTTCCACTATCAGGTGGTCACCTTCCTGATGTCTTTTCTAGCCCCAGGTTTTTATTACTTTCCTATGAGTCATGCATACCAAGGATCGATACAGCTCTGCCCTACTCAGGGAGACTAAGGGGCTAAATAGCTGCTGGTGGTAGGAGGAATGAAGCTTCTTTAATTGCTCCAGTACATTTCTGCTTGCTACCAGCAACTACTACTTTATGGAAAAGCAACTAAGAATTTTGCAGCAATTAGTGTATGGACAGAAAGATTTGTTTTATACCCATGTTTTCTGTAACTCACAATTATTAAATCAGGTGAACTGTATTCACCTAAGTTCAAATTAGTACATTTGTCACCAGAAATTTCCAAACAAATAGTTATTCCCCCACTAACAAGTATGAGCACTGGTAGAGTTTAGATCTTTCTATTTTATATATTTCCATATGTGGAATTTCTCTCCCAACAACATATTCTCTCCTGTGTGATGAAAATGTGTTACATGTAATCATATTCCAAGTCAATGCGATTACTGCAAATTACTGCACTCTGAAAACTGACATTAAAAATTACCTCCCCATCTTTATTAGCTCACTTTTTCTCGGTCAAGTATGTTTGGCTTACAAGAAAAATAATACTTTTTATTCTGACCTCAGGCTTCCCAAATTCAAACAGAGCTATGGGTCAATAGCTGAATAAGAAAAGGATTGACAGACTAATTCAGATCCTTTTTGACACCTCAGCATCTTTGAATTATTGCTTACGTCAGGCACTGGTTATGCCTGACAGTGAAAGGCTGGGAACAAGCACATGGTTCAGAGAATGATCTGTGTGCAGGAATTCAGATAGCCTGGTAGCTCTGCTCTGCTCCACATGCAATGAAAATGGAACATAACGGGTTTTTTTACCACTAAACTTAAAGCAGTAAAGTAAGAAAAAAGTCAGCCAATGTAATAAGTCAGAAATGTCTTATATTCACTTTACATAGCAGAGTGAATATGAAACTTTTTTTTGGTGTTTTGTGTCAAAAAAAATTTTTGAGACTAACTGTAGGCAGTACATGCCAGGGCAATTGATTTTGCTACATGGTTATTAAAAAATACTACTACCACAACTACCTGGCTAGAAAGGACTACACAGAAGCCCTTCTCTCTGGAGGCTTTAGGCAACAGCAGAAGTCAGGGACCCCACATGGACTTCTGTGTCACCACGAACCTGCCATGGCCCCCTCCAGGTGGTAGGAACTCAAGAGTGAAACTAAACTGCAGCTTCACTGGTCTGCCCAGGTCCTGCGGGAGGATATGCATTCAGCAGAAAAAGGAAATTCTCTCCTTTTCAGCTCCACAGCACTTCTTAGGAACTGTTTATAGAGCTGAGTAGGTAGGTTTTGGTCTTAAAAATCATCATTGACCACCAAGATGCAGAGCAAAAAAAAGATAGCTGTAAAATTGCAGAGCCAAGACATGACTCATAACAACCTGCAGCAGCAGCTGGGCTCCCTTTGGAGACAGCCCTTGATGTTTCTGAGCTGGACCCCCTTTTCAGAGCATGAAGGGGTACATGTGGCTGCTGCTGCAGTGCAACCACAGCCCTAAGCCCCCAGGGCTGGGGGACCTTCACAAAAGCTGCAAGAAGGGACTTCCTACTCCATCCTCTAACTGTGGGACACTGGGAGCTGATTCGGTGACTACAGAGAGAAACGTTTGCACTGGGGTTAAGAGAAAGAGTAATTAAGAAGTAATATCAAAACAAACGGGAACAAATGAGGAGCTGAGAAAGAGCAGCACTTAGTGAGGTGGAGGAGGTGGTGGTCAGTCCCACACTGCTGGCTCAGTTGCTGCTTTATGTCATGGGCAGGTCTTGGTGCCTCTTCAGACTCAGTGGCCTTGAACAGGGGTCACAAGTGTAGGGACTACTGCTGCCAGGCAGATATCCAGGCTGAATGAAGATATCTGATGGATTCACAGTGGTAGAGCAGTGACATGTTGGTATGGTGACCACCACTCACCTGGGGGTTTGATGCAACTTAGCAAACATACAGCTTGGCCACCATCATTGCTGCTGGAGGGGTGCCACAGCTGTACCTCCTTGCACTGGCAAATTCAGCTGTCTCTTGGGCAACCAGGGGGTGGCAAAGCTCTCCAGCCTGGCTGGAAATGGGTGGGTGGCAACCCTCAAAGTAGACCGTATAAATGGTGTGATATAGGGACCATGTTTTCTATTCTGTTTGCATAGCAACCAGCACATTGCTTTCACTCAATAAATATTAGCTAACACAAGCTGTTTTGGTCTCCCATCAGGGCTCTTTGTGGACATTTTAATTTCTTCATTCTGCATCCTTTTAAGAGCAATTGACAGAAAGCTGTAAGTAGGAGGGCCTGGGGTGGGCACTGGGCAGAGAACAGGAGTGCCACAACACTAGTCCATGGTCTCTGTCGTAGCCCAAAGCAACTCAGTGTAACTCCATATCAACTTCCACTTGTGCAAAGTGGGGATAATACTCACTTGCCCCTTCCTAGGGGAATAATCAGTTTCTTTGCACTGTGCTAGGAAAATCTAAAAATGCTTCCTGAGCATAATGACATTTCTTCCCTGGAAATCCCCAGAATGATACATTTAAAAATGACAGCACAACAACAAAAAAAGTACTGACTTGGTCTGTGTGCTCTTAGATGAGCTGTAACAGGAGGGTTCACCACTGATGATATTATCACAGCCCAGGTAATTGGCAAGGGAAGGGCAAACAGGTAAAATACACAGGGTGGCATTTTTATGGGTTCTTGAGTTAAGTGGAGTACCTTGGTTGACAGGACTTCTTTTCTCTCCACGAGGAATATTGTGACGGGGGATTTTGCTCCCTGATTTTTCTATGTCAAACTTTTGTTGAAAATTCACTAATTTGAAATAGGTCTTAGACAACCTGTGCAAGTAACAAAGCCAAATGGCATCTACTCACAGATGATATTCTGAATTTTGGAAAGCTAGTTCTGGTTTAAGGTTTAGCGTTTGGGGTTAAAGACAGTACTGTATGACTTAAAAGATTTAAGAATTATACTTTAGGCAGTCATGCTATAATAAGCTTTAGATCAACAGTTCATATAGCATCATGGGATTCTCAGCCGCCCAAGAGAAAGAGTCCTAATATACTGTAACCTACAACTTTCCCCTTGAAATGTCTTAGTTCTATGAAGCAATAAACCAGTCTGGACTAAGTTACTGAAGGTCTTTGAAGTACTGGAAGACCCATAAATAAGGTGAGTACTTTGGAAGGGGGGGCTCATTTTGTGGTGTACATATACAACTATTTCATAGTCAAGTTGATTTGTAGCTGCCTGTAAGTTAGTTTCCTGGGAGCAATAAATCTTAATTCAAGCAAAACTAGAATGTCACCAGTATTTATTTCGTGCATTTTTTACCCCATCAGGAAAAAAAAAGTCAGCATTCATGTAAACTGTTCTATGCCCAACTTGCAGCTCTGTGTTAAAATTACAGTTCGTAGTATGAAATTTTTATAAATCTAAATTGTAAACATTGGGTAACAGATGTACCATTGCATGGCCAAAAAAGAGTGGTAACTGTCACTGGAGAAATAAAACTGAGTTATTGTTTCCAGTTTCAAAAGAACAGCAACAAGTCTAAAAAACTATATGTGATCTTTGTCCTTTTTTCCCCTCAGACACCTGCACTCATCTAATGTTTCACTGAGCCCTGAAAAATAAATGCATAGCTTCAGTCTCCTAATCCATGTGGCTCCAGAGACCACTGTTACATGAGAACTTAAACTGATGATGCTGAGCGTCCTAGGGGCAGCTTAATCTTTTTTAATTCAAATCAACTGAGTCCCATGTGGCGCTAGGATGATACTCTATATGCTGCAATCAGACTGACCTAGACTTCTTGTGCTCTAAATGATTAATGAAACTGCCTCCTAGTTTGTTTCTATGGTGATCTGAAACTTGACACGATGTAGGAATCTGCCATTCACGCTGAATGAGTCAAGGAGGAGGTAGCCCAGGAACAAAACTCCATCAGTTGTACAGAGAAGGCTGAATTTTAAGTCATTAGTCTCCTTGTACTTGGGTTGTTGACTGTTGAAAATAAGTGTGAGATGAAATATCCTCGTTAATATAGCTTTAATTGGGTAGTTTACTAGACAATTGTTTCAATATTAGCAAAATGGGTTACTCTGAAAACTGCTTTGTGTGGGATAATGCCATAGCAGTAATTGCAGAGGGTTTACAGCTCCCTATAAAGAAGCAAGTCAAACTGTGAGAGCTCTGAAATGCCCTTAAATACTGTAAACAATGTTCCAAAAAAACCCAAATCTTAGGAAAGAAAATCTATGCTGAGGTTTTATTGAGTCCATGAAGACAATTTCAGGATTCTTGTGTCTTTGCATTTGGTACTGCTGTTTGAAATACACTGAGAATTAATTCACTATGGTGTTTTGAGGCTTTCAGTGCCAATAAGTGCCTTTGACTTCTGTTTCCAGAGGGACCACGTTACCAAACTTTTAAATATTTTAGATAGTGCCTGAACTACTGATGAGTATCTGCAGTCATGCTTAGGTCTATCTATAGTGCTAAGGCAAAAGACATGAAAGAACATCAGTAAATTAGCTCAGCTACCTCACCAGCCACAACACCATGAAGCCCAGCTCACCTCAGGGCTTTGAACAAGCCTGAATTTTTACTCAGTGTCTAGACCCAGTGCTGCATCCGATGCTGGATGCCAAGAGACTGTTGCTAAGCTTTAGGCAGTGCTGGCTTTAGCTAGTTACTAAGGTTGACTTGGTTGTGCTGCTGCTGTAGCCAGACTGCCTTTAGAGCAAGCCTCAACTTTCCTCCTTCATCTTCACAGGCAAACACATTTGAGTTCTTGTTGAGTCAAACCTCAATGACCGACTAAATATGTATAAAAGCAAGTACATGTCAGGTTTTTCTGAAGGTAGTGAGAGCAGTGGAGTCCTACAAACTCTAAGACAATTTGCTGGTGCTCTTTCTGTCTCTGTCACTTAACATTGTGTTTATTGCCTCCCTTCCTAGCTCCTGACCACTGAGCACACCGCTGCTTTTTGTTCTTTCACCAAAGCTGGTCTCCCCGCCAGCACAGGGAGAGATGCTGCTTTTTTCCTTTCCGTGTCCGTTTAAAGGGAACAGTGTTGTGCTGTGTATTTGCCTCTGGTGAGGCTATCCCTGTACTGATCTCACTGCATCTCTCAACAGCTTTTCAGGAGGGCAGAGCACACCCAAATCATCTCATCACTTCATCTGGAATCAATCACTGTAGGTCCACCAATGTCAAGAAAACTATGCTCATTTGCATCAGCACGTGACCTGGTCCTATCTCCCTGTGATCTTTAGATCAACAGTGCTCCCGTTGGGATTCATGATCTCAGAGGAGTCTAAACCCACTTTCTAATGTATTTAACCAGTGCCTGCCATTTTTCTTTCCTATCATAAAACGTGTTGTGGCTGCTGACCCAAATTCATAACAACTCACATTCTTTTGATATGGATCTGGGACATTTTTCTTAATCTTGCACCCTGTATTCAGAGAGTTTAAGAATCCAGATTTAGCAGATTGTATAATTGATATTATAGTTCTCAGTAAATCAGGTAACTTTGCGGATATAAAAATACTTAATGTCCAGGATTTTGAAATGAATCTGAAGTACTTAGAATTTTCAAATGCGGCTCAATTGACATTGCCCCCCGTATTTCTCCAACTGCCTTTGAAGATCCTAGTTTATGTTATTTGCCAAATGAAGGCATAATGGCATGATGATTTGCATTTTTTCCCAGGCCTTACTTCCTGGGATCACACAATACTGTAAGAACTTCAACTTGTATTTTTAAAAGAAAAGGCAGAGAGAAATGGAAATCCTTTAGGATTTCCTAAACAACAAAATCTATTCTGCTACACCCAGATTCCATTTTTAAGGCAATCCCCTATTTGAGGGAAGAGTTTGAACTAGTTTTGATTAGCAATGCCAAATCTATAAGTAGATGTCTCACCGAGATTCTCAGAAGTATTATTGGAAAAATAAGTCTTTTTCCTTGGAAAAAAAAAAGAGTTTCGTTTATTTTTTCATAAGAGCCGGGGAGAAAAGGACTTCAAACAGAATAAAAACGTCTTGCTGACCATGTTCTTGTGATGCTTGTTCAGGAAAAGGCTCCCTTTCTGGGTTTTCACATCCTAGGCCTCCAGGTTCAGTTTATTTTGCCAGAGCTGCTTCACTTCAATAGAAACAGATAAGTATTTATCAGACTAATGGGAAAAGGACAATACAGCTTTCTTCTCAGGGCACTCAGCTGGGGTGCAGGAGATCCAGGTTCAAATTGTTACTTCAAACCATATGGGCAAAATTCCTGCAATCCATGTTTGCAGAGCAACCCTTTTCAGGTGAAGGTACACTGACTAGAGTGACCACAGCCCCTGTCTCTTTTATGGATAAAACCACCCAGTGAGAAACTGGGCAAGAATTATTTAGACTCATCTGAGTTTTGGAGGTGAGCCTGCATGACAGACCTTCATGTCCCTCCACCATCACCACTTCCAGGGAAGAAGCACCCTTCCTTAGAGGGTGAATAAAACACAATGCCAATTTCTAGGTGTATGTGTCCTTTTAAAGCAATGAAATGAAACCTGAGCCTTTCGGGGAAAAAAGGAAAAACATGTTTATATGCGTGAGCAGCAGAGTCACCTCACTAAGGTTCCTCTTAGGGCAACCAGGTGGATTTAATGCCACCTATCAAAAGCCACACAGACAAAAACTTTTCATTCTCTGAATTCAAGCCCTGTGCTTGTTTTGGAAGAAAATTGCATTGATCAACTTAACTGTGGGACTATTCTCGCAAGTGGGAGGAACGTTCTTGGGAAGCAAAAGCTTTACAGCCTCTCAGGAAGGAGGACGTTCTTTCTCCGGGTGATCACTTCACAACAGAGTGAGAGTCTTGAGCTCTCTGCTACCATTTGAAGACTTTTCTAGGAGGCTTCTGTGCCTGTGGTTGAAGAAAATAAAGTTCTGTCACTCACATTATGAACTGAAAAACACCTGTTTCCAGTTCAGGGAGACCAATGCCTGGATGTAGGCATGGAGAATGAGGCCCAGAGTTATGGCAATGATGCCAATGACCCCACAAGTCTTCATGAGAGAGATCTCTCTTGAGACATCCCTCAATATTGCCACAGTCATTGAATTCAGGGTTTTTTTTTTGCATAGCTCATGGCATTGATTAGGGCTCTGGGCCACTACTGGAATGACAGTAGAAATGAGTATTTTTAAATTATTATTACAATGGCTCCAGTAATATTTGTCTTTGGACAGGGACAGTTTCCATTATTCTAGTGTTTCTTCTTACATCTTCTGGACACTGTGTATGTGGAAGGGAAGGGTGAGTACTCATTTTTGGAGGAAAGACGTGACAAGTGATGAGTTATTACACTCTGGAGGCACCAGTTTGAAATCACTCACAATTGGGATATACCTAAAATACTGTAAATCTTCTGAGAAACCAGTAGTCTCATGCAAGTACAGAAGTCGGCAGTCTGGTTAGGAAGAAGCATCTCACATGCCTTTTTTTTTATACAGTGCCCGGCACCCTGCTTACATCTCCTGCCTGTTTCTGTTGGCAGCTGAGGGATAGCCCTTGCTAGCACTTGGATTTACAGAGCAGCATGTGGATTTACAGTGACTAATTATTTGAATACGAATCAACAATGCAACACTGTGGCAAAACAAGGCAAATGCTCTGCATTGAGTCACATTAATAAGAATGTCACGCGTAAAAGAAATGAGGTAATTATTCTGCTCTACTTCACTTGATAAGCCTCAGTTGGAGCACTGCATGCTGTTGTGAACACCACATTAAAAAAAGAAATACATACTAATTGGAGAACTCAGAAGAGAACAACAAAATGAGAAATGATTTGGAAAATAGCCCTTATGTGTATGATTGTTCATAAACACATGAAGTGTTATTAAAAAAGGAGTAATTATTCTTATTATCTTAATTCTACACTAATATATTGATTGAATACAGAAGAAATTGAAGTGGGCAATGCCAGGAACAGCATAGGTTACAGGCTGAAGTGTCATCTAGAAACACTACTTTCAGAGCAAAAGGCCAAAGAACGTCTTGGCACCACCATCTGTGGAAATGACCCAGACTATCCTGGACAGTAAAACTGATTAGGGGACAATTGATTTAATTCCCCAAATGTTTCTGAGGTTTCCAAATTTAGCTTCATGCCAAATCAGAAAATGTCTACATTCTCTGTAAAGAAAAATGCTAAGAAAACAGCACACTAACTAAAACATTTTAGTTTGACAAAATGTGTTTACAATGTAATTATTTTCTATTCCATGTTGTAATTAAAATATCCTAGCTGAAAAGTAATTTGGAAAGGAAAAAATCAGAGCACTTTATCCTTAAGGTGACTAAATTGAATTTATCAACAATATCCTCAAATGTGGAAAGAAGATTTAAGAAGAAATAAAAATATAGCAGCGTTATGTTGTAAAATAATTTTAAATTTCAGTAGAATTTTATTTTTAAATTGAACTAATGATTTATTTTATTTTATTTATTTATTTTACTTTATTTTATTTTTTTAATCTAACTTTGAGAGTCACGTGTTCAACAGGGAAGATTTAGGAAAGATACCTTGCAGTTTGAGACTTGTAAAGTTACAGCACAGCAAGGGAAAGAAAGGAAGGCCTCAGAGGGCTGCTCTTGAAATCAGAAGGCATTTTCGAAGAAGGTACTATTTGCTCCTTTCAGTTTTTAACTATGAGTTTCTAGCATGCATAAAATACCTGAGAACGCACGCAGATTTAAAATTTGTGCAGTACTATGGATCAAATAAGAGTTGCTTAACATATGTCAGTATTAGTTTTCAGTAGTAAAACTTTGTAATTTAATGTCTCATTATGTCTTTTTACTTTTGTGTGGAAAAAACCTGTTTTTTAGAAATGCCCACTCTAGGCTACTAGGTAAAACAATGGGAGGGTCAGTATATCTGTATAATATGTATAGTGGTGCTGTCTTTTGTCCCTCACGTTTAAGCTGCCTCTTCTTGTTTCCAGGTTGCTGCATTAGCAAATTGCCCGGCAGTTCTCCAAGCATGGCACTCAACCTCTGCAGCCCTGGGGATATCAGTAACACAAAGATTGCCCCTTGTGAGCGGCAGTGACCTGCGCCCTACGGCTCTATCTATCACATGGAAACGCGCTGCCCCACGATTGTCACTTTTCACAGCTCCATCTCAATATCTCTTTTCAGGTTTCCTGCAGTCTGACGATGTCAGTTATGACATTTCGCACAATTTTTCTTCTCTATGTGTGAAATTACATATCCAAGAGCTGTGAAAAGAGAATCAGCAGGTTCCCGGTGTTGTTTCTCTGTGAGGAAGGAGAATTAACCACCATATAGGAAAGCAGGCAAGGGCAATTGCTCCAGATTAAAAAAAAAAAAATAAAAAAAAAATCTGTGAATATTTGTTCACATTTTTAAACACATCTGATATGGTTTGGTTCAAACCATTTGTCCTCTCAGACAGAAAATATCTCAGACACTACTTATGTTAAGCAAATTTTAAAAGATATTACCAGAGATTAAGTCCTACATTCTAAATTTTAAGCATTTGTACTGGAAAGATGATTCTAAAAATAATGCTTAGCCAGTCAATTTTAAATTTTGATTACTGCTTACTGACAACCTACAGACTAAAAATTATTTGTCTAATAGTTTCACAGGAGTACTAAGATAATATGGCAGGTTTATAAACAGCTCACAAAAAAGAGAAGAAATGTATTTACAGACAACTATTTTCTTATTCCTTCTGCACAGCAAGAGTAAAGTTGGTACATGCTGTAGACTCAGATCCATGGCTTTTTGTCCTAAATGTCACTAACTTAGGAAAAAGACAATAATTTATTCACCAAAATACAACCAACCCATTTTCAGTAAGTTCCAAGAACACCTTACCTTGCACAATTATTTCTCCTGATGTGAGAGAGGGGTCAGGCGAGTGGTCTGAGCATAGTGTGGGAACATGGAATCCCTCGTCGTGTCCTACACCTACTTTCTTTTCCTCTTTGCTCCCAAACTGGAAAGTGATCATGGAAACTGGGAGTCAACTGATGCTGGACTAACTAAGCAAAAGTGGAGTCCATGAGGTTAAGCCCTTTGTACCAAAGCATCAGCACAGCTAACAGCACTGGAGTTAAGTAGGTGTGTGTAGTGCATGCATACATTTTCTCCCATACTTCCTTTTTACAAAAAAACAACCCAACCAAATCAACGAAGACAAGGAACATCAACATAAGCAAATACAATTTACAGTTAAGCACAGAGATGAAGCAAGGAATCACTCAAAAAACTTCCTGCTTGTAAAGCAACAACCAAATACCCACTTATGAGGGCATTCTCATGGCATCTACCCCAAATGCTGACACAGAAACAGCAAAGTGCTTTGTATATTCATTTTGCTCTTGTTACTGCAACTGAATGATTGGAAAACAAGGACAAGAGGCAGCTTCCTACTGCCTGCAAGCACTTGTTCTGCAAGTTTGTCTGAACATCTGAAGAAAGAAAACATTTGCCCACAAAGGAGTACAGTGGAAATGGGGTGCTGAGGGGCTGCTGAAGCCCCATCTGTGCTGTATCAAGCAAGCGAGGCCATTGACAAAAGCAAGTGCCACATGGTGACATTTTTTCCCAATACTTTAAATAATTATTTCCTATTAATGTACATTTGATTTTGTAAGAGGTTTAAAATTGTATGTGTTGCTAGTGATTTTTCACTTCTTTGCCCATTTCCTTAGCAGTCCCTGTCTGGTTATCATAACCAGTCACTAACACAATGTTTTCATGGCCAAATTATGCTCTACTTTGCATCAAACTTCAAGAAGTTTTTAATTACGAAAAACTGGATATGTAATTTAGACCTTCCCCAAGTGCCTTTTTGTGTATGTTACCAGGACTTATGTACCAGATCAAAATAGGTCTTGCTGTCCTTGGCAGTGATCTGTGGGCTATATTTTTACATGGATAAACTGTTCTTGTACAGTTTCTCCAGTCCACAAACATGAACAGTCTCTCCTTTAATATTAGGCACAAAAGTAATCTCTGATACTACCTGATCTTCAACAAAGTATCGTGGTTACGGAGTTAAGATATTGTGTGCTTCCTAACAGTTTATGTCCATATCTTAGAAAGTGGTCAAGAAGGTTTTTATTATAGTTAGCTATTTTTTACATGTTAACAAACAAACTCAATGGAGGTTTCCTATTATACTGTGGGTTTTTTTTCTAAAGGTAACTGAGGAGTAAAGCAGAACTGCAAGATGATGGGTCTCCTTCCAAAATGTTTGCAGGGTGAACAAGAACTGTGTAAGTTACTGCGCAGTGACCCTAAGTGTTCAAATGCCACAGGCAGCACTTGAAATATCTCTAGAAAAAAAGAGATATTTTAAACTCCAGGAGTCCATTCTGGTTACAGATTACCTGGCACAATGTGGTAGTAGATTTTCATGATGGGTCTCAAGATTTGGACTTTCAAACTCACTTTAGCCAGGGTTTGTATCTAATAGTCAGTCTGAAAAGGAAAGGTTTATGTCAGCCCTATTTTCTGGCATATCCTGGTCATCGTTGTATTTTCCTTTTGCCCTTTGAAAATAAGGCAATTCTAAGTTTTAATTTTGTGTCTATTCAGCTTTATACATGGGTGTCCAGCATGGAAAGGCTATTCTGTATAAACACTAATGTTTCATTTTTTAAATGTGAGCGTATATGAACTTTTACTTGCAGACTACCTTGCTTCTGTGCTGTGTAGGATCAAACTACTTGGCAGGGCAGCAAATTTGATTTGCATTAGGAAGGGATATTAGGCATATAGGATTTCACAGTTCATTTTATATCCTAATCGTCAGAAGCCTTTATTTGGGGTCTGAAGCAGAGGGATTTGCTGCTCACAAAATCAGTGTATCCAATATCAAAATATTTCAAAAAGTTAATTTTTTTTCATCTCTCCAAAGCCAGTTAATGAAAGGTGCAATTCTCGTGAACAGCCTTTGGTCACAAAACTCTCTGAGCCCTCTTTAGTTTCATTAGGAGTGAATTAATGTAATGTTAGATGCTGCCATTTAAGGGTCACTGCACTCCTATACATTGCAATAGAATGGATACCCATTAAAAATATTATAAGGCTAATCCTGCAAAGGGTGAATCAGAAGCTGAGGATGCTCAGCTCTCCTTAGGGGCTACAGATTTCGACACAGATCTCTAATGACCCAGCTCTGCTCTTCTGATACTCATGCTCTCCGTACCGTTGTGACTGCTCCTTGTTCCAGACTCCCTAGGAGCCTTCAGGGGGGCAGGTGAACCCATATTCATTTCCACTGAAGTAAAGAAGACTAGTCTCAGAAAAAAACTCTGTTACTGTGACAGTTAGTCAAACGAGGTGAGGGGACGTCCTCTTTTTCCCTTGTTGAGGGAATTCAGAAGGGAGGTGGTTTGGAGACTCTGTGAGACAGAACTGTTGGCATTTTTCCTTATGGTTACAAAAACCCGGGAAAGAAAATGAGCAAAGAGTTTCTTGGATGAGATTAGTCTGTCATGGTAACAGTGTTTATTTTACTGACCTAAATCTCAATTCTCCCACCTCTTCTCTCTACAGCTGTGGGACATTATTGGCATCTCTTTCTTCATTAATACTATTCCAAAGTAAAATAGCTCTAATGTTGCTAATTTTTGCAACTGAGTGTGTCTAAGCCAGAGATGCTGCACCACTGGGAGAGGACAGTTTGGTCTTCTGGTGCAACCCACACAACTCTTGGCTCAGCAAGGACTTTAAATGTTATGCTCCCACACTGGGCTTGAGGTGCCGCAGATCTTAAGGTGATGCAGAGGATGACAATTATACGGTTCCAAGCCTGCTTTTCTGCCCGCTTTAGTAGTGTCTCCACTGTGGCTGCTGAGCTCATCCAGTCCTCAGAGACCTTGAATGTTCCACTGAGGGATGTGTAAAAGTCGCTAGAAAGTATGCTCTATTTTTATTAAGAAAATGCAAGAGCTTCAATCATATGTCTGTGCTGGTGCTCTGCTCACGTATTACTCACCCAGCGTGGACTCAGCATTTCAGGGTGCTCAGGCTGTCTTCTGACTGCTGCTGCTGGCTTCCTGCGTAACAAAACCCCCTTTATTGTTCAGACCTCCTCTCCAGGACCCATGAAACTGAACCTCTGGGTCCAATGATTAGTTTCCTTTTAAACCATGCACAAAAGCAGCAAGGAGAAGCTGAGAGTTGGATGCCAACCTGAGAGTCAGCACGGACCTGCAGTAAGGTCACGGGCAAGACACTTCATTATTCAGTTTTTCTATTTGTGCCAATTTCCTTTTGAAGTCTGAAGACCGTGACTGAAAAATGAGTGCAGTCATCAGACCTAAGTATCACCTTTAATAAAATCCTAACTCGGAAGAAAATCACTAAGATTTAATTAATATCCATACTTGGGCACACACCTACAGAAAGTTATTAACATTGTAATTATAATAATCTCAATTTGTGTTTTAAAATGACATAATAATAAAATTTGATTGTTATGACTCAGTTGTTAATCACAGTCCATTTGTGATTAATTTTAACCATCATATGTCTTTATATAGCCATTTAATAGGACAGGATAGTATTAATAGCAAATAATAAATACATTTAAAGCTGCTTTAAATTGTTTAAATTTTTAATTGTTTAAATACAATTTAAAACTTATTTGTTAGTTCCAAAGAACACCGTATAGTAGAAAACATTTATCTACTTATTATATGTTATTTTTCTGATGGTTTTCAGATAGTTCTCTATACCTTTGGCACAGTTTATGTCTCTAAACTTCTCAAGACATTTTGGTGTACATGATCAAGAGAAATGAGTCCATGAATCCAAAATGAGCCTGTTCGCCAGTTTCCAAATGATGCCTACATTGGAAGCCACGGCCCTTTGGGACCTCTTGCTATGGACAGTACTATTGATCAGCTCCAATTTTAAAAAGAAATATCTGCACAGCCTGCTTCAAGGCAGGATAACATTTCAGGTCAAGAGCCAGAGATCACTACCAATAATTCAGTCTCCAGCCATGAGCTCACAGTTCTAAACCACTGGTGATATCGCGGTACAGTAAGGGAGGTCAGACTCCTGGTCTTCATCAGTACCTTTTCTTTTACGCTTTCAGTCCCACCCTCTCCTCTCACTTCTCTAAGCAGTGTGTCACCCCTTACACTCATTCCTGCCTCTCAGAGTTCACCAGCAGAATAAACTGAGGAGAACAGATACCGCACATTAATTTAGACAGAAAGTCAAAAAGCTCCATGAACAGCCTGACCTATTTTATCTCTGAAAGTTGTCAGAGATTTGAAATTATTGTTAATAAAGTGAAACATAATAGTCCAGTGACTATCTTTAAATCTAGAGGACAGTACCAGACAACTGTGCAAAACACGAGCCATCAGGACACATAAATCCTCTTCAATATTTCATTACCACAGCTTGTGTCCAGCTAATTTTCCCAGGTTTCAGCCAGCACTTGAAATGAATTAGTGACAACTGGCAGAGGAAGCACATGTCAGCTGCGTGTGCTTCATGGATGTTAAGTATGTATTTACTTTTCAGAAATCCCTGTGATTTTGGGACCAGTGCTCACACACTTGGACTTCAATCCATGCCTCCTTGCTCTGCTGCTTCAGGGAAGGTAAAGGGCTATTTGGCAGTAGTTTCTGAGCAATTTACAAACTTAATAGTTGTGTGTATCAAATAAAGCACCTACTGTAAAGCAAACTCCAATAATATGCATCTTGTTTGCTTAGGTCTAAAATTAATAACTGCTGTTAGCACAAATAAATAGAATTAATATGTCATCAGTGTGCTTTTGCTTAGTCTAATTTGTGTGATCTGCTCCACACCATGCAATACAAACATTCTTCCCAATATTGCAGTCATAAATTTGGGATGAAAATGGTATAAGAGAAAAATCAACCCACTATTCTTTTGATTTTGGTTAAAATGTTCTTCAGGAAAAAGTCAATCTATTTAAGGTAGTAAAGAAACACTCTTCTTTACCTCAAGCACTTCACAGGCTTTCCTCTAAAGTCCTGGAGATTTGAGAATAGTCTGGATTAACTCATAGGTAGGGTTCAGTGGGGTGCAGAAACTATTCATTTTTGGTGAAACATGCTGCGTGGTGTACATCCATTCACCCATCAAAGCTGAAGGTCCCAATGCAGAACTAGATTCAGATAGCACTAACCAGACAACTTGAAACCATAGCACTTGGGCTATCCTTTGGTTTCAGAGACTCATTAAACTAAGAGTGTTGTTAATTCAACCATCGTTGATTTTAGTGAAATCAAGGAATAGGGGAGGTGACAACCCGTACGATAGGGAAGGGATATTTGCCCTGCAGCAGCCTTGTGAACGAGTGGGAAATGCACAACGGAAAACCTTATGTATCATGCAGGAGTCTCCCTATGGCTTCAGAGAGCATTTCTGCACACCACTTCTTCAGAAACACTTCAGGCATCCCTATAGGATAAATATTGAGCTAGGTCTGTGGCAGAAGACTGAAGTTTTAGCTACAATGAACGACTGCTTCCTGCAGCAACTAGCAGGCTAATCTATGGGGAGAGAAACAATTTTTTATTTAGGCCTAAACAATACATGCGGCCTCTTTCAAAACAAAGGATCGCTTTAAGAATGACCATAAAGCACTTGAAATCAACATTTCTACAGGACTAAACGTCCAGAATTGTAATTTCAGAAGGGGGAAGTACATAAAAATGAGAAATCTTGTTAAAATGGAATTTAAAGGGAGCAACCAAAAGAATAAAAATTTGCAGATCCCATGTTTATATATCCTATTAAAGTCTCCGGATAATCGCACATTATGTATCCAAAAAAAACCTCAGAAACCAAACCTTAAAGGACCACACAAAAAATGCAACATGACTATATAATATAGTAAGGGCAGCTAATTGGGGTAAAAAGAAATCCTTCGAACAGCGGAGCTCCTGTGGAGCAATACGGAAAATAGAAAAGAACACAAACTTTAGCAAGTCAATTGGTAACCCATAATAAAGCTGGCCAAAAAGATTGTAGGGAACAACACACTAAAAGTATAAAAAAGTAGTAATAAAATCTGTTTTTCAAACATGTTAGTGTTAGATGCAGAAATTCTGCCAGAGACTTTGTAGGGTTAATAGATGATCGTGGTGTAATAGCAATGCTTATGAAAGACAAATAAAAAGTAATATTCATGGGGTGAGGAACCCTAATTGCACATGCTCATTTATGAGCTCTAGACTAGCTATTACTGCTCCAAAAGAGATCTGGTGGTTCTTGTGGGTAGTTCAATGAAAATGTCAGCTCAGTGCTAAGGATCTACAAAGAAACAAGTAAAATGTTAGCAATCATCAAGAAGAATAGAAAACAAAGTAGAAAATGCTGTATACAAATCTGTAAAAAAGCCTAAATCTTGAATCCTAAATTGCTGGGGGTAGTGGAGAGCTGTTTGTGTGAGCATTAAATTCAAGGTCTTTCTTCCCATCCTGAGAATACAAGAACTGGGAAAACATAAACATTTCCACTATATTTAAAAAACAAATGCACAACAAACAGTTAACCTGTGGAACTTGTTGCCACAGGATGCTGGAAAACTGAAAGAAGGAGTGCATCTCAGTAGCATAAGATTTTTGCTTGTTTAAAAATATATTTTGTTGTTTGCGTAACAGAATCTATTAGATAATGCTGTCACTGGAAAAATATATCTCGCAACTTTTTTCCCAGCTTGATATGGTCATGTATATAGGCATGCTGTTACCTAGGAAAATACATTAAGGGCTGAAACTCCTCAACTGCGTCTGTGTAGAGTCAGGTGCTTATACCAGGTTTCACAAAAGCTAGCCTTGAGTAGGGAGTGGCCAGGTGGTCAGCTGGAACCTCTGCCAAGGCCATGTGTGTGGAACTCAGGCTTGCATCTCAGGTAAGGATGCTTGGTCCTGAACCTACCCTGGTGAGACATGAACATATTGGCTCCCACTCACAGAATGTGGCTCGATAAGTGATAGAAACAGAGCCTCTACCTTCTTCCCAAAAGAGGTCTTAAATGGTTTCCTGAAGTACAGGATTTATAGATTTTTACCTACCTGCCTAAAATGGTCCTTGTTCCCAGTAGACTGCCCTTGATATGATCTGTAAGGTATCTGTATGTGGGATACTGTCATTTCTTTTGGAGAAGGCTGCCTTCTTTTTTTGCCACATTTTATTTGTTTGAAATATTAAATATCAATGATTGAGGAAGAGAGAGGACATGACTCTATGGTCTGGTGTCCGAGTCGCTCATTGAGGAAGGTGAGGAGACCTGGATCAGAGTTGCTGCTCTAGTTAAGATACTCTTCCGACATTGAAAAGTAACCTATCCAATAAATGACAGCTACCTTTTCACTGCCTCTATGTATGGATTAATTAACGTTTATGGTGACAAAGTGAAAAAGTCAATGTAGGGAGTGAAGCCGAGACTGCCTTCGTGCCTGGTATTTGAAAATCTCTCTGCAACTTAAGGGTTCAAAGCACATGAGAAAGGATTTGAATTCTCAATCTGCTATTTCATGGGTGAAATGATTATATAGTTCAGTATGAATGTATCCAGAAGCCTATTTGAAAGCATCCATCAGGTGAGAATAGTAACCTATTGTAAATACTGATGAGGCTTAAAGGTGAGATGGGTGTCATAGTGCTTAGTGCCATCAAGACTGATTCTGCGTTAGACTTTCTGTGTTAGGGGAAGTTTCATTTTCAAAATATAGCCATCTACAAAGTCATGGGTGTTGAGGACTTACGTGCCAACAGTAGCAAGAAGGTCCACAAGTTATTTTGTGGATTTATTACCTATGCAACTGCTGCCACCAGTTTCAATGAAGATATTCCCTATGGGACTGCCACCTTTCTGCAAATGAAACTGGCAGGACCCAGTAACTAGGGTGCTCGCTGTAAAGCTGACCATTTTCTTGATGGCTTTCTTCTAAGCTCATGCATCTTGAATGGCTTAGTGCATATTTGGATCTTTGTCCTTTTTTTTTTTTAGGTTTTTGACAGTATCAAAAAGGTACAGAAGAATTAACCTATGGGGGACAGAACTTTTGGAAAACAGTCTAAGACTGTAAGAAATGTTTGTTACACCAGAAAATCCCACATACCTCTTTAACTTCTTTTCCAAGTGCAAAAGAAACTCCCCCAACCTTTTCTACTAAACACATAATAAAACATCAAAAAAGTTTTTTACGTGAATATGTGCACAATGTCTTCCTAGGGAGAGAAAGAGGGAAAAACCACACATGACACACTGCTTTAATGTGCTACTGGATGGCAATCTGATCCTGCTAATGAAGGGTGTGGCATAAGAGCCAGAACAACCCATAAAAGAAGATATCAGTTTTTACATTAACTTTTTTTTGCCTTTAAAGAAGAAGCAAAACCAAGTCAGAAAGTTCAAATGAAGAGGTCCTTTGTTTTGGTCGTGACTTTGATTTTCTTTTGAAAGCAAGTTTACTTTTCTTCCAGGAGCTGACCTTTGGTACATTTATTTTTGTTGAAAGTCATAGTTTCTCTTCCTCATTTTTCCTGCCCATGGATCAGCCAGCAATATTATCACCTCTGAAATACTCAAATCTTTGGCACAAAGAGGTGGTTATTGCATAAATCTACCATAACAGGTCAGAATCTCAGCTGGTGTGAATTGCTGTAGCTCCATCAGAGTGTTGCCAATTTACACTAGCAAAAAATATAGGTCTGTTGCTCTAAACTGCCAGAATTCATACTTCAGTAGAAATACAAGTTCCCATTAAAATCCTTCAGTTGGTTTCTGCTGGACAAGCAGATGCCCTTTTACTCTGCTCCAATATCTAATTGCCATCTGGAACCAGTAGCAAACACACGAGAAAGTTAAACTGCAATATTGACAAGACTGCCTCTGCTGGGGTTTGATTCGCCAAGTTACCCTATGTCTGTATAACTTCAAAGAGTTGAGTGTAGACTTCCATGCTGAATTCAGTGCCCTGTGCTTGCCTAATCACTTTCTTTACAACCAGCATTCTTTCTCCTAAGCACTTGTTTCCTGTGTTCTGACGGAAAATGAGTTGTAAAGGGAAAAAGGAACATTCTGTCTCCTCTGGGCAAGACTAGCATTTCCATCCTCCAATTACAAACCCAAGATTTTTTCATTCTTCCTATGAGCTTCTGCTTTCCTGACTTCACCTTTAAATGCTTCCCCTTTTAGCTTCCAACTGATCCCACATGTTGCTTTGTGATAAATATAATACATTAGCAAACTTGAAAGACAGAAATGAGCTTTAGGATGGCTTAGCTTTGCCTCTGAAGAGGACAGGCCAGAATATTTGTCCCAGTCATCCCTTTGTCAGTTCAATCAAAAGTTATTTGCCATATGCATTTCCGAAGAAGATACCTAGACTTTAAAGGTATCAACATGGAATTCACTATAGGTAAACTATTCAAGGTTGGGTTTAGGTTGTTTTTTTTGTTTGTGGGTTTGTTTTTTTTTTAATAAACAAGAATGACACATGGCACTTTTTTTCAAAAAGGAAGATGATTAACTTTATCTAGTGAGGTTAGTGTGAGTGACATGGGCCCTGATGAAAACACCTTCTGCCCACTGGTACTCAGTCTGTAAACTACCATTTTGTTAGCATGGAATGTGCATCTCCCAAACACATGGGAGACACTGTATCTGCAATGTCCGCACAAAAACTTAGCATGTCCAATAAGCAAGTGTGGTTATTACATCAGGCAGTAGACAAGAGCCTAAATCCTCTTGAATATATGAGACAAAACTTCTCAGGACTGGTGCAAAAAGTAAATGCAACAAATAGATGTTAGTGTGAAATGTCTGTACTATCAGTCCCCAGGTACTATGTGGTGCTCAGTGTTTTTAAAAGTTGCAGATGAAGACAAGCAATAGAAGATTCTGGAAGCAATAAAAGCAAAACATGGTTCCAGTAAAGATGTTCTCACAGAGAGTAGAGCACAGGCAATGATTTAAGAACTCTATGTGTGAGATGTTAGCACCCTACACAAAATCTGAGAAAGGTGAGAAGGAATATTCCACTGATGGAAAAGGGGAACTAATAATTGAACAAGCTACAGTAGTTTTCCAAGAAAGGAATAGCATATACAGAGGGCTATTTCTGCAATAGCTCAAGTACCATAAAACCAATGCCATTATGCATGTTAACGGTTCTAGGGTCTCTTAATTAGTCAGCCAAGTAGCTCATTTCAATAAGATATTCATTCACAGTTTACCTCTTGCTTCGTCATGCCAATATGCGACACTATTATAATTGCTTAGATAGATTGTGCATATTTTTTATCTTTTACTTGGAGGATAACATCTTTGTTTTGTTGCAGAACAAGGATGAAACTGGGGATGGACAGCACTGCACTGCGGTGGATGTGAGAATATTCTTTCTTTAAAGTCATATAGGCTGTGTCCTGCAAGTATTTACTTCTGCTTCTGATTGCTTAACAGCTGTACTTTCAGAATTTAGTGCAACACCAAGAAATAAGTGAAATGTAAAACTAGTTACCTGAGGGAAGTTTCCCATCCCTGGTGCCCATGCTTGCCGTGTAGTGGCAGGTAGTGAGCACTGTTCATGCCACAGGGCATGCATCTCTCAGACAAGCACAGCTCAGCAGTACAGCTGAGGGGTCTGACCTATAACCCAACCGGTTTGCACCAAATTCATGACATGATTTTTCCGTTCTCCGTAAAGCTCATGCAAATCCTAGCACAAGTCAGAGTCAGCACTGAACCACAGGTAAGGGGCTGATCCCGTGTTAGCAATGATAACAGAACAAGTTTGCACAGTGGATTCGAGCCACTGTGTTTCACAGCCAGAAATTCCTGTAAGATAATGAATGTGGCTTTCCACAGCACAAGAGATGCTAAAACAAAAGCAGAGTCAGTACAGAGAGCACTCTACTAAGTGTTTTCTCATCCTGCTATGGGAGGGCTAGGAGCAGGAGGGAAGTGAAAAGCAAGAATCAAAGATGAAACCTCCCCAATTCCAGCATTTCTTGAGTTCGGCCCCATCAACCCAACTGGCTACTGAGAAGAAATTTAATCAACAGGTTGTAACACCATCCCCAAAACAATCATAAGTGAAGAACACATTTCCCAATGCGCCAGTGTCTCTCTTTCAAACAGGATCTTGCTGACTCTTTTAAAAAAAGGAGTCAGTAATTCCAGCCAAGCCTCCTACTCAGGAAAGTGAATCAAGAAGTTGTAACAGTCTGTTAGATCTGATCTAACTGCAGTTTCACATCTTTTTCCCTCCATTCTTATTTTGTATGTATATTTTAAGAAAGTATTTTACTTTGCATGCTGTTTACTTCCAAGCTATTAATATGAATACAGTATAATCCTGCCTTTCCTGAGACTATGAGAATATCATAGAACATACCCAGAGAGATATAAAAGAAATATGCTTTCTACATGGGTGTTTCATTCAGGTTTTATTTGCACATATTCAGTATAATTATAGTTTAAGTGGGCTATTTTCCATACCCGTATAAGCAGTATTTTCCACATAAAGGTTCACATTGGCTTTAGACCCACCCACAAGCTATTTACTTGCATGGCATACATATAATGACCAAGTTCATAGCTACTTCAGCCAAACCTAAATATTTTCACTTGTGCTTCTTTTGCAAGCCATTTTCTCCTGAATAGGTTATTTCAAGTTTATACTACCGCTTTTATGAAGTTTACGGTGCAACACATTTGCTCTTTCACCCAGATATTGGCTGCAGCCTCAAATTCTAACACAGATTTTGAACACTCTAAATGTAAGGAAAGGTTACAGAAAGGTTTTATTTTGGCTATTTTTCAAAGCATGGGCTATTTGCAGAAGCTGGATTTCACTTTCAATTTAAAGTTTTTAATCTCCCCAAAGTTCAGTAGAACTAAGTAATACAAATTTTCATTGGACACTATTGGACATCAGCTTGATTGTAATTGCCAGACAGAGCTTGAAGCAGATCTGCAAATATAAGAACAGGCAAAATACTAAGCAGCACAAGCCAAAAACCCACTTTCCACCTACTTTTGGACCACTCCCACTAAACACTTTCTCAAGCTATTCCTAAAGGAACTATTCTAAACATGCTCTTCTCACTGGATTTTCAGATGGAAAATATGATGACATTGTAAACCACAAAGCAATGCAGAGCAGTGAGGACACCTCTGCAATAGCAGATTCCCCCCAAAATATCATCTGCGTGTAAGCCTCCCAGGCTTCAGAAAATTTAGTTTGGAGGCACCCCTCACTGAGATGTTATCACTGTCTTCAAAGTGGAGCATCAGTGTAAAATGAGCGTTTTCTCAAAGGAACACCTCCTAAGCACAGGAAGTTTTTCTAGGTAGGAATATTCCCAAACAGCATGAAAGGGGAAACACCACGTGATATGAATTCTTGAGAAAAAGGAGGCAATACACACATACATGCACACATTGTGAAAACTTTCAGGGAAAACATGCTGTCTTAAGTAATATGTGAAGGGTTTTGTTTTGAAGAAGCCACCCCCTGCTGTGGCAGTAAGTATGCATGTATGATTACTAGGATGTCTAATTAAATTATCCTTATCTGAATGCCATCTGAACTTAACAAAGCAGATAATAAGTTCCAGAAACAGATACCATGTGGGGGGCAAATTATTTTACTTCCAAAAATTGGAGCTTGAAATTAGAGATGTGTAGGTAATAGAGAACATGATTTCCCTCCACCCCCGCTGTCTGCACCTGAACTGTTATTTCCATCAGACAAATCATGCAGCTAAAGTGGAGCTAAATGTCTAGAAGATCTACTCTCCCAACTCTACTTCTGTGAAAAGAATGTAAGCTGCCTTCTAACACCACTTAAAGAAGTGGATTTCCTCCAGATTTATACATGGACAAGTGGGAGAGATGTGGTCTTATATTCTTACACTGATTAAACATCAGCTACAAAGAATCAGAGTATATGATCAACTTGATTTTTTTTCAGAGATTTATCTAGGCTGCAGTTTAACTGCATCACATGTGGAAGGGCTCCAGAGATAGTTCTACATGGAGCTAACTCCGTGGCAAAGCCTTCCACAGAGGGCACAGCCTGGCACAGATGCCCCAGAGATGTAGTCTCTTTCACATAGACTGAAGATTGAAAATCCATTCATATTCAGACATTTCCAAGCACTTCATATCCTGAACAGGCTTCTCAAAGAGCTAACTTTGGTCTGATGCAACATCTAAGATAACCAGGACTCCAGCCTCGAGACTCAAGGAGGACGGTGCAGAAACCAGATTAACTTTAGCATCAACAAAAACTCAATGTGGCCAACTGTGAGAAAGGGCTAATGAGCCTGGTGAGATCTCATCTGTTAGGTTTAGTGCTCAAACACTTTCCCAAAATGGTCTGTGTGCTTAATTATTAGCATGCTCTATAGCACAGGATTGGTCTAGGCTTCTTGAGCCAGTGCCCAGTCAACGCCCAGGCTTGGTATAGGGGAGTGTTTTGGTGAGAGGAGTTTTCTGGAAACATGACTGGCGTGGTAGGGAGTGGGAGAGCTGACTGGCATCTTCAAGCCAAGCCAGGCTGCTTCCTCCTTGAGGACAGTAAGCAAGTGGGCTATGGTCACTTTCATTTACCTAGCCCATGGGAGTCACACAGAGTGCTGGAACAGCTTAGTGCTGGGCTCTGCAGAGTTTTAGGGTGACTCTGCATTATTAGCAATGAGGGGGGCTCCACGGAGCCTGCTTTGAGTTGTTGTTCCATCTGTGCTACCAGAGGCAGGACCTGAGCAGCTTGTCGAAGAGATCAGTGCTTTGGGACTCAGCTGGAGTTGTTACTGAGAGAGCTGAGCTGTTACTGAGCTGGAGCTCTCAGGAATATACTCTGTCTACTCCCAGTAAGTCAAGTTTTCACATTATCTGGGGAATTTTTCTGCAACACAATATTAATGCTCCTCCATCTTGTACTAGCTAACGCAGTGTACACGTGGATTCGGAAAAACAATGCAAAACAACATATTTTTCAGTGCATTGAGATAGGTATAATCAATACTAGACACATTATGCCATGTGAGGTGTGATCATCTAAACATACCCATGATACCTATAGAAGTTAAGTACTACCAATTCACTGATCCAGGGAATGTTCTGTTGGCTTGGTTAATAGCAGAATGTAGAAATGGGGACCAGATGTCAGCCCATCTATTAGCCTGAAACATTAGAACTTGAGCTGAGTTTCAGAAGGACCTTGCCTGGGGGCAACCACAGCTCATGAAAGCATCAGGCCATAAGAGTTGGTGAAGCCAGTGCAGATAAGGAGTCCTCTGCCCCTGACAATGGACTCTGGCAAAACAGCCTCACGTTTCTATACTGCAAGAGCTTGTGCCATATGAGCTAAGCACTACTGCATTCATACCAGTATATACATCAGTTGAACAGTTGAACCAGCCGAACAGTTCCACAGAAAACTCAGTAGTCTTGCAAAGTCCATGCAGAAGCTACTACCCTTGCCTTACCTAACTGGGAAATGCTTGGTCAGGAAAAATTCTTCAGGCTTCAGACACATTATAGACAGCAACATCTATATATCCTTGGAGGGGCTAGTACATCTAATATATTTTGTTTTAGATGTGTATAACATATATATGCTATATATTTGTATACATATTATCATAAGACACATTATGTTACATATATATACTATTATGTTGATATTATATATGATATATATAATATGATATAAATAACAAAAATGTAGAAGCAATTAATTTCATTTCTGAACAAGTAGTTAACTGTCTCTTTTTCACTGAATTTCACTGAATTTTTTGGAGTTGGAAGGGACCATAGAGATCATCTAGTCCAACTCCCCTGCCAAAG
>JAOQGH010000023.1:28019105-28083608 GCA_025769975.1 Gallinago jamesoni
GCCTCTGCCAGTCGCTTATAGAATACTTCATCGGTATTTGCATCCTGGTTTGGGGGTCTGTAACAGACTCCCACCACTAGTTGCTAGTATTTTTAGTTTTTGTTGCTAGTATTTTGCAATGGTAGACATAAGGGAAAAATACTGTAATACAAAACTAGCACCATCAGAATATGAGCAGTCTGAACATGTTATTATGCTGACAGCATAAAAAAATGTACCTCAAGAAACTGATTTTCTATGAAACTTAATTTTGTCTGTGGAGGCCAGTATAAAATATCACATAAAATCTACTCTTGCCTTATGATTCTAGTGATGTTGTGGAAGGTTATAAAGAAGAAATTTCTATGGTGAAGGTAAAATCCTAAGGAACAAAGTTTTGCTTCCTCATGCTGCAGGCACAACCGCAGTGAAAAGTCTTGGTCAAGAACGGTTCATCATTCCTTACAGATTTCCTTTGTAATATTGCCAAAGTCAGCTTCAAAGATTTCATAGAAATTATGGTCGGAAGGGACTTTCAGATCATTCAGTCAAACTTCCTGGTATGCCACCAGCCAGGAAGCACTAACTAAATTCTTCATAACCACCTAAAGAACTTGGAAGTGGCAAGTATTTCAGGAGTCCAGAAGACTGGAAATATTTAATATTAGAACAATTTAAATATTAGAGCAACTACAGACAGATGCTTTCAGGCCTGAGGAATTTTAAAGGAGTTATCATTAATAAAAGAGTAGAATGGTCCACTGTGGAATAAAGAATTAAGGACCAAAATAAGACTAATATTATTTATTACAGTCTCATGGAAATTTGGCCCCGTCAGATGAAGTGATCTCTTTTTCCTTCATACAATTACATCTACTTACAAAAGAAAACAACAACACTGTCATAGGCATTTGATTTAGTGTCACATGACATTACGATTAAAAAGCACAGGTTATATTACATTTAATTAAAACAACATTGTGGATATCTCTGACGTGTGGCTGAAAATAAGGAAATATCAGACAATATTCCCAGTGAGACTCCAAAAGCGGGACCAGCTTTTGGTTCAGCATTATTTGGTATTTATATGAAAGGTCTGAACAGTGTTGTAGAGCCTGTGCTGGTAAAATCTACTCAGGATTTAGAGATCTGTGAGGCAAAAAGTACCGAGAAGGAAAAACTACTGTTGTAAGGTGACATGAATCATTTGATTACATGGTCATTGTCTGACAGGGCGTGTTTTCGTACATCTAAATGTCAGGTATTAAAAGGGAGACTGAAGAATACAGTCTCTTCTTAAAGGATGAGAGATTTTATTCTGCAAAGCAACAATAAACAACAACTCAAAAGGATTATGGGATAATTGACTCAACAGGCAGCCTCAGGACAAGCCTTGGCAAAAAAACTAATGGGCATCTAAAAAAGAAAAGTATCTGGGAGAACTAGGGAAGTCTTCTGCAACCTGTGGATGGGCTCCAGGTGAGGTCTTAATTTCTAACTCCACTGCCAAGTGAGAGAGAGTCTTTAAACCTTGGTGTTCCTGCTGACTCTGGGCTGCATACTTGTGCTGGTGGGATGGAGGATGCTGTAGCTTGCATTTCAGAGCATCTTCCCCCCAAAAGACAAGGCTGTACAGCAGGATTCCCCTCAGGGCTGATACAGCAAGCCATGGCAGTCACAGGGGGGGCACAACACATCTGCCTCTGCTGCTCTGGGGCACTATGTGTACTGGCAGATCTACCCATGCGGTCCACGCAGGCTGAGAAAGCCTTCTCGCCTTTGCTATTTAATGGTTTTCATTCACTGCACAATAAATAGTGGCTATAATTTATAAAGGTAGAATGGATTTTGCTGCTCATTTCCATTGAAATGTCAGGGATTTTTCAGTGGGATCCCTGAAAAATCTGTCAGGGATCTTTTAGTTACATTAAACTGCAATTATTTTCCAAAAGAGAATCTTGTGACTGACCTCATATTTCTTCTCAGCACAAGAACTAGTTAAACATAAATTTCTTTCTTTTTCTTTTTCTTCTTCTTTTTTTTTTTTTTTTTAAATAGGAATAAGAACTACTATACCTGCTAGGAATTAAAAGTAATATCATAACATAACAAATAGGCATCTGTTGGAACAGAAGAATAGTAAATCATCTGGGACATGTGCAATCCAGGCCTCTTCTCTCTCAAGGCTTCATTGGAACAACATGTAGAAAGAACCAGCCAATACATAAAAAGCAACAGGAAAAAAAGTCTGTACATAATTTGATTTTTTTTCTATAACAGCATCTTTACTTGCATGTGACCAGATTATTAATCAAAAAACTGGGAATATGTAGCTATAAAATTGGCTTTTCAAAGATTCATCACTTTGTCATGCACACAAAGAGATGCGCATTTTACATGTTGGAAAAATGCCCTCAGCACAGCAAATAACATTTATACAAACCCTGGGAAGGCAGAATTCCATATCTAGTGCTAATGATGTTTAGCATCTAACAGAAAGCCTAAGAAGGAACTTTAACATGTACTATTAATACTATGCATTTTAGGTAGATATTGAGCACCCAACTGCAGTGTGATGAATGTACACATAAACCTCAAAATTAGTCTTAAAAGCATATAAACCACTTCAGTTGTTAAGATTTTCTAAAACCCACGTGTGTGGGTAATATCACTAAAAGCAGGTATGTTGGATAAAAATGAATGATGTCCCTTTTCCAGTATAAACCCAGGAGTTCATCTTCCAGTGTTGTTTATAAATAGAAGAGAGTCAATTTGCTTAGGATCTGCAGGACGTTTGGGTACTCCATTTAGATAATGACAACATTTTTAACACAGCTATCACTCATTAGGTCAAGAGGTTGTGATTAATCAAGAACTGTTTTGGTTTTGTCTGATAGACATCTAGTCTCTTTCGTTTATAGTTGAATGAAGATGGCTTCAACAGTTTACAGAATAAGCTGCAATGATACATTAGACCAAAATTGAGATGGAAGAGAGATGTGTGATCTATTTTAACCATTCCATTTGCATTACAATGTGCTGTGTGTGAATTAGTCTAGGCATTGCTAGAGTAAATTAAAATCTGCTGGGAATGTGTGAATGCATTACATAACAGGAATGCACTGGCAGGTTACAGCTCGAAGTCTGCTGAATGTTACCAGGCCATGTTGTTGGTGCTTGGACTAAAAGAGGAGAGTTTTTTGTTTTAATAACAACTGACTGGCTGGTTAATGGCTGATTGTGAGATGAGAAAACTTGAGGCACAGTGGGTTATAACAAAAAATATCTTATGAAAAAGTCTCCTTCTGTGGTGTTCTAGGACCAACATCCAGACCAAGGCTGTACAGGCCTGGTTGTATAAACTGCGGAATGAGCATTCACACTTTTGGGTGATTAACGAAAACAAAATAAACCTCCAAACACTTGGTTGTGGTGTAAAATATCTCAAGCTACTGTAAAATCTTTGGGTAATGGTCTAAGATTATCTATCAGCATTTTCCTATCAGCAAGCTCTGATCCAGTTTTCTGGGCTATCGTAGAGGTCTTTCCTCAAGAGAAAACTCTCAAATGGCCAAAAGGAGTATGTCCCAGGGAAGCAGCCTGCACTCAGAAGGAAAGGAGAACATATAATCAGCTACTCATGTTATCTGTGAATACATGTCTTGCTCCCGCAACCATCAATCACATTTGCAATCTGCAGTCAGCACTTCTTAAAACCTCTGTAACACCTTTGTAAGAACTATATTGCCACAGCCTACTTTGCGTGGAGGTTCTTACTGTTCAGCTTTGCATAAGCAAGTCAATTAACCCATATTAAGTGCAAATGCAGTGTAAAGGTGACAAAAATAATACATAGTACTATATAGTTTTCTGCTTCTTCAATTCATAATATACTTACAGTGCTGTATTCATTAGAAAAAAAGTTGGTGAAACCTCTGAAATAGTTTTTCTTTTTTAATGCATGCACTTTGGAGGATGCAGCCTGATAGAAGTACTGTCATCTCTTGTTCCTTTTCTCCTGATCACATACATACGTACAGACACACGTATGTGTGCCTGCTTCTGCAATTTCTTTCAGGTGATGCTGACAGGTTGAAGGCAATGTAGTACCAGGTGAACAAAGAGAAATCCCGCAAAAGTTTTTATAAAAACAAATCCCAATAATTTCACTCTTCCTCTTTTTCTCCAGATCATCTAATTACTCTGTGCTAAGTGCTGCACATGTTTAATATTGCAAGCCAACAAAAAATATGAATGATTGCAAAATACACGCACTGGAATCTGTGTGACCTCCAATATTGTTATTGATTTGAGACATCTGAAAAAATAGAGTAATGATCTGTTGTTGTAAATAGAATTACAAATTTCCCTGGTTTTAATCAGAGAGCACACACTAGTAAGTCCAGAAGCTGGATATGAACTGCTTTATGGTTATAAGACGAATTAACAACTGTTTCCACACTTGCCAAAGATTAGCATTGATTAAGAAAATCCAGTAAGCTCTGGTGATCCATCACTACCCACAACCCTCTCCAGACCAAAACATCTTCCCAAGGCGGAGAATTCTCAGCGACGTTCTCCCGCTCACTCTCGCTTGCTCTCTCCCAGGGGACACACTTGTCCTGCTTTTGGCATGACTCAACTTCTTGTTGAGTTGACCTTTGCCCCTTTAAATGAAAGGGTTTCGTGCCCTGGAAACTGGCTCTTTTACTGACTTCCACTCAACTAGAACCTTATTCTCCTACAGTAACACTGAAGAAACACAGCAAAATACCTGCATTAATTATTGAAAAAATAATATACTTGGGGAAAAGGAAACGCTGGACAGACCTAAAGCTCCTAAGCAGGGTACATCAAAGGCTGCATTACACATAGCTGGAGGATTAATGTCCATTTATCTAATGATCTAATTAATGTTTTTATAATTTAGCTTGCTATTAGAAAGGTTTTGGTGAGAACAATACTTTCAAATAAAACCACAAATTCTAATCATTAGGAAGCTGCCTCTCCTGATCCTATTAATAAAAAGCATATCCTAAGTAATCTCTGAAAAGTCAGTACTTTCAGAATATACCAGGAAGGCAGGAGATTATTTCCCTCCTGATTTTCAAAAGAAACCTCTGGAGACAGAAGAAACAGTCTATCAAGAACTGCAGTGTTTCCTGAACTAATGTAGAGGGACAAAACAAATAAGTGAAATGCTTTAAACAACTCAAATGAAGGATTTGCACAGGAAAGAGAAACTTCAGTATGAAAAGCGAAGCAAAGGAAAACAGGCTGCTAAGAAGACAAAACAACCTAAGCAGAGTAATCACCCCGACCTAATTTTTTCTATCATTCGATAAAATCTGGTGATCGATCCTGTGACGATATCCCTAAAAACCTCATCATCTGCCAACTAATATTGTCACTGATATTTTGGGAAAGGACTCAGTTCCACACTCAAGTTAAAATGACATGACTGTAAAATACCACAGAACAAATACAGGTTCAAAAACAACAGAAAATTTTAAAGTCCTTACATTCCAAAGTTGGCTGTGGAGACAGGCTCTCTCCTGGTACAGTTTCCTCTGGCAAGCAGGTGTCTGACGCTGTAATTCACGTTAAAGAGCAGTCACCCCACTAAGGCTCTAACAGACCATGGCAAACTCCCCTTTTGGTGATGGCTGGTAGGAAGGAAGGCCACAAATTCCTCTGTATCATAAAACATTTCAGAATATGGAAAAGATTCAGAAGTACCAGTAAAGCACTGGGAGACAGATCTTTAAAAACCTGCAAGTATCTTATGGCCCAGTGTGCTAACGGGAGTCTACCTTCAACCCCTGATCCTTGGCTCCACTGCACAGTGTATCTGGCTTTTGCTCCTGATCTTGTCTGACCACGTGTTTCTCACAAAGTCCTTTACTTCAGAGATGATTTCACAGCAATATACTCTAAATAAAAATACAGGCTGCTCTTTGTAAAGGGGCTTGGAGTCAAGGTGGAGGAAAGGCATTGAACGTGTGCCTGAAGAGACACTCCTCTCTAGAGCCACCCAGGGGCCCAAAGCAAGACCACAGTTGGAGGAACCGTTCTCACCCCTCGCAATTAGGGGCTGCAGGGAGCTGGATGTAGGGGTGGTGGTGTGGCCATGCTCCCACAGTGGCCTACGTGGGTTGTACTTCAAGGACAGCGGTGCCTTTATTACAGAAGGAGTGACTTAATGGTATCTGTATAACAAATTAAATATATATATATATTAAGGGAATAGATTAAAAACCCTAATTTGGCAGTTTGGACCTTGAAAATTTTGACAACAGCTCAAAGCTTTGCAGTTCTTTTCCTTGACATACTGTTTGTGTCCAGGATGATACCAGAAAGAAGAAAAAGTACTTTAGCTGCTTACAAACACAAAATTGAAGTAAGACAATCCCAGCATCTCCAAAACTTGTAAAATGAGGCTCAGAAAGCCCTTTGCAAATATTAGGGAAATAACTTTTATATCACGGATATGGTGGATATCTTATCGCCATTTTATGCAGGGTGGACACAAATTAGAAAGATGCTGTCTTGAACTAATGTTATGTTTCTGTCTGGTGTTAGAGAGAAGTTATTTTTTTTTTTTCCTCCATTCATTTGGTGCATGATGATACATCACATGCAGTTCATGATGTGGCCTCCACAGTGACAGTCTCCTGCCTTCCCTGCAACTAAAGAAAGAAAGAAAAAAATCACACTCATGAGCTGCCCCAGCTTGCTATCACATGACCTTTCTCCCTGTGCAGCATCTCCTTAAAGTCAAAAGGGCACAGGCAGAGAAGTTCACAAAGGCTAATTTGCAGAAGATGACATTGAAAATACCACAGGAATTAGCAGGAGACTCACCAGTTAGGACAGTTGCTAAAATTAACAAGCTTCACAATCTCTGTATGCGCTTACTGAATTTTTAGTTTAGGAAGCACCTTCCCCCTTTGGATCTTCTGCAGGAGGAATGAGCTGCCTTGTTCCCTGTGTCAGCTGCTGGAAAACTGATGGGGCTTTGCTGGGCTGCTCTGTACCCTCAGTACCAGGTGAGGGGCAGAATCTCACCGTGACTGTCCCCACCACCCACAGGGCGGGCAGTACCAGCCTCCCCTGGCCACTGCAGGTGGGTCACTAAATCTCTTCTCAAAGCCCAGCCCCGTGAAAAGCAATTCTGTAGAACCAGCGGGAGAAAGGGGTTGAGTGTCATTGCATCATTTCTGGGGAGCAAGGAGCTTGTGTTTGCACAGGTCTTGGGAAGGACCAGGTGTCTGCAATCCTCTTGTTCCTTTCTGCTTCTTGTTGTCCTTCAGCTGCTCAGACTCAGTGCAAAATGATATTTGGAGAGTTTTTGAACACTGCTTTCCAGAACAGGCTTTGCAGAGCCGAGTGAGCCTGCACAGCAGAAAAATAAACTGGGCTAAGGTTTCTTCAGTTCAGCAGTAATGGAGTGGGATTTCATTTAATTTAGTTAAATACTGTTGCTTGACAGAATGAAATGTGATCTCTAAGGTAGAGATTAAAACTGGTGGACTAGTGCAAACTATTTTGGGGTTTTAATTAGTCTTCTGGTGAATTATCCTAATTAAATTTGTCAGACAATCACAGGACATATCACTTGTGTAGAAGCTGATAATAACTGGCCATTCATCTCCCATCTACTAGCTATTATATTATCTAGATAAAAATCACCTGCCACTGGAAAAAAAAAAGCATTCAAAACATTGAATTAGATGTACAATCACTTAATTAACTTATTTGTAAGCTTGGAGAAAGACGAAAAGGGGATAAATAGCTGAAAGTAACAGAGTTTTTGTCAAATTATGCTGCTAGTCACACCCAGGGTTGTACATGAACGCATTTGCTTGGGGGGGGAGGACCTGTGACAAAACATTTTTTGGGAAAGGGAGGGGAGAAAAGTCAAGGCAAGGAATTGATCTTTCTAACTTTTTTTCAGTTTGCACTGATAATTGGCCATCTACTGGACAAAATATTACTTCACCATCTTAATAACTTGGCTACACATAAAAAAATCTTTTCATGCTGTAGCTTGGCTTCGAACTCTTGACTTTTTTCTTAATAACAGCAATAAAATGAATGTCAACCCACAATAATTCCTCTCAGCAGACCTCAGTGACCTAAAATATGTAGCCTTGTTTGGAATTCTGTTAACCTCAGTGGTTTCAGATGGATATTATTTATGCTTCCATATATGTAAATATCATCCACTCATCTATATGGAAAATTTGTGATAGACAGTATTAGAATTTTATATTGTACATGTCTAAACTTACATTTCAGACCTCTGTAGTCATATTGAAGAAAAAGGAAAAGATTTTTGACCTTATAAACTGTCATTTGCAATTACGTACGTGGTCTTTAGTTAGCAATTAACATTCCCAGTTGAATTTCATTTTTTTCCCTGCATAATAGCCAAATGTCTGCTACTGATACTGATAAAGACACCAGAAAGCAAGAAGCAAAACCAGATTAAAAAAACTGAGTGGCTTTATTCTATTTAAGGTTCTTTGATGGAACGATTTTGAAAAACAGATATTTTAAAGCTTCCGATAAGAACCCCACATGCGTTTGAGAACTGTTTTTCCCCATGCAGCATGCTACGAACCATGCCCCAGCCCTGGGAACAGTGTCCCGCTGCGATGGAAGGCAATGTGGCAAGGTGTTACATGGCCGCTGTTGGATCAGTCTAGGAGGAGCAGCTGCAGTCAGAGGAAAGACACAGAGCAAGGGAGGTTTGAAGCCGGTAGTTCTCCACAGATGCTTTCCTGGTGGACCTGCCTTCCACTGAAAGTCACTCAACCAGGCCAGAGAATATGCCTCCAAATGCTTATTGACAGGTACAAACTGATGAGCCAGTTTAGATGGACTTGTCCCAAGGGGTACAGACTTTCATGCTCATTCAAGAATTTAAACCCTTTTCCCCCCATCTATTCATGGAACATTGACTGGGGGAGTGTGGAAGGGAGCAGTCTTGAATTTTGATTTCTGCTGCTCCCCATGATTCATGATTAATCAGACTGCCAATGTGAAATGCATGTCAGCCATAACATGGAGGCAGGGATGTCTCCCAGTGCCCAAGTTCAGCCTCAGGCCCCTGGCCACACAGTCCCTTGCTGCTCCTAGTTCCTGCCGCCTCTGTAGGGGCAACGCCAGTGCAGAAGGGGTGTGTGGGTAGCCCATGCCCTTAGCCCAGCCTGGTGGTTCTGAGAGGTAGGAGATCTCATCTCCCCCTGGCTGAGCATCATATAGCCTACATCCTCCTGGTGACTGCTGGACCGGGAGAAGGAGAGCAGCAGCACCTCTTCCCACCAGTCCGTAACCATCACCGAGATGCAATTTGCACGCTTGCTTTGTTGGTGTCTCCTTCTGTGGGTCCCTGCCAAGCCTTCCCACAGCATGGGGGTCTGTGGGCTCTCAGCCAGCATGAGCAGTGAGCTGAGGGCACCAAGACCCAAATCTGCTGACTTTCCAAGTCTCGGGCAGCCTTGCAGCTCACATCAGGGTGGTTCCAAGCATGGGAAGAACGAGGACCACAATTACCCACAAACCTTTCAGATCCAATGCAAAGGTACTTACGTGACACCTGAAGCCTTAGGAAAATGCTGAGGGGGTGTTTTTATTGCATTTCTGCCTGTACACACTCTAGGTCAGTCCACTCTCTTCTTCTTCCTTATGTCTCCCTGGTTTTCAGTTCCTGCCCGGTGACCAAGGACCCAGCTGCTGGTGTGGTCAGAGCCACATTGGGAAAGAGGATGACCTTCACGTTCCCAGATACGCCTCTCTCTGTGCAGCACAACTGCAGTGGCTGGTCATGCTGTTAGATCGTATTGCAAATTCATGTCTCATTTGACCCTGAGGTCTCTTTCAGCCTTGCTGCTTTCTAGGATTCTCCCTCCCTTTGAATGTCTGTGTTTCAAATTACGTTTCCCTGGGTGTACTCGGTTACATTTTCCCATGAATGTCACTGTTATTTTCCAGCTCTATATTTTTAATCACTCTACTTCCACTTTTATTACCTCTGTTTTCATTGATGTTTCCAGCTCTTTCAGATGTATGAGAATAAGGAGACTGAAAATAGAGCTGTACTACTATCTGTGGCTTCTTTCTTTATTATTAAATTGTCCAGCACCCTTTCTCTCCTTCTGTGCTTTGTTGAACACGTTCAAGAAAATCCAGGAAATACCTTATGTGTGATACAAACTGTCAGTTTGTCCATTTCCAGCCTCCATTAGTATCTCTTTAGCATCTCTCACTTTTAGAGTCAGTTTTTAACCAATCAGTCAGGCCAATTTGAAAGTTTTTGAAGAAAGAGACATGAGAAGACAATCTGCCAATACTTAAATGAATTTTATATACTGAAAACTGCCTCATTTTCTTAGACTACTGATTTTGGGATATTTTGTAGAGGAAATCTCTTTTGTGATGAGTCATCTGTTTTCCACACATTCCCAGCTCAGAGGCGACGTCCCCTGAGGCCCAGAGCCTGATGCAGCACTCAGTTGCAGACAACTGGCTGAACCTGACTAGAACTGGATGCAGGTTTTAGTGAAGATGCTGTTGGCATGTTAGTTGCCTTGACTACAGCTAATTTATCATTACACTTTCTCCTACAGTTTTCATTACAATTCTGGTTTCATCTAATATTTATATGCCAGTAACAGCCCATCATCCAAGTCCAGAAAACCATGTTGTCTTTGCTCTGACAAGACAATCCTGAAATATTTGTAAGCCCCCCACCCCTTTTTTTTTTCTTCCTGACTAATCAGAAGATGCTCTCAAGCTACTTCTCCCTGATATTTTAAGTGGTCAAAATGTGCTACTGAAACTCATGGGCATGGCAGAGTGATTTCCTAGTTCCTCCTAATTAGGAAATTCAGGAGAGTTGTGACATTTTTATTTTTATTTATTTTTAAAACAGAATTATTAAGGCAGCTTTAAAAGACAAAACAATAGGGTGGGGAAACATAAGGTATATTTAACACACTGTAATAAATATTAAGATAGAAAAGTCTACCACTGTTGTACAAGTAGTACTAAAGGTAGGGATAAGACCTTAACTGTATTTCCTGCTGAATATTCTGTGTGGAGCAGCTCACACCAGCCGTTCCATCATCCCCAATATTTCACTTGGTTTTGAATTTGCTGTTTGTGAACAGTTCCTAAACCAAACACATGCACCTAGGGTACGCTTACTTTGAGGTTTCCAGGGCTCTTGAGAGAACTAAAATTACACGGAAAATATACTTGGTTGATGCACTGATTTCACTGCTTCAAGGTGCTTTCAAATTATATCCTAAGTATTCCCCAGTGCCTTTCATTTGAACTAGTTGAACTGCTCCTTGCTCTATTTTTCAGTCAAATGTTTGCATTGAAAATTCAGCATGACAGAAATTAAACAAAAAGGGATTATTTTTGAGGAAAGAACAAAAAAACCCCATTAATTTCTCAGCAGCAGCTTTTGTGAACCAAACCCCTAACCTGAAAACCTTTTCAAAAGCTCCGGGTGACCCCTTGCCCATGGCACTGTTCTGCCCATTGGCTCCCTGCTAAACCTGGTGGCTGGCAGTGGGATGCTGCTGCCCTCTTGCTACCCTACCCAAGTTTTGCCAACACACAGCTGAGAGAAACCATTTCAGCATTCAGACTTACCTTGGTGTTGAAGGTAACCAGGAAGACCAGCAGTATAATTGAGGCATTGGTGGCATTATTTATCAATATAAATCATCTGGAGTGAGCTCCAAATCTTGCCATGCCAAAACACGAGGGCACCAGAGGCTACTTGTTATTTCAGTTGTCTGAGTTTCCCAAGAGTCATATGTTTTGTTCCTAGAGCAAACAAAACGAAAAAAAGAAAAGAAAAAAAAAGAATGCATCCCATTCCAGAAGGCAGATTTTATTCTCATTTGTTCTAAAACTGGGAACATCAATAAAGTGGCCCCAGTCTGACTGTGCTTAGAATCAAGTCTCTAACCTTGTACTTTAAGATAGCTCCCAACGTTGAAATACCACAGTGGTAACATTAGCATTAGCTTATATCCTGTCTCTCTCCATTTTGCCAGTGTGTTTTCCATCACCTTCAGTGGTGCCAGGATTCCACCCAGAATATTTTGCTGTCTTTGAGGGAAGAATTTGCGTTCACCCATCTGGAGTAAAATACATGGACTTGCTGAAAGTACTGCCTGTGCTGAGCATGGAAACAACACCGAGAAACGACTGGCTGTGTTAATCCTTGGTGTTGGTTTTTGAAGTAAAATTGTAGATAGTTTTTTCCTCTGACTTTATTCCTCATCTTTGCAACAACATAAATATGCTTTAAACATAATCCGTGTGCAGAACATGGGATAAAATATAAAATATCACAAACCCAAATCCCTACACCAAGGGAGCAGGGACTCAGGGACAGAAACTGCTAAATGCTTCTTGTCAGTCTAGAAGCTATGCCACTGCTAAACCTGCTCATTTCAGAGGTTTATTTTGCTAGAGAGGATTTTAATCTTCACATTTCAGTTTCTCGGAGGAGGCAAAATCTTCCAAGTGCAGAGTCTGCAGCAGCGGTGAATCAACTATTGTAATATGCTGCCTCTTAAAATACTTCAGGGTAGTCAGGCATTAGGAAGGCTCCTATTTTGTGTGAACTGATCAAATACAGATGTTGCCAAAGAGTTGACCTTATTGACCGTGACTTAACTAGAGATTGAATGGCAGGCAGACGGTCAGTAGTAGGGTGAAACCATGTTTTGGCGGTAGGGTGTAAATGTATATACAGTTTACAGGATGTGAATGACACCGAGCAAACATCTGTTCTATTGATAAATACTAGTTTTACTTCCCAAAATTTTTATCCCAGGGAAACACAGTTAAAAATAAACAATGCCCAATACTGCTAGGTGTTCTGTCTGCATATTGTGGTCCTGGAAACCTTGAAATAGGAAAATATTAAAAATGGTACTAACTTTTCTCTCTTCCTGCAATATCAGATTTCATATAAAACTCATCAGCTGAGCTGAGCTGAGTATTAGTCTTGATCAATGGCAGGAAACCAGGGGATCAAATGCTAATAAATCAGAAACAGATACCTCCACTTGAGCAGAAATATATCACCAACCTGAAAAATAGGGCAAATTATTTGACAAATTTTATATACGTATGCCTAGAGAAAAGGAGAGCTTTTCATAAGATTCCTTGAACGCTGAAACAAAGGACAAGCATGGAGAAAAAGTAACTTAATGAGGTAATGAACGTAGAACACGAAATGAAAGGATCCTAGAAATACCTTAATTTTTGTTGGGATTGACATAATAAAAGAAGGTTAAATGCAAAAGTCTTAACTAATACAACACCAATATATTCTACAGCAAATTAGCTCTGTCTTACTGCTATTTGGTCCTCAGGTAAAGGTAATGAAGTAACAGACTAGGCCTGTTGTAACATGTCATTACCTTTACTTAAGAGCGAAGGAGTAGCTTCCAACAAAACATTTACATTAAGTGTCAGAGGGACGCAGTGCTCTCAACAGTGTGAAAGCTCGTAGAGCCACAATGACCAACTTTAAACTTTACTGTTTTTAAGGCATGATACTTAACTATATTAGTTCAAAGTTCCTTACATTCATTTCAACCAAGCACCCTTGGAGTGTGGTCTTCTTTTTAAATTGAAACTATTTGCTCCTGTGCATAGCCTACTAAATTTAATTAGAAAATCCTGGTAGGCCAGCAGGACAAAATTTCCCTTCCTTCCTATTTTCTCATTCCACAATCTATCACCTAGAGTAATTAGGACCAGCGAGGGATCATCTTCACTGGATTAACCTTAACTAAATTGTATGCATTCAACATGTGCTCTTTTGATTAACTTGAGCCTGGACTGCTGCCTGTGGTACACCCACCTTGTAATTCTACACACTTAATTAATTTCAGATGAACGGCAAAAAGGATAACTTGAATTCTCCAATTAATAAACTGATATTAGTTAATGTATTTTAGCTTAACTTTTCATTTTCTTCCTGTGCAGGGATAGGAAAAACAGAAAATATGAGAGAGGTGGAAGTGAACAAGCTTTGCCAATAAGCTTGTAATGACTTTTCAGGGCCTGATCCTGCAGCAGTCTAAGCAGATAATTTTCCCCATGACAAGGAGAGGAATTTTGGCCAAAGAGTCAGTCCCTACATTTTAAGTATAAAATGCAATAGTCAGAAAAAGAATTTTTTTTTTCTTTCAAAATGATAAATAAGCATTATTTAAAACCTCCTCACCTTAACTCGGTTTTCCATATGGTTTCACTCATGCGTGGGTTTTCCTTGTTATTAAAAAAAAATATTATAATGTCACTGGCTATGGGCCCAATCCTCCAGGCCTTAGTCCCACAAGCATATTTTTCTCTTCTCTACTGTCATGGGGAGCTGCCTAACAGCCTCGTCTTGCATGCATTTGCCCAGATAAGTAACTTTGCTTTTGAATCTAGCCCTAGTGAATTCAATAGTATTTATCAGAGGAGTTGAATTACTCATGTAGAAAAATATTTGCAGGAATAGGCCCTAAAATATTTCTTGAAACACAAAGAAACATCCAAAGTCAGACAGGAAGAAAATATTTCTCTTTAGTTTTTATTGACCAGATTAACTCAGGTGCTAATTATGAAGCAGGGCTCTTACTCTCCTCTGAGCAAACTGAGTGTCTACTGAGTTTCTTGCTCTGCTGATGTTTCGCTCCAACATTGGTAAATGTGTGGTTTCAGTAAAATCAATAGGATTAAAGTTAAATCTGTATTTAAGTATTTTTCTGAAATGGAGATTGGCTGTTCAGCATCTTTTAGGATTGAATATTGAGCAACAGCAAAATCAAGTTTACAGAAAACAAAATATTTTCAGTCAGATGTGTCCTAAAATTAATTCTTTCTCCATAAAATCACTCACTGTTTTTCCTCGACAGAAATCAATATTATAACAAATGCTGCTAGAAAAAAATATTAGATAGATAATTCTAGTGATGGTATCTCTAAAGTAGCTATCAACACTTCGGTTTGTGCATGGTTTACACTAAATGCCAGTACCTGATTTTTCTAATAAGAATAACAACAAATAGCTGTAGGTAAAAAGACAGCCTCGTAAGAATTTTTTTCCTGATAACTATTTGACTACCTCAAATCATAAACCAGTATTTTGTTATATACATGTGTTTATTATAAATTAGCATTTGTCTACTATTAGGAGATAGTGACTGCTGATTTGATCTACAGTTTTTCAAAAATCATAGGGAAATTTGTTGAGTAAAAATGTTAGACAAAGTTTTCAGAACATCTAAATTGTTTCTGAGTCTGCCTCTCTGCAAAAGGTACTTTGACATCCTAATCCATTTGGTAATCTCACAAGTCATGTGGATACCTTTGATGATTTTATGCCCAACTTGTAATTCTTTAAAAAAAATCATACAAAATAGTTTGCATAGTAAAATCCCTTGTGAGAAGAGAGGAAGTAGTGACAGATAGTCTTTAAGTAAAATTGTCAGTGTTTTGGGTCACTTTAAAACCACAGATTAAGAACACATGCAATTCTTGCCAAATTTCACCCGTATTTCCTTTGATTATATTCATTTCAAGCAAACAATATAATAAGCTTAATTTTTTAAGGGTCTGTTTACAAAGGACTGGAAAGACGTGAAGAATATTTGTGATACAGAAAAAAATAGTAGAGGGTGCAGAAAATACAGGCTTGCTTAATACTGGCTTACCTTATAGCCAGTCAGTATGTGAGATGTTATGGCCGAATACATTGTTTTTATTAGTGTCAAGTGCTTGATTTAAAGTAAGACCTCATCACCTTACTGAGAGATATTTTTCCTGGGGTATATGCACGTATCTATTTATCTATTGAGTGTGAGTATGTATATACACACACCTAGCAGTAGGCCTGGTTAGTGTCGGCTTGACTGAGAGAGGATGTTAGTAATTACTATTTCTCTAAACACTACTTTAGCATAGTTTAGTGTATCAGCTGCCTTCTGCTGCCAGGGGACCCGTGCTGCCTACTGGAAGCGGCTGCAAAGCCAGAAGCCACAATAAGGGCTGTTTCCATCCCCGTGGAGCTCAGCAGCCTTTTGCCGTTGATTCAAGAGAAAGGGATTTGGCTATTTTTTGGGGTGCCTGCTCATGGTGGTGAGCATCTTTGGGTAGTGCTGGGTGAGAAAGCCCGGGACTGGTGCAGGACATGGGCAGCAGCTGCTGGGCTGGTGTGTTCCAGCTGGGAGAGCCAAGGAAGCAGAGCTGCACCCACACTGCTGATGCCCACCGAGCCAGAGCTGCTGGCTATGGGGGAGAAATTAAGCTTTGGCTGATGCCGAAAAGAGCCTCAAAGGCACTTCAGCAGGAGCTGAAACTGTCCCCCCATCTGCACAGGGATGTTTTTTAAATAGACTTTTTCTCTGGTTCCTCATTTCTTCCTTGTGATTGTGTTTTCAAGGGATCACGCTGAAAAAACAAGCACAAGCTGAGAGCTATTAATCTAGGAACTGATGCTGAAAACTCTTCCACAATTATTTTTCCCTTTCGCAGACAACATTTCTACTGTTTTACAAATAGACCAAGTAACGTTCTCTCACATTAACACTAAGACAAAAAGCAGCCTGCATGCATAAGTGGTAGAATGAGTCCATGTTAAGAATAGCTTCTGGTCTTACATTTTATGAACGCAGTAAATCAAGAGCATTAAGACAAAATATAGCATTGCTCTTTAATGCAGTGTCTGCAAGACAGAAATTTTCATATGCAAGAATAACTGAGAACTGGGTAAATTGTATCTTCCCTCACATAATTTATTCTTTTATGGTTAGGTCACTTTTAAATCTCTTTTTTAGCTCTGAGGATTTCCTTAAAATAAGAGTTTTAGAGCTTTTGGGTTTGTTGGGTTTTTTTTCTTTTTTTTTTTTCCTTTGGTTTTGTTTTTGTTTGTTTTGTTTTTGTGTAGTCTCTATAGTACCTTTCCCATGAAAAGAAAAAAAGCTTGCTTGGTGATATACTTCACAACAAACCCCCTTCATAATTTCTCTATATGCGTTGATTTTCTAAAACAGTTCTTAAACTCTTCTTTATATGCTTGAGAGCTTTGCATAGTATATCACCAGCTGGAATGTTATACACGTTTAATTTTTACCTTGAAGTATTCATGCATCAAATCATTAATCTCTATTGTTCAGTTTTGACTACAGTATGATTAAACAGTCTATTAAGTAAAAAGAAATGTAGAGAATGTATAAAAAGGCACAGTATTATTCTGATGACAGCTTCCTGGTGGTCCATCATATATAAAGCTAGCTATTAGGAATATGTTTCAAACTGGCAGCATAACACATATTTCATAGTTGTTAAATTTAATTGTATAAATAGTTACTGACTGTATTTGGACTGTTTTAAAAAAGTGAATGTGTAATAAATCTCCTCATGAAAAAAAATCATGGAACATCCTCAGCTACCATAACTAGGAGCCAACCTCCAGTTTTTGTCAATAGTATCTACAGCAATTAGCTCTCATATTGAGTAAAATTAGAACTTGATCCTTCAAGCATTTATACACAGGAGTAGTCCCACAGGGACCAATCAATATCCTCTGTAGTCATGGAAATATCCGTATGCATATGGTAAATCATAAATATGTGTTTATCAAGGAAGGGTGTATTTTTCTAACAGTGAGTCACTTTTAGGATTCTGTGCCATTTTCCCTAAATTTTGGCAAAACAACCCGTGTTAGTAGCAGTAGGCTTTTGGGCAAATGCAAAATTCTGAATGCAGTAAACATATTTTTCTTTTTAGTGCAGTGACTGATCTTAATATTAAACTCTATACTTGACATGAGTAACCACCCAGCAGGGTGATACAGAATACAGGATAACTCAGGCATTAACTGATTTTTCTGCAGCCTACATGGCTTTCAATATTGACACACGCTCTGCATACTTCTAGTTGTTTTCTTTAAAGTTAATGTAATGCCTTGGTTCAGTAAGAGGATTCTTGCATTGGGAAAGAGCTAGTGAAATGCAGTGCCTTTTACATCAGGCTGTTTCTAAGCTGTAATGTAATTGGTACTATTTATTGAATGACTTCCACTGAAGGTAGAAGAAAGATAAAGCTGCTGCTTTCAATTATGCAATCAAGAATGTAAAAAAGCAAAGCTATAGATCTGGGGTGGAAATCATTACATCTGATACACCATGTCAAACAACAATAGTGTTTGTGCTAATCACATTTTAGAAGAATGCCATCATAGTTGATTGTACTACAAAATGGAAAACAATGAACAATAAAGTCTGCTGACCTATCCCGAACCGTACTGTTTAATCAACTCAGTTCAAAATCATTGTTGGCTTAGACGGTAATCCAATATGTTAGTTCCTACAGATTCTCTGCCATCACTATTTGAGAACTGAATATTGAATCAGACTCCCACCAATAACTCTGCAATAATGACAACGTATCTACCCAGCTATCAAACATCGTGGCTTGCTTTAAATTATGTTGCATTCACAGTTATATCAATCAAAGCTGCAGCTTTTGGGCTGAAGACTTTTAAAAGACTCCTATACAATAGTTGTTACAGTTCTCAGTGACCAGTTAGGAACTGAGACCTCCCAGCTCTGGGTGTCACTGAGAAGCGTGTGCTCTGAAAATACATCTCAGTCATCTGAGAACCTCTGAGATCCTGTTCTCCATAGCAAATGGAGAGGACTGTGTCCTCCCTGGCATCCCTGAGAAATAGTGGAGGTCCTATTTGCAAACCACCCTATCAGTCGAGATGCTGCCCCTCCCCATTTCCCCCCGGGGAAATTCCCCCCATGGTCCTGCCATCCTCCAGAGGGGATCCCCACCTTGCCTACCATGCTGAGAAGGGATCCCCATCTGGCTTTACCTACTTCAGAGGAGATCCCTCAGAGTTCCCCACGGAGGTCAGCCTGTGCCATTGCCAGCTCCAGAGCAGCAGGCATCATTGCCTCCCCTGCCCTCGTAGGGGCAGGCAGCATGTGTACGAGTACCATTAATAGTCAGTGTGACGGGGGCTCCAAATCTCTTGCAAATGTCACCAATAATCTCCAACTCAGGGCAATGCAGAGAGCAGCCTGACTACAAAGCCAGAGAGGAACAAACCAGCATTTAAATATCAGTAGGAAACATGCTGTACGGTTGCTCATGGAAATTGGCAGCTACTGAATTAATCAATGTGAATCCACTAAGCAAGAAGTAGGAGTCAGAAGATCTTTATAAATTATTAGAACTAGAAGTGATTTATCTCTCTCTTTACTTCTCTTTGAATGACTTGTGAGACAGTGTAAGTCTATTTGTCTGTTATCCTAATTAGATCCTCCAATCTTATAAAAGGTACTACCTCTGAGAGAAAACCATGTGTATAAAACAAAACATACATTTTGCTCCTGTACAGATAACCACCAAAGTGATTAAACCTTTGTAAAGTCATTAAAAACATTCATACAAGAGTAGGTTTGTAAGATCTTAATTATTCAAGATACCAGAATATCACGCACTTTAAGTTAGATATTTTAGCAAATGTACAACTGCAGTATCTCAACATAATGACTTTATTTGGCATTTTTATTTTTCCAGAAGTTTTTGTTTTGCTTTTTTTTTTCTTCTCGTGACCATTTCCTATAAACAGATATATTATAAGTAACATACTTACACTTCAGGAATGTCTTCATTTTTATCCTGGCATTCACATCTGTCCTTGTTTAATGCTCTGCTGGTGGTCTGGCTCCATGGTATGCCCACTGCAATGTTCATCTTAAACAATATTTACATTGATTAGGGACCCCAGTGCACTGGAGGCTCTTATTAGAAAATGAATACAATATCCTGGGATAACAGTGAACATCTAACTGTTTTGTTTCTGAATCTCTGTTAATGTATTGTTTAAGTGTATAAGCAATCGACTGACAAAATGGGAATATGATGGAGGAGAACACTGTGAAGGTATAATATAAAACTCTGTATGCAAAACATGCAGTTAAAAGATTCAAGGAATGTACTCAGTGATGCATTTTTATTCAGATTGTAGTAGTATCTATTGCGATTTGAAACGCTTTCTTTTCTGTGTATGCACAGTAAAACTGTGTCTTGCCAGTAAAATCATACAAGCTCAATAAATAAAACATAAAATTGGTATAGGAAAGCATATTTGTACAAACAAAACTACAGCAGGATTAAATATTTTGCCTACATCACATAATATCCTTGCAGCAAAACCAAAATTGAAAGCTTACTCTGCAATGGTGTGGAGAAGCCATTAACGTCACCCATTAAAAAAAAAAAAAAAGCAGCACTGATTACTTATCCAAATTAATCATATGAACAAATTAAGTCTGTGCTATTTCTTTCCTTGACGTGGGCAGTGTATGTTAGCACTGAGCAATTTATATCTGACATAAATAGCTGTAAACAAGACTGTACAGCATGATGGCCATCTTCCCCATGTGTCTGGCCAATAAAAGCCATCAGTCAGTAGTTAATAATTTCTTAAGCTACTGCACCCTGCCTGACTGCAACCCCATTGTCTTCTGTGCATTTGCAACGTGTTTCTCAATATGGTCACTTATCTTAAGTTAATTACCATAAGGCCAAGTCCCCACCTTAAGGAAGGTGGTTTGAAATGTTTGCTCAAATTACAGAACAAACCCTGTGCTTGATTACTCCACCATTTTTAACTTGTCCTGCATAAACATGAAGGCTATAGATTACCCTAACTCCAGCAGCTTGTTAATATGAGTGCAGAAAATATCCTTCCCCAGTGAAGATGCACAAGTGATGGTCTGGTGCTCCAGAGGGGGAATGCCGAAACACACTACAAAGAACATCTGTGAAGATGTACATCTCCCCTTTTGCTCTGACAGCTCTTAGTATTCAAGATACATCACACTCATTTATTCTACAGCAGTTAGGGGCTGGACTTAATTCTATAAAGTGATTTTGAGGATGAGAAAAGTCTGAAGCATGTTGTCTCCATGCGATGGCCAAGTCCAAACTGGGTACTGCATTTTGTTCTGGATGTGAAGAGATCCATAGAAGGCTAAAGGTCTTTTCTGATTGTGAGAACTTGAGCTACTAAATTTGGAGATATTCCAGTTGAATGGTGCTATGGAAGGTCATGACAAAACCCTGCTGAAAGTGGGCAAAGAAAGCCAGAGGGGGCTTGGGAAAATTGCTTGAAACAGTTTCAGTGTGGGACTTCAGACCTTCAATTGGGATGGTATTTGTCAGGAGTCACTACAGAACAGGCAACACAGAGGCAGCAAGAGGCAATAGCACTGATAAAGATAGTGCTTGTGCCTGAACAACTGCTTTTTCTTCTCTCCCAATATCTAGCATTTTCACGTCTGACAAGAGAAAAGTTTAAAAAAATCTAAAGTTTTGATTCTTGCTAGTAAGTCCACATCTGCCAGGAAGGAATGGTGCTCACTTTAGGTGTTAGATACATTTCATGCGCTCCCTATTTGGATGTTCAAGAATACTTGGATCACAAGCAGAGAAACAAACTATGATGAATCAGGGAGAAGGGATGGCAAATGAGGGTATTGTGAAGCTCAGCATTCATCAGGGTTTTTTCCCTCCTCTGAAATCAGCTTCCTCTGTCTCCACTTGCAACCTCCAAGCAGCAAGAGAGCTGGAAGAGAACATGACAAAGATCCTACGTGTTTTTCTGATGATCCACACCACTAAGGGGCTTCATGCCTGTCCTGAATGGGGCAGGCCTGAGACCAGACATCTCTCTGGGACCTCACAGGCACAAATTGTGTGTGATCTGAGAGGAATGGCTGAAGTCATGAAGCTTGAGCCCCTCACTCTAAGCCTAGCTCAAGGACAGTATGTGTCCTCAGTGTGCCATGCCACAGGCGTCAGAGAGCTCCAATAACAGTAAAATGGACATAGAGCTAATCCATCAGTACAATTTGGGAATCATTTGTGAGAGATGCTGGTGATATCTAAAAGCATTAGCAAAGGCAGTCGTCTATGACCTTCCTCTGGCTTGGAATAGAAGTTTGTGTCTGGGTATGAAAACCTGCTGATGGAGATGCTGTTCTGCAGGATTTTAGCCCTTTCAAGAGAGATGTTCTCTTTACAGCTTTCTCCTTGGTGCAGAAAGGGTTTGAGGTGCCCAGAAAAGGTGTTGTGATTACTCTTAGCTGAGAATCATGACGGTAGAAAACACAAAATCCTTTCTTTTGACAGCTTACAAATCTGGGGCTTTTTATATGCACAATCTATGTGCATATGTGCATATACCTGTTCAAGTCTGCATAAAAGCTATGTAACTATCTTAGCAAAACTCTTGTGTTGATTTATTAGCTGAGGAGTAGCATGTATTCCTCTGCTCTTTAATAAAATATTGTCAGTGATGATAGAAAGGAAGAAAAAAAGCCCTGGAAAAATTTCCTAAGTAAAAAATCCTCCTTTTCAATTAAATGGTGTTCTAGTATTTTGTAAGAGTCCCCTCTAAATCTCTGAATCCTTTGCTTAGCACCAATATGTTCCCAAAAACTTGGGGATGGGAAAGAGCAGTAATGAAATGTTATGAACGAAAAGAAAGTTTACATGTACAAAATGTCACTTTACTGCAACACATGAATAAGAAAACATCTGTCCGAAACAGTGATTGATTCTGACAAATGTGAAGTAGGTATAAGCAAATAAAAAGTGATCCTTCTAAATCTTGTTTTGCAGCATCGGTCAAATGTGTAAAATAATGCAAGCTATATATTTCAGATACAGCCCAAATTAAATATGGTTGTGTTCATTTCATCCCTGAAATATAAGATCTACTGCCACTTCATTTTGTGACTCAGAGGTTCTCCAGGACTGTTTTAGGAACTCTTACTAGCTTATTTTTTAATATTAAAAGATGGAAAAAGTCCTCTTTCTGTTTTGCTGTTCTCTACCAATGAATCATGGGTCCCTTGCTACTCTGAGAGGAAAGTTGTTTTAGTAATTCTGGAAATAAACCTACTGCTGAGTCAGCATCACGGTGAAAATGATAAGTTTCATATTAAGAAACACATTAGAAATAATAAGTAATGGTGTATCTCTTTTGCCTTCCCCATTAAAATTAGCTGGTGTGTCAGAAGCTGATTTAGCAAGTGCCATGTATACTGGAAATGAGAAATACATCTTGTATATTGTCAGCATGAAAAATCAGACTAGTTTAATAGGAAAGAGGATAAAAGAAATCAAGCTTAACTGTGGAGCTGTGATGGAAGCAGCAGTAAATATTTTACTCACAATGACAGTTCCCTCCAAAATGCCCAAATGTAACTCTAAAGCAGATCAATATGAAAAGATTATTGTTTTCAGTCTCCTCTGCTAGGTGATTTTCAAATAAGCATTTTTAATAGCATTTCTAAATCAGTGTATACTTACAGATAAACCAGTGGGATTTTGTTACTCTGTTTATCTGGAATTCTAGCTTTTACGGAGAAAATAATTGGAAGCAAAACATTTCCCAGCAATCAATCTTTTCTCTCTGATTTGCTAAACATGTCCATATGTAGTTATTTCTTGTATTTGGAAGATTGGTAGCAGTTTTAGAGGAGAAATATGCTACAATTGCAAATTCAGGTAGTCATCTGGCAGTTGTAGGGGGAAGGCTTTGTTGGTTTTTTTGGTAAAGGTAGCTCAGTAATTTACTGCTACTTATACCTTAATATTGAACAACATTTTATGGCATATTTTTTAACCTGTAAGAGAAATACAGTCAATTTTTCAAACGGTACCCAATACCTTGCTGTGGATGAGAAAGTTGCTCTGTCCTTCCCCTCTCCACTTCTGGGCCTGATTCTGCCCAGCCGATTCTCCACAGCTCACCTCCACAGCAGCGACACTCCCTTTACGTGCTCTAAAAATCTGAAAGAATTTTTGCCAGTGACTTGTCTGATGAAATAAATCGGATTCTCAAGACTGATTTCAATTTAATTTTAGCTGAGTCTGCTCAGAAAGAAAAAAAGCATTCTCTGATAAGCAGAATTTCTTAAAATATTGCAGTTCTCCTATTATGATTTGGGTTTCTAGCCCAGGGAAATGCTCTATACTTGCATGAAGTTCCTCCTGGCCATACAGAAGCTATTCACTGAAGTCTTTCCCTGTCTTTGTTTGTCTACTTTCTGCCTTTAAATATCTCACTGAAAACTGGACCCGAGGCTTACTGCAGCCCTGTACAAATCCATAAATATTTCCCACTAGTAATAACACGGTACTAAATATTGCAATGACTTTACATTAAAAGTGTCACCGTGGCACTGCATGTTTTAAGCTAAAAAATTTTCACAGAGGAGGAGATACCATTAGTACTAAAATAATATGCTTGTTAAATAATTGTACACAGGAGTATCAAGAATCATACTTTTAAAAACTTTACCAGTAGTATTCCTCGGGACTTGTTACTAGCAATTGTCACTATGAAAGATAATGAAAAAACTTACTGTAAAACCACCGAGTTCTTTTTCTTTTCTTTTCTTCCCCTCTCTCACTGTGGCATGAGTATGTGGTGAAAAGTCAGAATTGTACAGAAAAAAAATATTCCAAGACACTATTAAAAGCGCCTTTCCCTTCCCCGCCGCCCAAGGGAACACTGACTATTTCAATAATCAGTGCGAACTTTTTGGTTATGATTTCAGTTTCCTTTCTCTGTCTCTCCCTCCCTCTCAATTTTTTTCCACCATCGTATGAGTATTACTGTTTTCTCAATAAAGGAAGTAGAAGTGCTGTGTGACAGCATTTATTTTAAGAAAACTCAAAACGGCTATTAAAATAAGAGGTAGTTTAAAAAGAAAATATCGGGAGGGAATTATAGTCTTAAGAGATGGGCAGATAAATGACAAATACTGCAGGAAAGCAAATTATAAATACAGAGCTTTTGATGAACATGAAAACCAGCACCTATAGAGAACAAATTCCATGCATTTTACCTTCATCCCAGCTTCACTGGGGATCACTGTTCAGACGTGAATAACCATGGATTATCGTCAGTATAATGGAATCCTGCAATTTACCAAAAGGAGCAGGAAAAATGGACTTTCGCTACAACTTTCATACTTCTCAGTCAACCTTTACTAGTCAGACATATGGACTATGTTAGCACTTCAGGTTACTGGCCTAAAGTCAACCTTGAAAATTAATTTCCCAGAAATATAGAAATCGCCGTTTTTCACACCCTGGATAGGGAAGAACAGATCAAGTAAAACTAAAAGCATTCGAATACTAGATTTGAATTAGTGGATTTCCTCTGAAATAGCAGCTTGATCAGGATGACAGAAATTTTTGTCTACAGAGGCATGTGACCCATCACAAACCTGGTTATAATTATGGATTTCAAAACAGTATCTAATAAGCTGAGGCCCAGACAGCAGCGCACAGTAGTGGAACACATCCAGTATTCATTAAAGATGTGCAATCTAGAAGTCCAGGGTTTAAAGACAGTTTTCAGACACAATTTTCCCACTTGTCTCAGGAATAAGGTAGAATAGCAAAAACAGAGGTAATAAAACGTGGTCAACCTCAATGACTTGGCGTGCATTCTTGGCAATAGTAAAATAGAGAGACCACAGTTTAGCTCTGAGAGTGAACTTGCAACACCCTGAATTTTGCATCCTTTTCTTTCTGTGGCTGTTTTTGTTGGATCAAAGAGATCATCCATTTGCCCATATTTTCAAGGATGACACACCAAAACCTCATCCACCATAAAAACACACTTAAATACACCACCGTCTCTGGGAAATAGCACATTTCTCTTTGTGAATTATTTTGATTCACCAATTGTCACAAAAACTGGAAAGAGATATTAATATCCAGTAAAGATGGAAGAAGTATTACACCATAGAAGGATAAAATCATGATTCTTTACTTGACTTTTCTGTAACTGGTTTTGGGCCTGTATGAGAATGCTTCTGGCCAGGTTGCCTGCAAGGTCTGAACCTGTAAACCCTGGATTTAAAATCAAGATCCTCAGCTCCTGGAGGTAAAAGGTGAAGCCCATTAGTGAAGAGACAGAGCAGACTCATAAAATTCCATATGTGCTCTCGCCACAAGGGGGGAACACATCCCGGTGCCAGGGTGGGAAATATCCAGATTAACTGTCCAGCTTACAGTTGCCAAAATGAAAAATGAAAGTGGTGTGTGTAAATACATACATACATAATCATCCAGATGAGCTTTTACCTTTGGATTGCATATTTGCAATAACTTGCCCAAATGGCAGTTTAATTTACAATAATAAAGCCATATGCATTTGCTATTATATAGTCTTTCTTAAAAAAAGAAAAAGCATCTCGGACTTGGTAAACATTGCCTCCAAATGCTGCTTATTCACAGGAAAAACCCTTGTTCTAATAGACAGGCATTTTCTGCCAAAAAGGTCTTTTGCAAATGTATCTCTCACTGAAAAATACCCCATTGGGTGCCTGTGAAAAAAAAAAAGTTGACTGCTTAGGAGACTGATGTGACTGATGTCCCTCTATTACAAATCTACCGCAAATAACACTGAGGAGATTGTGACTTTAAAAGAACAAGCTTCATTGTTTGGCTTCAGCACAGTGTGACAGGGATGTAGAGGGTGAAATCTCCAGATCATATACCAAAATAAACATTTCAAATTAATACACACACACAGAATAGCTGAAGTGTAACATTCCCTAACCTAATATAAAATTTGGTACAACTGAATCTGCTAGGAAAAAAGAATAATCACCATGTTTATAACACGTATTCTATTAAATTCATTAGAAATATTTTTCCAGATCGAGCCATTTCTGGCTTCTAAAGGTGCACAGCTAGTCTATGTCATTCTGAAAGATGCTCAGAACCAGGATGGTATGTCAGTATGAAAACAGTCCTGGGACGTGCTGGTGTTACTCTTGTCCTTAGACCCCAGAGGTCCTACCCAGCCAAGCACCGTGCAGGATGGAGCGTGGAGGCCACGCTGATGTGTAGGTGCTGAGAGAACCTCTCAGCAGCTCCCAGGATCGGGTTGCGATGTGGTGCAGGCAACACAGCGGGGTGCAAGGCAGTAAAAATTAGATTTGCCACCAAAAAAAAAAAAAGGGCAAAAAGAAAGCTAGATATATTGTCTCCTCACTTTCACTGGAGTTGAGACATACATCAAGAAACTAAAGCCAGTTGGGTACTCAGTAAGCTAGTTCAAACAACCAAAAGTATTGCTACCATGGCAATATCTTCAGATTTTTCTCTCAAAACTAGAATTTTAGCCAGTTTTCTGGAGCAGAGCATGAAATCCTTTAAAGTAAATTGCTTCCCGTTTCCCCCCTTTTGCACAACAGCTTCCCTCTTCTTGTGCTCGGGAATGCTGGAGTCCCGGGGGCAACTGGGGCTGCCCGCCTCCCGCTGCGTGCCCGGCCGGCTCTGCCCTCCCATGGCAAAGGATTTGCCAATTTGCTCACTCTGACCAGATGAACATCTCAATTACTAATTCTCACCAAGCAGTGAGAGACACATGCATCCACAGCTGAAAATAGACTTTTGTTTTCTCCCTTGGAGTGGGAGGAGACGTAAGGAAAGAAGAGAGAGACAGAGAGGCAGCTCAATGTTTGCACTTATTAGCAGGCAGGGATTCATTGTTGAAAGAACTCCCAATTTTAAAGTGCATAGCTTGGTTTTTAACAGCTAGTGAGTTTTCCTCAAACTAAAAGAAAAACTCATGATTGTCTTCCAGCAAAAGTTGTTTTTGCTGTCTCTTACCCATGATCTCCCAAGGTGATTCTTGCCAGAGGTAGCAGCAGCCTGTCCTTTCAACTCATCCAGCTCCTCCGGCATCTGTTCCTTTCCCCCATCGCTGATATACAAGACTGCACTAGTGCATAAGAAGGCAGGGTGTTCGCTTTCAAACAGGAAGAAATAACGACAGAGTCCATCTGGGGTACAAATTTAACCATGGGTTCCTTGTGTGACTCTGTACCATCCTGATTTTCCCTTGAAAATATGACACAGACAGAGGAGAGTGAATACATTCATGCTTGAAATGAATTTAAGCAACGCTGTGCTAAAGGGCAAAGAGTGCTTCATTGCAGGGGGAGGTCAGACTCTTCTGCTATCCCGAGATGTCACAAGGAATGACTAAAAATAACTACCAGAAGTGGACTCCTCATTTGCTGTGTACCAACTAAGTGGGAGCCAGCATGGCCTAGGTCATGTATAGGTGGTGGTGAATGTAAACGCAGCCCAGCTCTTGCATTTGCCCCTTCTGAACTAGTTGAAGAGACAGGCAGACCCCCCCAGCTGTTCCTGCGCATATGCCTCGGTTCACTCTTCCTGCTGCAGATTGATGCTTCCAGCGAGCGCTGGTACGGGGATGGATGGCATCCAGAATGACTCATAACAAAGAGCATATGGCAGGACTAGACGTAGCGATCTAACATCTGTTGCGCTGCTTATTATTAAAATTTCTCACTTGTATTGGAGCTAGTAACCAAAAACAATAAATATTGCCTCCACAGATCCTACCTTGAGGAAATCCCATATCCTCTTGGTTTTGTCACCGCTAATTCTGTCCAGTGCAAAAGATGAGAATTATTTTATTCTTTAGGCATCTAAAACCATCAAATATTCTCTCATAACTATTTGAACAAGCCATAGTAAACAATAAATCATCTTTAAAGTTATTCCTGTCCTAAAGGTTTAAATGACTCCACACTGCAAGAGCTGAAGTTTTGTGGTTGTTGCACTAAGGTGACAGGCATGAGTTAAAAATAAACAGGATGAAAAAGGGTCCTACAAAAAATAAATACATGATCAGCTCATTGTATAGTCTTCCTTACAGAGGTCACTGAAACTGTACCTAACAAAGGAACTGTATCTGAAAGAAGCAAAAAGCATTACATCTATTTAATTTTTAAGATTTTTTTCCCTCAGGTCATTTTTCTTCAGCGAGAAGTGGGACTGCAAGTGCAGACGTGTAAAACTGGAAAATCAGCTGATGAAGCAGAATGTCCACTTTGCAAAAGATTCACTGAGTGAGGACATGAAATATAGTGAACAGCCCCTTGCAAGCAGAGATTAAACCATGTATCAAAACTAACACATGTACCATCAAAAGGTATCCAGAGAACAGCATTGTGACTGGATGATCTAAGTTACTCCCTTTCAGTCAAGAGATGCAAATAGTTGCCAACAAAAATGTTAGGATTTGACAAGACTTGCCAAATTGCTGGGATATAAATTCATGTTTTGTGAGTTATAAGGCCTTCCAGGAGATGTGACAAATCCTGAAAAAGGGTGGAAAAGCATGCACAGCCCACAGAAACTTACTCCCTTTTCATGGACCTGCCAAAAGAAAGGAAATGTGAAAAAAAAAAGTGCACAAGAGACTTGCCAGTGCCAGACTTACCATTTCATTTAATAAGCACACTTCATAAAATGTTGAAAAAAATAAATGATTGTAATAAAGGGTACGCATATTACAAATAGTGGCTAGTTCAGAAAGCAAAAGCATTAAGTTTTTGCCCCAGGGACAGAGAAGCTATTGATATTGGGATCAAATGCCCCAACCCAAAGAGTCATACCTAACACTTAATAATAATCCTAGCAACGTTATCTCTAGCGTGTATCATTTTTCATCTTCACTGTCTCTTACAACACTGATTATTGTCAGTATTCCAAATGTTACAGGTAATGGTAGAAGCCATTGGCTGCCATTGTCCCATCTCCTCCCAAAGTGGATGAAAGCTGGAGGAGTGCAGGGCAGAGCCGGAGGAAGAGCAAAAGAATTACTCTCAGGCATGTCAGGTGTTGGATATTGACCTTCATTCAATCAATCGTGGTTCGGGTGGGAAAACAGGAAAATATCTTTTGCAGAGCATGAGAGTGACCCAGGGAGAAGGCTGCCCTTCAGGGAGCCTGCCTGTGACCTGAAGCTTTAAAACACAACCCAACCTACAGGACCACTTCCCAACACCTTACGCAGGTTTCCACCCTGATGGTGGTGGGGTCAGTGATGAAGTGGGCCAGTGACTAGGTCTATCCAAACACACTTCTAAAGAGCCACCCAAGCAGAAGGGAAGGATTATGTTGATGTTGTTTGGACATGGGAGCAGTGAGACAGCACTAAGAAAGGGTTGAATATGAACAAAACTTTTTGTGGCTGAGATCACTTATTAGGCTATGGAAAAGCCTCACAGATGCAGTGCAAAACATAATTCATTTTGGAAATTTGAATCTGAAAACATGTGGCCCAGAGCAATGCTGCCATGGCAAGATGTTGTAGCGGATTGGTTTACTTTTGGTTGGTTACCATTTCTGGCAGCCTACACCGTGCTAAGCAAAATTTCTTTGGATCTAAACTGCGGAGGAATGTGTCTTAAATGATAAACAAAGGTAATGAAACCCTTCAAAACTGATCATGTATAATATTTATTAGCACAGATTTTGCATTTTAAAAGATCTTAAGTAAAATGGAGCTAATTGCTCAAAACTTTTTCCTTCCTTTGCTTTTTTTAAACGTCTCCTTTAATTTCCTGAGATAAAATGTGACATTTAGAATATAAGGTTGCCCATAATTAAGCATTCTATCATACAAAGTGATGGCATTGACTTTAAAATATTGCCCTCTGTGACTGTCTCACGGGGTGCACATCTTGTTTCCAGGTGATAACAGAATGTAACAATTGTGTAGTTATGATTGGATTAGTGGATTTTATTTTGTGAATGCCTATGCTAATTTCCCATTTTGATGTGAATCTTCTCTCTGCTCTCTGATGACTGAAACCTTAAATAGTATTATCTGCAGCACAGTGACATCTGAATGAGCCCCCAGGCACACATTTAAATTGGTCACTTCGAGCACACACACTTTCACAGTTAAGCCTTCTCGCAACACAGACAAAATGTCCGGGACACTGCAGTCATACAGTGCCATCCATCCTCAGCCAGTTACATCTTTTGCTAACAACTCTTAGTTCTTCTACCTAGCCCAAATGCAAAGCTTAGCATCTCCCTTCCTCCTCAAGCTGTCTTCCCAAAACCTTTCTTTGCATTTCAAGACGACACATGAGAATGATATTGACCAAAATACCCACATACAGATCATCAGATCTGTTTAGCCGCTTCTCACTTCGCCACTGCAGAACTGGATCCAAATAAAGGCAAAACAGACTATAAAACAAATTTTCAAAATCTTTAAAAAGCCATATCAGATTCTCTTCAGTTTGCCAGGACTGTATTTCCTAACCCAAACACATTCATTTCCCCACCTGCACTCTAAAAACGAAATACACACCATCACTCAGCTCTCAGCTCAGTATGCCCAGTTGTACTGGACAGTTGCCCTCCCATGTCCTCCTCTCTTTCCCCTCCAAGTGGAATACATATTTTTATGTATATATATATAAAAGTATATATGTATGTTTGTGCATAGTAAATATACACTTACATATAAACACAGAGATGGAGAGAAAAAATCTTGGAAATTACCTAATTGCTTACATAATCCACGAGAGTGGATTTAGTGGCATGGATTTAGAATTGTCATTTGAGAATGTTTCTCTTATTTTATTATTAACACAAACTGGATTGCTGTTGCTTTACAGAGCTCAAAAGAGTTACTCAAAATGTAATTCTTTTCATCTAGAAAATGAACAGAAAAAGGTAGTCACGCCGATTGCCAACATTTATATCTAACTGCATTGCATTTTCTGAGCAAGATATAATTTTGCTCAAAGAATGTGCTCTTGCATGCCCAAATATGCATCAGTGTTCACTTATACAGTCAGACAGGCACAGTTCACAAGAATATTTGACCCAACTATGAGCTCCAGAGTAACTGTCTTCTGGTATTAATTTGTTTTTAAGTCAATAATCAATAAGAACCAAATTGTGACTGATGTTATCACAGTTCAAAAGTTTCACTCCATCAGCTGACATGTCAAGTTTCTGTGAGAGTCTTGCTTCATGTCTGCTGCCAGTCATTTCATCGTCAGTGAATTTCCATATCCTTTTTCTGATGTGCTCGACTCACAGAACAAATTACAGAATATACCAAGGTAATGAAAATGTGGTATATAATCAGTTCTACTATATGAAGACTTAGCAATTTGAGAACTAGCACTTAGACATTATGGTTACTTCTGTTTCTTACTATTCTGTCTCAGGGGTTTTAAATAATGTCTGCATGGACTGCAGAAGAATCTGACTTCTCTCTCTCCAAAATCATATCCTGTCTTAGAGCTGGCAGGAAATCTCCTAGAGGAAAAAACACATTTTTAATCTTAGCCTACTATAATTCAGTACACAGTCGCACAGTTTTCATACTGTTCTTCAAACTGTGATTTTTCTCATTATTTGCAGAGTAAAAATAAAATTATTTGATGAAGTTCTTCTCAGAATCATAGCTGAGACAAACATGTGCCATTAACCTTTCAAAGTATAGTCTTTTTTTTTTTTTTCTTATTGAGGTAGGTTCAAACTATAGAACATATTGTAAATCACAGAATTGTCTGTATTGCCAGTTTAGATAATTTAGTTCCCAAGCAAGACTGCAAGTCAATAAGTACAACCTGATAATTTTGATTCAAACCTTAACTACAATATTGGATGCTCTGATGAACCTCCCTTATCAAGACCACATCAAATGTTGCTTTACTATTAGAGGGGGCCTTTTCCTGACAGCAGAAAGACACTTTTATTGTTAAAACTGCTAGGTATAAAGCAGAAGGAGAAATATCCTGTTATTGTGTGGAAGGGGCTATAGTAGTAAGTGCATGAAGTACGGGCTAGAAATGGTCAGTCATAGATTTTAGACAGATTATGGGCTGCTGATAGGGACTGAACAGCTGCTGGGAGAACTTCAACAGAAATTTGTCATTTGAAATTATTAATAAAGAGTGGTTTGAATAAGGGTCCTAGATGATCCACCTCAGCACTGGATGCTGTCACCCTCTTTGCTTTTTATTCCACCAGTGGTGATGAAGAGGAAAGGAAGAAACAAGAGAACACGAGGAAAAAGTATTCTTGTTTGTATCGTGTAAACTTTTCATTCTGAACCATAAAAATTGCTTAAAATCACCCTTGGTTTTCTTCCCTCTATACAGCTCAAGATTGAAATTTAGTGAACCCAACAAGACATTCACACAAGGTTTCTTTAACATTTCCTGTCATGAATTTCAGGCTCTTGTTCTCAATTGTACCACTTGGCTTTTGAAACAGGACATCACATGTTTCTGGTTATGGTGTAGCTAGCCAAACTAAGCGATATTAGGCTAGTCCTCATAGGTAGCACTCATCTTCAACTTCAAGTACTGTTAGAGAAGACCAGAGCACTCAAACTGCACAGGAAATAGTCCTGAGAGAGAGTTATTTTATGGAGGGCTCTGCCTACAAAAAAGCCCACCTTGGCATATTTTCCAAAGTTCTAGTTCAACTGATCCAAAGTAAAGCTACTCTGCTGCACCATCTAGTGACAATGCGAACTGTCACTTCAGACAGGTGATCTAATTAAAATATTACCCCTTCCCTCCAGCCTTATCTCCCGTTAGTTACGAAGAGTGAAATCCCAGTGTCTTTGAAGCCACAGGGGACTTCCTCTTATCTTCAATGAGCTGAGGATGTTGTTAGTGCTCCCAAAACACCTCCGGTAACACCAGAAAAAGAAAAAACTCTCCTCATTCCACGAATTCTTATGTTCTGTCTTTCCGGCCATAGTATGACCATTCTGTGCAGAGATGAGGCTGAAGCACAAAGTCCTGATGGAAAAACGAACCTTCCTAAAATTCTTGTTACTCAGAACCTAGAAGACTCCAAGACTCATTAACTACAGTTCATTTTACCCTGGCCATTGTATTAGACTTGATACAAGTTTTAAACTAGGAAAGCTGTTTCTTTTATTGAACTCTCTTTACTGTCAAACTGAGACATGCAAAGTACTCTTGCTTGGATGGAGGTCTGCACATTTGTAACTTTGAGACTGCAGCTTTCTCAGAATGGATAGTGCCCCTAGGTAGAGATGATAGCTTTTTTAGTACTTAATATTTGGCTTAGTTCAATGGAAAGTCCTTGAATTTCTATGTTTTTTGTCTCTGAATGTTATTCCACAGACAGCTGGATTCTCTAACTTGCTCTGGCCATCACATCAGGACAGCTTTGACGAGGACAGGGCCATTGGGTAAACAGCTTACGCTGTGCAATTTATACAGCCAATGTGATAACATTAAGTTAATATATTTCACTAGTAATTTCTTTGCAGTTTATTGATTACAATCAGCTTGTCACAAATATATAATTTTCTTAATAACTGGGTCTACAAATTTCTTCAAGTGTGTAAAACATGTTATTTGATAAATGATGGTTTCATGGTTTGCCTGGCACTAGAATTGACATACAACGGGGAGTGGCTAGATGGCACTGGTGCGTACTTCTGCATAACCACACAGATGCGACTGTTTATAATATGATACTTGTTGGTTGAATTTCCTGGGCTGTAATTGTTCAGCTGGAGCTTGATGGTGCTATTGCTCTGTACTAATTATAGCACCGAATTGTTAAGGAAGAAAGACATTCAGACTTAATTCTCCTTTAGTGTTTCACCCTGGGATTGCTGGTTTGTGAGTTGGATATTTGCTACAGCAGGAAAGAAATAAACTAAAATATTACAAGCTCACTGCTTAGGCACTGATGGTTTCTATAGCTTTTATGCATTCCTGAATAGCCAACATATTCTGGAATTTTTGATTCTGTATCATTTTTCCACACCTGAAGTAAACCCGAGAGTAGGCAGAGTAGCACCATTGACTCTGCGCTGCTGTATGCATATCAGAAGGCAATAGTGAGTGCCCAGAAGTTTCCCCCTTTTTTTTTTTCTATGAATAGCAGTGAATTTTATCACAGTGATATCTAAAATATATTCCTTCTCTCTACAGCCCAAACCTCTCCCATACTAGAAAGGAACAGATTTCCCCAATTCAGATAGAGATTCTATTAGCTAAAGCTTTATTGTGCCACTGTAGTAGCTTGTAATGATGTCTTAACGGACTGATTAGAATAGTTGGCAATAATTTCATGTATCTATCATGGCCAGGGAAAAGATGAGAATGTGTGTAACATCTGTATCCAATGGTACTATCCATGCTGGCTGTCTCTCACTTCCCAACGCTGTCACAAAGAGAAGGGAATTGCCTTCGTATGCTTCAGGACAGCATTTGCTAAACTTTGTCCTGACTCTGGGAATTAGAGAATATACATAAATATATAATAACAATAAGTCATTATTCAAACCCAACATGTGGGGAAAATAGTTATAGCACAGCCTACATGAATGCAGATCTAACTGCATGGAAAACTACATTCAAGAGGAATCTTTAGACAGGCCTGCAAAATAATTCACTTTCTACTCCCCAAAATAGCATTTGCATGGTTCCCATACACCAGAACTAAACTGAATTTTAAGGAGGTTGGAATTACAATTCTGTGGGATATACCCCAAAACGAATGGAGCGATTTTGCATTAAGAGTATGCCTGAGTGGGAGATGGAGGAGGAAATAGGTTCAGCTGCCAGCTTCCTGCTGCCGAAGGGAAGCACAGCTGCTTGGTCTATTGAGCCGCAATATTCGGGTAACAGCGATTTGGAAACAAGACACTTGTTGACGTTCTAACTATTGCATATTCAGGTCTCGGTGGCTACAGGGTACCCCGGAGCCCCCTCTCACTCCCTGACTTCGAGGCTGTTGTTGAGCAGTGCTCTGAGGGCTCTTAGGAAGTGATGTGCCCACTATGGTACGTGACATGAGAGCGCAGAAAATTTCTCAAAGAAAGTAACTTGACAACAGCATAATCTGATCTCAAAATGAGGAGAGAAAACGCTAATAAAATGGCAGCAAAGTAATTATTTGCGTAGTTTAATGTGTGCATTGATCTGATATTCTTTGGTTACAGCTTTATATGGTGCACACACACAGCTATATTCCTCCTCCTTGCCCCCAGGTTCTGTATTTTGAACATTGTAAAATCCTTTCCTATAGATTTGCCAAAGACAGGCTTACTTCGTGAAGCTGTTTTAAGAGTCTCACTAGCTATATTGTTTCTGTCTTCACATTCCTCTCTGGGTTTCTCCAGATGTAATCATTTTCAAGACTGTTTACAATCTCGCCCCATACCTCCTTCATTCAATATGTAGAGGTCAATTCTTGCCTCCAGCCCACAAGGCCAATTTCAATCTTCTGTTCTTCAGACTGCTTTGAATAAGCATCTCTGTTTTTTTCCCAAGCTGTCCCTACAACTTGGAGGAGTCCATCCATAGGTTTCTGCAGAGGTGCTTCTGCAAAACTACCTCCTCTTGTGAATAAGAGAATTCATACAGGCTATAAAACATGTGAGATAAACTGCCCCCCAAAATAGTGATCAAGGAGGACATTAACTTAAATAATGTATGTAACTGTACTGTATCAGAGCTGAAATCTAAACAGCAAAGTCACTGTCTGGGACACTACTGCTATGGTTCTGCAGTCCATACACTGCATTATTATGAAATAATGACATGTTGGTAGGCTGAAGAAACTAGCCATTATATACTTTTCAAAAAAAAAGTGTAAGTCTAGTCTACTTCTGGCAACTTATATAGAGAAAGCATGGGTGACTTGTACAACATGGCATCTCACAGGGCTTAACCCTTTAATTAACTTTGTTGTTGAATTAACATTAGGTTGTGTGAATGGAGGAAAGTACAAAAAAATGCAGTCTCTCTCTACAATATGAAGGGCTGTTTCCTTTAATCATTCTTTGGTAACCAAAGAATGAATTTCTAAAAGGAATAGTTATCTTCAAGCAGTTATTATACAAGTACAAAGGTGGAGGACAGATTACTTGTACATATGTGGATTTTCAAGAGCTTAATTATGAAAATATAACACTGTTACATGCAGAGAAAAAGTACGTGAAACATGACTGTTCATAACCACAGATCCTTCAGATCCTGTGTAAAAATCTCCAGAATGTTAAATTCCTCACAATCAATGGGAACACATTTTTCACGTTATGGACTTCTATTTTGTGGTAGAAGATGATGTCACAAATCTGGAAAGTCAGTCCAAGATTCATTGATAATTGTAATACATTATAATACCCATGAGAGAGACACCAACCCAGTATAAATATTACTTAAGACATCTGCTGTGGCACATGGATATGCCTAATATGAACTTAAATTTTGCCAAGGGCTATACTAGATGGACAAACTTTTCTTTTGGGGTCCTGTAATCTTAAAGGGAGGCATAAACCCAACGCAGAGCACACTGCAGCACTCACTCACGCATGCAGATCAGCAGATGTGATCGCTTTATATTCTTTACTGGGACTTACCTCAAGAAATGCCAAATTTGTTCTAAACTATGCAACAGTTGTGGAACCCCTGCAGGCATTATTACATGATAACTTTAGTTTTCTTGGACAACAGTTTCCACGTCTTGTTTTCAACCAGTTCAAGAGCTGGACTGTTAGAAATTAGCACTTCCTTTGCACAATCCCCTTTGTAACTGTAGATGCTTCTCACTGTAGCTTAGATGCAGTGCTCAGATGAAGTCTGAAAGAACAATCACATTAGTATTAAGAACAATAAAATCAAAGCTTTTGTCATTAAAAAGAAATCCTTTGCTTCTGTCTAAGCCACTGTAGAAGCATTGTATTTCAAAATTTATTTTCTCTTAATGGCAATATCATTGTCACCAAATCTCAGTGTGCAGCACCTTAAAGTACTGCTGTAGACCTCGTGCTTTCCTCCTAATTTATAATTCATAGGAAGATTATATTGAAACAATCAGTCATATGAAAATTCTAAAGTGTGTGTACATAGAAACTCAAATTGTCTGTTGACATGTTCTCTATGTTGCCAAGAATATACTCCTTCCTAATAGTGTTTGTGTGAGTTGTACTCTTTTATTTGGTATCCTAACCAACGCATATGCTCTGTATCATTTTGGGCTAAAGTAAACCTGACACTTGAAACCTGTTATACTTCTGCCACCAAGATGGGTATGCCCTTCTTGAGTTGTAGAAAAAGAGAGACCAGGTCTTCCTTCATCACAAGCATAGGAACCATTCTGTCTGGAAACTGCTTTCTCTATGGAGAATCTCTAATTCCCTTCACACTCCCCTGCCCACATAGAGGTATCTATTTTGGCCTTCACTGTCCCTCCTCTCCCCTGGGGCAACACTTCAGATTTGCTGATGTCCTTGTCCTTCATACCTCACATATCTTAGGCTGTGCAATTTACTGTTGGTTAAAGCTATCTGCTGCACTACTGCATGATTTCTTCTGCCAGCTCCAGGGGAGGATGTCCATCCTCTTTGTTGTCAGCAAACACTTCAAAGATGTGTTTCTCTGGCATTCCTGCTCAGTCCATAATACCACTCATACTTGCTCTGGGCACTGTGATCACTGATGGCATTCTCTTCCTGTTGGATAACTGTCCCACAACCCCACTAGAGTCTGCAGTCTGGTTGCTAAACTGCTAAACTTCTACAACCCTCTAGATGTCCCCTCCCATAGTTTATTCCACCTTAGAATATCGTTACATTTAATTAGCATTGCGTCATTCCTGTACCTGTGTATCAATCCATCCTTCAGTAGCTAGGTATTAATTCTGAAGTACTTAGAATTCAACAGGTAGCTGAGTTGCAGCAGTAAAAGATGATGTCTTAGTTTACTTCAACACACTGAATTTAAGTTGCACAGTCCAGTGGACTGTCCTTTTCACTTCTGCTAGAAACTTCAAAGTTTCTGACTGTGATTCTGTGAAGTACCTTGCCGAAAGGACCCAACTTCCATAAAATGTAAGACAATAATTTTTTCTGTCTGACGCTTCCCAATCACACAGTACAGATCCCATGCGGGAGACACAGGAATGAAAAAGGAGCCAACTAATCTGAACCTATTTTTAAATATAACCATCCTTTAAATAGAAAAAAAGCAGTAGGTTCCCATATAGTATGTTCCCCTGGCTTTAGGGCTTGGCTAATGGGTTCTGACACAAACTGCAACTCTCAACTGAAAAACTTCTGTTTATTTAGCATGGATGGAGCAGCCTCATGAGAATAATTATTACAAGCTATAACATCACCGATATTGGTTGATCCTTGTCGTTTCATCACACACCTCTGACTGCATGACATTTTGTTGGCGCTGTCCCATCTCGTAGCGATTCATCCCCCGAGGTACAATTTCCTGCTGGATGGGAGAAGTCTGCGCTGGGACAGTATTTCATTCTCCATTACTCTGTTCAAAAGAAGAACATTTTAGTTAGTTTTAGCTGTCTTACTCCAGGCACTGCACACAGCAAAAGGACTAAAATACTGATCAGTGATTTGTCCCAAACAAAGTAGCACACCGTGAAGGAAATAGCACGATCCTCTTTAACACTGTGATTCCAGATACCTGCTGACTTAAAGTACACACTGTTAAAGGCTGTCCGTTGGTTAATTTATTCTGAGTTACTTCTAGAACATTTTCCTCAGGGAGAGAAAACAACTGTGCCCGTGTTACACTATAACAACCTAAAAATAAAAATAATGTAAAAAATACCCATATCCCTGGGTAGTTTGGGCTTTTGGGTATTTTTTTTTTTTTTTAAAGCTGGAATCCTATATGCCTACCTAAGGTGTTACAGCTTCTTCTTGTTTTTTCCTAAGCATTCTCCCTGACAAAAGAGCACTGCGATTCTGGCTGCGAAGCACAGATGTTGGGAAGTCAACCCTCTAGTGGCCAGACTCTGCACAGAATTTCCAGCAAGTTACACAAAAGCAAATCTCTGCAGGGTTGGGGCTTTGGTTTTGGGGTTTTTTTTTTGTTTGTCTGGTAATAAAAAAAAAAAAGTCACATTCGTGTTTAAATGCAGTGCTACCTAAATTAAGATAATGGGGGAAATACAGTATTGTTTAGTTTCCCAGTCATGAAAGTATTGTAAACATTAGAGCTGGATTGATGCACTTCTTGATGACTTGAAGTGGTTTTCATAAATGAAGTCCAAATATGTAATAGCTGCTCTCAATTTTCTATGAGAAGATTTATTCAAAAATAAATTTAGCTAAGGGGAAAAAGGAGACAGATTTGAAAGCTGAATTATTGCCAAGAACTCAAACATTGAAGCAGCCAGTCCCTTTTGAGACAGCTGCAACATTTCATGGTGTAAAGTCAGCGAATTTCCACAGGCCCTGCTGCCAGAGACCACAAAATGGTTTCAAACAACGGCTCACTTCATGATATTTTTGTTTTTTAAAAAAAAGTGTCCTTGTGCTGCTGAGTGGGCAGTGTGCGCTAAGTTAGCAGATTAATGAAAATGTTTCACTGGCACAAGATTTTGATTGCCCCAGTGCAAAATTGCTTGCAGATTGGAAAACAGCATGTTTCATTTCAAACTCATTCTCTTCCCATACATTAGCACTTGTCAATGTAGCCATTAAGCACAGTCAGTGCAGAAATTTAATTACAAAACCATTTATTTTATTGAAAGAAAAATAAACCCAAGCTACCTCAAATGCATTAGGTGGGTTCAAAACATGTTCGGCTGATAACACCCAAGGGTAGAGAGGCTGCTGTAAGAATAATGTTCCTTTCATGTGTGGTGGGGACTCAATATTAGAAACAGCTGCCTATAAGTCATTCTTTATTTAAGTTCTATTATGAATTAAAGAACAACTGATTTAATGAAGGAACTTTTTATATCTGAAGTTACTCAGCTGTGGTATTCATTCTGTCTTCCTTTAAGAAAGAGGTTAAAATTTGAATGCTAAGTAGGTGAACAGAACGATACTTTTTATTGAATATTTTTTTTTCTTTTTTGCTCATGTTAGCCTTTTGTTCTCCTAATGCTTGAAGAATGTAAGGTCTGCGGTATTAAAGGAAGTAACAAAAATGTGCTAAACACATCAAAAACTAGGAAATCTGTGTCTTATTTATGCCATAGAGTTCTACACTCTGCATGTCTTATAGGCATTTGGAAAGGCCCAAGAATAAGGATTTCTAACGAAATGATAGATGTGGGTCAAGCAGCACTCTGATGTCATGGTACATATTGCCTCTGTCTCACTACTAATGAGCTGCCAATAACAGGTCTGTTTTACTGTTCTGCCTGAAGAAGAAAAAAAGGAGTTATAATCTTAGTGGTTTGGACTGATTTGTCAATTTAAAGTGCTTTTTTTCCCCCTGTCTGAGATATCTACCCACAATTTCTTGCAGACATACACTTATGTAGTCCACCCAGCTGAGGAGCCTGGAGCAGGGAGATGGGCGTGTTCGCAGCACCCTGCGATGGATGATAGTCAGACACACGGCTTCTGTTATGGGGAAAACCATACCACAGAGAAAAAGCAACACAAGGTTTGTTACAAGGAGAGTGGCTCTGTCTAACATAGTGCTTCCTCCTCACCTCCGTCCTGTGCCCAGGCCACCAATGTGTGTGTGTGTGCGTGTGTGTAGGGTGGTGGGTCCTCCTCATACCCCGGGCAGCCAGTGCCTTACACACGAGTTTGATCACCCCCTGCCTTAAGCAAGTATGGAAACAGATGCTACTAATGTTTATAAAGGTATTTCATGCAGCCAAAATACTTTACATAATGTCTTCCTATGCTGGCCAAGGTTATCATGTCATGGTCAGTAGCATTGTCTTTCATTAACTGAGTTAACAATTAAGTGCACACCGTTGTTTTAGACCAGTTCTATAAAACCACCTGTTTTTACTTTTCCTGAGTTTACCATAAAGATGAATACCCTAGATTTTTCTGTTGACTTTTAAAATCTTTATTTAGCTTTACCTGTGCATCCATTCTCTCTTCCAGCAGAAGTGCCAACCAGTGTGACACATTCCTCAGCAAAGAGAGGGACACACCAACCTCCTCATCCACACCTTGCACTGTGGCACCACGGGTCATCCCGGAGAAAACAGCCCAGCAAGAACACCGTCAGCCCTGACCAGTCAGGGACCAGTCATCCTCACCAGGGAGGGCTCCTCCAACACATTCCCCTCCTGCCCTGTCCCACAGCCTGGCAGAGGGAAGGTACTAGAGTCACTGATGCTCCAAGCGGAGGTAAAATATCGCCTTCTCTACATCTGAGTCTATTTTGTGTTTGGGAAATCTCTGTGAGGAAGCAGACACTGCACCCATTCACACACACCACTGGGCACAAAGTGCAGAGCAGATAAGAGCACAGCACACTCCAAGAGGGACATTTCATGCCTGGATTAGAGTATTCTTTGTGCCTGGATTTTACATTTCTTAATCAGATAAGTTTACCCTCTTCAGTTCACTAAGAGAATTGGCACATAAAACAGTCTCAAAACCTAGGAAATCTTAGAATTGCATTTCTGTCCTGTTATCATAAATGCATATATCAGAGTAGAAGGAGAAAAAAAAAAACAGCACAAAAAAAGTGGGAACCAATCCATCTGTGCATTCAGTTTCTGAGTTAAAATCTAGTTGCAAGGGAGCCAAAGGGGGAAACGTATTCTGCTAAAATAGATGTGAGGGATGAGGCTTGAGGGAAAGCTAGTGCCAGGTTACTGCAAAGATCTTCCCTGGAGGTTGGGGAACGCGCTACATGTTGGAGCCATTCTGGAGCATCACGTCTCATGCCATAAAACCGCCCACCAGCACTGTCCTCCTCCTTCCCTTGGGTACAGGCCCAGGGAGAGGCTGGTGGGCTCAGCTCTTGCATTTGGTAGTTCCTGAGTACATCCTGCAGCAACAGTTGGCTGGGTTTGTTTGGGATTTTTTTTTTTTTTGTACTTTGATATAAAAAATTCCCAAGAGCTGTTTAAATATTAACTTGAAAGGCTGCTGAAAAGGAGACTGTAGCACAGGATGCCGCAAGAGACCTGCAAAATGCAAACAATGAATCAAAACAAATGCCTCTTCTGAAGAGAACCGCCGCCTGCAGAGGTTTCATCTTTGTGGACTATTTGAGGTTTTCAAACTAACAAAATGGTTGCCTGGAAGTGTGAGATGAAAGAGATGGAGAATAACTGGACTGTGTATCATTAACACAAAATAATTTCCCTGAAATGGGGCAATTTAGTCCATTCCCCAACTTTGTAGTGACTCTTCATTATAATTTTTTTTTAACCATTCCAAATAAACCCCTGTCTAGACAAACCTATTGTTAGTCATGTCTTTAATGAAAAGGTATAGAAGTTTTTCTTTTTAAAGTCTGCAAATATTTATTTCCTAATATTCCTAGTCACAAACATCTGCCCATTTTAGGTAGATTTTTTATTTCTAGTACCTGAACTTTTCACAAACTTTAACATAAGCTTATGGTGCACCTCTGAGGTAGGGAAATCTCATTCCCATTTTACAGATAAAGAGAGAAAGCAGGTAAAATGAGATTCTATGATTTTCCCAGATCTGGAAGTCTACAAAAAAGTCCGAGGCTGCACTAGGGTCCCTTGACTATCTTTTATCTTTGTCAGCTCAAAAGGGATTTGGAATAGGAGTTACCCCAGATTTACAAGAGGAGCAGCCTCTGTTATCCTAAATTTGGATACTCCCTGTGGTACTATGGTTCCTGAGTTCAATCCTTATTTGAGACACACGACAGAATACTAAGCCCCTTATTGAGAATCATTGTGGTAACTCAAAGTACGCTGGAGTAGACCACGCCTTGTCACGTACTGACCTACCTTGTTCTACAACTCACTTGCCTTTGCCCTACAATGTTTTTTAATGTTCTTCTAAGTGCAATGTGAGAAGCAATATAGAATGAGAAAATCCAGAGAAAAAAGTTGCAGAGATTTTTTTGGTCTCTTAAAGGAAACATAGCATAGTAAAACAATACTGAGCACAAGCAGGTATGTAATGTGCATATGTCTACAGCAACAGGACACCATACGATCTAATTCTTCAGTCAGAGAAAAAATAATCTGTTTTCTTTTAATGCAATAAGGAATAAGACAAACAAACACAATAACGATATTAATTGCTAAAGTAGAGAAGAAAAATGGGAAGAATTACCATGGTAGCAAAAACATCTTCTGTGCCAGTATTCAGGGAAAAAGCTACCAGGAAGATGGAGTACAGGGATGCTGATTCATTGTAGACACCACCTGCAGCCACCCGAGCTTTTGCACAAAATGTAGGTGTAGTTAAGACCAGCTGCTTAGCCTAGATAAAAAACATGAACCTTACCACAGCAGGCCACCTTAGGGCCCAGACCTTAGCCAGAAGAAGTAGATGCCCTGTCAGCAGGGGACATGAAAGACGCACCCAACCACAGTGAAGTAACCACACCCTCTTCTTCAGCTTGTTTGTAGTTAAAACGGTCACTCTGGCCAATCTGAAGAGTAAGGCCAGGGACGTCAGCTCCACAATGTTCACCTCGTTAATGTCTGACAAAATAATACCTAAACCCACCATGCCCCACAAAGAGTTAACCTTAGAGAAGAATCCCTCAGAGAAAACAAGGAAGAGCTGACCACTGTGTGGGCACAAACTTCAACATACCACCTTCTGCACTGTGTGCAATGCTGCATCTGTAAAACACTTCATCCAGCTGAAAAAAAAATAAAATTGAGATGGCGGAGTGAGTGTAAACATAGTCCCATAACACATGAAGTAGGGACAAGTGGACAAGTACTTGACTACATAAGTTTCACAGCTCACTGGGTGTCATTCCAAAAAGCATCTGTCACTGCCACTGGCAATGAATTTTGAAAACAACTGTATTTTACATCTCGGAATTTAACAGGATCGCACAGCCGCCAACAAACTATCTAAGCCTAAAGACCTAGTAGATGTGAGCTTTACCTTTCCAGATCTTCTCCTTGGTTATATTATCAGTGACAGGAGTGACAATGTTGCTAGGATGGTGTTAGACAGCAAATTCACACAGGGATCTGACTTGTCAAATCAGCACTTTCTGTCTGAACTTTTGCACGATTCTCTTAAGAGCAATTTCTTCTTCTTTTTTTTTTTTTTTTTCATACTAAATATGTTCCACTTGAGGTTTGTAAACTTTTATCCATTTCAGTAATTCCAGAAGAGTAAAGACAGGATTAGAAAATATATTGTGTCTTGCAAGAAAACCAGAAACCGTTTGCCACCTCCATGCTGAGATGTAGGTACAGGAGAGGTGTTTATAGCAGCTGAAAATCTAGGGGGGCAAAGAAAGTGGCCTCTTCATGCCACTGGGAATTTGGCTGCAATAGCATCAGGATTTACTCCTGCCTGCATATTACTATTAGATGTGAGGAACTATTGCACCACGGCCCATATTAATGCATAGGAAGATAGAATCCCATATCCTAAAGAATGTAAGCTTTAAAAGAAAAATGATGAGGAAGGAATCAAGGCACAGAGAGGTAAATTAATTGGCCTGAGTTCAGCTGCAGAGTCAGAAACAAAACCCAGATTTCTCTTCTCCAGCATTCACTCTTCTAAAATATGCTATTCTGCCATACAGCCATTCAAGGGCTGTAACTGAACTGTGCAGAGGAGCTGTCCCTTAGTCAGAGATAAGGGGAAAAGTTAAAAATTAACCATGAATAAAATTACCGCTCTAGAGTTGTTTTAGTCTACTATCAAAATTAAAAAATATATTGGTAATTTTTATATATAAAATATATAATTTGAACAGCACCTGAGTTTATCCTTACTTATCTGCCTGCAATGTTGTTGCTGGGAAATAATCAATATCATAGTCACTATTTTCCATAAGACTAGCCTAAGTTTGTAAGTTTTTATCCCATAGACCGTTCTGCCCTATAAGCAGCATTAGATCAATTTGAACAAGTGCACTAGGGCAAATGCACGCTAGAGACTGCTGATAAAAACAATGAGTGTAAAGTGATGTGGTATCTTATCATCTTGGCCATTCCTGATGTTTTCTGGGAGGGAAAAAACAGTAAAAGGCAGTCCTGCCCTTATTGTCCCCTGCAGAAATGTAGAGAGCATGGTTGTTCCTATCACCTGTCCTGGATTACAACCCACAAAGCTGCTGGACAAAGACCAGGACATGTGCAATAACCTCTCAGCATAGCTCTGTCTTGCAAAGGTGGGACAGTCCAGTTAAGACATCCCATGGTTCTTACAACCTGTGAATTTCTTTCAGTCTCCAAATATATGAATCTGTTTCTGCAGTGCTCAGCTCTGGGATGTTTTGGCTCCAAACACACAGAGACGTGCTTTGATGCTCATGTGAGGGAGAAGAAAGAGGGAATTAAAGAGCCTGAGGAAGCGACATGGCACGTCGAGTTGATTCTTAATAACCCACATTTCCTTGCTGTATACACTGCTGGTAGGTGACACAGTTGAAAGTTGTGGCAATCCAAGGGCTGTGAAGCTGCACACACACTTGCACACATCTCTGTCTAAAAGATTTATTTTGGTTGCTAATATTTCTTCTCTTACCCACTGTGTATTCTGTTTTGATCTTGATTTTGGGCCCAGCTGAGAATTCAAGCATACTTGTTAGAGCATATCTTTCCAAACACTGTTGTACTAACATCATTTTCTACCCTACAAAAAGGAAAAATATAAAACCTGAGTCATCTTCCTGCCATATGAGTCAGAAGCACATCCCTTTTAAATACAGAACAGAGACTATAGCTGGCTTTATTTAACACTTTTCTTTCTAGGTTGTGAGGCATAATTGTCAATTTAAAATACATGGATGTTAAGAATGAAAAAAGGGTTAAATCACATATTAGCAATCCCAAAGTCTTTTTCTTCCTACCAGCTGTATAACAAGTTAACACTTAGTTTTTCTAAGAGACTGTCTGCATTTATTAGCAGTCTTTGGCTAAATTGCAACTGAAAAGCTATGTTAAAAAAAGAAGAACCTCTGCAAAATTAAAAAGATGTTTGCAATAATTGCCTAATGATGTTTTCTTTTCCTACTTCTGTGCTAGAAACTGTAGCTTGGATTATACAAATGCTTTACAGGGGAGTAGTAAATTGTCATTCTCTCTATGGATTTACAAGATCAATCTTGGTAATTTGTTAGTTACAGTGTATGTAATGTGATATTATTGCTCATGTTACACAAGAGGATTACATGGCTTACTAAATAAAGCAGTGGTCTTTACATTAGGGACCATACTTCCTTCCAGACTGATGCCCAGACAAGTGAAATTAGATTGGTGATCTCAGCCTTAGGGCCATCTCTAGTGAGTATAGACTGAGACCCCAAATGACTAAACACAATGGAACCAATTACTCATCTCTATATGGTTGCCCTCACACCTGGATTCCAGATTGTTACATATTTTTTATTCATCAGCTGTTGAAACACTGATGAGTGGTTTTTCAGTGCAAGATTTACCAAGTCTCAAATTTGTACCTGCTCTCCTCTTAGTTTATTAGGGGCCTGAGAAATTCTATTCAGGTTGCATAAAGGCATATTCAACTACTCTTTTTAACAGGCTTCATATTTTCAGTTTGAAAATCAATCCATATTTCACATGTGCCTTTCAGAGGGAATAGATATTGTTATTACTGTGTTGGATGGTTGATATAAATCAGAGAGAAAAGAAAGAAGAAAGGGCTATTAAAATTTGCAACTTTGTTTCAGTTCAAGTTTGTTCTTTACAACATTTTTATTCTTGAAAGTCCTTGTTTTCATATTCTGCTGCTCAGCCTAAAATCCTTTTTTTTTAAAATTTTGTCTCTCACAGATTAAATCCTTTCCCCTGCTCATGTAGTGTGCCCTTTTTTAATATTTGCAGGCAGTTATCTGTCCGTAGATGTCTTGCCTCTTCTCACGATGATTAATTTTAACAATTTTCTGAGCTCAGGCTAGCATTTCAATATATTTCAAGTGAAGCAGGTCTTACAATTGAACACAATATCCCAGATGTAACTGATTAAAAGAGAATAATATCTTAACCACCTAGGATCAAATTGTTAATGTTTATCTTCCTTTGATTATTTTTCCCATTCTAAAACTTCTGAATAAATTTTCTATTGATTAAAAGAGCTGCACTGACAGCTTTAAGCCTGCCAGTCTCTGTTTATCCACAGAAGAGTAAAGCTCAGCATTGCTCTGTCAGTCTAGATCAGCCCTGACCACAAAAGACCATATCCGTGGTTGAAAGACTTGTATTTAAGTGAAGTCATCCTAGCCATAGACCCCTCAACACTGGTAATTTTTGATAACCTTCAGGCATCTACCAATCCTTTGCATTGTAAACTCAGTGAGGAAATGAATAATGCTCAAATTTTCAAAAATACTTAGGTCATCAAAGACACGGGGCACATTTAGAATAAGGGCTGACCTTAAGGTCACGTTAAATCACATACCCACTGCCTGTTTCTACATCGAGCCTCTTAAGACTGACTCTCAGCATTAAGCCTGTGTAAGCCTAAGAGCCTGGCACGGTCCCTGTGGTGAGGCTAAGCTCACCCCTGTGCAGGATCCTCTCCTCTCCCTGCAGTGTGGGACATCAAAACACTGTAAGTGCATCAGTACCAGTCCCACAAAATTCCTCTTCCTGATTTAGAACTCGTCCCTGCTTCACTTCCTGAAATTATCTTGCGTGCCAGACCTGGAAGGGCAGATAAGCAGTCCTCCCACTAGTGCCAAAGGTTCCCCATTTAGCAGCCAGACCTGCCTCAGACTGCTTGAGGACAATCCTTGGTGAAAACTCTAGTAATAAATGGGGCCCAAGGCCATGCAATGGAAATCTGGGATGTGATTTGTTACGTGCATTTGAAAAAACACCACTCCATTCCCTGCAACCTTTTTAGATTCCTATACATTTCTGAAGAATCCTGCTCCATGGCAGAACAGAACTAAACCACAAACAAACAAACAATCAAACAAACAAACAAAACATATCTTAAGGCTCTACTGAGAGAGGCCACAAGGATACCACTTGCCTGAACAATTGTGCTTTTCAGGTGAGACAGCTGAACGATCAGGAATGGAACTGTGATTGCCTTTTCATTTTGGGTGGACAGCTATTTCTGTAAACTACAAACTTCTGGTTACTGTTGACCAAAACTACTTGAATAAGTTGCCTATAGGTTGAAGTATCTACACACCATTACCAAGCTTCAAAAGCCACTTAGTCACTTCACTGCAAATACTGCAGCTGCCGTGCGATGCGGCACAGACAGCTCTAACGAGTAGTTTCAGTAGTCTTGGTTTGGCTTTGTGCTTTGCAAGGACACAGGCATGCTAATAGGTGAGGGCTGGGTAATTTGAGGGGTGTTTTCTGCATTTTTTGTTGCTGCCAAAACAGAATGAAAACTTGCTGTAGTTTAGGTCAATAGAAGCAATACCAACCCATCAGGCAGAGAAGGCATGTCACTGGGTGACAGCTCAGGAGCTGGACTGGTTCATGGTGGCTGCTGTCACCAAAACATCTCCTCGTATGGGCCAGGACACAAGGGACATGGATCTGGAAAGAAGCTGAGAAGCAGCTGGAGATCTGAGACTGTACAGCATAACCCCGAGCCAAAGGAAATGATGTGGTCCTAGTGTTCTCTCATTTCCCTCCTGACCCTATCTGGAGATCCTCTCCAGGAAGGGGCAATCCAGGTGCAGAACCAGTGGCCATGGGTGGCTGCTCAGAGAGGTCTTGGAGAAGGCACCAGCTGTGCCATGCAGAGTAAGGGCTTGGAGGCAGTGGAGGTGAACCCCTCTCAGGTACCACTGAGGCTCTCGGTGATCCCTGAATAAAACAACTGTTGGGGTGAGACATGGGTGGACAGAAACCCACTTCACAAAACAAGAGGGCAGCTAAGACCTGACAATAGCATTTTCCTACTGTTTCTTGCAGATGGAGATCCTGTGTGCATAAGACAGGTAGCAAGCAGAGGAAGAGCAAGGCCACTCTCCTAAAATCGCTGCTGTAAAAGGATTGTTGCTTTATGCAGAAGACAGATGGGAGTTAGAGCAACACAGGTGGGTAGCTTTGCTCTATCAGATTTTTACAAGGGAGCAACAAGCCTGTGTAATTACTAGACTGAGTTCATAACAGGATTTACAAGTGCATTGTCAGTGTAGTTGCCTCCATTCCCAGGTTTTTAACTCTAGTTCAATCTTTCCCCTCCATTCACAGGTACAAATGCCTCTGGCTTTCTGGAAGTGACCAGAGCAGAACTGACTTGCTAGTTCTTACCCTAAGAAACTGTTGGTAGCCTACAGGTAGAAATCAAAAGCATGTCAGTTGAGATTTGGTTAAAGCAAGATTTGTACAGCATTAGGGCAGTTTAAGTGCTCAGATCTGCAAATTAGCCTGGTCTTTGTACTTTTCTTGATTTAGTAAAAAATCTAGAGTGAAACTTGCCATTCTGGGTTATTTCACCATCAATCACCCAGAAAAATGAGGCTTTGGGTGCACACCTTCGGGGTTTTTTTTAATGGTTTCAAAATTTTCTGCAGCAAAAGAGGAGGCAGCTCCTGATCATTTATAAACCATTAACAACAAATGGCATTTAAAAAGTCACTTCAAATTAGTTGACAAAGCACAAAAATATGCAAGTTTGCAAGTTTTTTTTTCTGTGGGGTATTGGTGATTAAGATTTTAGGAGAGAAAACATATGCCAGAACTCAGTCGGTATTATTTAAATAATATTATGTTATTATCTTGATTATAAATTATTGAGGGAAGCTTACTTACTGTGAAATTGTCTACAACTTAATTTTTTCATGATCGTTCAGTTAAAACTTCTGCATTACCAGGGTTGGCTTAATTTATTTAACAATCTGCAGCTAATAATCAAACTTAATTTGTAATATATGCATTGACAGAAGTTCTCTTTTAAATCCGCATGGGGTATAAAGGAGCTGATGTTTCCAAGATGGCAGAAATATTCCTAATAGTGACAAAAAGATACCTCCAAAGGCTTTTTTTTTTTTTTTCCCAACACCACAGAAAAATAGGTTGCCAAAGTGAGGCAGGTGGGATGGGAAGATCTTTCCTTCCCAACACACTTTCTCCTGAGGGCATCAGGAATCATTTTAGCCCGTGTGCTTCAGGAGGTTGACACAGAGTTCCTTTAAGTCAAGTGGAGAATTTTCATTAACAACAGCAGGCATTTGCTGAGGAGCCAAAAGACTATGTGAATTAAAACAGTGAATCAGAAACAGAAGATGGAGCCGGGTCCAGGCTGGACTTCAGGAAGCAAGTACATATTATCAGTTCAATGGAATGAAGCCTGGAATCACAGCTCCGGTATCATTCTATCTGCAATCCCTTCTTAGGCTGCTGCTCTTGGATCTACTCAGGGGCTCAGCTTTTAGCAGGGAAAGCAGCAGTTTGCCCATTCTATGAAACAAGAACACCACGAGTGTGTCCCCCCCAGGGACTAGAGCAACAGTTCTCCAGGGCTTGCCATACTTGGTCAATTTAGATAAAGACAGGGGTATCCTGAGTCCTGATGGGGGCAATTTTCACATCACAAGCAGTACCCTATGGTCCATTTCCAGCTAAAACACTCAAAAATATTGTGTTTTTTCTTGTTTCCAGAGAGAACAAGGAAGCATGCCACAGCAACATAATCCTTCATAAATTAAGCCAACAATAATACTTTTTTTTTTTCCCGATGGTTTGTTCATACTCCCCCACTGGGCAGAAGACGACAGAGAATGACATATCCCTTATGTCAAAGTCTCCTATAGCATGAATGCAATAAAACCAGCATGAAATACAGGGATTTTTTAAAGGGTTGTTTTATCAGCCTTCTTCCCTCTGCCTGTTTTCCCAAGAGATCACACAAAGAGCACAAAGAGATAAAATAGATGAGTTGGGGAGAAAGAGGCAAATCTCCAATCTATTTCCTGGCCCAGCCCTGCCCTCAGTGACACCTCCCGCCTTGTCAGGCTGAGGTGGTGGGTTCCCCATTATCCCTCAGCCTGCCTGAAGCACGTGCCAAAATGCACGTCAGAGCATGTGGCAAGTTCCCACCTCTGTATTTGTGTGGCACAGGCTGGACCACAAAGCTCACCATGAGAGTGAAGGATGAACATGACTTTCCCAAAGTATGGTGTGGTCCACCAGCCCTCCCATCCACTAAAGAAGAGGAACCAAGCCCTGGAAGTCTGCAAGCTCTGACAGGCAAAGCTCCAGAGTCAGCAAGAATATTTTTATTGACACTGTAGAGAATCCAGACATAATGATGTCATGTATATATGCTATAAGAGATGAATCTCAAAAGGCAAACACAGTTTGTACTGAAGTGGACTGCAAGGACTCTGCAAGGACTGTGGAGCTTTAGCCTGGTCTCCAAAGTTACTACTGAGTTTTTGAAGTGGAGTTATTTTCAGAAACATAACAGTCAAACATACTTGAATAGATGGAGGCTTGCAATATAAACGTTGTCCTCATTTACATTAAAAATACTTGCTTTCCATAGTGGAAAAATTAAAGAAGCAAATAGTATCATTTAAAACTACACTTGATTAGCCGAGATGGACTTTTATGCGTGTCAATTATTAGGTTTTACTCCTAAGGGATCTTATAAGCAACATATTTTATGGGTTTATTTGGAATGTCAAATTGTCTTTTCCCATTTAACTGCAAATAATTCAAACATAACGTTGGAAGTTTTCCATTACAGCTTGTTAGGAAAAAATGTTATCTCTCCCAAACAGTTATTTTAGAAAAAAATTTCTATGTTTTTCAGAACTGATTTCAATATTCGAGCAAAGTCCAGTGCACTGTGAAACATACTTCCTTAATGCATTGGGAGCTTCACGTGACAGGTTCTTGTACAATAATTTCCCCTTTTGCAGAAGGGGTCTTTGGAAAATCTCTGGCAAAAGAGCACGTTGAATGCCATCTGGCTGGAGGGCCTATCCACAGAGGCAACTCCCATGCCTACAGAGTAGCAGAGGACTTCAATTCCAATCCAAATATTTTCCCTTTCAGGCAAGGTATTTGAACTTTTTGACTAACATAAATAAATAAAATACCATAAAAAGCAAATACTTTCGCAAAAGAAATCTCGCATCATCAGAATTAGATCTGTGCAAATGATTGGATTTTTTGGTAGGGATGTCAAATGAAAACATTAATAGCAATAAAAATAAAAATGAATTTTCAATCTCACTAAGTTTATTTATTTATTTATTTATTGCACTTATTTTCAAAAGATAAAACCACAAAACATAAAAATTTCCTGTTCATTGAAAATGCCGGGTATTGACTTGTTCTGTGACACAGCTTCCACAGCCTGTGCTATTTTTAATAATGCTATCAGAGTTCAGAAGAGGTAATCACAAAACAAGGATAATCTGAAATACTAGTGTCGGAAACACCTTTCAGTTGAACTCTGAAATTCCTGAGATGTCACTGCGTGGTTAATTTCAAGTCTACTGATTGGGAAAGAACTTCTTAAATCACGCCATTCATAAGAAATCAAAATCTACTCAGAACGAGTCCAAGACAAATGTTTTTTATATACAGGCACAAGTCTAGATTTTGAAATCATGCAAGACTGTTAAGTCCAATCAGTTTCTGCTTCCTCACAAACTCCATTTTCAAGCATGAGTTCATTTTATAAGCCTGCCAACATTCAGTGGCATTTCTCTTGAGTTATACATTTAGGTTATATGAACACAAGGACAAAATTTATAGCTTCGTTCAAGATTAACTATATGGAAGAACGCAGATACAAGGAACAAATGCAAACCCCAAAGCTAAAGGTCAGACCCCATAAAAATAAACATATCACTCTTCTACAGGAGCGCCTGTTACAGTGTACGTGACACCTGAATTTTTCACTATCTGGTCCTCGCAAAGGGACACAGGGGGATTTGTGCTTTAGAAGTTAATCAGCCTTTTGTGGCAGTAACTCTAAAGAAGAGTGTTACCTGGTGTGCCAGGAATGTCCTGTTTTCTTTTGAGACGAGCCTGCCAAGGTACTGTGTTACCATCATATGCCTTTCATAACCGCTCACTATTATCAGCTTCTCAGTTTCGTCTCTTGGATGGGCAGAAGTTTCTTAAAAGTATTTATTTTCTTTGCTAGCCGAGCAAAGGGCTGTCACAGCACATTGGATTGCAGCAGCAAACAGGCCCTCTGGAGCGGCAAGACCGCTCAGCTGCTCCCTGGCCTCCCACACCCTGGTGGAGATGTGCCGAGGGCTGCGTGGCTGGCTCATCTAGAGGATGGCAGGGAGGATGTGGTGCCACTTCCCATGGCACGTGTAGCCTTCATCTCTCCCCTCTGGCAAACCACTGCTGCCAGGGACAGTGCTCAGCCTGCAGGGATTGCAAAGACGCTGCCCAAGGGCAAATAATGTGCCACTGCACTGTACCAGGCTGCAGGTAGGCTAGCAAAATTTTTCCTAAAGGAGGATGACTTCATTGCCTTGTAACGAAAATGGAAATCTTCCTCCCTCCATTTCAAACTACAAAAAGGGCAGGAGCAGAACCAAAGGGACCCCGCAAATTCCATATCAGCTTGGGGAAGCCTTTCCTCTCACCACTGCAGCAGAGGACAGCTGAAGACTCACTTGCAAGTGCCAGCAGAGACAGTTGGACTTGGTTTGGGAAGAGCAGGCTGCAAAGTCTGGGTTACACATACTGAGACCTGGGGTAACCTCTGCTGTGTGTTGGGCTACCTGGGCCAGCTGCTGCAGCTGGTCTTGAAGAGCATCTATCAGCCTTGCTGGAGTGCTCACCTCCTCCCCCTCAGTATCTGTGCCGTTTGCTGCTGCCAGAAGATGCTCTGCTCCTGCCACCTCTACACTGCCCGTATCTGGGACACAGGCTGAATGAATTAAAGGGGGTTTAGCTCCCTTCCCACTGAGGATCACACCTATTGGCACCACGCAAGAAAAATGATGATTTTGCACTTGCACCCAATTGTCCTGCTATACAAATTTCTAAGTGAAATCAAAGTCTCAGGAAGGGGCATTGCAAGTCAGTGCAGGCATCTCTCTAAAACTGAGAAAAATCCTGGGGTCAAGTGGCCACCCTCCCTCTGCTTAAGCGGTGAGTTTAGTGTTGTACCTGAAGGGCATCCCTCCAGGTCCCCATCCTTATCCCTCCCAACAGGCACAGAGCAAATTGTCCTGACACAGCCCATAGCACAGAAGACCTCAGCAGGTACGGAGAAACTTTTTACATTTCCAAGAGCTCCTGCACACAGCACTTCAAAGGAGGTCAGAAAATATTTGTCTCACCGTTTCAGACTGATGGCTGTCACTGCCGCATCGTGTCCATGTAGAATCAATTAGTAATAGCCAAAGTCTCTGGCGACTCTGCAGAGACAGATTTTCTTCCTCTTCTGAAATACCATCAAGGTTTTCTCATCAAAGGATTATGCCTATGACAAGAAAGCAATGTAATTTAATATAAGCTGAGAGGGAAATGAAAAACTCCCCCACCTGAGGCTAAAGCTGGGACTGTTGTATCTGGAAACAAGTTGTATAACCTCCAAAATGATTTCTCACCTCTGCCTCAAAAAAACCCTACAGCCTTTCAAAGCAGTCTTTCCAGAGCGTACATGTGTAAGAGAGAGAAAATTAGCTTACGTCAATCCCATGCCCTCTAGCATAGGTAATTCTCTATTTCAGATACAGTTTTGTTATTTGTTCTGTATAGAAAAATGAGAAACTTTTCAAATAGAAGTAAGGTTTTCAGATCCTGCTTAGACTCCTAGATCCTGTTTTCAGTTGTTATAAATTAGAAGACAATGGATCTTACAGCAGTGAATTTCTGACCCACTGAGCCTGAAACAGGAAACAGTTTTATAAGATAAATGGCCACAAATTCCCTATTACTTGGTAAATTTTTTTTAGAATATGCATTCTTTTGGTAGCATGCCACACTTATTGCAGGCGCCCACATTTCTGTCACAAATATTTTAGTGAAGTAGCCTTTTTAAAATATGATATCATTTGTGGATGACCATGGACTTGTTGATGTATGTCCGTTCCTTAAATTAGTCTGCCTGATGTCTGTATCCCTTTTTCCTTTTTTTCTTTTTTCCCCTTTCCCTTTTGCGGTCACATATTTTATTTACCAAACTAGTTTGTGAGAGTTGGAGGAAAGGTACTGTCTGTGCTTTCCTCACACAGAACAGATTCCAGAGACATTTTAGTACTATTCAGAAAGAGAGCTTGGCAGGCCTTCCCCGTCACGGTAATTCACATAACCTTAAGGCTACCACTCAGTCAGAAAGAGAAAAACAAATATAAGTGGAGGAACAATTTTCCTAATTGTTTACACTTTCTGTGTGAACTTATTCATGAAACTTGTGGCTTTATATTTTTTTATATGCTCTCATAGAATAAAGCATTTCAGTAAAGAAAATAGACACGGTGGTTATTTCCACTTGGGTGACGTTTTCTCACGATGCCCACGGTTTCACAGACAAAGTAGCCATCTTTGCTTTCCTTGCTGACCCTGCATGGCAGGCAAACAGCTCAGCCTTCAGCAATCTGAATTTGCATGAGTTTCAGGGTAACAGAAAGAACAAATTAGGAAAAAGCAACCAGAAAATAATTAGCATTAAAAATCTACCAATTATCACCATAGCTCTGGCAGGATAAGTAAGGAGAAATGAAACAGAGGTAGCAAGAAGAGAGCAGATAACAGAGTGTTTTGCCCCCATCAGGCAGAGAAGCAGAGGAGGAGGTGCCATCCCACTTTGCACCACAGTGGTGTTGGACCTCCCCAGATGCAATTTTAGCTGGTAAACTGCTGAATCAGGTTTTAAATGCCTTGCTGTTCTGAGGTACTTTGTCAGCCTTTTTTTTTTTTTTTTTTTTTTTATGAAGAAAAATGATTGCCAGTAATTTGGTTTTCAAAGAGAGACTTCAAATTCACCAAAGATGCAGGGTATTCGGATCTGGATTTCAAATTCATCCAAAACTCATATAAATCCTGAACTGAGCCGAACTGAGCCTTTATAGAGTTGCAGTAAGTTTTTCCTCTATTACAAGTGGCTCCAGATGACAGCACCAAAATGTCACCAAGGAAATTCTCTTAACATTATTTCCACCTTAACTGTAAGAAGAAAATACCAGAAAAACCTAATTATGAAACCTGAGAAAAAAAGGATTTTTTTTCTTTTTAATTCAATTTGTTCTCTTGCTCTTTCTCATTTTCACACCAAAATAACACTGGAGAGTAGAGAGCACTTTTCCAATGTGTTCCCAGAGGAACGATAGAGTTGCCTATGGTAAGGGCAAACTTTCTTGGATAAGAGACACAATTTCCTTTGCAGCCTCTACAGAACTACAAAAAAGCTCTGCTGGATGCAGGAGCCACCAGCCTTATTGGCTTTCCACTCCAGGAACAAGATGTATTCCTTCAATCACACATTTATGTAAAAAATAATAAAATAGCACAAAAATCACATAATGCAGAAGATATAAAGCAGTCCTGGGGAAAAGGATGGAAACTTCAGTATAGAGGACCTGATTTAGCACATGTGGGATTTGTAGAAGCCATTGGTCCTTAGAAAATACATGATTGAATAGCGAATTAATGCCTGGTCTAAGGGATGATCCTCCTTCAGGAACAGCACAGAAAGGAGCAAGAAAAAAACAAAGGGGGTTACAAGACAGGCTCCGTTTGAGGGCAATATGTTATTCCCATCAGACTGCTTCCACTCCGGGTTTTCATACTTGAGAGGTTGGATAAGCCTTGGACAAACCTCTGAGCTTTTAAATGCTTAGCTGAAGCTGGAATTCCAAATCTTTTGAAGCTGGCCCATCACAAACACTAACATACAAACAGCTTCCACATAAATGTTAAATGCAAAAGACATAATTTATAAAAATGTCAGTGTGCCAAAGAATACTACTGAACCCACCCAAAGATGTTTTTTTACATGTGCCACACACTGAAAAGTAGCTAGACTAGTTCAAGGCTGCTTTTTAAAGTGTTTAACTACACCTATCATTGCTTCATTGGAGCCACGCAGTTACTTAAGAAGTAGTGTAGAAAACTTAGCTGTTTCACCTTGCATCAGATGGTATTGGCATCTGCTTCAAACTGAGATGGTAGCCTAAACAAATCAGCAGAATTCCCCCAAGGTCCAGCTGTTCATATTTACTATTTGTATTCAGGAGCTCAGCTATGCTGTCTTTGTGACTGACACATTACAAGAAAACAATTTACCTTGGATAATGTGTATTTTTGCATTCCAGTTGAGCTAAGATGGCTACAAGAGTTCAAAGTTACTTACTAGATCCACATGTAATATTCATAAGGCTTCTCATTTTTCATGATACCAGTGTACTTGCAAATTGCATCTCATTCTTTAAACAACCCAAAAGCCACATTCCATGGAAGCACCAGCAAATAAAAGTTTATAAGTACACCCTCATTTAAAAGCAACAACAATAACTATTGTTAACATTCAACAGAAAGATGCAAGCCATACTTTCTGCATGCTTATATTACAGCAATCTTGCTAGAAAAAGCCAACATAGTGGTGTTTACCATTGCCTTTTCGTGCATATGTCATTAAGTTCAAGCACTTCACATGGACTTTTCTCCACCAAGGATTAGAATCAAAGAATCATAGAATGGTTAGAGTTGGAAGGGACCTTAAAGATCATCAAGTTCCAACCCCCCTGCCATGGGCAGGGACACCTCCCACTAGACCAGGTTGCTCAAAGCCCCAGACACTTGCAGGAATGAGGCATCCACAACTTCTCTGGGCAACCAGTTCCAGTTTCTCACCACCCTCACTATAAAAAATATCTTCCTAATATCTCATCTAAATCTACCCTCTTTCAGTTTAAACCCATTACCCCTTGACACATCACTACTGTCTCTGATAAAGAGTCCTTTCCCATCCTTCCTGTAGGCCCCATTTGGGCACTCCAAGGGGCTATAAGGTCTCCCTGGAGCCTTCTCTTCTCCAGGGTGAACAACCCTAACTCTCTCAGCCTGTCTTTATAGGAGAGATGCATCCATCTTTGTGGCCCTCCTCTAGACCCCCTCCAACATTTCTATGTCTTTCCTGTGCTGAGGACTCCAGAGCTGGACACAGTACTTCAGGTGGGGTCTCACCAGAGCAGAGTAGAGGGGGAGAATCACCTCCCTTGACCTGCTGGCGTTGCTGGTTTTGATGCAGCCCAGGATGCGGTTGGCTTTCTGGGCTGCAAGCGCACATTGCCAGGTCATGTTGAGCTTCTCATCAACGAGCACCCCGAAGACATTCTTCTCAGGGCTGCTCCTCGATTTATTCTCCACTCAGCCTGTATTTGTACTTGGGATTGCCCTGACCCACCTGCAGGACCTTGCACTTGGACTTGTTGAACTTCATGAGGTTTGCGCAGCCCACCTCTCAAGCCTGTCCAGGTCCCTCTGGACAGAATTACTTCCCTCCAACGTGTCAACCGTACCACACAGCTTGATGTCGTCAGCAAACTTGCTGAGGGTGCACTCAATTCCATGGTCCATGATGCCAACAAAGATTTTAAACAGCACTGGTCCCAGTACTGAACCCTGAGGAATGCCACTCATCACTGGTTGTCACTTGGACATCAAGCTGTGGACAGCAACTCACTGGGTACAGCCAATTCCTTATGCACAGAGTGGTCCATCTGTCAAATCTGTGCCTCTCCAATTTATACCCTAACCCAAGGGTGTTGTGCGGGACAGTGACAAATGCTTTGTACAAGTCCAGGTAGATGACATCAGTTGCTCTTCCCTTGTCCACCAACACTGTAATGTCATCGTGGAAGGCCACCAAATTTGTCAGGCACAATTTTCTCTTAGTGTCTAGTCATATTTTTGACACACACTCATCAGTTAAGTTACTCTAAATTTCAAGAGATTCTTCAACACACATCAGTCAGCTACTTGGAAAAGCAGTCCAGGAAACAACAGTGATATGGGCAGCAAAAGAATGTGGTTACTGGGAGAATGTTGGGGGAAATCTATTGGCAAGATTAGTAGAAGAGTGTTTCCTATAATTTACTGACCACCAAATTAAAATTATATTACAAAATACCGTTAAAGCTGACTTGTAGTCTGTTTGCAAGTCTTTGTACATGTAGTTATGAAAACTGAGCTTGAAAAAACTGGGCACTCACAGTGGCAGTGTGTCTTTTTCCTAGAAAAATACGGTTGAATGAACAAGATTCATGAAATTCAGATATATGCTTTCCAGAACAATGATAACTATCCCATCTGTGCCTCTGCAGTACTCACAAACTATTTTTATGTTCTTAAATCTTTTGACAGTATTTCTGAACAATAACCATTTGTAACACCATAACATAGGCATTATCAAGATTTAAAAGCTTCAGCCATGTAACATTCAAATGAATTCAGGTTATCTGCTGTTTGTTTGAAGGAAAAGAACTATAGCTGATTTCACCTCAAAACAAGTTACTAGTGATTTTAGCCAAATAAGTATAAGATGATTTCTAAGCATGTCTTTTTCTTAATCTTAAAAAAAAATAGGGCTCACATGCTGGAATAATGCATGACACAGTGCAAGCTTGGCATCTATATCTCTGACCTTGTAACAATCAAATGTGGCTTCTCGTGGGGAACCAATAAAGCCCCTATAACTTGTATTTCTTTCAAGGAAATGTCAATGAATTCATATATCTGACCTGCTCACCAAAATGCTGTCCATATTTTTCTCCAACTTGACCCCTGTTTCAAGGGGACACAGGGTAACTTGGATGTTGCTCATATACCCTCTTCCCAAAACTAAGCTTTACCTTTGGGCTCTTTTGCGAAGTCCTTGTGGATGCCAAAAAAAACCAGAGCGAAGTCTCAAGAGCATGGCAGTAGCAAGAGTAAGCCATGGACGGAGAGGGACCCAAAGGAATGTCTTTGTTAGGGCAACCATGAAGCAAGGCTCCTCTCAAGCATGTATTGCAAATCCATCTGAGGCTCCAGACTTCAGTAAATGGTTGAACAAGTTTACTGACATGACTCATTCTATTGCTATGTCTAAACCAAATCAATTTTAGCTATTCAGCTTTGATGAATGTTAAGGTCATAACAACCATAAAAAATAAGAAAGGCACCTGAAAACATTAGCAACATGGGAAAAATATGGGGTTTAGCTGAAAATAAACAGAAATTTCACAAAAAAAAGGAGCAAGTTTATTTGTTCTTTCCCAGAAAGATTACCTTCTCTCATAAAAGGAGCTTGTTATTAAAGTTCCTTCACTTCCCCAGCAATGGTATCGTGGTTCTGTAACACTGTTAGTCTGGTCTAAGCCTATCTGGGTTACAGAAGTCAATGCAATGACACTGTTTATGAAAGCTGGAAGCAGGAAGAGGGTGAGAAAGATGAGGAGAGACAATATTAGTCATCTACAAAATAAAGAGCTAGGCAAGAGGGCAAAATTGCTGAAGGGCAGATAGAACTAGTAGTGCAGAAACACAGACAATTTCTTTTTAATAAAAGCAAAAAGAAAATTGTATGTGCTCAAAGAGAAATCCTTGAAAGTATCTGACAGCCAACTCTGACTGAAGGGGAAATAGAGATTAATTTGGAGCAACTTATATATAGCAAAATCTTACTCTGTTAACCCCTTTTGTTTAACAAATTTTGTTCAAAGTGTTTTTGCTGATCAGAAATGTTAGGGCCCAGTCACACCGGATCTTGTAGGACTAAGATTTTGTCTTTGGGGCTCTGCTGCTAGTGTTTTAGCTGGCTGAAGCTGTAGTAGCTGAAACTACTGGAGCATATCTATGCCTACTCTTGGTATTTTCTCTGATTTTAAGTTTTAAGTTCTTGCTGGAGTTCCACACGGGAGGTCATAATTTGGGCATCAAATGCGATATTTTCCATCCACCAGCTAGAACCTAACAAACATTGCCTTAAATAAATTTGTGCCTGTGCCAAATTCAAAATTAACTTCCCAAGCCAAGCTAGGGTTGGTGGGATGGGGCCAAGGGGCCCACAACTCTGCTGTTGAGCTAATGGAGCAGCCTCAAGCTGCCAATCCAACAAGGGAGACTTTTTTATTTAACATATACATTACACAACGTGTGCAATATTTTCCACATTCAATGAGAAGACTTTATTTATAAGCTGCCTGTGTTGAAATGGTCTCTTATTACAAGGAAACAGTAAGCCAGGTTGAGCCTGGAAATGAATTCTCATTTTCTCCTTCACTGCAATGTTCGGTGACATGTTGCTCATTCCCTCCAAAAATATTTTGCAGATGGTTTTGGCCATTTACTGTGCTTACAGGCTCTAGAATAATGACATTTATTCCCAAATCTCTTCATCTCATTCAGCCTTCATTACTTATTGGAAGAGCAAGTGAGATACTGAATTTAAGGAATTGTATTTACCTCCAGGAACAGTAACATGATGAAGATACACAGTTTCATTTTCAGCCAGAAACATCTTTCTTCATCATCAACAGTTTCAAAAGGTTTGACATTTTGCAGATAAGTTTCACATAGCAGTTTGAATCTCTTCTATGATGCAAAATTGAGTTAGATATTTCAGAGTTTGAAAGAATAGGCCAAATCTACACAGACTACAATATGAATTGATACGCAAATGAAAAAAAAAAAAAAAACACCAAAAAAGATGTCTATAGTTCTGTCTTCATTCATGGACCAAGATGCTTTCTCTGAAAACTCCCACTTCCAGATTCACCTGTGAAATGTCAAATTTCTTATCACATAGGATGCTATCAAATATTTTTAAAAGTCAGAGAGTGTACAAAGTTCTTTTTATGTGATGTAATATAATTTATTATGCAAACCTTTGGGATATCCTACAAGTGTATATATAATGAAAAATGCCATTCAATTTCCATATCCTTGATCTCATGTCAAGTCCTTTTCCTACATCTAAAACATCCAAAATACAGTATTGGGTAACAAACCCCAGAGGAATATTGTGAATTGTGAATCCTGGTCCCACAGAGGCACCATCTACCAGCTTTGACTGAAACATATATGTCTTACTGCAAAAAGTATTTCCAAACTTCATTATCTTCTCAGTATTTCCTATTCTTTAGCTTAAATTACTTCCTGCTTGGAGAGTACTTATAGAACCACCGGTGGCTGTGAAACCCATTTTGGATATCTGCCTTTACTCATTTACTCTATAAGGAATTCACGGTGTGATTACATAAACCAGTGCATTGTCCTGTGGAGATAACAGAGATATCTCTGAAGAAGGCAGTTGTGCTGCAACCAACATGACTAATTCAGGCTGATAGCCCTAACTGGAGCTCTGGTGCAACCCTTTCCACTCCAGGAGAGACCAAATTCCACCCTGCTAGTTGAAACAGATGTTTATTTAACAGAAGATGTCCATTAACCTAGGCAACCAGTACATAATTATTCAAATGCCTAATGCATTAGCACTTTGTTTAACTGCGCTCTCTCTCTAATCAGGGAAGAGGGACTAATTTGAAGTGAGGATTAATTAGTAACCAAGGACACTTTTGAAATATGCCTATAGAGTAAAGACAGTCTCTGCCTACACTGAAACACCCCATGTTGTAGGCACTTAAAGCTACAAAGGTGTCAGGGGAGTTTTAAAACTAAAGGCTGTGGAAAGAGCACAAAGATTGGAATGACTCATCCTCTTCTGGGAAAGTCATAAAATCTCTCTATCCTTTGAAAAAACACGTTAGGTTAGAAATCAATAAAATTCTTATAGGAAACAATGACATCTCAATAGCAGTCTCAATAAAAAAGGCCCATTTATGTAGTGCACACCAAAATAGACAAGAAGACCACAAGGAAATACTTATTTGCATACAAATGGTAGAAGTCTAACAAAGTGTGCAAAGATTGACCTAGAATGTCTGGGTTTAAACATTGACATGAAGGGTTTTAGGCTCTCTTGGTACTTGGTAAAAGACAGTATGACCACAATATCAACCTGTCAGTGATGACACACTGAGTGAGACCAGAGCCACTGGAGGGACTGAAAACACATGGAAGTGAAGCAATTTGATGGTATCACATAGATGGACAATTGCTGTTTCCTACAATAACTATGTTCTTGAAGGAACTGGTCAGAGAACTTCCAAAAAAAAAAAAAAGAAACTGTTGATTAATTAATTTCTGAACCCAGCAAAGGTTCTGATCCAAAATGTTGCTTTTGAAAATTTGGACTGTGATGTAATCTGCCTTCTTGGAGAACTTAAAAAGGCAAAACCAAAAATCTCACCCAGGAATAATTAATTGGTAGGTTAGACAAAAAGGTGTAAAAAGAATCAACAAAAGTTACTCATAAGTGGTACAGTCATTTACAGACAACATTGTAAAAATATATGGCTGGCTGGAGATTCTGATGAAAGTGAAATAAAAGATGGTAGAACTAAGAACCAGAATGAAGAGGAATATTAGAAACAAGGAGTCATACTTCAAAATATGGAGATCATACACAGAAATGAAAACCAGAAAACAGTATAAATTAAAGAATATCAAAAGTAAAACTGAAATAAGAAAGGACAAAAGTGACTTTGAGAAAGAACTTCCTAAAGGAGTAAGATTTTTATTGTTAGGTTTTTCTCAAAAACATCACAAGCAGAAAGGCTGCCAGAGAGCCTTTAGGGCTGATAGAGGATCACAGCATAATAGGAGCACTTGCAGAAAATACAGTTATAGCAAAAGACC
>JAOQGH010000023.1:28083708-28165743 GCA_025769975.1 Gallinago jamesoni
TATTCCCCCCCCCCCCCCCCCCCCCCCGATTCATTATTGGGAAACTTATAGAGGATCCTTTCATTTCAGGAGAATGACCTGGAAGAACTGTCTCAAACTGAAAATTCAGGAGAAAAGTTCTTAGAACAAATCAGTAAAAGAGTAAAGAATTGGCCAGCCGAGGTGACATTTACCCAGGAGTCCTAAAGAAACTCAGCTATGAAATTCTTAAACTATCAGCTAGTACAACTTCTTGCTTGAATCTCTGCCAGTACCACAGCGGGTGAAGATGGCAAACATGCAACTGTTTTTCAGAGCAGGTAGAAGGAAAGTACAGATCAAGAAATATGGCTCGTTTATCAGGCAGCTTGGTAGAAGCCAACTTGGGATACTGGTAAACAGTTGCATATAAATACATTGTTTAACTGGGACGTCAATCTAGGTCCCTTTGGCAGCGGGAAGCAATGCAGCACAGATCTGTCTAGATTATTTGAAAGACCAAATGAGCTGAAATCTGTGTTATCTGACTTGTCTATAACAATGCTTTGGAAAAGGAAGTAAATATTGAAGTTATAAAGTTTGGTGATGGTAAAAACAGCTTGTTTGCAAGATTGCAAAGAATTGCAAAAAGAACTGAGTAATAAACTTACAGATAAACTTAAAAATTAATAAGCACAAATAAATCCAAGCAGAAGGAAAAACATCTACATCTATGGGCAGGTAAGTACTCACCACAACAAAGGAAAGAGATTCTGAAGCTATTGTGGATATGTCCATTGGATGGTGGTGCTCAGTGAAGGCAAAAGAAGCAAATGGAAGTTTAGGAAGTATTAGGAAAGGAACAGAGAACAAAGCAGTGACACAACATTTTGCCATGGTTCAATTCTTTAGACCCCCTGCACCTTCTGTGTTGTGCACACCAATAAATGTCAAAAACCATATGGCAGAGCAGAAAAAGGACAAAGAAAAGGAAAAAGGATAAAATAACTTCCAAAAGAGGAGAGGGGCAATGTATTGTAATTCTTCAGCTTGGAAAAGAAAAGACTGATGGAAGATATGCTAGAGTCTTCAAATCATGGCTGGAATGGAAAGGTTAATATGGGCCAATTATTTGTTATTTCTCCTGACACAAGACCTAGGGGATGCCAAAGCAAACTCTCAGGCAGCAGCTGTAAAGTAAATAAAAGCAAGCATTTTTTTCCCCACAGGATTTATAGTAAATTAATTGCCATCCAATGCTGTGGAAGGTAAAAGCCCCCAACTATAAATATGTTCAAAAACCAATTTGACAAATTAATAAGGGAAAATAAAAGTTCACCAAGGGTTATTAAACCTATGGATACAGACTTTAGCTCAGGAAGTCCTTGGGAGTATACTAAAGACTGCTGGGGTGGAGAATTTCATAATAGAAAGACTGGATGAATGGAAAATAAAGAGTTATAGCTGGGTGTCGAAGCACCAGAAAGAAGATCAGAAAAAGGTACCTAAGAATTGCAGACACTGATGGCACCCAGATTTGCAGATGCTCAAGTTCCCAGCACATCTACATGCAGCTTTCAAGGACATCTGGAATGAGAAATCAGGGAAGATTTGAGAACAAAGGACAGTCTCCATCCAGATTAGATGAAGGTTCACATCACTGAGAGATACTGGCAGGGAGCTAAAGACTTGGAGCCTTAAGACACCAGCTAAGGCAGACAGTGGGTAAATACTCAGAAAGGTGAGATAGGGTGGAGAGACAGAAGATCACAATCATAGTCAGCTCCTGAAGGGTACAAGAAGACATCCAAAGCCAGCTCATAGTTGCTAGCCTAAGGATAACATGAAATGTGATAAGAACTCAAAATCCAGATTTCCTTGTCCTCTTTCACCTCAAGGAATCCTGGCCAGACACAGATCTTAGTGCCTGCATGCTGGCACTAGTATTTGGACACATGCAAATTGGTGCCTCTGAGTATGTGAGTATGAGACTGGGATTGTGCGTGCAGTCAGTTTTGTTTTAAAATAAACTTGCACGGAAAAATTAGAAGGGCGAAAGCACAAGCAGAACTTAACTTGGCTATCACAGTTAAAGATAACAAGAAGAGTTTTTTTCAATATATCAATAAAAAAAGTCAGGCTAGAGAAAATGTAGGCCCACTGATGAACGAGGTGAGTGCCTTGGTGGTGGAAGACACAGAGAAGGTGGAGCTGCTGAATGCCTTCTTTGCTTCGGTCTTCACTTCCAAAACTGCCCCTCATGAATTCCAGACCCTGGAGACAAGGGGGATGGTCTGGAGAGAGGAAGACTTTCCCTCTGTTGGGCAGGATTGGGTTAGAGACCACTTAGCCAAACTAGACATCCATAAGGCTATGGGCCCTGATGGGATGCACCCATGAGTGCTGAGAGAACTCGCAGATGTTATTGCTGAGCCACTCTCCATCATTTATGAGAGGTCTCGGAGAACAGGAGAAGAGCCTGAGGACTGGAGGAAGGTAAATATCACACCAGTCTACAAAAAGGGCAAGAAGGAGGACCCAGGGAACTACAGCCCAATTAGTCTCATCTCCGGCCCTGGGAAAGTAATGGATGTCATTTCCAAACACATTGAAGATAAAGAAGTCATTAGAAGTGGTTAACATGGATTTACCAAGAGTAAACCATGCTCGACCAATCTGATAGCCTTCTATGATGTTATAACTAGATGGCTGGATGAGGGGAGAGCAGCAGATGTCATCTACCTTGACTTCAGCAAGGCTTTTGACACTGTCTCCCACAACATCCTCATTAGAAATTAAGGAAGTATGAGCTAGATGAGGGGGGCAGTGAGGTGGATTGAGTCCTGGCTGCGTGACAGAACTCAGAGGGTTATCATTAATGGAAAAGGGTCAAGTTGGAGGCCTGTAACCAGCGGTGTCCCCCAGGGATCAGTACTTGGCCCAGTCCTGTTCAACATATTCATCAACGACCTGGACGAGGGGACAGGAGAGTTGGACTAGATGATCTCTAGAGGTCCCTTCCAAGTCTGTCAAATCCATGAATCCCAGCACTGTTGAGGTGGGAAGGCACTTTGGGAAATCATCTAGTACATCCTCCTGCTCAAAACAGGGTCAGCTAGAGCAGGTTTCTCAGGGCTGTGGTCAGTTGGCATGTCTCTGGGGATGAAGACTCTACAAGCTCACTATGTGACTTGTTCCAGTGTTCGATCGCCATCACAGTAAAAGAGTGTTTTCTTACATTTAAATGGAATTTCCTGTGTTTCAACTAGTGTCCATTGCTTCTTGTCCTCACCAGGTACTACTGAGAAGAGTCTGGCTCTAGTCGCTTTACTACTCCCCTCTACATTGATAAGACCGCCTGAGTCTTCTCCAGGCTGAACAGTCCCAGCTCCCTCAGCTTATCCTTGTATGTCACGTGCCCCAGTCATCTGTGTGGCATTAACCAACTCTCCTCTAACCAGGTTTCAGATTAAGCTTTGCTGTATCGTTCCTACAATGGTGCTACAGTATATATAAGAGGTGAGTTATCTCTGGATTTGCCTTACTCAGAACATAAGGCTTTGGCCAGATCCAGTCCAGCTGGCTTTAGGTGCCTCTATTGTCTTGTCTGTTTAGGTTCCTTCTCTTCTACCCTGCAGACAGTCCCTCTCCAAGTCAAATGGACATCTTAAGTACAATGGACTCAGTGTATCAGAGTTTCCTAGTCACCTAAGGGCAAATATGGTTGGATACAATAGAATACAATTAGAAAGAAAGCATTTACACACCTTGTTCTTAAATGTCGGTGCTGCCTCCCAAGACACAAAGCTATGGTTCCAACAGTGGAAGCCAGGGGAGCTTAGCTAACAAAAGCAGAAAGGTCTAGTTGTGTTATATTTATTGCAGCCCACACAAGAGCAGCATATAAAAGACCCAGCAAAGTAATGGGGAACTAAAACTGAAATTCAAGTTCCAGTGAGGCAGCTGGGTAATTGGTTCCCTACTTTTATGCATACCTCTCTTTATACATCCTTCATTTGGATACCAAAGCTTTCTCAAAATGGTTTACATTGTTATAAGGAGACATTAAGCTAAGAATACAGAATAAATTATTTGCAACATCAATAAATGAACTTTTTTACACTTGAACAATAGGGGTTTTTAAATTCACACTGCATTTCAAGCATGAGTTATTTACACTGGGAAAATCTTTGCAAACTTCAGAAAAAAAAGTGAGATTCATTATATATTGTGTAAAAGCTACCAACTCATATACATGACATCAAGTCATATATTACAGACAAGAAGCCTTTCACATTTTACCAAATGTCATAAGGTTTGCAGTTCCCACATTGTGTTTTAGTATTTCTGCCAAAATTGCCAACAAAGAACGTGTCTTTAACTTCTCTGACCCTATTGTGTCAAAAACATCTCTCATGCACCCCATACTGTATCTTTTAGACCTACTCAGTGTTCATTTCTGAAATTTCAGAAACGCTCAATAGGAAAACCTCAAAACATACAATACAGCTTCCTTACTCACATCTGGAACCAGACATCAAAAATCATGCCTATGAACAAATGTTCTGCAATTTTTTTCCTTACAAAATTAATGAAAGGACTACTAATATTTCCACCGAAGTAAGCTGGAGCTTGTAAATGGCTAAAAAGGAGGTAACTGAGCTGATAAAAATGAAATTATTAATTGCCATTTAACACTTTGGCAAACTTTAAATATCTACCAAGAAGAAAAGGCAGAACTCTTTAATTCTAGTAGCAAAATTGTAACTTCATATTGATTAGTGCATCATTCACTGCATAAAATTATTTTCTATTTAGACTCTGATTTACAGCTTCCCTTACACATTTTTCTCCTTATTTATTAGGCATAATTAAAAATATATGGTTATTCCAAAGTAAGGATGTAAAAGTTCATTAATTCTTAACCTGTATCTCAGCTCAACAAAATCAAATATTCAACAAGTACTTCCCTCACCAGTTAATTAGTGCTGTGTATTCCTATTCGCATTCTCTTTTACCAACCTTGTAAGGCAGCTTGAGGAAGAAGATAACTGATTATGATCCAGAAAAGACACTGGATTTCCTTTAGGTGGAGTCTTCCACTCTGATGAATCCTCCAAAGGTAGCTTCTTCTCAATAACAGTATGTATCAACACAAAAATGCCTTTAATAAGCTATATGCTTTCCATTAACTCACAGTACAGCTATGAATAAGGCACAGGAATGGGGGATATTAGCTGAATTTTATACAAAGTTTTGAAAGTGAATGCATCAATTGTCATGGTCACCACATAGTTAAGCAATGTATACTTAGAGATTTTTTTAAATACAGTGCTAATCGTGATACTACTTGGTTTTGGTTTTGTGAAAAGACCACTTGTGCAATTTTTAAAAATGAAAATTTGTGTTCACATTGAGCCACCAGTGTCTTCTCTCCCACCAGGAAGGATGTGGGGAGGGGGTTATTTTTGTTTTGCTTTCCTGGAGCTTGTATTTCAAACACCTACTTTATTCACTTACAGTTCTTATGTTCAGGTTCAGACAGGTTCCTCAGTTGTCAATCTCCCGGCAAGCTATTTTTCTAAACACCTCAGGTTGACCTGTCTTGAATTTTATTAACGTGGGCTATAGCCAGTATAATATTCTACAAATAATGAAGTCCCATTCCCTTTTCACAAGCCTTTAGAGAATTCAAACAACCTGCCTTAAAGACTACTCAAGCAGCATCAGAGCTTTGGTCAGCTTATGAGAAAAAGCTGGTTAACACCACCACTCTGCCTATCAGAAAAAGAAATAGTGATAGCAAAAATCTATTCATAACCTCTCATTAACCAGAGAGGACAAGACAGGGAGAAGCTAAAGAAAAAAACGCTCAATCTCGTGCAAGTCTAAGACTCTGTCTCAATAAACTCCTCAGGCAATGACGTAGGATGAAATATGCTGAAAGAACTGAGGGTATCTTGGTGGAGATAGCATCAGTACTATGGAAGAACCTGGATATCTTGGCATAACGCAATATTCCCAAAGCACGTTACTGAGGCACAGGTTCTTCCAAAGTTAATTGAGCCACAGGGAGCACCAACAGGAAGAGGAATCCCCCCATGGTTAATTGTAAAAAAGAGGATGCTGAAGAAGCATTGCTTGCAAAAGTATACCTGCTAGGGAACAGTTCTCTTTTCTTCTTGGGAACAACCACTCACCAACAAAGAGTGTGCAAAAGGAGTTAGACATAGAAGTTGGCACTTCTTTTTGCATCTCCCTAGGCAGACATATTGAAATGTAAGCATGTTACAGGTGGAAAATGGCAAGGACACTGCTTTACACTAGCCAAAGAATAACAATCCTGAGGGCAAAGCCCGGGAGTGTCACAAATTACTTGCCAGGGTGTGCAAAGGCTTACAATCAGATGAAGCCCACATAATCTGTGGGCACAAAACTCTCTTGTCCAGAACATCAGGCCACCATGTCAGACTTATCATTTTTTCTCTGTGGTAGAGCACCCTATTGTGGAGAGCGCTCTGGTTAGAGGCAGAGATGATGTGACATGGGGTCATATCCCACCAGAAGTATCCACTGTATTATACCAGATTGCAAAATAATATGTACACAAATATTGAATTTCTGCACTATCAGAATAATATTAAACATTTCAACTTTTTCAGCTCAGAAGCAAACCCTTGGCTGGTTCTGTGCACAGTTGGTAGATTTCAAGCAGTGAGGCCATTTAATCACTGACAGTGAACCAAATTCACTCAGTTTTTCAAATGCAACATATTTATACAACCTGTGTTCTAATTCCTGTTTACATAATAACATCAACACTTAAGCCCATTAACAGAAAAAAACCTCAAACAAGGCACAAGGACAAATTTCCTACAAAGTTTTCTATTTCTTTATGGGGTCACAGGTGCACACCTGTCCACCAAGAATACCAATATCTTGGTATTCACAGATACCAAGAGTGAAATCTGTTCTAGAGTCTGTTTACGTGATAAATATTTAGGCATTCAGGTTTTATAGTCTTGACTCAATTCTAGACAATCCAAGGAACATCTTTTTTGTAGCTGTTCATCAAAACAGTTGAAGACAACATTTTGATAATGTATGGAAGACATTTGCTAAATGAGCTTAAATTCCTTGAGAAAGATTTTTGCTTCTGCACAAAGAATTCCTTAACACTTCAGTAATGAATGAACCTCCTGTGCTGGATGGCTTTAACTAGTATACAAACTAGCTCACTCTCTTTACCAATGTCTTTCGCACTTCCAAAGTTGAACTAACCATACCTTGGTCTTTAAGATTTCTTTTAATCTATTTTAAAATTCTTCCATTATTTCCATGAGTTTGGTCCAAGACTTATCATGAGCATGCAATTATAGTGAGTATACAAATACTCATGTTTTTATAAATTAGATTATAAAATAATTATTATCAATAGGCCTACAATGAAGACTGCAGGAAGCAGACAATTCTGGATGTCCATATACATACTATTGCATAACCTTGCAAATTTAACACAGAAGTCAAGACTGGTTTGCCTTCCATTAGAAGGCTCTCTGGCCATGTGCTGAGGTCTGCTGCCCCAACAGGTTAATTAAAAAGAAAAGAAGAACAAATTCTGCCGAGGTTAAAAAAAACAAACATAGCTACACTAAGATAATAATCTTTATCACACAGACAACTCATATGGAAAACTGCTTCTTTTAGTGCATCCTGACCTAAGAGATCTTCACTTAATCAGCCCCTGTGTTTTCCCCATGTAAATATATATGATTATGCAAATGACTATGATCATCATCTGGTAAAGAAAAGCAAAGCAAAACCCACTGTATCAGTGAGAATACTTCTTTTCAGTTCTATAATCAGGAAGTTTCCTTCTTTACTGGGAACCTTGCAGAAGACACTGCCTTTGGTTAATGATCTTGGACAAGCCATGGCAGACATATTAGACCTAGTAAGACTTAATTTTGGCAGGAGTAACTGCTTTGACAATGTATGTGGCAATGCCAGAAGTCATGCTGGACTGACCTGAACATGCACTGTTCCTGGGTATTGTTCCTGGATATATGCAGCTGAATATGCCCGGGTGGACAGAGATCCTGCCTGTCAAGTCAGGCAACATGGCTTTGTTTGTCACACTGAATAAGAGGTGCCATGTTATGGGAGGGAGACTGAGCTGCTCCACCAAGGGGAATGGTGCACAGCGTGCCGCGGCTGTCTACCCAAGGTCTGTCCGATGCAGCACAGAAGCAGGGTTCCCAACATCTGAAAGGATGTAAGATTTACTTGCTATTTCTATTTCTCTTCATATTTCTATCTTATTATTAAACAATTTCATTATGTTATTTCTAGCCATGTCTTACTGAGATTCAGAAAGAACCATGCAACCCCTCTGGTGCAGAACATCCTCCTAGACGGTAGGTATGGCCAGGGAAATCACCGATGCAGCTGCAACTGTGTTGTCAGAAATCACCAGGTGGCTACCAGAGGAGGAATGAGTTTGTTTTTGTAGTTCCCTCTTTTGATTAAAACACTACAGAACTCAATAATCTTCCATCTCAGAGCAGGTACAACCTATATATATAAGAACAATACAAAAGCCAAGAAATTCAGTCTTCCTATCAAGCATGTTATAATGTAGTAAAAAAATTTCTTGCAAACTTAAAAAAAATAATAGTTATAAATATGTCAACAGATTACGTATTGTGGATGCATGTTTACCTGTAGTAACTACAGACTTGAAAAAAGAAAACTGCAAGCCAAGTTTTATTCCTAACTCTGCCACCAGCAGCCACAGTAGATAAGATGAAAAGTCCATCCCAGTGCCACCTCATACCCTTACATATAGCTAATACAGATACTTAACAGGAAAGTTTAAGAACTGGGCAAGCACACAGTGAAACTTTGCCCAGTGCTATACTGAATTCTGGTGGAGTTTAGTGATTTCCCAATCTATTGTTGTATCTTTTTGTTGCAATACAACCTAATTTCTTAGAAAACCTTTGCTAAGACACACCTTGGAATATGCTTTTTCTGAAATCTGAGCCCAAATTGCTTAACCTCTTTACCTCAGCCACTTAGATGGAGAGATAAGATAAAAATGTCTCTCTCTGTGAAGCATCTTTGAGATATTCCAGGCCAAGACTCTGTATAAATGTAAAGTATTAGATTATTAGTAAAATTCTTGATAGGGCTTCTGTCTTCCATTTTATTCTGAAGTCAGTAAGCACAGAAACTTCTCATGTTCCACCGTGTGGTTTGCTTTGTCGGACGAAATCTGATATCTGCTTCCCTATTAATATCATCGCACTGTCTGAATGTATTTTAAGAGCTTATGATACTTGGCAATGAGTGGGTTTGATTTTGTTATTGTTGGGTCAGAACGCGGTGCATTTAATTTAAACTTTAGCACAAGATGGGTTTTATCTGATCAAGAAACCATGCAAAAGTAGGAAGGGGAATATTTCCTTTAAAAAACAGGCACCCCTTGATATATGTTTTTATGCCAAAAATTTTCATCTGTTTGAATGACAGCCACATACTCTCATTACACTAACTGGAAACCAATAACAAGAACAGGGAAGCTGGACAACGATGCAAAAGCAGATTTTTTTGGCAACAGTATGCAATGCATTTGAAGTTGTGAATGAAAGATTGTGACATGCCTTCAGCTCAACCCAAAAGTCCTTTCTTTCTCAGGCAAAAATCTCCTTAAAATGTATTTGCAGAATAGTGTCAAGAAAACAATCAAAAATTGCCGATGCGTTTTACTGGAAGTCGCAGGTAGAAATTTAAGCCTTTCCTTGTTAATACTGGAATTACCAATTACTGGAGCAGGTCGGTTGGGAAACAGTTAGTTGCTGTGCTCAGTAGACTTCAGTGCCTCAGCCCAACGAAACATTTCTCACCTGCTTCACCACCATCCAAACACCAGCACAGCTTCACCCATCCATTGTGTCCCACCAAGCCCTGGCCAGAGCAGATGGTGTCGACTGGGACCAGAGGCCACTGTGCTCCTGTGCAAGTGCTGCTTACGTGCTTCTGAAACTGGAGTCCCACCTCTCTTCTTCGTCTGATTAAATTTGACATTTCTGTTCAGGAAAAGAAAGAACATACGCAGGAACTTCACCAAAAGTTTGAACCTCGTAACAATTTTATTAGTAGTGACAGCAGCAGCTGGGGTTTCCAGAACATATGTCCCAACATAGACACATATTTCTGAAAAAAGTCACCATCCTGGAATTAAAGCTTTTATGTTTTATGCTCACCTTTACAATTGCACCATGCCTGACATGGTTACCTGGGCATGTTTTGTTTATCTGAAACAAAAATTTTAAGTATGCATTTCTTTTTTTAATTTCTTTTTTTCCTCCCCTTTGGGTAGTGGCATATGTTGACTCTTCTTAACAGCAATATTATACATACTGAGATTCTATCTGGACAAAAAATGAACAGAAATATTATACACAGCTAAATAAGAAAACACAGATTATTGCCTGAGCCCCCGAAGGCCTACTTTGTCTGTGCAACAGTTTGTTTTACTTTTCATAAAATTTATTTTGGCTGTAGCCAGATTGATGGTGATTATATTTGAAATCCCTCCCACAAATCTGTCACACAAACACATCATTAATTTAAGATTTTTAAACTTATTTGGATAATGAATGTGTTCTCTTATTCATTAGTAGATACTGGTCATTGCTATACCTTCAGCAAACAATAAAACGCTCCCTGTGTCAGCAGCCTTTAGTTGCTGGGATTTGCTACTGGTCTAATAGCATTCAATGGTAGTTAGAAACCTACACAGCTTTAGGGGGGGGGGAAATCAAACCAAAAAAACCACGTCAAATAATATCAGATGTCTTATTAGCCTAGAAAGATCAGTCTATTTGACCCCAGAGATGGCAAAATTTCCAGGTTCTTCTTTTGCTAAACAAACAAAAAATATAACAAAAACAAAAAACCCCACCCTTAATTGGATTTTTGAAGTTTGATACAAAGCAAATCCTGATCTTCATCAGCATTTCTGTTGATACTACCAGTAGATTTGATATCTTCCAGAAAAAAAAAAAAAAAAAAAGAAAAAAAAAAGCAGCAAAAAGAAAAAGTAATCTTGAACTGCGGCAGCAAAGGGGGGAGGAAGTGCCCACTGCAGGGTCTGTGGTCCGCACAGCTTTTATTTCATGGAGACACACAGACAGCCTATTCCCTGGTGACAGCTCTCTGCACTTTCCAATCCTGCACAGGATTTCCTTCTGTCTGAAAGTGTAAGAGTCGCTCCAGTAAACACTCTGCATATGCGTTCCAGCTGCTGCACTCATTCTGCCAACGCAGCCCAGTGACAAGAAAAGTATTATTTCCTACTAAAACCTTCTAATCACTAGACCATGCCATTTTCATCTGGCTCTTTCAGGCCTCACGAGCTTGCATTGCCTTCAGTAACTTTATAGTTATTAAGAAATTAGCTTTTGTATCCCAGCATGTTAACCTTCATCTCAGGATTCTATGTGGTGAAATTGTGTGCTGTGCTGAGAGCCCAGTTTCCAGGAAAGCTTGCATTGATTATATAGGCTCCAGAATGTATATATTTGAAAATATTGATATGTATTCAAATTCACCTAAATACACATACATGTATATATTATATATCTATATTCAGGTTACATGTAATAAATACACACACACTTAAAAGCAATGACTGTCTGTACTATTTGCTGCAGTCCCTATTTATTTTGGCAGAGCCTTGCCTTTACAGGAAGAGGGGTTATTTTTCGTTGCAAAGCCTTGCACAGCTTTGCCATTCCTTACCAGAACAACTGCATGGAATGCAATGGAGAGAAAATTTCTCAACCTGCAGTAAAGAAAATAAGACTTAAGAACAAGCTTAAGACATATCCTATTACTAGCATAACAATGGCTTTTTTCAAAACTGGACTATCCTGTCCCTAGAGAAACTTTAGCTGATTACTTCTTAACCCTTTCTTTGAAGGCAATTTTGTTGATTTTTTTTAAAGTCTAGTTCTTCAAATATTGTTCAAAGAATACATTTTCTGTTTAATATTAAGATTTTTTTGCCTTTGAAGGGAATCAGGGATGACAGCTCTGCTATGCTTTGTTTCCATACATTTTATTGAAAGGCAAAACAAAACACAAGTTCCAATTCTCATCAATTTTCATTTTCAGGTTTACGTTTTTTAATCACTCTTCTTTAATGAACCAAAATCCCCACAGCCCCCCATGCACCCACAACAGGAAGATTTTAATCGTTCAGCCAATGTGTACTCAAACAGACTGACAGGACAACCTTGATTGTCCAAATGGAAATTGGAGAATGGTAATTACACAGTCAAAGCAGGTTTCATATAAAGGGCAAAGCTTTTTGTATACTGCACAAAATCCACAAACATCACCTAAGTTCAAACGAGGGCCAGTTCAGCAAAATACTCTTTTTTATACAGCATACAGCAATCATAATTTGAGTCATAACAAATGTTTTCATCTCTCATATTAATACATTTTGACCATTATTTTAATGTATTAATATACATAAAAGAGGGCAAGGAAAAGATAACATTTTCAGACCTGTAAATATGAAGAACGTGTTACCAACATTTATGTTGGCACTGAATTTCTCCACTTAGTGGCATATTAGCACAAAAATTAGAATTTAAAGAAAATCACACCATTATGGTTTTTTGAAAAAATTATATCTTTCCATAAACCATTTCCTATGAAAATAAACGTGTTTCATGCCGTTCCTTTAGAACCAATCAAAATATTTTATTAGGTCAACGAAGTAGGTCGGCAATTTGGCACCTATCTCTGTATTGCTGCTGAGGACTACAGTTCAATTCCCAGCTCTGCGAGCTGAAGCAGATGTGGAAACCACACCACCAAGCTTCACACGCTGTATGAAGGTGCTCTCCTTCAGAAGAGCTGCCTCCCTCAGCAGCAGAGCATCAGGCAAAGGTATTGAAGCGAGCTAGGATTGTGGATCACCAAATAACAGTTTTTATGTAGGAGTGTCCTGCTGTTGACAGGCGCTGTATCACTGTCATCTGCATTTTTATCCAGCTGTACGGCATAGGTGAGCTGATCCACTCAGAAGGCCATATAATCTATGCTTAAAGTATATAAGACAAATATTTAAGGAGGAAAAAACCAAAAATACCAAAGCAATATTTTGCTTCTTATTAAAAGTAATTCCGTTGGGGTGTCTTAAATGATGAAATCTTGACACAAATAGACTTTTTCAAACGTCTGTCAGTGATGTTATAACCATGTTAATATTCACGCTTAGTGCATTCGCCAGTTTGTCTGTTCCTCTTAATATTGTTCCTAAAATCCCTTTTTGATAAGTTTCTCCAGACAGTGCATATCCAAAGGATTATTGCACTTAATGGGTGATTAAAGCCACTTGCCCTTCAGCCTCGTGACTGTGATGCCACCTTAGGCATACAGTAATAACCTTGAAATGACTAGCTGTCATGTCTCATTGCTTAATTATATTGCCACAAAGGAGTTCTCCTCAGAAACCTTTTTAGAAATTCCAAAAGAAATAGTCTCCAGCAGTCATTTTCTTTTCTTCAAAGGTTTTAAACATTACTATTATTTTATTTCTTAAAAACTTAAAGCAAATGCCAACAGTCTTAAACAAGCAAACCTATAGAGCCACAAATCTAAAAAGTCCCAGACTGAGCTCAGTGGTTATTACAGCCTGTAATACCTGTTGTTTAGCAGTAATTTTCAAGGGCATGAATTTCACTTCAAGTAAAATGCCCGAACATGAAAGCCAGAGACTTTCCAAACACCTTGAGTTACTGGCTCCCAGCCTGCCTAGGGAGGGACGGCAGGGGCCCGGGGACCTCTTGGCCAGAAGTTTCTTGTTGACCATAATTTTAAGTAAATTAGTGGCCATCTTCGACTTCATCAACTTCTTGTTTCACCTAGTTTGGTTCGATGGCTCCACAACTTTTGTAACACTGCATTGGGAGCCCCAGGCACTCCTCAGGAAAGTGGAGGACCCATGCTTTTGCCTTCATGTGAAAACACTCTGAGAGAGACTTAGCAATAATGAAATTCTCCCTTTCATCTCCAAATTTGGCTATGTTCAAATCAGCAATAACTCTTTTTTGTTCTACTTTCCCATGGGAATAGATGACACTGAAGCTATTTCTGATGGTGTTATTCACAGATGTTACCACAGGGAGATGCTACACAGGCACTGAATTACATTTATCTACCTTAACACAGGTTTTTAATACTGGTCTCACCCCTACTTCTTTGCCACCCAAGGGACACGATGAAAGGCAGGACATATAGGGCAGTCCCCTCCCATGCATGGAGCCAGGCCTGAGAATTTTTTCCTCCTCTCTGTGCTTTTTTACTCATTTATATACATGCACACAAAGAGTTAAGTATTTAAATAAATATGACCAATAGCACTTCCAGATAAAAAAATATGCTATAGGCAACAGAATAAGGGAGAAAATCACTCTGTAATGTATTAATCATGAAATTATAAGAGTTTGACAGCTGCTTATGATAAAACATTGAAGAGTTTAACAGAGCTGTGATTTGATAGCTTCTTATTATGATAAGCTAGTCCTGTCTGTTCGTGTTTCAGTGATTAACTCCCACCACTCTCTGTCCAGCTTTGTGCAGTAGGAGCAGTTTTAGCCGGGGAAACTTTCTTTGCTCTTCTGCCACTTAGTCTGAACGGCTATGATGTGTCCAAGATTGTTGTGACAGTATCAGCAATAGATGTCAATCTGGGGTCACAGCTTAGGATAGATAAGCCTTAGGAACACTGCAAAAGAGCACAGTCCTACAGTTTTATTCCTCTAATCAAGTTTTACTTGCACATTGGTAGCAATGAAATGAGCCCTTGACCAAATATTCATGTGTACTGAGGGCCAGAGACTCCAGGTACTCCATTCTGTCATGGCGCAATCTAAGATGCTTTTACATGCACCTCCCTGTGTGATGTCAAATCAACAACATTTATAGCACATTTATAGCACCTAAGTTGCTAATGCAAAGTACAGAACAGATACATAAGCAAGCAATATTATGCTAAAAAGACCCATTAGAGTTTCAAGTATTTTCTTGCAGTCCAGCATTTTGAAGTGTATAGATGACTTCCAGAATGACTGAAATTTTAATCTGAAAAAAAATGGTCCTGCTCTTTGCAATTTCCATATGTGGAGTCAATCCAGTCCATTACAATTCAATTCACTGACTCCAGTAGTAAAGAAAACAGCCATTAGCTAGCAATCTATAAAGATTTCCTTTCTTCACATAGTTCAGAGCCTTTAATCTTTTAGCAAGCACAAGTGGCTGCTGAAGTGCATTTGGTCAGGGCTCAGTTTAAAATGTGAATTAATGGAATTGTAATAACTGCAGTAAATGAAGATCTTTAACATTACCTCTAAATGTTACAGCTAGTCTATATTAGATTAGATCCTTTGAAAACATAGCTATGGAGATTTACACAAGCTGGGTGTCCTTATTAAAAAAAAAGAATCAAAAGACAATTTAGCCATAACTGCAATTTCACTGTATGGCAACTACTGTAATTAGAAAACCTTCTATAATAGCACAGAGTGGCAACAGTTAATGGAGTTATTTAAAAAAAAAAAAAGTCATTACCTCAGGAGGGAATATAGTTCTTCTTTTAGAAAAATGACTTTTAAATAATGTCCTAAAAGGGTAACAGGCCATTAGTCATTTTCATTAATGACAACAGGTAATTTATTGTCATGCACATGCCACACAGTTAACAAAGGGGGTCAGCTCTAGGTGTGTTAGCAGCAGGAATTCTCAAAATAGATACGCAAGAAACAGTCACACTAGTCTAAAGATTAGATCACATTTTCTATACGATGTTTTATGTTCTTCACTAGAACTGTAAAACCTGTCTGATACATACACCTACAAAATTGCATGCTAGACATATTATCAAATTGTTCCCTCATAGGAATACAGAAACATACCCAGCAAAATATCCAAAACACAAGGTTATAGTCTTAGAAGCTACTAGCCATATTAAGCATTCAATTTGCTCTGCATTAACATAGCCAGATTTTCAGAATCTGTAAACAAGGCTTTTTAAGGTGTCTCAGATAACTTGTGCAAAGGCAGGACCTCACAGAAGTGGCTGCTTCAGAAAAAGTACCTGTTAGTTCAATTGCAAATATGTTTGAAGTCCATAAATGTGTATGTAAGTGGTCAGATCCACATAGTGATCAACTCTCAGTGGGTTCCAGCCCCACTACTGATTCTGCATCTGAGCATTTGTACAACCAAAGCATCTGCACGTTTCCCAGTCACTGTGAAAGAAGTGTCCCTTGCGCTCATTATTACACAGGAAAACAACAACTTGGTCATATTTGCTTTTAAAGAACTATTAAACAGGGGTCTGTCTCCATCAATACTGAATTATCCTTAAAGTCAGACTAGTACATAAAGTATCTGAAAAGTCATTGGTTTGAAGGAGAACGCTTTGAGTTTTCATTATTATCAGAAGTACCATCAGTGGAACAAATCTGGATGATACTTGGTGGACGCCAGTTGCCAGGGCTCCCCCAAGCTTTCACTCACCCTGCGAACACCACCTGGGATGCATAAGAAGCTGAGACTTGCTGCCTTCATAACCTCACCGGCTTGGTGACATGTTATGAATAGGAGAAATATTAGGAATGATTTTAAGCATTCCTTCTCTGACGCTCCAAATCCCTTGTTTACTTTATTGCCTGAGAGCTGTCAAATTGCCCCCTGAGTTGACAAGTCTTGAAGTTGAGTGAAGCTGTCAAACAATGATTTGCAGTAGGCAGCCATCTCTGAAGGGTTTCAGTACACAGGAATTTGAAGAGAAACGGCGATAACCTTTCAAACTCTCCTAACTCTCTGCTGTTTGACATGCATAGGGTTTAAAGCAATGCCATTTAACACGAAGACATCAAACTTAAAGCAATTACTCAGCTGCATGGGAAGAGCTAGGAACATACTTTGCTTTTTTTAAACAAGATTCCAGGTGGTGCTGATCTTGAACCTCAGAAAGCTTTATCAAAAATTATCAGCCTAGAAAAATATGTCTATAAGCAACTTCTATTACAAAAACAGTATGGCTATAAAAATCAGTCCAAATTATTAAATTCAACTCCAAGTACAAATTTATCCAAAAAGTTTGAATTTGTTTGGGTCTGGAATTTCAACGACGTTTAAGCTCTCTCACTTTCAGTGTATAAAACTAGAGAACAGTTACACAGTTTTGATGATTGTTATTTACCCAGAGAGAAAGATTACAACTTGATTTGGAAGTTTTCCATAATTTGTCATCCAGGAAGGGTCCTTGGGGTTCCTCTCTGGAGATTGCATGGGCTGTTTCAGTATTGAACTCTGTTCTTTAAACAGCAATTTTAAGAGGAGTCTGAAGTTCCACTAGTATTTCAGAAAAGCGCATACACTTTTCAATAATAAATCCATCATTAAGCTTCTTGGCCTTGTGGCCTGCATCTCTTAACACCTTGCGCCATTTGCACGTGTTCTGAAAGGCTACAGAAAGACACTGTTGGCTGACAAGGCTGCACCAGCAATTCCAGATTTAAGGAAGAATAGAAATCTTTTTTTTTAGTAAGGTGATCAACTTTTTACATGGTGCTGAACGAGTATGAAAAGACACAGAAATACATTTAGCAGTGAAGTAAATAATTTTAGTTTAGAGCCTAAGATAGCAAAATATTCTTGCTTAACTTATTTAGGGTTACATAGAATTGTGTGTATATTAATTCGTACAGGAACTGCATGAGTAGATAGGTCTTCCTCATACTTTGGAAAGATGGAAGTTTCATCTAGACTTTTGTACATTGCTGCATCTTTGCTTGTTAATAATGTTTAAGAAAATACATGCATCATTTAAAGTCTCTGTAGAAATTTCACAAGACCAACTTGGTAGGTAATTCCTCCTTTAAAAAATTAATCAAATCATCAGACAACCTTTTTCCTGCCTTCCTCCCTCAGGCCATAAGGAAGAGAGCAGAATTGTCTGATTCATTATTCTCTTTAAAATCAGTCCAATAGAAGGAAATGAAGTTTTCAAAGGGATCGCATAGAGGCTGTGGAGTTGGGATCGATGGGGTCTGTTTGTCTCTCGCACTGATATCCTCTGCGGCCTTTGGCAAGACACAGAGCCAGGTTCCAGTTCAGTTTTCCCAAAGGGTAAAATGGGATTTATATATCATTAGACACATCACCTATGTACGTCTTATTCTTTTACTTGCTACAGGACTTATACAAGTCCCACTCACTTTAAAAGAGAAAGTTTCTGGCGTCACTTGTCACTACACAAACACCAGTGCCAACCCCTAACCCTTTACAGGAGGAAATTGGGCCTCTGATTAAACCTGGCCCAAATGGCGTGCACCATGTGAGAGCTGAGCCCCAGCCTTAGCTGGAGGAAAAGAGCAAGAAAAAGTGACAAACACCCAATATCAGACAGGTCGGGTAGCAAGCGACTGCAATCCCCCTCAGGATTACACTGCCACAAGGCCACAGAGCACACACTACTCTCATGGCACCGTAAAAAGCAGAAAAAAAAAACAAAAGGCAGCCAAACAAAGCAAAGCACCTGCAGCACGAATTTCTGGGCTTTGGCATGAGAATTAGATCATATTGTTTATAGGACAATAATTAGGAAGGGAGTTCCTAGGCTCATGATTAAAGAGTTAAGGGCTTACCAAGCCCTGAGCTGCAGATGTATTACGTGCCATAAAAGGTGTCAAGAAAAGTTCAGGATAGTTGTGAAGAAATCCTGCCAAAACTCATGCCCGAACACATTTAATAACAAAATATGTGTACATGACAAGCTTGTCTGACAGTTCAGTTTTCTAGACACTACATGGTGTTTTGAAGTAACACTAGATGCTGACAGATCTGCATTTTAAATTTAATGGTGGAGACTGAAAGGAAAAAAGCGATAAACATTGTATAAAGAAAATAATGCATTAGAATAGTGTTTCTTCCTCATAAACCTTGGCAGCAACCCCTTTTTTCTTTCTCCTTTTTTCAAAGTAACTGACAAACAGCTATTTTGATCCTGCTGCAAGGAGTCCTGTTAGCTTGGTGAAAACTAATAATATTAATTTCAGTTCTGGATACTTTCCTGCCCACTCCTCCAGCTTTATACTTGCTACTTGTCGAAACAAGTGATGTACTTTCAGCACACCAGCTATAGCTGGGTTCACTAAAAATATTACACTGTTTATCTGCTTCATCCCAAGTGGTGAGTGGTGATGATAAGCGAGGGGACCCACTCCTGCCAAAGCTTTGTACCCACTCAGGGATCCCCTGAGACATGAGTATCTGGGTGTGAGCACTGGGGTTGTCCAGTTTTGTGGTGGCTGGAGGGAGGATCAGGCTCTAGCAGAACAGGGCAGGCAGACACCATGCTGGCAGATAGGATGCCACCCCCTGCTTTGTACCTTCCCAGGGGTATCTTCTAAAAATAGCTTTTCCTCCTCTTTGCTGTAGAATGTAATGTTCTAATTCCCAACATTGTGAGGCGTTTGGCATGCGCTGAACTTTTTTGTCCTGTCTGCAGTCCCGGGGAAGTCAACAGGACTGCTCGAGACACGTACGTGCTCATCCTCGCAGGATCAGGGCCCAATACAAACCAGCCTGTGTCATTTAGTCTTGGTGCTGGTGCTGCTCCTATATGCAACCCCAGAGTTTAATAGTGTACCCGTACCACGTACAGAATACAAATTCGCATTCCCAACTGCAGTAACTGATTTGAAGTCAGTAAAACTATATATGTGATTTAGGAATGGTGAATGTGGCCTTAGGAAAAGGTTAACATTGAGAGCACTCTGAGGAGGATAACAGGATGGAGCCGCAAGCATATTTTCTCAAGAAAAGCAATTAAAAATGACATGATGTTAGAATAAGTCAGCCCAGAAAGAATAACACAACATTCACCTGCAAGTAATCTCAGGAGACTGGTCAATGCTTGGAAAAAAAAAAAGAAAAAGCTGTCTCACAAATCGCCCAGTGTTTAACTTGAAGTCCATTTGTTAATTTTGTAAACATCTCTGCTTCCGTTCTGCGCTGACACGCTATTGACAGCGGGGTTCCAATCCCGCCGGGAAGGAAGTATCAGGTTTCGGGCAGCTTCAGGACGCTTCTCAAGTCTATCTTCACCTGAAGGGCTTTGGCAATAGTTACTGACAGAAGGAAACATGGTGCAAGTCAGGCTCCATGTGAATGAAAACGGCCCAACGTTTCAGGTAAGTGTTGGGGAAGGTTGCACAGCGGGAGCCCACAGCCAGCTCAGGTGATGTGGTGCTGCCTTTTACCAGCCTCCACCTCCAGGGATTTCACTTGCACTGCAGCCCCGTCTGACAGCAGATTTCTGTTTCTCATTCAGTGTTTGCCCCGGCGTGGATTCAGGCAGATGGGCTGGGAGATGTCCACATGGGACCAGGGCTGGGACACCTCCATGTGGGCCCAGGGCTGGCATCTTCAGCCCAGCTATCCTGCTGCCAACCATCCCCGTTGGTGTCTCTGTATAATTCCACCTGTTGCCTCTCCCTTTTGATATAATTAATTGCTGGCTAAGCCAGAAGTGTCTTTAATGCAGATGCTCCTCCACCTGAGAGGCAGCTATGTAGGTTACGACATCATGTATTCCTTGTTTTAAGCTGAACGGTTTCAAACAGAAGGCCCAGTGCCATGACTTTTAAACAGTTTTCCCGCTGGAGGATTAGATGTGGATTGCTCAGGATCTGAGAAAAGAAATTCCACATCTATGATACTGGAAACCGTAAACCTATATCATATTAATAATGCAGACAGGAAGGCACCTTAGGCAACTGGTACTAAATATATACTAAATAAAGAAGAAACTGGCTCATAGCCTAGGCACTGGGAATCCTGGTCAGGTAATTTCAGATTACACATAGAAACAATTGTGCACTGTTAGATTAAATATAGGCTCTCGTTAGCTTTGGGCTACTAGGTCCATATGTTAATTTTGAAGGTTAAAGTGCACATTTTTCTTTAAAAGAGTGTACACAGTAATTTGACAAGTGATCTGAAACCCATCAGCATTTAGGAGGTCCTGGTGAGCATCGCAAACCATGAGGTAGCTCCTGGAGGCATCCCGTAACTGTGAATGGGGTCTATTCCTGCAGGCTTCTCTATGGGTTCAGCTCAAGAGGGGGATACTACTCCCTGTTAAACACTGCCTGAGAACATGTCTGTGAAAACCTTTCAAGCCATCCAGTGATTTGCAGTCAATTTCTGAGCATGACTCAAAGGACCACATTTTCATTTTGTTCTCCAGTTTTAGGACACACACCTTTTTTTCCTTCTCTCTCTCTTTTTTTTTTTATTTTTTTTTTAAGCCTTCCTGCTTTCTTTATTTATACCTCAGGTACATGTGGTATGAAGGACTAATCTTAAACATTTAGAGCCTGAGGTTGGTTTGTGGTATTTATTTCAACTTATTATATATTACAGTATGTTTTTGATTATATATGACAATCAATTTGCTGGAATTTATAGCACTCTGACTAATATGCTTTCATGATGTACTTGCCCTTAATTTGTGGATTTTTATGGAGAGTTTATTGAGGTTGGATTTCCCACTTCTCTTTCCACTTGCAATTTCTTTTTAAATTTCTATAAGCGTAAATGTATGACTGAGAAAAAAAACAGAGAATTTGAAAGCCTAATGGTCATAAAAAGTGCTAGATCAGTTGTCTCACAGATTTAAAACCCCAGAGCAGCCACACTGCATCCATTCCTGGGCTATTGCCACTCAGAGATCATTCGGTGGAGATCCCCTTTACCTTTGAGTTTGGACCCCCAGGGCAGGTAAAATCAGATGCAGGACCCAAGACAGGAATTGCACCCCAGCCTCAGCAGGGGAGAAGAGGCCAAGAGTGAGTGTGGCCCCAGCCTGGCACAGACAGGGATTTATAGCCAGATTTACCCCTTTCTGGCAGAGCACTCTCAGCAGTGGCATCCATCCTCCTTTCTGCACCCTTCCTCACCTTCCTGCCCAGCTCCCCCCATGTTTGCAAACGTCCCCTCTGCCCTTGGCATATGCGCTGGGATCAATGAGAGGCCTACAGGAACAAAAGAAAGAGCCGGGACTTGCAGCCTAGGCCCACATTTTTAAGCTCTTCCTACACTAAACACTTCCTAATTTAAACCCCTTGATTATGGGGCTTAGGTAGCCCTCAAGCAGTGTTTGTTTGATTTTTCAGACTAGAGAAAAAATGTTTTATGTTCTCAGCAAATAGGATTTGACACAGTGCTGAAAGTTAAGAAGGCAGGGAGAGAGGGGGGGTTTAGGTTGACATCTTCGTTAAGATAACGAACATGCAAAGCATAGTAAATAGGCCACAAGTAGAGACAGATTGCTGCAAGGAGGAGGCAGGAAACCTACTGTGCATGGGGCACAGACAAAAAAGAAGGGGCACCATCCAGTACCCCCACGGGCAGTGACTACAGCAGTCAATGACTGAAAGGCGTGTAACAGCCGTGGCATTGGAGTCTGCCCACGGTACCCTTCTGTGCAGACACCTTCACAGGGGCTGTCTGGTACAAGACTAAGCTGGATACATCAAAGAAACATCAAGGCAGGTACTGCTGTGAGCTGTAGGGAGAGGGTGACATAAGGTGATACCTGATATGAGAGGGGATGAGACCTACTGGAGCCTTAGGCTGAGTCCTGGTGCACTCTCAAGGGTCAAGGAGATGGGGAGGAGCCAGAACAGACCCAGACATGAGGTATGCTCCTACTCACCAGAGCAAGGGCTGTTCCATCAGGCTAGACATGGACAATGGACCTTCACTTTTGTCTCTATTTTGATCTGCCTTCCAAGGTTGTGGCCTCAGACGACTGGGGAGCTGTACCCAAACTGTGGCAAAAAGAGAAAAAAAAAAGACATGATGAGGAGGAGGAATGCTCAGAAAAGGGAAAATGTAGGCACCTTGGAGCCCCTGTTTCATTAAAATTTAATGGGACTGAAGCTTCTTTGTGACTGAAATACTTATAAGAACTCTACAACAAATACCTTCTGACTTTAGACAGCATCTGAAATTCAAAGCAACATAAAGTTTAGCAAAGAAAACCAGCCTTGCTACAGAGCTCTCTAAGAGAAGGAATCTCTAAGGTGTAAAACTGCCTTGACAGAAAAAGGCACAGCCTTTTTAAAAAACTGTCCCTGGATTTTTAAATTAATTTCCACTCAAACTTATTATATTTCTGCAGTTCTTTGCAATGACACTGTGGCTGTTAAAGATGATTGGCCTTTTCCCATAACCTTGCCACTGCCCACCCTCCTCACCCAGACTCCCTGCCCTTTTCAGGGTAATTCTGGTTTGGGATGCTGGTCTTCCCCTTAAAATACCAGGAGCCAACTGAGAAATTGAGATTTGGCATTAGTCTAATTCAAAATGCATCACCCCACCTTTTGGCAGGGGAGGGGGGCAGATCCAAATGGGGGAATTTCCACGGGTGCTCGCTTATTGCTAAATGCCTTTTGGGTGTGCAACGCGATGGGGAAAGAATGTAGTCATTGCCCAATCTCATGGACCTTGCTTTTCCCTTTTTGATATCCTCTCTGAAAAGATTATACAAAATTACTAGACTCCACAAAGACTGTAAAATGCTTTACTTCACTCAGAAGAGGGATTAAGTGTATTTTACCTTACGACACTACAGATCTCATGACACCACAAACTGGGTGAATATTTTGGGACATCTGCACTTCTGAGCTCCTGCCTCAAGCTATTCCTCATTATTTACTGCTAACTAATGAGCAGTCAGGTGGCTGATTCTTTTAACAGAGGGCATCGTTTAGACTGCTGTATACCCTCGAGCACCATTTACCATCTCACACTTTGGTCTGGGCTTTTCATTTAAGAAAATATCTCCCTTCCTTGAAACACTGCTGGATATAACAGATAGAGAGGCAGCCATGTACCAAAATAGACGTATTTCTAAACATTTCCAGCTGCCTTTAGGGCCCATATAGTATATGAGGTGAGATACTGTGAGGTTTCACCACACAGTAAAGAGCAGCCAAAGGGCATTTTCTAAACTTTTTTTTCCTACTGTCTTCCATTTGATGAAAGACTTGTGGTTAAACCTTTATCTTCTATAAACATTTAAAAGTAGGTTACCTTTTATTTTCATGTCTCACTTTTGTTTCATTAAAAGACAGGTTTTACTGCAGTAATTCAGGTGATTGATACTTTGGATCACCTTCAGAAAATAGATGTTAATGATCTGTATCTATGCCTCTACTCCAGCGCAGATGTGTGCACAGATGTATTTGCATGCAAGATGCCCACAAAGTAGCATTTCTTTCCAATGGCAGTTTTTTTTTTACTTTTACATAAGTCAGCTTCTATGCATGTGGTATTGAAACCTCTAGGAGAGGTATTTTCGTCAGACTCTCCTTTCCTCCTCCCACACCCCAGAAGGTACCTCCATGCTAACCAGCTAACAGATTTTTTTAAACACTGGACCATTGCTGATTTTGTGGCACACATATGGGTGTGGCTCATAATCAGGAGGGTCCTCAAATGAAAGGAAAAATCCTTTTCCTTTGCCTCCATTGGATGCCACAGTTGGTATTCTTACATTCAATTCCAAAATTCCTGCCACAGGCTCACCACCGAGGAAAAGAGGGACAACACAAAGCCTGCAGGTAGGCAGGCATTTTCTGTCATTTTAAATGGTTCTTGCAACTAAATGTGCTTAGCACAAGTCCACACCTGTATTTATTATTAATAACACTCTCTCCTTTCTTCCAGTAAAGACACAGTGCAGCAGCTGCTGTCACTGTACTTTGAATATGCAAGTTGAAAAGGAAGGTGTTACTAACATTTAAGTAATGCCTCAAATGTTTCAAAAAATCAACACTGAATAAAGCAGCACATTTACATGAATATTACTTCTTCAGTGGAGTGATAGATAATAATTCGATAGGTAAACTGTTAATAAAACTGAAGCTCATACAGGAAACCTGGATTAGTCAAAAAGCTTTGAAAGCTACAACAGATTTTAAACCTCCATTGTCCCTAAGTTTCTTTTTTTTTTTCCTTAGCAACAAGACCCAAAAGTCTAGAGACGCCAGAAAACTATGAAGTTATTTTAAATGAGCTGTGGAAATCTCCTGCTGTCCTGTGTCTCTCTGCCTGAAGCTATGACCTTCCTGTCCTAGTGTCACGTGTCTGATCATATAAAGAAATAATTCACAGTGCACTTCTTGCATTTTACATGTTAATGAAGAGATTAAAACTACATTACATTCCATATCACTTTTTATTTAATTCTAGTCCCAACACACAATGTTAACTTTTTTTTTTTTTTTAAATCTGAGAGGTTTTTGCATATTCACGAAGCAGTGAGAAGCTGACCTGGAGAAAACAGTTATTGGGGCAGACAAAAGAAATTACATCATTTATCTGTTAGAGACTTATCTTCTGTATGCATAAAGCATACAGGATTGTATGTATAACAAAAATGCCTGAAATATGCTTTAAATAAGAACAAACCTGTAAGGACAGTATCAAAGAAAAGCCAGAAAAAAACCCAAACCAAATGACCAAATCTTCTTGAAACAGGAGATCTGTGAACTGAATAGGTGCTTCTGTTTATTAAAATCAAATAGTTTTCTTCAAATAAAAAGCTTTTTTTGTAAAAGTCATTTCCTAAAACTGGTAAGTTTGCCACAGCCTTAACTTAAAAGGAACTTCTGTTTTGAATATGTGTCCTTAAAACTGTGAAAAACAGATCAGCTTTTTCTCCTCAGGAAACCTTCTCTCCCTTTCAAATATTTCCTTCAGTGATTATTAATGCCAGAATAATAACTCAAACGATGGGTGAATCATCATCGGAGAACACAGGAAAAAGGAAAAAAAGAAAGAAAAAAGACTACAAAATCAAACCCTGAGACACAGCAGACAGGTGCTTCTGTGGAAGAAGCCCGGGATTTCAAATATCAGTCCCAAAAAGTGCAGTGTGCCTTGTGCTAAGAACCCAGGTTGTGATTAATTGATGGCACTTCACTCTCCTAAGCTTTCTTTTGAAGGCCTTTAAAAAGGCTCTTGAGGGAAATACAGATTCCTCTACTGAAAGAAAAGGAAACTGCAGATTCTCTTCTTCGCTACTGTTTAGCTTCATCAGTTCACGTTCAGTAGTTACTGGATGTTTCAATTCATCGGCAGACTCAGCCAGGAGGGGCTGTAGCCCGTTCAGTTAAAGAGAAATGTGGGCTGTGGGATCTATAGATTCAGTGAGGACCGGCCTTGTCCTGGGCCTCGGAATCTTACTGGGGTTTATAAAATGACTTGGCAGAAATAATATACTCCAGAACAACACTGTCAGGACCTCTTTCATAATGAAGGAGAAGTCTTGCTATCTCAGGAGGAAAAACACCCATGAAGAACAATGTGGATTTTGCTAAGACATATGAAATGAAATAAGTCTGGCTATTTTGGTTTCTTTATTCTGGCAGTTTCTTTTTATCTGAGATTAGAGAGTTTTCAAATAATAAAACCAAAAGAGGGGAAAAAAAAGGAAAAATCCTACCTAGTGATCCATATCGTTCAGCAACAAAAGAAACAAAAACTCTGCTAGTCAAATTTATGAGCCTTGAGAGATCTTGGCTGAAGGCGGTAGAGAAATACCTCCATTAACACACCCCCACACATCTAATCCCTAACTCCTTCCCTCCCACACTTAAGGAATGAGCTCAAAAGTATCCGTGTTTTACTGTGAGCACAAAGCCTGTCTCTTGGAGCTGATAATTGATATCACCCTCAGTAGCTCCACTGAATACAAAAATATGAGTATTAGCCGCTTCCAGACTCACCTCTGCATCCAAAACTTGATGAGAAGAGGGAAGCGAGCTCCCGAGTTACTCCCCCTCTGCCCGGAGGAGCTTTTTCACCAGAGCCTGACTCTCTGGAGAACAGCTCACAACAGCTCTAATTGCAACAAGGCCTGGACAGCTATCACACGATTTAAACACATATCCCTCATGCAGGTGCCGAGGTATGTGGAGGCCTGGAAGCAGATTAGAGCAAAACGTGGGGAAAGAATAAAGTGGCTGCAAACAGTGAAGCAACTCTCATGGTGGATCCCCTGCCGGACCTGGCCGGGAGAGAGAAAGTGTAGCACCTAGCACTCACAAAAGCTGTACTCCTCGCTTCGTGTAATTCAAGCCTGAAATGTCTTTTTAGACATTTGGACACACTTAGCTGTGTAGAGGCTTGTAAGATTTCCTAAGCTCTTTTGGCATTCGGACGTAAGCTTTCTGACTATCTGTTCTTCAGGAAAATTAGCAAAGAGCTAGTCTCTCTGCAAAGAATAAGATGAGGTAAGTGAAACTTCTGCACTCAACTGGGCTCATAACCTGCTGAGTAGTTTGCTTATAAAATGGGAGAAATACTGTTAATCTCATTTGCTTTCTCCTGATGTCAAATATTTTCCTAAACATCTCCTACTGAGTGGAGAATATACTTCCCAATGAAATATTTGATCACAAAAGGAAGCAAAACATTTCTGCTTATCTCTAGATTTGATCTTACACTGGAAGTTATGCTGCTGTACTGTTCTGAGCACAAAATACTGACCCAGAGGCTGTCAGATAAACAACAGTGCTGACTCCTTGCACACACACATAGAAAATGCAAAAAGCTAAAATAGTTGGCTTCTCCGGTCATTACCCTAAAACTTTAGCTTTGCATCAGTGATTCCCAGTGAGTTCATTTCCACAGTGGACTGAGTGCTGTTAAATGTCCAATTTCTGGTGCCAAGTCATTAATCAAAACTGAAAAGCAGTTAGTTTCAAAAAAATTGGCTTCTACTTGGGGTCATGCTAGATCTTCTTTAACGGATCATCTTTCTCTTTCAGCTCCTTTGCTGTCATCCATCTCCTTTAGAAACATCTCTTCAAAGAAACATTTTACTAAAATGCTGCAGTCTGCCTCTCGTGGTTGCTGATCTTTGCTGGCTCCACAGTGTTGCTAAGAATTAATTCTTCGCTTCCTTTTTTAAGGAATGGGGAGATTCTACATTTTTTGCACATAGAGAAGGGAGGCTGTCACCCATGAGCTGGAAAAGCTGTTGGCAACAGCAAGGCCAAGCGGAGGCTCCATGTTGCCAGTGGGAAAAGAAAAGTGTTGACATTAGTTCTGTCATAAGATATTAAACTAATTCCTTGTTTCAGACCACTGCTATCCTGCTGAAAGGCCAAATCAGCTCAATTATTAGGCACGACAAAACTCGGGACAGCACTGAATGTGTTGTGGTGAAGAAAAACCTTGCCATACCTTGCTGCCTTCCTGGAACAAAACATTAACTTGCTGAAGGAAAAGGCAGATGTGGCTGCTGAGGAGATCACCCAGATCTGGAGGGGCAACTGTATCCCCACTTGGGGCCGGTCTGATGAGGAAAGTTTCCAAAACTATGCCACCCCTCCCCTTTAGCAATGACCCTGAGCTACACGTTACACACTTCATATCATCTCCTCTGCAAGCTGTAGCACTAAAACCCAAATGTTAAAACCGTGTGGGAGGTATCAGTCCTTACCATTATTTCTTTGCCATCACAGGTAGATAGGATGACACAAGACATTTTCCCTGTGGCTCTAAACTTTCACAAATAGTGGTGGACAGCAGCACTCACTTGCTTTGGCCACCAGAAGATGCAGGACAGCAGAGAACCAACCTGTGTCTGTGCCAAGACAAACCTCCTCTGAAAAAGGCTCAGTTGGGCATCACCCTTCACCCCACCAGAGCCTAAAGAATTGCCTGATAAGGCAAAGTCACTCTTGCAGGCAGAGGTGTAAGGAAACAATAGGTGACATTGACCTCAGCACAACATGAATGTCCAGTCACTCTGGGCCTAGTCTACAGTCCACTGATCAAGGGGTAACTAAGGTTGCATGTTAAATGCAAACTGTTTTCTGACTTTTCTAATCAAGATATCTTAAAGTCATGAACAGTTTAGTAAAATTAGGAGCAACAACTTCCCAATTAATTATTGATTATTGCATATAAGATTTTATACATTAATGCATGGTGGTCCCACAAAGCAATACTTATATTTTAAGACAGACTTAAACATTTGTGCTGGGAAAATTTTGCCTCATTTTGGGTCACGTTTTCAAAGACTTATACAGCAGTTTGCTCCCTGGAAAAAAAATCACATAGAGAAGTGAAGTCATTAATTACATTCTTTGCAACTGCCTGATTTCCACTTCTCTGTACCTGCAGAGACAAGCACACAAGTTTTCACAGTGCTGAATGAAACCACTTGACATAAGCCTTTCTGGCAAAACTCCATCCACATACAAATAAAAAGCTCAGTCTCATTATAAAGGGGAATAAAAATTAATGCTGATTCTTAAGTGATTAGTAGCATACGCTCCATCAAAAAGCATGAGTTGAGATTACATTTGTAAGACATTGCATCTGCAGGGTAATGAGGGACACCAGCGCTATCCAATATTACAACTGTATTTTAAGGCCTAACTATACCTTTGAAAGCTTCAAGGGGTCTTCTTGCCAATCCTTCTTCCAGGGCAGCAGCAGTGACCAACAGGGCTCTGACACTTCCACATATACTACCTCAAGGAAAACAACACTTTCAGTCCTGCCTATCTGCTCTGTTCTGCGACACCTTATCTTCAGAAAGGGGCTGTTTAACCAGCATTTGTCAAGCTCTGACCTCCTGCAAGAGGGGCCCACAGTGTGGGTACAATAAAAATAATACATTTGTACATCTAGACAAATGAGTTCCTTGTTTTCCTTCAGCGGTGTCATCTTGGCTTGCGTGCTGCCTTCAGAGATGCTAACAACTGGCAGCTCTGCTCAAGGAGATCACTGATCTAATTTATTTTTCCTTCTCCCTTTAGGGAATGCTATCACAACGCTCTAAGATCATTGCTTTGTACATCTCACTCCCCTCCCCTGATGAAATGGCTCTGAAATGTCACCACCTGATCTGCGGGGGAAGCTGCACCTTCACAAGCCCTTCCATTAACTATTCCTGTTGACAGCTCGTAGCTTCTTCAGCGAGCTGTCTCTCCTTACCCAAGGGGGTGCTTCTACAGGACCTTCACAGATGGCTTTTAACAGTCTCATAATCACAGCTCACAACATACTGGTTGACAAATTCCTGTTTTATTAATATTTTAACCCCAACACTAGCTTTTCCATGATGCTGCTCAGCTTTAACTCAGAGTCATTGTTTCCATGCCATCTCTCGATGCATCTAGGGCTTAGCAGCAAGAGACATGTTTGGAAACTTAAACAACCTCACCTCTGAGGCCTTAGATTATGCTATTTCTTCTCCTCATTTTTGAGCCATTTGAAATGCTTTCACAAGATGGAGAGGAACTTTACAGGTTTGTACTTGTTCTCAAAGCGTATTTGTTCAGCAACAGTTCCTTGTAAATGGATGATTTGGGGCTGTATTTAAACTGGAAAGCATCTCGGAACAGTTGGATGGGAAACGTGTTACAGGCAAACACAAACAGTCATCTGGAGGAGCTGCTCTCTGGAGGCCGCCAGCCTGTCCTAGCAGGAGAATGTCAATGTTGGCTGGAAAGCCATAATACATAATAAAACACAGGAAGCCCTTTTTTGTTATTGTTGCTACAAACTCTGGCAATTTTCTGTGGCATGCAACACTCTCCACCCTTGCGGGCAGGCATTCTTCCACATTGCCCCCTCTCTTTGGGATGATTTCTCTATTCCAGCTCAGAGAAGCAACACTCTAAAAACCTAAATATTATACTTTTCTTCCTTCCCAAGATGGCAATTGCAGTGTGACTTTCAGCCTTTTGACATGCTGTGTGCGTAGTTTCCCCCAGCAGCAACTTTTAGTACTACTCCAGTTACCCATCGACAGAGCTGGGCACCAGTTGCTTTAATGGACCAGAGAGCCTGTGCTTTGACAACTCACCCCCTGACAAGGCAGGGATTTTCTATTTCTCATACTAAGAATAGAAAACTGGTAGCTTGGAATGGGTACTTTTGCCACTGGTATACAAGATAACCTATTCTCCATGTTCAGGCAGAGTAATCCCTTTAAAGATCAATTCACAAAACCAGCATTTCTTGGTTTATGAGATGTTCACCAGAGCTTACTCTAATCCAGGCTTTAACATGCCCAATTTTGCTTTTTCCCATCTTTATCTCCAATTTTGTTGTGCCAAATACAAACTAGACCATTTACACATTAACACAGTAGCCCTCTATGTTCCAAGAAAAAGATAATTACCTTATTCAGAAATATGCATTTATCTGTCATTGTCTAACCTTTTTTCTTACCCCTATAAATATATGGCCATATTCTGCCCCATGGAAGGAAAAGCTCTGGCTTATTTTTTATTTAAAAAAATAAATGAATCATTTTTAATTCTTCAAAATAATACCTAAAAATAGAACTGAACACAATCTTTGAAAACAATTAATTTATATAAATCCACAGTATGAAATTGCAGAGAGTAGGGACATTAAAGGTATTTGTTGATGCACTGTTATTATTTCGTGACAGTTGCCAGAATATCTTTATATAGAGATATTTATGTGTGTATATATGTGCATCTATTTATTTATGTATATATGCATGTATGTATATATATATACATATGAGATAAGCACAATGCAACGAAGACTACATGTAAAAAAAACTTGGCAACTGTCGAAGGCAGGTGTTTCCCATGGCTCTCTGTTAAAGAGCATACTGCAGTTAACGATGCTGTGAAAGACTGCCGGTAGACCAGAAACATATGCATCAACAGAAGATTACAGCCATGAAAGACCTGCAGGTATATGCATAAAAAACCAAGGCTAAATATCAGTGCACTCAATCCTACATCTGAAAGCATCTTTAAACAAAGAAGTTGTTGTCTAGAGTGATATACACACCGGTAACGTGGGAGCTGCAAACATTGCTACTTCCGCTCTGGAATAAAATCAAAGGCAAAAGGCCGGATTCCTAAAAAGTAACGTTCAGTCTCCCACTTTTCCTCTTAGGTTACATCCAAGAGAAAGTAAAGCATAGGATCAGATTCTGGTCTTCCAGCAGTATGAAAGACCCCATTGAAGTCAATGCGCAAAACTCTACCATGCAATTTTTCTACATAACATTTGTGCCATTTCCCAATGGAATTAACAGTAGCCTTGAAAATCTCCTGAATTTGAGGCTTGCACTGTGGAGCGGATGCACAGCTGCAGAGGGAGCAGGATGAGTGGGAACTCATGCCATACCTAATGCTCCCCTGGCAAAGGCCCCTTATGCCTGCTCTGTAGCGTTATCTACAACACTTACTGACCTGGGAGCGGGTTTTACCACTTGTTATTTCTTAATAAACCTAAATAAATAGGTAAAAAAGCCCAAAACGTGAACAGATCCATCTTGGTTAAGTGGCCTGATCAACTTTGGTATGTAGCATATCTGGCCCACAGCAGAGAACCAGGGAGTAACCTTACCAGCGAAACACAAGTCGGGGGGGAACCAGTTGAGCCTTAAAGCCTGGGCTGCTGTCTCCCCAGGCTCATCTCTGCCCTCCAAAGCCAGCCATTGCCCCTACCTGGGCTTAGTCCTGCCTTTTTATAGTCAAAGATAACATGCTGCACATCAGAAGTGATGTACAATGTGTCTGGCTTTCCAAATCTGGAAGCCAGCCATAACAGGTTTCTAGCAGTAATGGCCACTCTTCCTGAAAAATTGTAATATTTTCTTTGAGTTATTTAAAAAAGCAATAATAATCTGGCACTCTCTACCAACATTAAGAGCACCTCCCTCAGGAAACTATTTTCAAACCAAGAAAACAGCAAATGCAAGGTATTTTCAGGTGGGTGGATTTGATCTAGGGTTTTAGCAATTTAACCAAAGGCTAGAAATTCCAGCCGTATCCTAACACACAGTTTCCTTCTGTTTACCTGCGTAGGCTCTAATCACCTGTGCAACTTCTGTCGATACTCCGACGTTACTGGCAAGATACCAAAATAACTGTATCCTGCATAATGAACAGTTGCAGTTTCCGTCTTTCTCTGGTCTGTGTGTTTCAGTTTACAAAGCCAGAATAAACCCTTCCTGCCTGCCAGAGTGAGAGTGAGATCAGAAAATGTCCCTTGAAGGGTGTGATAGAAACCAGAATTGCATGATTATGGTGTTTCTTCGAAAATATATCTTTGGGTAATTTTCAGTTCCTGTATGAAAGAGTAGGATTAGACGATAAAAAATAAACCACAATCAGAGCAACAGAGTTAAATATCCAGTCCTTTTGGACACAAAGTCAGGAGCACTCAGCGAAACCACTGGCCACAACCTTCAGATTGCTAAAATACATCTTTTGAAGCACTTTTTTAAAGCACAGATTTGTTTCCAGGTTCAGGGGCAACCATACACCAATAGGAGAACTGAGCCACCTTTGCAATGGGCTTTATGTACGCAGGGAGTGACCGCCCCACTCCTACAGGGTCTGCACTCAGAGCAGAGGTGGCAGAAGAGGAGAGCAGTGAGGAGAAGCAGCCAAGATCTGGAGGCTATGAGAATTCCAGGGGATCACACACCAGGCCAGAGCTGGAAAGGAGTCCCTTCAGTAGAGTGGGGGTTTTTTACCTCTGCGTTTTCTAGAGGTCATCCCCAAACAAATGTCAGGGCTGTTGTGATTCTCAAGTCTCCTTTTTCTTTCATCTTTCCCATTTCCTTGGTTTCTCCTTATTGCCTAAACCAGACATTTCACACAAGGTGAAGGAGGCCCGAGTGCAGTGAAGGTGCTCTCACCTCTCAGGGAGCACCCAACACCTCCACCATCCCACCTGGGCTTCACCGTTGCTGTCTGGCCCCACCAGCTTCTCCTCTCCCCAGAGGTGGGATCAAAGGGAGACCTCCTATGGCTGCAACTCAAGTGTGAGACCCCTCCACGATGACAGATATGCCTGCATGCACAGTAAAGCTGCAGTTGCCATATCCGCTGCGGCGAACCAGCTTACAGCTCCTGAGGAAAAGGCAAAACAAAGCTATAGGATTACACGCATGCTGAGGGAATATGAGGATCCGTAGCACAGATGTTTGCTTCGCTGATTAAGATCAGTAAAGTTAACTGAAGAGTCAAGACAAAGAAGGTCGTCTCATACATGTATTTTCAATTTATAACCTACTCCTATTTTTATTTTTCCTTCTCAAATCTTTCAAGGTAATAAAAAAAACACAAAACATAAGCAAAACAAAAGCAAAACAGCTTGCCCAGGAGAGAAGCAAGAAGTACAGTGTACATGGCTGAAGAAAATAATGTGCTTTCCTGTTGCTGGAAAATATCTCACACACTTGGATTACTTCAGTTTTTCCTCCAAATTTACACAGATGCTGCTGACCATTTCCCTTTTATGCTAATTAGCTTTTTCCAGGAAGCATTTTTTTCCCATAATACTCCTTTCCTTCCTGAAGAAGCCTGGTTCACATTAGAGGATGTTTCTGTCAGAATGAAGCCAGAGAGTTATTTTTAAGATTAAAATTTATGTAGATTCTCCAAGATGTGATGTGATTCCCCAAAACTTGTGAAGAAAGTAGTTTGGAAAAAAACCCCAAAGCTCCAAAGCTATTTAAAATACTTTTTTTGCCTTAGCTTGTTTTATTTTAATATAGTTTTTATTTTAGGAAGGACAGGGGAATTTATAGCTTTGAATAACTCTAATTGCATCTGCTCATCTCACTCAGAAAATATTCCTACCAAATATTGTAAATGTATTTTGATATGACTACAGTAAATAGGAACAGAAAGTAAATCTCACCAGTGACAAGAATTTTGTCATATGCTATAGCTGTCTTGGTTTCTGCCCCGACTGAGAATACCCACATATATGTTTGATAGGTCTGGATCAAAGAGTATAAACCGATCTGTGCAGGACAGAACATGCATGGACTGTTTCTGTCTCTGTCTTTCATAATGTCATTACCAAAATTGCTAAAACAATATGGAAAGAAAATCACATAAATAAAACATAAATGTGTCTTAAAAGAAATCATAAACTCAGCCAAAGACTTGATATAGTGAGCAATATGAAGAACAGTATTCAGTAAAGAAAACAGTAATATGAATATTGAGTATGAAAATTGAGATCTGTATACCTTGTGGCAATGTCAGATGAAAGAACATGTCTTCTGGGACCTCTTTCCACTTAAGCTTAGGCACCTGCTTTACACAGAGGAATTCAATCTTGAGAACAGATTTTGTCTCCTGAAACGATAAGTAATAAAGGTGCATTTGAAATTAATTATACATACATAATAGCAATTTAATACATGCGAATATTTATAAGAACTGCTGCAAACCACAGGGTTTCTGTCTGCATGTCAGTGCTAACCCTCTCTTGACTTTACCAGTGGAAGGTCAGGTCTCAAGTTTAAACTAAAATGTAGTCAGTGAGATTATCGTAGGGGAAAAAGGGCTCGTGGGGACAAGGGAGAGGCATTCAGAGAGCTGGGACAACTCTGTCAAGCGATTTCCAAATCAACATTACTATTTTTCTAAAACTTGAAACACAGCCAAAAATTCAGTCCTGAAGTTTAAGAAAATCCCCACTGTATCCATCACTCTGTTGAAAGACTACAGCTCCCAGGCAAGGCTGGAGGTCCTTCTTTTTCACCCTAATAATGCACATTTTCTCTTCTCTGACTTCATCATTATGCTCAAAACAAGAAGGCCCACCGTCGCCAAGGAACTGGGGGGACCGGGGTGGGGAATCACCTGCTTCAGAGTTTAAGTCACAAAATCTGACTTCCTCATCCAGATGTGACTGGATCCTTTCGCAAATTAGCAGACACCCCCCACAGCAGTTTTTTAGCAATGCCATTTACTCCATTCCTCGTGGGTTATTTCCAGGCACTGCAAAATCTACCTCTGAGTAACATCTTCACTGACAGACTTACCACAAAAGCACACCTGGTGTAGCTTGAAACGGAAGAGATCTGTCAAGCTCTCATAAGTCCCTAAAGAAAGTTAAACCAAGTCATGAGTCAGCGTGGGACAGCTTTGCTTTCTGGTCCTTATACTGCCTCTCTGCTGCACAGAAAATTTATAGCCTTCACGTTCCTGAGCTGACACCTTCCCTGTTAATCGCATTCACTGGTGATGTGATATAGCTGTAAAAATAATATTCAACTGACACTGGCCTGGTTTTGTATTTCTTATCCAAGTAACGCATGCAATGCAAAAATCACATTTCCTTATATGCTTCCAAGGACTCCAAGTGTACACATATCCACACACGCATGCACACAACTGTACTTAGGAGCCATCTGTCACAATCAATTTCTTAAATTTAAAAACATTATTAACTCAGAGACAGGAAGGAGCCTCGGGAGCAAAGGGGAAAAAAATTACTAAGATAATGACTTTACTCTAAATAACCTGACAATCTCTCTTTCTTTGGCATTTTTAAATCATTTAGAAAGACAGAACATGACGAGGCAACTTGCATGACCAGTGTCACCGGTTTAGAGTTTCTTCAAGCAGCTGAAGTTATACTGCTGTAGGGTAGAATAACTTTATTTTTTATGCTTAGCTTATAACTATGGAAAATCCTTTATAAGCATGCTTCCTCCTAACACACAGTATCTATCCAATCTATCCTGAAGCATGAACACTGACCTATATTCTTCCTTTCACAAATGGCAATGGTCCAAGGAGTTTTCCACTCCTACAGTACTGGGGTTTGGTTTGGTCTTGTTCTTAGGACCTAATTTCTCCTAACTTACTACTGTACTATTACAGATTGTAAGAAAGAAGATATCCACTCTCATGAACCAGTTGCCTGCCTGCTGAATTTCTTATGACTACACGTGGGAAAAGGTAATATCGTCAGTGCAAGACACTTGTCATGTGGCAACCTTATAATCCAATACAAAGCTTTACAACGGTACACACAGATCCATTACAGAGCTCTAGCAGAGTTAAAGAGACGGTTCAAAGACAAGGAGAGGGCGGGAAATGAGAGTGAAGAAAGAAAACGAGAAAAAAGTTTGTTTATCCAGCATGTGAGAAAGTCACAGCAGGACTGCACAAACACACCAGATGACACGGTCAGCAGGGAAGGAAATACCCAGCATATAGTCCTAGGTGAGCCAAGATTATCCATTAATCTAAGACTGCAGAAAATGGAAAATATGATCACAACGACTAGTTGAAAGGAGGGGGAAAGGGAGGAAAAAAATCCTGGACTCTGATAATCTTACCTTGTTCAGTAAACCTCTATTTCTTCACTTAAATCATTGAAATAAAGAAGGAACTTTGCTGCTTGTGTCTGTTTGGCTGGTCTTAATCAAAGACATTGAGTGGACTTCTTAATGGCATTCTGGTAAACACTGCAGTGAAAACAACACTAAATTAGATCTTAAGCAGGCAGCAATCTGACTAGCAGATATAGATCTTTATGCACTTATTCTACTTCCTTTTCACTTTAAAAATATCCCAAGATTTTCTTCCTCCATCCTGGAATTTTCACCATTAATTGTGCTAAAACTCACATAAAAATTAATAAAATCCAAGGGGTAAAAATCTACTATCCTTTCAGTTTTAGTAAGAGGTGCATAGTTTTAATTTACGGACACACAAAGGAAGTTTTAAAATTGGAAGTTAGGGAGACATAATTCATAGACGGCATTGAGCTGTGGGCTTCATCCCCGCATCTCATTACAGGAATCCCTCTAGCTGTCTTAATAAATTGGAAGAAGCTTTCCTTACATAACAGTCCTATTTGATGGAAGACATTTATCTTATGATTGATGTGTAATTATGCTCATTGTTAAAGAGCCATTCGCTGTAACTGTGAGAGGCAAAGTAGTGTATGAATGTTTCATAGAACATACTTCATTGAATTACACTGAAAAAAAAATGTATTTGTTTCAAGAAATGCATGCCTGATTCTATTGGGCTTTATATTGTAAAATTAAGAATATTTAATAACTTAATATTAAATCAACCAACGTTTTTTAAATATTTACTTTTCAAATACTTTATAACAACATTATTAACAATATTCTTTGTTGTTTAATGCTTCCAAACTTAATGGTTTATTTGCCTCACTGTTTAACCTCACAACAGTGTCTCAGTTAAGACTTCTTTGGGATTGACATGGATGGTGTCAACAGAGATTAAAAAAGACAGTGGATTAGAAATATAAAGGATTTTAAATAAAAATAGTTTGTGGATCTTTCTTGGAGAAATAATAAATATAAAGAATACATTATAGATAGCAGGATTCACACATATGTCAGTGAAAACACTCTAAAAAAAATTCTTACAAAACAGCACATTCCTATCCATAGCTGGATATATCAAGTCATTTTTGTAATTCTCATTCTCATTTATACCCTGTTTGGAAGCTGTACATGACTCAGATAAATTGTTTTCTCTGTGTTGGAGGTTCAGTAAGAGCTCTTTGCTTCTGGCACTGGAGCCAAACACTGGTCTCAGCAACACAGTTGTGCTGCTCATGTAAGCCCATGGGAATTTTATCAGGAAAACTGGTAAATTTTCTGGTTTTACTAAGCAAACTGAGAGAAGAATTTGGACCCGCATAATCTATAACAATTAGAGATTACCTAGGTGCCTCGCTGCTTTCTGACACCAATAGACTCCTTCCCTCTGTACAGCTTTGACTCTTTTTGTGTCAGATCACGAGGCTCCTGCAGAACTTCCAGTAGCGGAAAAGTTTTTCACTCAGGTCAATGAGAATCAACTCAGCCCCGTATCCTCAAGGCGGGCAGAACAGAATTTTAATGCTGCAATTCCTCCCCTTCAGGTCCCCCAGCTCATCTCTAAATGCATTTAATTTCCTTCACACCCACTGCTCTGGAATTGCTGTTGCCCTTTCCTCAGAATTCACGACTTCTCCCATCCCAGATCCACAGCTTTCTGCTGCCTCGCTCTTTATTTTCTACAGCTTCCTATAGGTTTCCATTTTATATTGCCATTCTTTTTATTTTCCAAGAGGTCCCACAAAGCTTTCTCTATCTGGTCTCTTCTGGGTCCCTTCCATCCTCCTCAAAGTCCAAATCTCATCCCACTATTTCTAATTGTTACTGAGTTTTAGATAGGCACCCATCCTCCCTTTCTGGCAGCACTGTCAAATCTGTCAACATCCCCAAGCAAAATCTTTGTAGAATTACAATGTACACAAATTTCCACCAGGCCCCAGCTAAACCAGTGCAACCACTAACACAGGCAGGCAATCCTGGCATTTGCACCCACAGAATTGAGTAGTTTTGAGGCATAATGAAACTTCAGAATTGCAGATATTCTCCCCTCCCTCTCTCCCGCCTTGTTTAATTAATTTTATTGTACGTATTTATTCAGCCTGATTGGCTGTCATCATAAAGGTGACCTGAGTTGAAGACCCCATTAACTATTGGAAGTTTAAATTTAGAGCAATTTTTTCAAAAAGACAGAAGTCTTCTGAACAAACTCCTTATACCATTACTATCACAAGAAATCCCAAAGAACACAAAGTCCAGCAAGGAAAGCAAAGGCAAAAAAAGGGCAAACAGATGATCATTTGTTAAAACTGACTGCTGCTAAGAAGAACATTTTTACAAGTAATACAAAAAGCAATGAAAAGGTTCTCACCAGACTTTATTGAAATATCTCTGGGGAAAATCCATTAGAAATACATTTGCAATCAGTCCAGTGTCAAATTTCTACTGTAAATATGGCAATTAAGAAGGTCAAGTTACCCGAGGTTGTGGAAGAGTGAGATGAGCAGTTAAAAAGGAAATTATGTTGAGAGCATTTTGTATATAATTGATGTCTTTTACTCTCTTAAAAACACATCACGTTTTTTCTTATAGGTTACATGACATTATATTCACAATAACAGGCTACTTAAATAATGACCCATCCTTGGCTTCCTTATCTCCATGAAAATGCTTTGGAATTGTGCTTGAATCTGATGCGCTGATTAGCTGAGCGCTGAATCCATGCCAATAAGAGAATTGCTATAAATTGTTGGATGAGTATAAATTACACCCACAGTGCTGGTGTAGCAGAGAAAAATATGTAACTTGAGATTATGAAGTGTCCTGCTGTGACATAAATGGAGTGGAAAGGCACTTGGTCCAGAGAGGACCATAAATAGTTATAAAGCCAAAAAATGCCCAAGTGATGTGTATGGGTAGAAGAGTGATTAAGGGATTGACAAAAGCGAAGGTAGTTAGATAACTTCCAGTGCTCTGTGGTTTCATAATAAAGGGTATCCAGGAGCAATCCCAGCTTCACCCACACACGGCCATGCTGCACAGCCACAGCTGTGTTGATATATATATATATGGGGAGTTGCACAGGGATCTATGAACTCACATCGATTAAAACGTCCTCCCCAGGACACTAGAAAGAAAGATATTCTGAATCGGGATCAGTTCATCATGGCCCCATGCTCTACTCCACTGGGGTAGCCTTCTGGCCACAGCATCTCTGGCATAGAAGTGCAATCTATATGTATGCAATTATGAACTCATGTAATGTATATGGCTCTGGAAACAGTGTCTGTCTGCACAGATACAAGTGAGGAGAGCCAGCACCTCGCACTAAGGAGGGCTAGCCTGTGGTACAGCCCCAGCAGCACAGCAGAGCTGTCTCTCAAGTCAACAAATGGCAACCAGTACACGAACAGACATGCTCTGGCCCCTTCGTTAGCAACACGCCAGGGGGAGTCAGCAGCTGGGCAAAAAAAGATAATGATGGAGATGAGAAAAAATAAAAACTCTAAAAAGAGATGGCACTGGGAAAATTGAAATAGAATACAAAAAAATACGGGGAGAGGGATGGGCAAGCCCTCTTGCAGCCCTGAAGATGACACCAGTTGGAAGCCTTCAGGCAATAAACGGTAACCAATCCCAGAGGACAGCCTCTGAAGACAAGATGAGGTTCCTGGAGAGGCCACAGAATGAAAGAGGCACTGAAACTCCCACCCATTGCTTCCTACATATGGCCACCAGAGTCAAAAGACTTGATTTTGTGCATGGAGACTGACCCTTAATGTCATTACGTCAGGACTGGAGAGAAGCATAGAAATGGGTCCTTCGGATGTTTTTTTACAGGTTCCCCGTCAGAGTGTTTTCAAAGCTCTTCATAGTCGTTAAAGATTTCTTCTCACAATGCCCCTCTGGAGGGAACATAGTAGTGTTATTTCCATCCTGCAGAAGGAAGGCACAGAGGGTCAACGTTACTTGCCCACACATCCTAGGATGCCTGAAGCAGAGCGAGGAAGTGAGCTCAGGTTTCCTATGCCTCCCCCCTTCATATCCTGCTTTATCCTTTTCTACTCCTCTCTCATCCCTTGTGAGTGGGCAATGGTGAGAAAGACCCCACTTCTGCACTCAGAAATAAAACAATCATGAAGGTAAACCTGGAGAGCCACAGCTGAGTCCAGTCTGGTTTCCACTTAAATTGATGTCTAAAGTTGTTTAGAACTGCTTGAGGGAGAGCTTACTAAAGGTCCCACGAGCCATGATTTGTTTTGGAAAGGGAACAACTTTAGCCAAAAAGACACCAAACCTTACAGTCAATTCAACAGTTAACCAAAAGGTAATTAATTTTAAATATAGATAATGAATGATATTAAGGACAAATAGTTCATAATAAATTATAATTCAAAGTTATGAAATGAAAAAAATACATAAGAGATAACAAAGACTTTGGGAGAACTATAGGACTGATAGATATCAGTGGGAAAGGAAAAGGAGGGCTTTCTGCATTTGGGAACAAAAAAATTAGTCTCAGCAGGTTCCTTGTCCTTAATGTGAAGGAAAAAGTAAGTGTGCTGATACTGTTAGTTTTTCTGCTTTAATACTTCAAAAGAAGGGTGATACAGACAGAAGGATGATAAAATTCTGCCCAGGTTAGTGGTTAACCAACCATGGATTTAATATGTTGGTGAAGGATATGGTCCTATGATAGCAAATACCAAAGTTAGACATCAGCCAGAAAAAACTTTTTAAAATCTGCTGTCCTGAACAGACTGCACTTTTTAAAAGTGGACCGGATTTTACAGCACTAGGAAAGATCCACGTCAGAAAGACTAATATCATGCTGATGTTAAACAAGCAGGACAGCAGACCAGATAAAATAGATAAATAAAACCTGTACAAGAAGTCTTTTCATTTTTCATTAGCATTATAAAATGTGATCAATAACAAAAAATTATAGCCAAAAAATAATACCTATAAAGCATTTGAATCAGTGCCACATATATTTCAATTGGCAATATGCCTGATCAGTGTGCTACATGGTAAGTACCTACGCACAGGTTAACAGACAGATTTCAGAAAGGTGTTGATGAGGAGCTGCCATTGACTGGTTGAACAGGAATCTGTACTAACAGGAATTATATTCAAATTTTCATCAATAAGCCAGTAGTAAACATAAAATCTTCACTGTTATAACATGCAGACAACAGAAAACATCAAAGTTGACTTTACTTAAAAAATTATTTTTCTGCTTCTTTCTTTCCATTTTATTTTAGCCCAACTTTTTTGTAGTATAAGTGTAAAAAAACCCCACATTTATTTTTCTAGTTCTAGGTTTCCTCCAACAGAAATACGAGTGCAGAAACAGTCTCTGTGGTTTAATTTTATAAATGTATGTAAATTCAGTTTGCATACTCTTTAGCCACCTTTGTTCTCATTGTCCATGCACCGTTTCTTTGGTTGCAATGGCATTTTCCTCCAGCATTAAGACTTCAAGGAATGCCCCCCCACTCTTCAACCTTATCCACACCGTTGCATTGCAGGCAGGATCTGGGGCCTTTCTTATAACCTCCTGCAGATCTAGCCTTACAGTCTTGGGGAGAAATACGATTTTATGGCTGGGTCCTCAAAATTCCTATGAGGAAAAAAGTTGTCATGCTGCTTTCCATTCTCCTATTCACTCCCACAAATGCCCTTCCCCACAAAGAGGTCATGTGCAGTTTGAGAAAAATCATGAAATGTGGGAAATTAATGATTCTTGTAAACCTGTAACAAACATATTTCCACTCTCTTGAGAACCACAAAAATTACAACTCTCTTGCTTCCTCAGAAATAGATCCTGCTGGCAGCCACAATGGCCATCCCCACTGGCTTTAAACATCATCCATATAATTCTGTATCGATAGTTGTAACCTCTTTGCTTCCCATACTTATGCCCATATGTTTAGATATTAAGGTTTCCTTCAAACTCATTATACAGGAGAATAGTGCATGAGATGAGAGTAACATCTTAATTAGTGGTGTCACTGACACATTTTCTGCAAGAAACCCTTCCGCTGAACCAGAAATTTCCCATATGCTTCTGTATATTGATTTGCACCTGTTGTCACTTCTGTGCCAACAAAAATACCTGAATGGAGTATGAAACAAAAAAGTTGGTTTTGTGGTGCTACCAGAGCCTTTGATTTCATGTCAGAGTGACTCCTGGCTGCCAAGCACCCGGGGACCGGTTTCAACAGCCTCTCGCAGCTTCTTGCAGGATGAAAAGATGAAGCCCAACCAACACTCTTTCAGCACTAGGGAGCACTCTGAGTAAGAGAACATCAGACTGATCAGACAAGTGACTCCAGAGAGAGCAAGACTATCTGGGCACTGCCTTTATCCAGAGGATGCTCTAGTCAAATAATGAATTGACCTAAACCCAAAACACTCAATGGCCTGAGGGTCAGCAGAATAGCAATGCTTATGGTCTGCCTTCTGTGGAAAGAGGTCTCAGAGAAGGAGACATCAGAAAAAGTGGCTGAAAGCCACAAGCTGCAAGAAGCAGTAGCAGGCTGCGCTAGGTTAAGCACTAGGTTTTTGTTTTAGTTGCTTTCCCCAAGACATAAACATCGAGCTGTTCAGAAAACGGTGAGCGCCCAGGAGTCAGAGAGGTCTTTCCTGTCCCATGTCTGAACTCCTGCTGTTGAGTACGGGGCAAACACTCAGCACACCCAACAAACCTATCATGCTCCATCTTCCTTGTAAAACTGCCATGCATTAGCTTGGCCTGGGTCAGGCACCTTGCCTGGTCACCTGCCTGATCCTGCCTTGCTCGCCCTTGTTTTCCTGCCTCTGGGTGCTGGGAAAAGTGTTTGTCTATTCCCTACTTCTGGATGTGTCAGACCTAAATTGACACCACTGCCTACTGCCATCGTGGAAAATATGAAATATTAGACACAGTGAGCATTTCTTTTCAACAAAGAGGTGTTGATTCAGGGGTCTCAAACCACAAGTCTTTGCTTCGTCACATTGACTCTCTATATACAGTCTGCAAACCTCTGGTTTTGAAGACCATTTGCTTCTGCTGCTTCATGTAGTCTTATTTTGTCAGTGAGACAACCTCAGTGGAGACAACTGGCTCCACTCTGCCCTTCTGCCATGTTCAATATCTACCAGAATCTCACCCTACAGGCCTTTTCAGCAGACACTTTATTGTTTTGGCACCTACTCATGCCACCCTGGAGACGGGGTATAATGTGGAGTAGCAGCTGCATGGTCTCTCTCTACACACACTTAAGCAATGATCAATCCAGGGCTCAGTGTACAGTCTTCTTCCCAGATGCATCTTCTAGTAGAGCCACAGCACAAAAAGCAGAATTATATTCTAGAATATCTTCTAGAATAGCTTCTCTTCACCAAGGCAAACAAGACCACCTACTTTGCTTCAGGAGCCATTTTTTTCTATACCATCAACACAGACCGCTTCACTTGGTGTATATACTTCTGGCCCAAGAGACAGGCCTGAACAACTTCCTCTATGTGACTGTTATTTGAAGCCACTAAAAAGAATTTCTGGCCTTTCTCTGAGGTTTTCCAACCCCTAAATGACCTTCACATGTCTTTTCCTATACATTTTCCTGTAACACCTTAGGAATCACAGTCCTGCTGCCTTTAAGCAAAATTACATCAACAACTAAGATTTCTCCCTTCAGACTCTAACAAGGTCCGGTCGCGTGCTCTCTGGCCCGCAGTCTGGTAAAAAGTTTGATTGCACTGAAAACTGAAAAAATCCCATCCACTGTAGATGCAACATCAGTCCTTATTTAACTGGAAATTGTACAAGAAGTGGCCGATATTTGCTTGTATATGTGGAATGTTTATCTAGGACAAATCTTTTGTAACACCAAAACTCTTCCTCATTTGTTATTCAGTGGGCAAATTGTACCCCACAGAGCTGAAAAAAACAACTCCATGGAGGAATGAGGTGATAGAAGGTTGCATGAGCAAACATCACCACCTACACGAGCGCTTTGATAATAACTTTTTCTAGTGATTCTTAAACACCTAGACTCCAATTTTAACCACAGTGTTTCAAAGTTACAACCCCCACACCAGCCCTGGAGGCGTTCACAGCTAATTTAGGTATATGTCTAATGTTGCCCTTCTCTTAAATAGGGTCATAGTATCAGCAGGTGCTCAGTGCTCTCTCTTTTATAAAGAAAAGGAAACCTTCACGTATCTCAGGTATCTCAGTGCCCAGCACAGTCCAGAGGGTGGGTGAGAAAATCGTATTCTTTACCACTGCAATGATGGCACCTTCTCCACGAAACAAAACCCTGGACATCCTTTCAAGAATATGTCCTTCTGCCTCTGTTTATACAGACTATGGTTTTCCAAGTTGTTATTTACTCTTAGATTTCATTTCCTGAACAAGTCCTGGTATTACACAAGTGTGATCTTGACTAACGTAATTTTCTGCATCCAGCAGAAAATTTAAAATGTTAATATACTCTCAGATTAAAGTCCTTTTTTGCTGCAATATCCCTCTGAAGAGCTCCTTTCATATTATAAGCATTTTGTCATCAACCACTGGCCATGTTATGCTTATTTTAATATCCATTGCTTTCTGTTGCCTTTGAAGTCCACGGGTCTTCATCTCAGGTATCCTTTTACAATCCTGAGATTTTCTATTACACACAAAGTTATATTCTGTTTTACTGAGGGTACACAATACACCTGTGGGGAAAAAAAAACAGGCATTATGACTGGAGGGACCACTCATTCGAGAGAATCCATCACTCAGTTCAAATGTAGCCTTAACTTCCCAAATGTAGCTCTTAACCTTAGATCACTTACACTGATTTTTCACTTTTGTTTTCATAATCTCCATTTAAAATACATCATTCACATGCTAGGAGGAGGGGTACTGTGGAATGCAGTACATACCTAAGAGTAATAGTTAGCCTTCGCTCCCCAACTTAAGTTAAATCTACGAAAAAGATGAGAAGGGCTGTCAGCAATAAGGCCATCTTTTAATTGTTTTCCCTTAGCAGGGCACCTGCTGCCTAAAGCTCCATCGAAGTGCTATTTAAGCTGCTTTCAGCTATCCTCCACATTTCTGGAGAGTTTCAACTTCATGCTTTCACTCAGATATTTTGTTAGTTTGTTTTACATCTGGAGTAAGTGAGGGCAACCGCACAGTGCTCTCCAGTGTGAGGGAACCTCTTGGCCTGTATCTGAGTCTGACAGATCACCTGTCTGCAGCTTCAGCTCCTGCACAGCATCTTATTGAGCACCCGAAGCAGTAGAGTGCATCTTCTCCACCAAATGGGCTTCAGTCTGGCTTCCCCCATTGACTTCCAAGCAAATCAGATTTGGCTAAAAGAACGAAGCATATCTCAAATTCCATGGTAATTGGAAATTAAACTATACAAAGCCTCAGAACTGGGTCAACAACAATAAAAAAAGAAATCTAGGGCAGAACAGTGTACTTTTAAAAATCCCACCTGAAAAGGTTAGCAGCGTCACCTCCTCTCCCTGGCCTTGCTGCACTGCCTCTACTGATGGAGGATTCCTAGGGTTAATTTTGTGATCTGGGAGGCCAATGAGATAGCATTTTACTTAAAACTTGATTTTGTTTTTAAAGGTTTATTTTAAGTGCACCTTGTAAATGAATCTTAATTTGACCTCTAATTTGAACTAATGATCAGTACCAGTATTTACATGAACCAGACCTAGGACAGTTCATAAATCTGGGGTCAATTTTTTTTTTTTTTAATTATTTGCTCACTGGGACATATACATAAACTACAAAACGCCGTAGACTATTAATTCACATCTTTTTCCCTTATGGTTCTAAAGCGTTCCTCCCTCTCTGATTCATTTTTTTAATCTTCTCTGAATCCATTCAAACTTCATCCAATAAGTGTCAGTAAGTGATAGTCATATTGAATAAATGCAGAATTAGTAAACCCTCTAATTCCAAAGTGTTTAGCTTTGGAGCACAAGAAGTTAAACACTTTCTTGCAACACATTGTAAACATGTCAATGTGTTTAACATTTTAAATGTGTTCTGTTCCCTTGCGCATGTGTTTAGAAAAGAAACAGGTTATGATATTTAACTAGTGAATGGATATATTTCCTCATTCCTACCAACACTTTTTAAACACTTGTGGACGCTTAAAATTATGATGTGTTTAAGATTTGAACACGTTTGCTTTTCTACACTTCTAATCCAATGAATGTTTGATGCATTTATTTAGAACAGCAAGGTTTTATCAGGCAAGCAAAGCATACAATTTGTAAATAGCAACGCTTGATCTTTTTCTAACTATTTCTTCATTCTAACTCAAAGCTAGAATCTAATCAGGCAAGGTGTTAACACCAGGTAAAGAAACATTTCTCATCAGAATGAAATGATTGTGCTAAGCTGAAGCTGATCTCCTTTGTGAGGTGCAGAAGCAGATACAACATTTAAAACGTGCTTTCTTTCCCAAAGACATGGCTCCACACTACATGGGAAACGCAGGAAGTTTGCAACTGGTATGAAAAAAAGCCAAAGGAGAACATCTGCAAACATTTTTAAGGAGAATTTTTTATTATGTGCTCTACAGTTGGATAAAAGCATAAATTACCTGGAAATAAACTGGCTATACTACTCACCTACACACGTATGGGGTTACTCAGTGAGGAATTGGCAATGCCCCATGCATCTGACTGCTGATTTACCTGAACTCCGCTCACTGGTCGAGATGTGCTTGGGCTATTTCTAAACCTCCAAACCACCAAGCAGCTGCAAACAGCTGTCATTTAAAAAAAAACAAATGCCAGCAATAAAATTTTATCTATCATTCCTCCAAATTAGCTTAACCTGAGGCCAAGCACAGGCAATGCTCAGTGCTTACACCCATGACATGCTATTTCAGGACTTGTGAATGATAAAAATGGGTTCTCTTTTAGTGTGATAATTTGAATTTCCCTGTAAAATCCAATTGCACTGGTTGTCAACCATTTCCATACTGTGATCCTGTTACAACAAAAAAACAGCTTTATGTCCCCACTCTTGCCTGCTCCCCCAAATCTTCCACCCTTGAACTTGTCCACAGGAAAAAGAAGGCAACTCAAGATTCCCTGGAATATCTTTATGAGCCAGAAAAAACATGTTTAAAGTCCATCCAGGATTGGGAATAGACACATCCCATTCTATTATGTGGAAAGGCAAAATTAACTAAGTTCTTAAGGGTATCTAATATGTCTGCCTTAAATCTTGTTCAAGAACCAATAAAAAATTTTAATTCAGGAAGCTGGGGGCTATTTTAAACTTTGAGAGTTAGCTATCCCCAACTTCATTCAGAAGCCTTTGTATTACAGCTGTGCCAGTAAGCTCAGAAACCCCTGTACCTGTGCTGTGTACCATCGTGCTGGGGGCTGTATGAGGCCCTGGAAAGAGCTTGCATCCACCAAGGCATCAAAGCAGAGACAGAGCACACCATCCATTCCTATCCCCACGCAAGCCAGGGGAAGCAGAGCTCACCTCCCTCCTGACTTTTCGTGGCACATCTCCTCCATGGAGGTAGGCAGCAGAAAGGGAACAGTCAAGGCGACTTACAAACACAGAAGAAAACAAAGTACTCACGTAGCCCTTGTACCAGCCTGCAAGATGCATGTCCCCACTTCTGAGATGTCAGCAGAAGTCTCCCCTGGCCCTTCCCAGCCTTGGCACAGACAGACCTTCTGGATCTCTTCAGTCAGTGTCCTGGCCTGCAGAGAGGGAACCATGAACTGCTGCAGGGTCTTGCCATCCTCATCCCCAGGCATGACAGTAGCCCAGAGCTTTCATATTTCCCAGCATCATGAGTTACCTGGAGTGCTTCTCACAATTTGTTTTTAATGACAAGGAAATGAGGGTGATGGGGTTTGGTCACACTGTAGATACACAAACGTACTGTGGAACAGTATTCAAACACACTTTCTGAAAATTTTCAGCTTCACTTCAGTAACAGCGATGTAAAAGCTCAATGCTGGAGCCATTTAAAGTTTGAATGCCAGCTGCATTTTTATTGGCCGTCTGTGACTTCAAAGGGCTTTTCCTCCGCTAATGCCCAGACAGGTATGCTGCCCTGAAATCTCTCTGCCATGCTGACTTACGGATTTTGAACTGATTTTATCTGCAGGCTTATGCCTGAAAATGAACATTAAACATATTGGGGCTGAATGGATTTCAGCATCTTGCATTCCAGCTACAGTGCTGACACTTAATCAGGCATGGGACGGTTCATCTGAAAACATATAGTAAAGATGTTCTTTGTAGTCATGTAAACCTTCATCTCTTATACTTTAATCCCAAGACTTTAAGACAAAAGCTTCAGAAAAGCAGATATGCTGCTGCTGTGCCAAGTTTTTATTTGTAAGAATAGAGAACAATGAGGAAATTCAGTTGGATGCTTAATGTATTTTTCAGTTTCGACAACGTGGTCTTTACTACACCATTTTATAAGAGTATCTAAAGCCCTCATCCCAGATCAAGACTCCATTTGACTAGCTGCTGCTTTGGCATAATAAGGGACAGGCCTTACCACAGAGAGCTTGCAGTCCGAGGGGCAGAATTATGCCTCAGTGTAATGCTTCAGGTGCCATCCACACATATGGGTACATCCACGGTACTGTAAAGAAATTTTTGGTGCTAACACCATATAACAACAGTTGTCTTACTGTATGAAAATGGAGGGATTAATTAATTGAGATACATGGGGCAATTGTCCATCTGTTTCCTGAGTGCTACTTCTTGGGGCATCTCCAAACCCAGTTTCACTGCATGGAATGAACAAATTCAAAGGCTCCAAAACACTACAGACATGATTGAATCGACAAAGTCTGATCTTGAGGTACTCCTTAGCCATAAGGAGCTTCACTGAAGTTAGTTTTGTAATAAAACGTTGGTAGTGCAGGCAAAGATACTCTAAAGACAAAAGTGTCTTGTATTTCTAAATGACAACTTTAAAATGCAACGAGTTCATCTTGCATGGTTATCAATATAGGTTTATTTCACAACTAATGCTAGCAGAATATTAGATTTTGATCTTAACTAAAATACTGGAATTTGATGGAGCTGTCTGAAATAACTGAGTTGTTCTACTGAGTATCTGGTACCAACACCACAACAGGGAAAATTTAAACATTCTTATGCTTCAGAATATTTGTTTTTGATATACACGGTCAATCCTGAAAATTAATTCTTCAAATGAATTTCAAGACATACCTGCTATGCTTGACATTCAGGACTACAGCAAGTATCTCAGGGATTCTTCCTCAAGTGCTAAAGATGTTAAAGAATGATATGTTCAAGATGACGGCCAAATCTCCTGTCTTCAATAATACTCTTAGGCTCTATTATTTCTTCCTGACCACACGAAGCATCTTGCCATGGAACGTCTGTTCAAAAAGAGGGAAGATCAGGATTCCCTGGTCCCAGGCAGGGAGGGATTTTTTTTTTCAGCAAGGCACGTGCCAAAGTAATAATACTGAAGCTAATTTTCAAGTGGGAGAGGGAAGAGGAAAAGTGGGGCTCTAGCGCATTTTGGGTAAATCTCTTTCTAATGTCTGCTTGTCATCACATGAGTTTTATGCTGGAAACAGAAACAAACACCCTGACAAAATACTTCAGGCATCTGTTACTTACACAGATCTCTCTGATATGTGAAATAACAGACAGAATCAAAGAAGGGGGAAAACAGCTACGCATATTTATTAACAACATAAAAATTTAAAAAATCTTAAGCAGGTCAATAGGAACTTACTTTGAAAACATTGAAAACAAACGCAGCAACTTGTAGGTAAAGCCATGTTGAGAATCAATAAGCCAGCAAAGGCCAGTTTGAGGGCAGCCTACGGTACCTGCCTGGGCTTTAGAGCAGGAAAGGCTTTGAAGTTGCAGACGGCCAATAAAAATGCAGCTGGCATTCAAGGCTTACACATCTCCACTGTAGTTTTTATAATAGTAATGTTTAAGCTGAAGTTGACCAACCTGAGAATATTCAGTTAGCTTCAACACATACATGATTAGCAATCTGGCTGGAAGCCCCTTCTGTACCTACAATCTAGACAGAATGATAATTGTGCAACTGGTGCTTTCAAGAGAAGTGCAACTGGCCATTTTTGGCACCACCCTGCTTACCAGTGTTTTTCAAACTGTCCAAATTTGCTGTGTATATATTTATGAGTGAACTATGATTTACATTGAAATTGCAAGATATACTTTACAGCTCTCTGATTAAAATAACACAGGATTTTTTTTTTTCTACTAAAACCACTTTATATACAATGTATTTGAAGCATATTTCTATTTTGGATCAGATTTTACCATACAATTTATCAAGTATACAGTCTTCTAAAAGAGACCAATTACAATTCATATTTTAATAGATTTCTTCAGAATATATACTTTTTGAAAGGAAAGAAAGAGATACTTCTTCAGCATCCCATTGGTAGAGTGGCCTCCCTATGAAAATGGAACTGGCCCAGTAAAATAACAGTGTCTGCTATTTCGACTTTCATCTTAACATGTACAGATTTCAGGGTTTCCAACTGATCCGACAGAACACTTCCTGTTCAGGAAATAAATGTGTCAAATGATTTCTTGATTTAAAGTGATGGATCACAGTAGCTCTCTGTACTGCAGGGGTGCTATTCTCATAAAACATATGCAACCTTTATTACTAAAACGAAGGGGAATTACTCCAATATCACTTAGGGCAATTTCCTCAGCAGTCACCACATATCTCCAATGTTACAAATCCCCCAAAGAATGGGAGGAGGGGTAGGTGCCGGAGGTAGCTTGAATTTTCTGCTTATTCTGGTGGCAGGGGGAAAGGAAAACACTATGTCATGCTTTGGGTTTGTGTAGTTTAATTTGAAGGAAGCGAAACCCTTTTTGAAAATAAAAGGAACACACACAAATAGCTAAAGTTCAAGTTCTTTCATGATCTGTGTGACATTTATTTTTAGAACCACCATGATGCTTATAAAGTTCAACACAAAGTTGCTGCAGTGGTACATGAGAGTAGTGATAGGACAAAATCACATGACTTTTAATCATATCCATTGCACTACATAACTCAGGTTAAAGAACTGAATGTTCTATATATGACTGAAAAAAGGAGGATGGTGAGTTGCAAAAGGTCTAAAAGGGGAACAAAGAACACTGAGTAAAAACGTATGTAACTAAGCAAGATAATGTCTTGGTCTATTAGGCATTCAGTAGGAACAAAGAGGGCTTCCTTCCTGTTGTTTATAGCAAAAGCTGTACTGGGATATACTCACCATTGTGAGGGTCTCATGACTTAAAAAGATGGCAAAGAATAGGAAATGGCTATGAAAAAAGCATTCTGAGAACTTCTTAATAAATAAAATTTGAAAAGAAGATGAAGATGAGAAATTGCTCAGAAGTACTGAGAATGTCACCTGGACCCCAGAATCAAAGCCTGACGGAGCTCTGTTGAGCTAGACTATGCACAGAGGACAAGAGAAGTCAGTCACAGTCTGTAAGTAATCGTAGGGGCAGTAGATCCATGAAAGTAGAGGGCTCTTTTATTCATCAGACATCGGAATAACAAGATTTCAGACTTGATATAGGAGTTTAAGAGAAGTTGTACAAAGACCTATCTTACCTGCAGATCAGGTGATTACAGTGACTACCTCTTCTCCTATTGCCAGAAAATAGCCTTTTGCAACCTCCCCACAAAAAGAAAGAACAGCACTTCTACCAGGAAGAAAATACAACTTAAGGATCATTCTGAAAGTCCTCACAGCAAAATGGCAGAGATGATCAGGGAAGAGTTATACCAGGGGCAAAATTGAGTCGAGGCCTCAGGAAGATGAAGTTGTTCGCTTGCAACAACCTCCTTTTCCTTAAGTAACCAGCTAATTCACAGGTTTAGCTGAAGAGGTCAAGGTATTTCCATCTTTGTAAATTCTTTCATGTACCCACAGGACATTCATGTAGCAATGAAAAGGGTCTCATTTTATTGTATATCCTTGCAACACCAATACTGAATGGAAGTGCTAATTTTCCCTCAGGTTCTCCTGTAGGTCAGAAGAATTGGGCTGTTCTGCTTGCTCCATGAGAGCTGAAGCTGCCTTCTCACAGCCTGAGAGCTACAGCTCACGCACAGTTCTAACATAACGAGAATTTAAATGGTGCATCCTCCTGTCATATGCCTGACATGAGCATGCACATACTTATGTGAGGACAAACCAGGCCTCAGTTTGTCCTTTTTTTCAGTATTTATCCAGATATCATCACACAACCACAACTAGAAATCATGTCTATCCTAGTTTCTTGTACAGGGAATAAAGCTCACAGCCTACTTGACTGTAACTAAAATGCTAAAATGACAGAACCACCCCATACCAGCTATACAGAAAAAGGGAGGTTTTTAATTTAGAGGTAAGTTCATTCTTGCTTAAGTAAAAACTAGTAACCCCAATGGGAATTTGTTTTGGGACTCCTCCTCCCATAATTGCATCCTACATTTGCTGAATAGATCTTTGTTGAAAAGCTGAGTGAGTGATTTACCAAAGAAAAAGAAGTAGAGGTGACCCTTGTGTCTCCCTTTCTCTTGAAGGAGAATGTACGAGAGAAAAAACTTACAAAAAGAAGCATGAATTTATCCTAGAATGTCTCTAGTAGACTGGCTTTGAAAGGCATCGATTACAACTGAAAAGGGGAGGCGATTTTTTATATTTGCAAGAATATAAATTCTGAAGAAATGGATGTGCATGAAGATGCTGCCTTAACACACAAGACAAGTATAAGTGACTATTCCAAAAATTAGCGCATGGAATTCTACCAGACTATAAAGTCATCTAGCATTTTATACCATCTAGAGATGTATTTAGTGAAAGACGAGATTAGACAAAGGAGACATCAAGTTAATTTTAAAAAAGAAAAAATCAAGGAAAATATATTCTAGAAGTTGGAGTGGAAATGAATTTCATTTTAATTTCCTACTCATATTACTTCAGCGCTTCAGCTCACTGAAATCAGAGGCTTATGGGACTCGACACTGAAAAACACTTCTCCTTCCTGAGGAACTTCTAATTAAATGCAGGAGGGGGCAGGACACCCAAAGTGATTTGCCCATAGGACAGTGGCAAAACCAGGTTTAGAAGCCAGTCCATGCCCTGTTTTCAGTGCTCTGTGCTCTGCAACCAGACATGCTGCCAATGACAGCAGTCGCTGGCTCTTTAAAAACAACCAGAGCTCATACCAGGGAGAAAGCTGTGAGAACTGCTTTTTGGAGGGAGGGAGGGAAAACGGGTACACTCTGCCAACAAGTCTGTCTATTTTAGCAAGTGGACACATTACCCTGCTGTGAATAGGAAGCTAATGTACAAATGACAGAACACCTACCAACTGCAGCTCCTCTTTCTATGAAACATGAGACTTCGTTTAGTTTCCTCTCTCATAATGAGCATTAAAAGCCTTAAACTTGCATTTGTACCTTAAGCAGAGTTGCACTTTTAATTTTAGCGGATCCAAATGATCCTCTCATTGATATCCTCAGTACCATAAGAGTATGAATTATTGATATTGCTTGACTTTAATATTTTATGCTGCTGTGAAAATGGATAGCAGAGCCAAATCACAGCCCACAACTAAATTATGAAGGTCACCTAAAAGAATGCCAAGCAACCGAGGTCTGCTTCCCCAGATCAAAAGAAGGTCTGCAAATTTTCTGTTGAGTTACACTTTCCTCTATTATTTATTAGTCATACACAGCTGAGCAAGGTTTGAAATAAAATACCGGAATCTGAAATGCATTCCAGGAAAAAGGCTTGCTGTCATCAGCACATGCTATTGGCTACAGCATTTTTTAATGAACTGTAATTTTCTGTGACAAGCATTTACTTATGTCACAGATTTCAAACCAGCTTCTGGCAAAATACTCCAAAGTAACCTCCAAGTGGCACTGTTAATTGCAAGCTTACTAGGTAAAAACAGAGTGTAGCTGAAGATGGTGACCAAATGGCCATTAACTGCTGGAATGACTGATTTCTCAGAGATCTTTACAATTAAGGATCATATTCAATAGCTTATAACACCATCTATGATATCCGAGAAAAAATAGCATCTGTAGCACAGCTGGAGCAGCTGTGTTGGAAAATCAATCATTGCCTGGCAACTGAACAACTGATTTTCCATCAATCAGTACACAAGGCATTCTGTTAGGTTTATAAAACACGTACATTTGTTGCAGTATCTGCAAATGCAATAAATGGCTTAGAAATGTAAGAGCAATAGATAAAACAGATTTAAAGCAGCTATCAGGCTTAATATGAAAAGAGTAGTATTTATGCCTCTTTTAAATACAATATTATGGTAATGAGCAGATGAACTGCTTAGTCTGATTAGCTCTGACAACAGACAGAGCCAAGAGTAATGCAGAAACAAGGACTTTTTTCACTGTGCTACACAACTCTCTAATTTTTCTTGTTGATAAATTGGTGATTCATGGAAAGAGTTACTCCCCATTGTGCCAAGAACCCATAAATCCCTGTAAATTCCTGCAGCTTAGGCTTTTTTTCTCAAATTTTATTGGCCTAACTGAGCCTATCAGCAATACTGCAAATCTTATCATTCTGTTGAGATTACACCACTTCTATAATAATTTCTCCAAGCTTGTTTTCAAAGGACAATAAAGATTGTAACTGTTTTTCTAACTCCGACATAAAAGAAGCGGCGAGTGTGGGGGAGTTACACTAGAAATTGTAGAAGTTAGTACTACAGCCATGATATTTTAATACTCATAAAACATAAGCCTATTGCCTAATGTCAAGCCTCAGCAAGGGGCAGAGACGCATTTGTGTGTAAAGCAATAGCCATAACTAGTCATGTTACTCAACAGACCTGTGATAGTCAACAGCCCAAGCTGGCAATCCTTGAGAAGCTGATATCCTTCCCTTTTGGACACTGCTGCCTCTGTTTAGACATGGCCATCTGGAAGGCAATAATCTTTCCATATAGCCTTACCGGTTTGGGTTGGGAAGCCCCATTGCTCTGATTCTCCTGGAGCACCTCTTTTCACCCCGGTACCTTCAACCTTTCCTCTGTGTGCCCATCAACCATTCCCCAATAGTACAGCGCTGGTCCAGAACTGTGGAATACAGCATGGTCTTATCCAGACAGTGCTAACATGAAGATCCACCTAACACACCTGAAAAATGATATATTGCCTTAGGCATGCTCAATCAAAGAAAAATTGCAACGGTTTTAGGTAGACATAGGGAGAACAACCAATGCTTAGCATTGCATAAAGTTGGTTATCGATCCAGTTGGGCAAATTGTAGCCAAAATGACAAGGCAGGTGTCAGAAATTCATCAGAGAGGAAAGTTACCAAATGCAAAACCGTGGCTAATCTTAACTATCATAAACTTGATCTTAATCAGTTTAACTGAATTGCACAGAGGCAGTTTCCTGTAAAAGTGAGCCATTCTCTAATTTAGACATTTTGATACAGTTTTTTTCTAATCCTGGTAGATGTATTGTGCCCTAGAGTGGGTACTAAAACATTTTAAGTGCAAGAGACTACAACAATATACCAGGGGGAAAAAAAAAAAAAAAAAAAAAAAAAGTAAGGCTGGTAAAAGGCAGCTTAATCTTTATATGATCCCCAGCTGTGAAATTCTACCCCATGGTGCCATCCTATAGTCCAGTCCTATAAAAACACAAAGCCTGAAAGTTTCTGATTTAACCAGCCTGATCCAGGTAGCATGTCAGCAATAAAGAGAAATGTCTCTCTAGCATTTCTTTGACATTCACAGGTGCTGTCTTCTCTAACTGCTAAAAATATATATAGTACTGAAACCACAGCACTGAATGGTCCTTTGTGGAATGGTTCTTAGCAAAATATTAGATGTTTGAAACAGAAACAATTTCATTGACTACTAAGAAGTTCAAATAATTTCATACTTCTTTAACCCTCAAGAACATTATCTCACACCCCACCCCCACCCATATTTTCAGGAATGTTAACACAGTACCTTCTTTCACTTCTCTCCAACCCCAATGTAATGTTTCTAGTTGCTGTTTTTCTACATATTTGCCTTTCCCCAAAGTTTATTACTTCGAAAAATGTGTAAATAGGATTTGAGATCTTTGAAGCTGAGAGCAAATCTTTATAGGAAAAAAGAAATGTTAGGCTTAGAATGCCAAACAGGATTCAAACTTTCCAGTAACTTCCAATTGGCGCTAGGTTTGCAGCCCAAAAAGATAAAATTAAGTTGCAATATATTTGTGAATACTTGTAAACTCCAGAAGTCTTTGATATTAGTTCCTACTGTAACAGACAAGAAAATGCAGAGGCACATTTTAATCACCTGTCAGGAACTAAATAAAAGATTTGTTTTATTGAATACTCCCTGTGTGTAATATAACTATGGAAACAAGTCTGAAATCCAATTGACTTTCTATTTACAGGCTCCTAAAGAGCTATTAAAACATAAAAGTGAACTACTTAAAACCTGTTTGAAGTTTTATTCTTCTTTAATGTATTTTTCACCTGTTTGATGATTGTTTGTAGCATGATGAACTGTGACATTTTTTGCCATTTCATCATGTTGAAGATTTTGCTATACTTAAGTCAAAACATAACAGTGTTTGCCACAAAAAAGCTGTTGTTAGAAAGCTGACCATGGCAAAAATGTGTTTTAAGCCAACAGTGACAAAGCTCTTCACATTCATTTTCAAGCTCTTATTTCAGGTCCATTTCAGATGCAGAGATTAGGGCACTTGCTGCACTGAAGAGCTTATCATCTAAACAAAGTAGTCAGACTAGAAAAGTAGTAAGTAAATACCTGCTCTTAGTACTGTTGTAGATAAGACAAATGGAAGCCCAGAAATACATCTGACTTGCACGCTAGCACTTCAGGAAGCACAGGGCAAAGGCAGGAGTGGAACTGCCTACTGACATCCTAGTAAGCAAATAATCAGCCATTATTGATCTTCCTATTAGTGAAGTGATATGTACCACCTGATCATCTGAAACAGGGCACTATTCTCCCTGAATAAACATTGTGAAATGCCATGTTATGATATCCAAGAATTTGGATTGTATCCTTATAGAAGATCAAAGGTTAATTATTGGTCTCCCTACAGTAGGTATTTTTGGTCTCATCTTGGGCATACTTCCGAATCTTTCCACAGCATAGTACTGGTCTACTGAAATAGATGGAGGTCTTTGCTCTCTAGAGGATCAGAATATAATTTTTCAACTGTAAAATGCTTCACTTGCTCATTTTGACCAATTCTTCCCGTTCCCAAAGAGCTGAACTGACAACACAAACTCATGTGCCAGCGAGGTCAAGATCACCTACAGTGTTGTAGTTATTTTTCAACCAGTATTAGCATTCATTACTATTGACAAGTCACAGTACCTAGGATAAGCTCATGGGTGAATTAGAAGCACATCTTGAGCGCAAAGGAAATGATTTTTAAGTATTTAATTTTGGTTAGTTCCATGTCTTAGAAATGCTCTGGTGTTTCACATGGATATTAAGCTGAATGTAACAACAAACAATTAATGTTTTTTTTCACTGCACTGTTACTCTATCATGGCAGGTGATAGCCTTCATTTATCTATACCATCCTTTCCTCAAGTATGGACTAGAGCCATGTGACATACCTACACAGGAAGTACTCAGACCTTTGGAAACTCCAGCTGATGTTGAGGACAAAAATACATGGCCCTGAACATGGGGCTTCTCTGAGCATGGAGATTGGACTAGACAATCTCTAGTGGTGCCTTCCAACCTCAAGGATGCTGTGATAACAGCTCCTCATGAACATGAGTTACCATAAGCACGTCAGTCCTGCCCCAGCTCCCTACCATGGCTTTCCATACAGCTTGAATCACATTCAGAATTCCCATTTCATGTCCTCAAAGTGTTTCCTAAAAACCTCAGGTGTGTATCACTTCTTTCATCTAATGGAGCTCTCCGTAACACAGAGTTTGCCTCTTCAGGAGACAAAAATCTTCTTACAGACGGGTTAAGCCTGTGGAATGAATTCCCATGGAAAGAATAAAATTATTTCCTGAAACCTAGTTCTACTAACTTCTGGCTTCAAGTGCAAGACATTTCTTTTGCCTAGTTTACTTCAATAGAAATAAAAAGCAAGATATACACATGTAAAACCAAATTCAAGCTGACAAATGAATGTACCAAAACATAACATCCTATACTCTTTTTATTCCTTCTGACAGAAAATGAGTGCAGACACATGATGGATTTCAGTCATCACACTGAACAGTTGGAGAACACCCGAACAGCTGGAGCGCACCCTTCAGTGCATCAAGGGGTACATTCTAAGAAAATATGTAGACTAGAACTTGCAACCTGCCTAACACTTATAGAAAACCATCAGTAAATAACAATGGCTGTTTGATCATTGTACCATGTCTTCTCTCTGCTAGCCTGAGAAGTAGGAAACAATAAGGTTGACTGCACACTGGGTAGTCCTGAGGTTTTCCTTTAATTACAGTAAAATGTATCCAAAATAGAACAACATAAACTAGTTTGCTTGGAAAAATCAAACCACCAAATCATTTTATACAGAGCTGCTTGCATGGCTTCACTTCCATTTTTTTCACCTTATTGCATGGAGAGGAACAGGTTTGTCAAAGACATCTTTCTGACTATATTACCTTCACTTTAACACTATCAGCCCCAGGTCTTACAGCCTGGACTAAGATATGCAGGGACATTATTGTTAATTGCTCCTGTTTCAGTGGATCTCACTCGTTAAGTCCTAAAGCTCCCAATAACCACATGTTGGAATATCCTTTTCTCTTGCTGATGGAAACTATGGATATCATAAAACTGAAGTTCTAGAAGACTTTCACCATTCATTCTCTGCATTAAATTTGCCTTCTGAGCAAATTTGCCTTGGGTGCTGAGAAAAACAGAGGTATTGGAAGTCACAAGACTTTGTTGGACAGTGGTGTGGTCCTCAGGGGCTTTTGATATTTCAGCTCATTCCTCCTTTGATGCACTATAGCCCAAATACAACATTATTCTGAACAAACAACATGTACCCTGCCCATTTTATCTACACCTGAAGGCATAGATTCCGTTTTCCACTAAGTAGAGGGAATTTCAATATTTTCTCAGATGCTCACTCAATTTAATTGTGTTTCTAAACTGTGTTATGTGCTGAGGAGCGGTTAACTGGAAACCATCCACCACAATTTTGGAAGCTCTGCATTGGTAGTCTAGAACTATTCAGGATTGTGTATCACATTAACCCCAAGGAAATTACCTTCAGCAATTATCTAATTAGGCAGATCTTTCTCTCTCTCTCTTTTTCCACTTATATCCCATCTCTACCACCATCCTAGCTGTCATCTCATTTGTAACAATCACCCAAGAGGCATATATGATGAGAAGTTCTCTGGCCAAGTCTCCCACTGCTTATGCACAAATGACAGATTTGAAACACATTACAAAATTCCTTCATTCCTGCATTCCTAAAACAGCCCAAAATGCTCAGCCCAGTTATGTGAAATCTGCCTTCTGCTCCAAAGATGGGAAAGCCATTCAGCTCACAAAAACTGCGGAACAAATTGTTTGGAAATCTTACATGCATATGCTAATATGGTCGTTCTGCTTAGGTGGAGGTGCTCCCTGTAGCATCACTGATTATCGGATTATCTGGAAGACACCACATGTTTAATTTAGCTCTGTTTTTTATAAGCTGTGCTAATAAAATCTGCGCCCCATGGAACCCCCCTGCTCATTAGCTATTACCCAGCCTCAGGCAGCACAAGTCTGTTTACATTACAAATAAAAGATAAAATATGCTTATTGCCAGCTTCCCCCTTCCCAAGGGACACTTGTCACAAATCTATCCTGCGAAACTATCTCTTCACTACTCTCCCCTGACTTCCCCTTGCCCCAGGACACTTTGCCTTCATTTATCTCTTTCGGACTTAACAAACCACTACAACTACCTTAGATCAATTTCTCAAATCACAGTTTAATTATTTAGAAGGAAGTGAGCTTTTGCTCTCCATTAAAACAACAATCCCTACCCCCAAGGAACAACATTAAATCATTGTTTAATCCTTATTACTGCCTTAGGCCTCCCTTGGTACCACAGTGTTGTTGAAACTTCATTTCAATATTTACCACTTAGATCACTTAAGGGCTGTCAGCTTTAATAAAATTTTATCAATTGGATACTTATATTATTCACAGTTTCATAAAAGTAACAAGACCTGCCTCGGTATTTCACTCATATATGGGCTAATTCCTTTGACTGCTAAGGGATTTAATTTTATTAGCATTTATGTATGTGAATGATTTTTTTAAACTGATATATATTGCATGAAGTTAGTAAACAGCTTCATACTAATTTACGTGAATTTTAATATATGCATCACTAAGTTTAGAACTGCAATATGCACAAATAACCAACAAGGCAGATTTCACTGTGAAGCCTCCTAAAAAGCACGATCTTTAAAGAGTTTTTTCTGTCTTGAACTCTCTTTGCAGAGTACAGACTAGCAATAGCTCTCTGTGGGAAGTACACAATAAAGATATCGAAGATTCTTAGTTTGCAGAGGGTTTTGCTGTCAAAGAACATGTTAAGGCTTCCTACATTCAATAAAACAGCACTATTTGACAGGGAATGTACTAGTTCAATGAATAAGCTAGCAGTAACACAATATTTCTTCATATTACCTCTCGCATCACAGGAGTGAACTATCCCAAGCCTGAAAAAGGAATTTCCAGAGAGTTTCAATATTTAACTATATTCTTTTAACTAGGAATGGCCAATTTCTATGTACTCCTCCAAGTTCTTCTTGGACAAGAAAGATTCCTGGAATCATCCAGCTACAACTACAGCCCAATCACTTCCTAAGTTTCTCTGGCAAGTTTGTAGTTTGTGGCTGCATCACTAATAATAACATGACATGTTTAAAGGTAGAGACCACAATTACTGCGGTCTCAGGTCTGCAATATGTTCCTCTGAACATGTATAGTGCTGTCAGATGCTATACACTCTGACAGATACAGCACTACACTTTTGAGACGATCACCTTTGCACTGACTTCTCAGGCAACTTCTCTATCATATAGTAGAACTGTATGCTTTATGTTAGAAGAATGGACAAGGTTTTCCACAAGTGGATGTGAATTTATACTTTAGAGGCAAGGATGCCGTGCTTTACATTAAGAATAATTAACACATTGAAAATTTGCACATAAGGGATAACAAAAACATCAAACACTTCAGTGGAAGAGGAGAAAAATCAACATACTTTTAAAAAAGATTACTATTTTCAAAATAAGGTATTACAGAGCAAATAACATTCATGTCTACCTATTCTGCCTTTGCCTGAAAACGTCTCCCATTCCACCCCTATGCTTCCTTTAGACTTGCCTTCTCTTACCATCATCCTCTTAGCCCTATTTTTAATAGGTTCTCTCTCTTCTAGCAGCACTTTCTTCTGTTTCCCCTTGCTTTTCAATTTTTGACTTTCATCAAATCTCTTTTGAAAATATCAAAGGACTTGTTGTTTCTTGCAGACATTCTCTGTACTCTGGCAGCAGAGAATATGTATATAAAGAACCTACGTAAAACTTTGAAAAAAACCACACAAAAAAAGTAGTAGCTGATTTACTAGATTCTGGTTCATTTTAAAAAATGAATCATGCACTGAAGATGCCAAGTATGAAAATGTCAGTTATTTAGAGATCTTGATACTGTTAAGTCACTTTTGGATGCAGGATTCTTGACAGCTTTCGTACATATAGTCAGGAATAGATATTCAGAAATTGCATGAAACTAGACCAGATTGAATAGGGAAAATGTCCTCTTCCTATAGACTAACAACAGCTACTGCATTTCAAGTTGAGGCTTTGCCACCTTGTTTTAATCTGAATTCACACTGGAACACAGACTAAGGTGCCAAAGTCAACTGACTACTTGCAAGTCTTCTACCACTGCTTAGCTTCTGTGAACAACATTGGATTTTGCATTTAAGAAGTACAGAGAAAAGTCGCTCAAAAAAGAAAACAAAGAAGTATTTGAATTACACTTCTTCAAATTCAGCATCTTTTTCAAAAGAAACCTTGCCAGTTATAAGTGATCAACTCTTCTACACATATACTACCTACAGTCAAGCATGCAGACTTGCAGTATCTTGCCAAAAAAGCTTATTTCATTTTTTAAAATGGTAAGGAAGCAACTCTTGGAAAACATCGCTGGTTTAGCTTAGATGGTAGGATGAGTTAGCATGCACAGTTATTTACAAAACGAGAGCCACAGCTGCACCCCATTGCTGTTGATGTTGGCAGAAACCCTGCTATCAGCTTCAACTCAGTCAGGTTGTGTCTATGAATTTTTTGAATGCTTATTACCACTTATTTCTACTGCAGTAATAGAAAAAGGTTTGAGTTGCAGACTTGAACCCTCAACATGCTCAAACAAATTCAACAAAGTCAAAGAGCTTCCAGTCCATAAATAAGCTATACCAAGGCAACTGAGGGACACCACCAAGAACTGTGTAATATGCAGTGGTCATAGTAACCCAACTGCCTAGGGCTTTATTATAATTAAAAGACACCAAGAAAGGCTTAACTTTAAGTGGAGCCCAATAACTAACATTAAAGTTGAAAGAGTAGTAAAGTAGGGAGCAGGACAATTAAACATGCCTGAGAATGTAAATGTATGGATATGAAGTGCAGAGTGAATGTTGCCAGTTTTCAAGTCAATTTTCCTAGTGAAAGCTCTAGTGGGGCAGACAAAAAGCAGAGCTTATAAAAGAACCTGGTTGCAACCTTAGCCACAGTCTTGACCACAGCTCCATAATAAAATTACTAGTATATTAAGCATGTGAATGTGGGGTGATACAGAAAAGAAGATGGGGGCCCCATTGCTGGCTGGCCAAGCCAACTGTGATTTTAACTAAAAGCAGATGCTTTTCAAGAGAGAATAGGTGCAACTTGCTCTTTTATGCAAGTCACGCTCAATTCACAGCCATTTTCTTAGATGTACACCTTCAGCACAGGAGTTCATGTGGCCTAAATTGAATGTAATAATCCAGATGGGAATATAGCGATTCTGCCTCCTTTCAACTAGAGGGTCACATTACGCAGCTCTCCTATTTAAAAGCATATAAAAAGGCGAGCTATTCAGCGTGCAGCTGAGAGTGCAAGAGCTTTAATCTTTACATTATCCATATGAACGCACTTTCTATTTTTGTTTATTGTGCCACACAAACCTAATTGCTGTTGCTTTAGAACCAGCAGTCACTAAAGGGCAACAAATAACTTCAGGCTTCGGTAACACCAACTCTTACTTTTCGGTCACCAGATCTAACTTAACCCAGGTCAACTGTAGCTGAAAGTTGTCACCAGCTGGTGGCATTTGTAAAGCTGAATCCACCTGCACATATAAAAGGAAGACAAAGGAATGCCCATGAATAGCAGCACGATAAGTTGGCTGAACTGCAGCGTGAGCAAGGGAACTGAACTGTACCCACGTCTAAGGAGGATTCCTCTAGGCAGATGTAGATTGAAGTGCTGCCCTCATTTACTAAGATATTATTTAGTTATAGGAAAGGATTTCAGGTCCTGAAACCTGCAAGCTCAGCCCCTTGCTAAAGAGCAAAGCTCCACTATTGCTAAGCTATGACCTTAATTCATCAAGTACTGCTTTCTTAACAAGCACTGTGATTTTTAAATCACTTTAAAATCATTTAATGTGAAAATTATTTGATGAATTGATAGATTTTAAAAGATGTCTTCAGAAGGACGGGCAGAAATCTGTATAAGCTTTTTTGTTTGCTAGCCTCCCACTTTTCATGCTCTGTCCTCCTGAGATAGATTGAAATATTCCAAATTACATGATTTATTACCTTACGGAGCTTCCTTCCTCACAGAATGCACTTTTTGTTACATATGGAGGTGCTAATCCCTAGGTAATCAAAAACTTAATTAGTTCATTATGAAGAGGAAAGGTTCCCTGGCTTATGTTGTTATTGATTCTTATAGGTTTACTTGTTTTATTTTATTCAAAGAACTATGGGGTGTTAACAACTTATGCAATAAATCAAATAAAACTAATATAAAAAACAGCCTACCAGTAGCTCCAGCCCGGGTTTTGCTTGCACAAGGAAAGGCAACTTGGCATCATTCCGGGCATGTTGTTAGACATTGTAGTATAAAGGAAGCACAGAAACTTTTACCTTTGTATTTCCTGAGCCTTGTCTTCTTGTGTAAATGTACCAAACCATACAAGGGTGTTACCTTACCTCTTTTCCATGACAAGCGACTGGATAGCTCTTAAAAGAGAGTTAGAGAAACCATCTGAGTAATCAGAAAATGGATTATTTAGGGTATAACTCGTCTCATATGTCCTTAATGTCTGTGAATCAATCGCAAATTGTGACTGATTACAAAAGCCCAAAACAGACATTGCTCCTTCAATCTTTTTGTTCAAAGTAAAAGATGAGTTTGCATGTTTGTAACCATAAGCTCATCAGTTCCACATATATTTACTAAAAAGATCAGAGTTAACCAGCTCTGCTGTCACTTACAGAATTATTTATCCTTTTTACTCAAAAATTATACCAATTCTATAATAAAAACCAATAAACCTTTCATGTCACTTTTTTTATTTCCCTCACAGCATTTGTTCAAGGTGGTGTATAGATGGAAATCTGAGATACGGAGAAATTGGTAGAAGCAACCAAAGTTACCCAGGAGAGCTTTGAGCCTAAGCCTCTCCAGTCGAATCTCTGCCCCACATATTTCTCAACTTGTAAATACTTTCTTAACCTTTTACAGTTAGCACTGTACCACCTACTCTCCAACCCATGTGTACGTTAATTTTACCTATTCCAAATGGGTTGGCTCATTTTTATTTATTTATTTTTCATTCCTCTGTAATTGAAAGGAAACTAATCTGTAGTAAACAGAAAATAATATGGTATGCTTCCTACTGCATGTGGGAAACAGTACAAATGCACAGTGCTCTTACTACCCAAGCCAATAGCCATCTCCAGTGCAAAGATACAAAATAATGCCTTTAACGGGATGTCTCTCTTTGGTTGTGCATTTTTATAACAAAAAAGGAAAATCTACATTCAGGTTCAGATCTGCAGAAACAAGTCTTCAGCCGCAGCAAGAACTCAATCCAGAATTCCAAATTTTAAAAGAATGAAACACAATGCACATGACCAAGGATCATAGGCAGTGATCCCTGTTAAACAGTTACCCCATAAAGTTGGTTCTAGATTTCATTTTTATGTGAAAGAAATGTTCTATTTGGATCAGTCTTCATTTACAAGGCAGGTTACAATCAGATGCAATGCAATTTTGTTTTATAAAGTGATCAAAATAAAACAAGGGAAAGATAAATCAAAATGCACAAAACAAAATCTATTTATGTTATTTGGAGACACTGTGGACTTGTCAGTTACTCTAGAAGAATTTTATGAAAATATAATTAAACTCCAAAATTAAATCACATTTTTCTCTCATTATATATAGGCCTCTCTGTAACAAGGAACATTAGAAATACTTGCCTTGCTAGCATGATGAAAAAAATCCCGTTTACTTTTATTATCAGGCATCATATTAAGAACCTCAGTCTGAAAGTGCCATACCACCTTTTAAAGAAACTAATTGCAAGCCACTTTCAATATTTCTTCTGTTTTTAATTTAATACCCTCAGAGAGACATAATTGGTCTGGAAGGGAGAGTATTCACTGAAGTCATGAATTTGCTGTATAAATACAAACAAGGAGGAACGCTAATACAGTAAGGGACTGTGGGATTAATTTTGAAATTGTCTGATTAGTGGATTGCTGCCCGTCAATAATTGCCTTAGATTTTCCCAAGGCCCCGTCTTTATTGGAATCTGGCAAGAGCATCTGCCCACGGATTCCGTCAATCAGGTCTTGCAGCTGGGAGGGTCTTCAGAGAGAGCACAATTGTATGCCTGCTGGGGCAAGTTGTTAGACAAAGCAATATATACCGGCATGATGAACAGTCAATCTCTGTTCCATTGATAACATTTTACTTAGTAAAATTTTCCTATTCCATTTGCTATAAGCTCCTTCAGGGATTATTTTTGTGTTGTACTGTTTAGCCAAATTTGAATGTAAAAATAGAAAAAGGTGCTTCTGCAGGATACAGTAGGAACATTGCACACACCTAAATAACACAGTGCACTTGTGCCTCGTGCCTTAACCCCTGCCCTGTTTTATAGTTTTGCTGGTGAGATGAGCTTTGCTCCCTTAGGGTGCTATCAGGAAGAGTATGCAACATCAGAATTTTCCAAGTGCTAATGCCACTGGGATAATAAAAGAAAAAGTCACCCAGAGAGTCTGGAGTAAATGTTGCTAAGGTGTATCTTCATTTAATTAACTCTTTACGTAAGTAATTCCCATAAATAGTTCTAGGAAAATAAACCCCAAAACCTTGTCTCTGTTTTCTGCACCAGTAGAGAACTATGAACTTGTACCCTGCACCAAATGAAATGTGAAAAAGCATTGCTTGGCACGTTGATCTGCTGGTTTCTGGAGTGAAGATCTGCTGAACAAAACCATCCTAGTTTTAAAAACACCAAAATACATTTTTTTTTTTTAAACTCTGGATAGTTTGTGTATTGCATGTCCATTCCTAGACATATTTATGTCTATCTTGCCAGCAATTATACAAAATAGATTTGCCTATGAACATAGTTTACAAACAGAAATTAAATAATGGACACATATATTTGTATTTTTGTCCTGCAATGAGTATATTGGACATTCATTTTTCAGCTACAATTGTATTGTTTTTATAGCCATCAAGATACAGACAAGCTCCTGGAATGCAGTAATCATTTACATGCAAGACAAAGTTAACAAAGTCTGCCTCCAGGACCAGGTTCCCTCATTTTATTATGATCAGCAAAGCTTCAGTTTGAAATGCTAACAACATTAATGTTGTAATTAACACTACTTTTACAGCCCACATCGTCAGCTTCTGTGGATTTGACAAGGAAGCTGATACTACCGAAACACAGCTTTGCCTGTGCCAAAACACGTCACCTTCATGTAAATCCCATCTGAACAGTCACACGCCCATTTGGATACAACTGAGATTCCAGTTCACTGGCAGTGGGTCTAAGTGTTATTGGGATCTCCCACTTTTATTTTTTTTATACACAGAATACAATCATTAGTTTTTGCTGGCTGACATTGCCAAATAGGTTTTTAAAAAGGACTTGATACGGCTATGAAAGGGGTCCTGTGGTGTGATGGCTGCGATGAAACAAGACCGAACCCAGTGGAAACTGGACTCAGAACTGATGTCCTACCTTCTGTCTGCTCCTACGAGTTTTTAGTGTCTTGTTTAAAAAGCAAGCCAGGAAAGGACAGTGCAGCATCTCTGGAAAAAGTCCTTCATTTCGGCTGCAACGTCTGTAGAGAGTTATGCCTTCCCACGTGGTTGTGATCTGATAACCACCAAATCAGTTAATACCGTAACTGTCACCCTGATTATAAGGAAAGTGTTCTAGTATTTCTCACAGCACATCCAGATACAAGTTACATTTAAAGGACATAGAACATATGCTGAAATAACAAAAGTGTAAATTGTATTTACATTTGAAAATAAAGCTCTGCAGTGTTCTGGTTTACCTAGGAGTAAATAGTTCACTGAAGGGCATTAGGAAGAAATAAAAAGAAAAGGAAGAAAAAGACTGCCATAGAGAAATAACGATAAACCAGTGATGTTTTATTCAACAAAGACAGGAGAAGACTTGAGGAAGGCACTCCTCTCACAACTAGAAAAGGAGTAGAACCATTTCAGAGCATTTTGACTGTAAGCAATCTTGGTTTTGGAGATAAACTGAAGCTTCACTCCCATAGGAGGAATTTTTCAATTGTTGTTTTGCTGGTCTCTTAAAAAGGCCAGACTGTCACTGGTCCAGCACAGTCCGCAAGCAACAGAAGGCACGCGAAGTGACATTGGTTCCCCAAGAAACACACAACTACAACTTGATCCAAATGAGAAGCTTAATTCTCTGAAATGTGGGAAACAGACTCTCAAGGATTTCCTACTGCCAGGCAGACATTTTCCTTTTATATAATTTTTAATGTTTTTATTAATTTTATAAGCTTTACCACATGCCCTTCCCTCCCATGAATAGTGCAGACATATCATCATACAAAATGAACTAATAATCCATAACCAGCAAAATCAGAAGATGTTTCTTTCAGCTCTTAGACTATCACTCATTGAGCGTGCCAGAAAACACAAGGCCTCATAAAACACATTGAAGATTAAGATTCCTGGGCTACTTTGGACCAGTTCTAAATTAGACAGTCCATAAGAGACAACACCCTGAGAACATGCTCAAATTTAAAACTGAATAACTATCTCAGCCACGGAGCACACCAGAAGAGATGGTCTTTCAGGTAAGCAAAGATTTAGTTTCTTTAGAGGCTAACAAGTATGTATTACATAAAAACGTTAATCACCAGTACAGATCTTAAGTCACTGATGCTGTATGCTGTTAGAAAAAAACAATAATCCCAGTATGCAAATAGTTGGATTTTCTGTGATTTTCAGCTTCTGATTGGCTCTGCATCTACCCCCCTGTACCCTAAAAAGGGCAGCACACTAATTTCAAGGGACCAAAGAAAGCTATGACAAACTCTAGTCTTTCAAAGACTCTTCCCACTAGGTATAAACAAGTTAAAATCCTGGTGGCTGTAACTGTCCATGGCACCGGAGCACTCCCACCCGCTGTGTCGATGGACGACACGTATGCCACACATAGACAGCTGCACGCTTTCAGCTAGAAGTGCTGATGAGCAAGGATTGATCCACTCGTAATAAACTAGTTAGAAGCAATAATACTGGGAAATGAGAAGCAAATCAATTAACAGCACATACTTTGTGTTTCTCCCTTATGAAGCCAAATGGTTCCATACTATTCCTTAGTAGCAACATGCACTGATACATGATATGCAATTTCCGTTAGCTCTGATAAATACTTATACGTACTCTTTTTACCTTCATGGGAGGTACAGGGAGATGATCAGGCTCAGACTCCATTACCACTACATTACTACCATTTGCATTTCATCATCTTAACTTCATTCCCATAAGACCATTTACGTCTCCAGGATGTTCTTCCCCAAATCCCTCCATTTCCTTCCATTTCTCCTTTCCTGCCTCTCCCTCTCCTCATCACAAAAAAAAAAGTAGTCACGGTGCCAACATACAGCCTCTGGTATGCGGCAGTTTCTGCTCTCTGCCAAGCTATTCCACACATTACATTCTGAGGTGAAAATACGTTCCTAAGATTTCACTTCTATTCAGTCTTTGTAAATGACCCCCAAGCATAATTGTTCTTCTCATGACATTATTTCCACATACCTCATCATGAGTCACACACAAAAAAATTCACTGCTTGACCACCAATAAAGACATAGTCTTTACTAGAAACATGACTGATGATGAGATGAGAACACAAAACTGCAGCTTAGCTGCTTGCATACTGAAAAGATTTTTCATTTAGTAACATACAAGTGTAGCAGGATAAATGGATCTCTAAGATAAGGGGAAAATAACACTGGTTAACTTTTCTGAGGTGGTGGTCTCCTGATTACTTAAGGACAAACAACCTCTCCACAAGTAAATCCTGAACGCAACCAGATTCAATAAAGCTAAACAAATCATGTGGTACCTCAGCTTACTAAGTGTTCCGTTCTTTGTCCCTTTAAGACAAAATAAACAGAAGTTTCTAATAATATTAATTGGACTGCTGTATGGAGCATGCCTTAATCTTCTTCAGTTTTAGAAGCTGAATAAGGTAAAAGCTCTAGCCAGTGAAACAAGGAGTAAGCAGGCCAATTCAAAGGCTTGTTAGTTTGTACTCAGGGGGACAGAGCAGGTGGGATGAGTGTTTTACCTGGAACTTTTGGTTAGATTTAAAATTCTCAAGATGAGGGTCATCCCGCTCTGCGCGTGGCCACCAGTCCTCTCTCACTTCCAAAGTGAGAATCTCTTAAGATGCTTGATGTACCTAGAACATGCTGAGAAGAGACCCAACAGCCATAGGGACAGCATGAAAACCAGCAGATTGATTAACAACAGGAAGCCCTGTTATACAAGCTCACACAGAAGCAATACTCCAGCACTGGTCCCTCCCAGACTGAAGAATTTTGTTTATCTCCAAGTTACAGAAGATGGAGTAAAGTCTGTGGTGCAATACACAGACTTCTTATGATTTGCTGTTCAACTCTAGCTCTCTAGAAATTGCCACCAGTTGCAGAAAAGCTTTGTGACAATGGGTTGACCTGTCACGAGTGACTCATTTATGTCAATTTGGAAAATTACCCAGCCAGTCAAAGTTCCAACACATATTAGGTGGAAGCAATGGGTCAGCTCCTAGAGACACCTCTGAATAAGCAGCACTATATACTCCTCCTGGCAGGAGGTTCCTGTAGCCAGTACACAGTTGCAACATTCACTGAAAGGGACCATTTAGAGGCTAAACTAGAAATTGGCAACAAAAGCTCTCTAAAAATGAGTGACTGAACTTTGCTGTAAGAAATGCAAACATATCAGTTACATGTGAAGCATTATGAAGTCTGGATTCAAAAGGATTTCTCAAGATGAAGCACTTCTAAACACTTACAGCTTCTACGTGCCTGTGAGGAGAGTGAAGAACGGTTAGGACCAGTAAACTGAGGAGCTCTCAAACCTCTAGAAGGTCTCTAATGGCAACAGACACACCAACTCGCCCACAGCTCTCTAGGAAATCTTCAACAAAAGGAAGTGACATATAGAGTAACATGGACTGGCATAACCAACTGGTTCCCTCCACTTTCTTACAGGACTGATAGTCTTGAAGTTGTATGTCCTCAAGCAAAGCCAAGTAGCTACATAAATTACCCTCAGCAAGGCTAGAAAACCAAAAGGTGCTATTCAGGCTGAACCAAGAACTCAGCACTCACTTCAGAGTGGGTAAGGCTCCTTGTAAAAAGCTCTAAATTAGGCAAATATGATTCATGTTTAGCTTATAGCTTCCAGGCATAGAGTTTCTAAGTGTATTTGTTGTTAAATAAATACAGACACCAAGTTCAAGACGCACTACCACAAAGCTGTTAGATTATTTGTTCTCCTGAATTATGTATTACCTCTGCTCGGTATGCAATTTTTTTAACACAAGTACTTCACAAAGCCCCAAATTCCAACATGTCATTATGCCATATGGACAACCTTCTCCAACTGTCTGCTCCTCATGGAAATTCTATTTGTTTTCCTATTGATTTTATTATGTTTAACAGCATACTAAATCATTCCTGAGGTTGACAAGTTTCTGGAAAATTGATATATGCTGTCTAAAACCGCCTGAGGCAGGAATAAAACCAAAACAAATGGCTTCTTTTAAACTCTCGATTTGCATTACCACAGCCAGGCATACAAGTGCCATCTTGTTTGGTAGAATAATTCTTCTCCTTTGTGTAACATCTAAAGCACAGGAAATCTTTAGAAGCTCTTCTTGTGGGTCTACATATTGGAGGAAGGCAAGTGCGAAATACCAGACTATTTAAGTGAGGGTGGGACTATAACAGAAGATTGTCAGCTAAGATCAATGGGCTGGATTCTCTTGTGGAGAGGTGGAACGCTGAGTAGATGCCTTGAAATCTACAGTTTAAGGCAAAATTAAAATTTTTAGTGAGACTTAAAAGACTCATGATTTAATTCCTCCTCTGAGAAACTGACGCATTTTAGTAAGATCAGGATGAAGCAGGGGTTGTTTTGGTTTTTGTGTGTTTGTTTTAAATCTTGGAGACATCACCATTAAGCACTACAAAACTAGTATCAAAGATTGGACTGCATCATGAAGAGCATCTCAAATGGGAAAAAGCACCCAACCAGTAACGTTTTCTTGTTTCAGAAACAAAAAGGGGGAGATGAATTAGAGAAAATAGTCTTGATGCTTTGATGTCAGAAACCTAAAAGTTCAAGAGGAAAACTGACGATGAAGAAATAATTTTAAAATCTCCAGACGAGGATCTGACAAAAATTGAGGAGGTCACATGAACACTTATTTATCCTTGTTAGAGTCTCATTAGGCTGCTATAAGAAAAAAGAAGAACTTGCAAAGAAAAAATACTTTGGGGGGAAGTAGTTAAGACACTAAATTAGCTGATAAATAATGGGACTGCATCTGCAGACCTGCAGACATTAACAGTAATAAACTTCACATTTGTGATTAAACAAAAAAATCCAGAGAAAGAGATGACATTTCCCAATAATCTCTGTGATGCCACAGAATAAGCTTCTGAATTTCACTAAGGAGAAACCAAACTAGCTCATGAGTAGATAAGCTGATTTGTAGGTCAGTCCTCTGAGTAAGCAAGAAGGCTCCTGTAAATTAACAGTGTGCAAAAAGTCTCAAGGAGATGTCTTTCATTTAGAGAATTCTATGATCATGTGAGAGAAATACACAAAAATGCAAAAGATGCTACAGTTGTCATGATATTAAAGATTAAAAAATGAATTACAGTAACAAATAGTAAAAAAAGAGAAAATACTCTTCATCTCAGCGACTGAAATGAGCTTCAGGAGATCAAGTTTATCTCCTTAGAGAAGGCCAACCATATTCAGTTTATTTACTAAGTGCTTAGGTATTGTAGAAAACATATATAAAGCTTGGTAGAACTTCAATAATTCTACTGATGGAGATAGAAAAGAATACTGCAGCATTATCAGTGAACACATCACTTGCAGAAAAAAAAATATCTCAGCTTGTTTGCTTTGCATCTGTGTTTTCAAAGACAGTAACATGGTATCGCAGTTTCTAATTTCATACCAATAAAATCTACTTTGCAGAAGCATTACATAAAAATTTCAAAAGGGCTGAGAAACACGATTCCAAGCTGTGCTGACCTTCACAACATAAAGAATGTTTTGCTTTTTTTTAATTTGGTAGACAAATCCACTGAAGCTAGAAAGATCTGTCTGCTTTTTTCCATCTGCTAAATGATTCGATAATCTCCAAAATACACTGTCTACAGCTGGCTCAGTTTTAAAAATTAAAGCAGAGAGCTGGGAGATTAAATGATACCAAGCTTTTCCTAACTAACATAGTTCCCGTGCCAAAAGCTATTTTGACACTTGCAGTTACAAATCTTGTCATCAAGGTTGTTTCTACCAACTTACAGATGAGTTTGATTACTTCAAAGGAATAAACGTCCAATACACCAAAAACTTGCTGGAAAGACCACAAACATCTGCTGTTGCTGGACGCTCTTCTGCCATTATACCATTGCCTGTCCTTTGCAAACTTGGCCAAAACGGTAACCCCATTGAAACACCACCAAGACAAAAAAATCTCAGCATGGAAGAAAAAACTCATGTGGTAAGCACTCCTAACAGGACACAAATAGCATTCTTATTAAAATGGAAGTCTAAAAAAGCTTACAAGCATCCACAAATGGCTAAAACATCCAAGTTTTTTATGGAGAATCATGCCTTCATGAGTGTGTGAAGACAAGTGTTGAAAAGTTGTTCTCAACACAAAACAGGCAGAAAAAGACATTATATCAAAAATGTAAGTGATTGAAGCACCATCCCTGGAGGTATTGAAAAGATAGGTGGACATAGTACTTAAAGATATAGTTTAGTGGTGTTTTTTTATCACAGTTAGTTTGATGGTTTGATTTTCTATCATTCTAAGATGGAAAAAAAATAAATGTCAAGTTAAGGGAATCCAAGACAGAGCAGAACTATTTTATTAAATCAGGAACAACATCAGGCCATGGGCGGTAGTCCGGTATTAAAGCTGAGGAAAGTGCATACCATTCTGAAGGTCAGATGAGAACATCCTCATGAGCTGCATCATTAGGTTGAAGTACTAATGAGGAAGCATGTCAGAAAGAAAGACAACCACTGTTAAATCACTTGTAGAACCAGTACACTGAGAAAAGATGGCAAGAAATGTTTTTATTTTGCACAACTATAGAACAACATAAATGTCTTTTGACACTTTTGAGCAAAGTTCCTTAAACCTCAAGGTACATCCAAGTGTGTTAATCAATGATAACTGAACAAGCAATAATAAGACAGGTAAACATACCTTCTAACAATGTTGCTCAAATAAATTAAAGCAGAATATTTCTGAACCATTAATAGTACTAGCAGAAGCTCTCTTTTCAGTCTACTTTTGAAGCAATGTCATCACCAACTAACTTAAAAAGATCACATTTTTCCACAACTAGGTACCTTCTTTTAGACCTATCTGGAAAACAGGCAAACTGAATGGCTGTTTTTGAAGGGGAGCAGTAGATGTGTCTGCTTGTGGAGTACTGACTAAATACTGAGACAGCAAATCTTGCACAGACAGATAAGAGATCTGTCTGACAGTTCACTGGAATTTCATTTACTCTGCAGACAAAATAACAAGGTTGCTTGGAGCTAATCCAATTAACTGTTACAACAATTATTAACAGGAAGAATTAAAGAAATGTGGAAAAACTCTTAGATTAAAAAAAGAAAAAGAAGCCAAGTTGAAGATTTCAAAATTCACTCATTTTCAACCCTCTCATTAAATGCCTGAATTTCCAGAAGCTTGCTGAAATTACTTAACCTTTAAAATGAAGGCTCAATCATAAAAAATACTCTCATAAAACACGAATAAGATCCAACGTTATCCTCAATCGAGGAATGTCAACATTAAGCACTTTAACTTCTACTCTTTCCCCAGGACCTAACCCCAGGCTTCTTCTCTTCTTCACTTTAGAAAGTTTTGATTCTGTTATGTTTCGCACTGGAATCAAACCTGCTTTTCCCACACCAATATCAACAAAAACTCCAAATGGCGTTGCATTTTCAACTTTTCCAGTCAGAACAGTACCAACACTTAAGTCTTCAAAGCAAACTATGCTTCTCTTGAAGTCAGGTTTATCAAATTCTGTTGTAAGACACAAGAAACAAAAATAAGACATTGGAGAAAAAGCTTGCACTATTTTCCAAGGATTTTTTTCAAGCTGATTGTTTCTAATTAAGAAGTTATCCCAAGGTAGCTCTAAGGTCTCAAATACTGCTTCATTACATTTTCAAAATAAAGACTCATCTATGATAAACAACTGATTTCTTGTATTTTAAGAATTGTTTTTAAAGACTATGATTAATAGAGTAATAAGCATAGTGAAGTCCGTAGTATGAAACTACCACAAGGGGATCAGAAGTATCTAGTATATTAGCCAGTGACTGAAAGATTCTTTAAATTTTCTTGGAGCTAGGGAGAAAAGACTTGAGGCGACTCTTAACTAAGCAACATAAATTACACATAAAAATCTATTCCTATATAAATTTGTATACAGGAAGGTGAACACTCAGTCTCGTCACATACTAAACAGAAAAGTCAACAATGCATTGTTCTTGGGCTTGCTGTTCACCTGCACCATGGCATCACATGGACAACTGCTTCCCATAACATCACACAATTATATATGAAGTTGGCATTCTGTATTCAAGGGCACAGATAGATCTTTTATTCTCTTTTTTTGTTACCTGCTTACCACTTTCTGCTCCTGCAGCGGTCATCGCAACAACTTCCTTTTCAACCTTTTCCTACTGTTCTTTTACCTTTTCCAAGATATAACAGGACATCACTGAACGAGGACTGCAAGAATTTCCCTATCTTTGCTTTTGAGAAATAAAATACACTCTGAAGAAGTTCATAGCTAAAATGCACTGGAAATCAGTCACTCTGTAACGTCACCAGGCTCTGGACCAAACCCAAATGAGTATACAAGCTTTGAATGACATTAAATTTTCTACTGAAGGAATGTACCTAGTTGCTCAAGTCCAAAATGGTTAACCCTTTTGTAATATTATACTATGCAGTGGCACTTCAATGAAAAAAGCAACTAAACAGCCATCTAGGGCAATGAGCAGAAAAAAATTCAGGGGAATGATGAAAAGTTTTTTATATGTTTGCAAACCTGCTCCCCCCCCCCCATCCTGGCAGATTCATTACAGTTACCTGATTAAGCTGTTCAACTTTAATGTTTAAAAGATAATTTCTTACCTTGCAAGTCCTTGGCTAAAAAAAGATTTTTAAAATAATATGGTTAAAATATTCTCTTATTTCCCCTTTCTTATAAAATTCTTTCCACTTTCCTTTGTACTAAAATCATTCAGGAAAAATAAACACCATAGAATTTCAATTACATTTTAAAGGATGCACAGAAAAGCTACTCTTTGTAATTCCCTCATGCCACATTTCTAATATTGGGAACAATAAGGGAATTTAATATTTTCTAATCAAGGTTGAGTAAAAAACATTCAATCTGCCTCAGCCCTGTTAGATGGGATGCATTTCCTTACTGACAGTCACTAGCAGGGTTACAAAGACAATGAATTACAGATATACAAGGCTACTAGGCTGCCTACTCCAGTCACTGTCTATAGTGATACTGAATGTACTGGGTCAGCAGAGTATGAGTACTTCCACTGAAGATTCTCTTGCTTTTATATCTTCACATGTTAATAGTCTATCCTACTGCAATGTAGATGCGAGACCACCAGAGCAAATGAAGACACAGAAAATACATATTTTCAAGATCACTAGTGGGAAATATTTGTAAGTCTGCAAGGAAACTACTAATGAACCCAAAAAGTGCGTACAGAAACTTAGCATAAGTTGATTATTTATTATTACATGCCTACATCTTTGCTGCCTACCTTTATCTCTTACTGTCGTAAGAGAATCCAGATGAAAGTTTCATTAAACAACAGCATCTCCAGATGTTTTATTTCATTGCTTACCTCATCTTTCTTCCCCTCTACCTCAAACTGTTCAGCACCACTGCAAAGTTTTAACCAAGGCAGGTCACGAGCCATGTGCTCCAACTACACTTGTTCCAGGAACTAGTGCAATAAAAGAGCAGAACTACACACTACTACAATACTGCTCCACAGATCTTTATTACTACTGTTTCGGCTTGGTCTCAGCATTCCCCTCCGTGATGGAGAGCCAACACAGATTTAATCAGCATAGAGCTGACATATTGAAACTATTTCATTTGTTAACAGCCATACAACTCCCCTTCCTATGGCTGAAAATGCCATGATTTTAGACAGGATTCACACTCCTTACCAATTGGCTGGAAAGAAACATCTGACTATGAAATAGACTTTACCTTGCCTGAGAAAAGAAAGGGAGTTACATGTCCATGAAAATCTACCACTGGGTTTAGATGAAGAAAAAGTACTGGTTTAAAACTGGTATGTAGAAAAATCAAACTGAGATTACACCCTTCAAACAAAGGTTTACCTGTCCGGATGTCAAAGCCTTCAGGCTGAGTCAGACCATCAATGATTAGCTGCAGCGTGTGCACCGTCGTATTTAGCCTCTTGGCTGTGCCCTCCAGTCCTTCCTTTTGAATTACTGCATTTACTTTTTGCTGCATATCTGGTTTTCCTATGTCATTTGCGTTTCCTCCAATGAAAGATAAAAACCTGGGAAGATAAAACAAAGATGAAGAGAGATTTGTAACATCCTTTAGTGGGAACTGAACCTTTATTATGGTTAGGGGTTTTAATTACTTTTGGATTGATGTATGAACAAAGCAACTGATAAAAAATGCAAACAGTGAGCAGTTTTCCAAGTGCGTATCCTCTCAATTCACCATTGATCAGACACATACATGGAGAATTAGAGTCTATCTGTATACCTGTATCTCCTGGAGTAGATAACAAAACCAGAAGCAAAATTTCAAAATGTAAAGCACTTCTCAGACCAATGATTTCATCTCATGCTAAAATCAGATCTGGTTATGAAAAAGATAACTTTTAGCATGAAACTTCCCTGGAAACAGGTGAGAGCTCTATAATACTGACATTTTTATTGTCATTCTCATTCAAATTAAAATGAATGGCAATTTAGTAAAACAACAATTACCATTTAAAATATTATATTATTATGAAAAATCTTTAGCCAAATTTAAGAAAAACTTTACATAAAATACTTCTCTTGTCTATGAACTTCATGATTAAGAACAATCAGCTTTTTAGAAATTAAATTATCAAGCTAAAGTAGTTACACAACATAAACACCCTTATCCTTCCCTATTGCAGATTAATACTTTAAATACTTTAAAATAAATATGTCTTGATTTCTGATCTTTTTTTTTTAAATAAAAGAAGAAAACCAAAGCACGCTTACTGAGGTTTTCAGTTCAGCAATGCTAGCACATACGCTGAGAAGCATAGAGAACAGATGAGAAAAATTCACATATAGACCCTACTCCTTATCACCAGTGATGCCTTAGACAATGTTTATTTATCACTGAATGAATGTTTTTATTTTACTGAAGGACTTAAAAGTGCGAAACAAGTCTTTAATAGCTATAAACCAATGAAAATGAGGATGCAGCTCATAGAAGCTGAACCACATTGTACTAAATAAAACAGCTTATCCTCTTCTCCATAGACTTCAGTTATGTGTCCTGCTCTGCACTTTACCACGATTACTCTTCTACTCTGCTTTATCACGTTCCTTATTGTTGGAGTGAGGCACATAAGCGTTTACATGTTTTTCACCACAGCAAAGAGGTAGAATTATCGCCCCTCTCCTCCAGAGTCCAAGTAAAAGTTCCTTCCAAATTCCTAGAAGAGATCCCTTCTTCCTGTCCTTACCATACTTCCCAACAGGTGTCAAGTACAAGCCCCAAAAGAAGTGCTGACCAGAAAGTTCATGTCCTGAGCTTGGAAGAAATGGGAGACATTCCAGCTCCTTCAGAAAGCAACAGCCCACAGTACTCAACCTCCCTCCCCCTCCTCAAAAATACATGCTGCGCTTTTATCAAAACCTGAGGCTAGTATTTCTTCTAGCAGGAGACACAGTGGGTTTTTTTTGTTTTGTTGTTTTCTTTTTTTTTTTTAACCTAAGGAACCCAACTGACATTATTTCAGGTGGTGAGTGATTAGAAGTTATATGCACTGAAATACAAAATTATATTTCGTTTTGAGAAAATATAAATTGAAGGAACATAATTAAAGTAATATCTGATTTTCATTAAAGCACAACATAAATCCTTGCGCACACGGGCAAATCTTCACTCTAAAATGTCTACTGATTTCACCAAAAGAGGACATCCATTAAAACTGACTGTCAGGACTTCCACTTTTTTTACTGAATTCAAATGCAAACGTGACAATTTAAGTGTAGTGTTAGCTCAAGCACGTATATTGGCACTTAGGAGCGACAGATATAATTTTCACATTAATTTTCTTAATGCACATAGATATTTCATATAGCAATGTATGTAAAAATTAATAAAGATTCAGTGGATGATACCTTTGTCGGGACTTAGTGAATTTTGTTTGGATTGAATGCATTTCAACTTTCGGCATTGTGTTTTAAAGTAGTTTGAGGTGGTTTTGGAAACAAAATAAGTATCACAGGGACTCCCAGGGACTGGCGGCTGCGAACGCTGCAGGATGGACAATGCCCCAGCAGAGCACTAGTGACAGGCAGCAGCTGCCCCAGCTTTGACTGACGTGCCAGATGTAACGCGACAACCGACCAGCCTCATGACTCAACCTTCTAAATAATGTATGCTTTACCGCCCGCCCCTATAAACAAGTTTGCTGACATTCATGTACTTGGCTTTACTTCACTTCAAATGGACATTCAGCTTGAGTACCTCCGAGTAACATTTTTTTTCACTGTTAGGATTTTGCAGAAGCGTGTTCACTTCGTAAATGGGTAACGGGGTGGGTTTCGCTCTTAATAAGTGCAACCACATGGAGCAGCCACCAATGTATTAAAAATACCAAAAGCCTGTTATGTACAAAACTGCCGACCGTGTGGATAATGCAATCAGAATGCTTGGTACTACGTGCAGGCTGCTGGAAAGAAAACAGGACACAACCCAGGTGCCTGAGCCCTCAATTACTACTCATGAAAGTTATTTCGCCCCCCTTCCTCTGCCTCCCCCACCCTCCGGAAATACCAACGGAAGTATTTATCTGATATTAAAAAGGATTCCTCATCTAGACAAGGGTGGTAGGTTTGGTACCTAGATTATCAATTACAGTTGTTTAAATAATTTATTAACATGGTAACTGCTCAGAGTAACATTTTGGCTCCACTTAAAGATGATGCTTAAACATATGGCCACATCTAAGCACATAAAAAGTCCCACCAACCTCAGAAGAATTACTAATGTTGTAAAAATCAGGCATTTGGCTAAGAATATTTCAGAATTATGACATATATTAGAGGCAGAAAAGAGTACTGTAACAAGGTCCAGTGTGCACATACACACAAAAGAAATAATCTTGAACAGAAACAATATATTTCTATTTTGGAAATTCTCACCTTTTTAGGTTAGGTTTTGGTAACACTTATGTACTAAAATATTTCCAAATAAAAGCAATTTCTTAGTGGTTACAGGTGTAGTTATAATAAATATATAACTAGATCTGTAACTAGACTATATCATTTTCACTCGAACACAGCCTGAGGGCACTTAGAATAAAAAAATCAATATAAAGCACAAATCTCTGACTGAACAGTGGCACATTATATTGATCAATTCTATTTTTAAACATCATTGCTAAGAATAAAGTTAAAAGTTTCCTTATTAAAAAAAAGCAACCCAACAACTTCCTTTAAGAGTTATTTCAAGGTCAGAAAATAATGGCTATAGTTGGTAATAAGACTGAGATATGGCGGGGGGGGGGGGGGGAGATGTTTACCTTTATTTACAAATTTTGTT
>JAOQGH010000023.1:28165753-28192450 GCA_025769975.1 Gallinago jamesoni
CCCCCCCCCCCCCCCCCCCAGACGTTTCCCTTAATTTACATATTTTGATCTTCACAATGTTAAACTATCTCACTACAGTTTATGAAACACCTCACACAATTTGTAAATGACAGTTCCAGCTGCACAGGAAACATGAATTATCTGTGCAAAAATGAAAGCCCTGCAAGTAGTTTCCTGGCTACATACGTGAGCTAAATAACCTGTTGCAGTAGTTCAAGTGCTAAGTTTATCTACTCGAAAGATAAAACCTAGAAGTTAACAGAAATGGAAATGGGAAAGATGAGATTTTTTTTTTTTTTGTGAAGCGGAGTCATTATTAGAGGAAACACTATCCTTATTGCCTCAAATGTTGAGCACCTGAGTGAGTGGCAAACTTTCTCTTCGAGGCACATCAACTCAGACAAAAGCTGCCAGAGTCTTAGGAGAGTCTTTCAGCACAGGGTGAGATTTGGCTGGTTTAGAGACTTTGAGTTTTATGATTTTGAGATTTAGAGGATACTCAGAAAACTCTGCAACCACCTTAGTTTCAAAATCAAGACTTTGCAGTCTTTACAGGACCTGTACAGAATGGTCATGGCTAAATCACTGATGTTTTTATTTAATACATAATTTCATCCATCTTACCAAGATAAAGAAAGAAAAGTAGCATAAATGTAACAAATAACCACATCATGTTCACTTAACATACACATCTGCACAAAATTATAGCACAGCCCTTGCAATGCTTAAAAGATAATGCGAATTTCAGTGGAATGCAAAAAAACAGAAAAGAATAAAAATATTACCAAAGGAAGCCTTCAGTAAATTTTAAGAAGTTACTTTAAACCCCCCAAAAAGCTTCTTATGATGTGCAGGAGTTCTAAAGCTTTGCAAGGGTTTTAGTCACAGTCATTTCTGTTTTATGTAATCATTTCCAGCAACACAACTTAAGAGCTGGGAGTACTGGATTCATTACATTAAAGCAACATGATATGCCATTACATCTTGTCACAGGGCACACATGAATTAATGGTAATGCAACATAATCACTCTGAACACAAAACAACTTCGCATTAGCATGTGCTTTGTTAGGTAAAACGTACATTCATGACAGTAGCAAACTTCAATTATGCAGACTTTTATTTATGTTTTAGTAATGTTTTGAAATGCAAAAGCATTATTTGCATAATGCAGATGTTGACTGTTCCTGTTCTCACTAGTGATACGGATCCTCAGTTTTCAACTACTGATGCAGATTACATATAAAAAAATATTTGTACATTACTCTCTGTAATTAGTTGCTGGACACAGAAAGTTAAAGTTTCAAATATATTTCAAACTACTTACGTGGTTTAGCCAGATAAGATATTTAACCAATATGATTTTCCTCAAGTACATAAATTATTAATATTATAGATTATCTGACTGTGTGCAGAAGACCAAAAAGCACTCAGATAGTTTATGACATTTTGAATGTAAATATATAAGAAACAATGAGCTTCTAGATGAGAAAAGCAATTCAGACATGGTTACATTGCAGCATAGCCCCTTTGCTGCCATACCACTAGGCATGCTGTTGTTAGCTGTTTTCATGACTACCAATATATCACATAGCTGAACTGTAACCCGAGATACAAAATAGTGAAACATGATTAGTTATCCACAAAGAATTAGTACTACAGTTAAAGGAGACCGTTACATAAAAAAGTTAATATTTTTTTTCTGCAGATTTTTTTTCTAAAATCCAACCAGTAAGAAGTTATTTCAAAATTTACAACAAAAGAAAAAATACTACTTGATTTTTGGGTCTAGTATTTATAAGGTAATTAGAGGATAATTCTTTGCTATTCCCAAGTTCTTCTAATCATTCTTGTTAACTTTATATTTTACATCATATAAAAGTTTAAAAATTTCTTTATCGGACAGCAATTAGCAGTGAAAGCCTTTCCTGTTCTTCTGTTTATTGACAAGATAACTTTCAAGAATACGTCCTCTAAAAATCCAGCTAATACTCAGACCTACGAATGAACTGGACTTCTAAAGCATTGGGTATGAACTATTATTTATTTGGCTCTAATGAGCCTAATTCTGCAATTGTCCTCTTTAATTAGACATTTCCTATTAGAAATAGTCATAAAGATTCCTTAATTTACCAAGCTTAATTTTTGTTAGTTTTTTAAAAAAAACTACAGACTCTACTAAAAAGCATTATTTTGCTCATTAAGCACCTTGAATACATACACAAATATACACGATCGACTTGAACTTCAGGAAAGGCATGCTACCACAGTAAAAACTCCAATCCTCTGTAAAATATTCGCGCATAGCGTGCATTATTAAATAGAATACAACATTTTGTTTTCATTGCTCAGAGACCATACCAAGCAACTGATCTACTCCCAGATTTCTGTTCCCCTTAAGCATTGCCTCAGTTGCTCAGTGAAAACCAGGAGACCAGGACAGAACCATGCCAGCCGGGCAGAGAGCGGGTAATGCCGTCAAAGGACAAGCATGCAGCTGCATAAGGGGCAGGAGAGGAAGACCTCTTGCTTTTGGTGATCTCTCCCTCATTAACAGTTTTCCTTCTCCATTTTCTTACATGTCAGTACTTGCCTTCAAAACTACAAAGTCGATCGTGTATATTAAACAAAAAAACAAAACAAAACAAACAAACAAACAAAAAACGAAACAAAACCCAGAAACCTTTGTAGGCAGCATATATTCCTGCAAAGCAGAGCTATGTTTTAAGTTTCTGAAAAGTCTATATGTGAAAACCAGTTTATAGTGGCAGAATCTTCTACATACAATTAATACAACATGTAGAGCATATCCAATTTCTTGGTACATATTGTAAAAACTGCTAGGAAAACCAAGGAGACATTTAGGAAGTCCCAAGAAGTTACAGCCAGGTTATGCTTATAAAGCAAAATACTGGAAAGAAAATGCAATGTTTTTTCTTTGTTGTATCAGTCTGTTGGGTGCAGTTGGTTTCATATGGCTGAATCTTAACATTTAGTGATTTTTATTTAAATCTCATAAAAGTGCTCTTTGCTAAAGGTCGGCACTCAGAATGTGTATTTGCTGCTCACAAATTGCAGCATCTGGCAGACAGGTTGTATTTCAATCTGACTTAGAAATATTTGTAGAATATTTCTAAAAGACATACAAAGTTGTGATTTAGCATAACGCAGATGGGGATGTTCCCTGGGTAATTACCCAGGTTTAGGACCTTGCCTGGTAGAGGATAGTACTGCTCACTGTGGCTTGTTATGCCTTAAGAGAAGTTTTTGACATAGTGAGCAGTGACATGCAGTGAAAATTCATGTCTCACTCTTTACTGTGTATTGGTAACGCTGTTCAATATCCCCAGGACTTCAAAATACCTAGAGGATTCAGGAAAGCACTTGTTCGTGTGCCTATTCTTTACCAAAGTAAAATATTTGGAGTAAAATGCTTTGCTGCAAGGAGCATCATGTTGATAACATTTTATATTTCGTTGTAGACGGACTGATCTCTTCAAATATTTCTGGCATTTCTGCCACTCTTACACGGGTGGATGTAGCAGCTGATCAGTAGTATCTTGGTTGCTTTCCTGAAAAGCTGCAGCAAGTAGCTGTTTCGGTTTTTTTTTTGTTTGTTTGTTTTGTTTTGTTTTTTATTTAACTTTTAGGAAATTCTGATTCATGATATTTAGAGGTGTTCATGAGTTGATTGCTACATATGACAAAGTCAAGCTTTGACAGTGTGGAAACCATGAACAAAAATGTTTTGGTTATCTGCAGAGCATGTTAAATCACCAGTAAGATGTTTTCCAATTATTTTACAGAAATTGTACAGATTTTCAGTTAAGATGTTTAAATACCATAAATCAATCATACCAGCACCATTTGTGCCACTGCAGTAAAGATTACATCAGTGTTTCCATTATAAAACCCCTGTTTTTCAGGGGTTTCTAATTCGGCCATAAAAATTGGCTCCAGCCTAAAGCTTGGCAACCAAAGTTACCACTTGGGAGCAATTCTTTTAACTTTTTTTTTTTTTTTTAATGGATTGGTCTTTCAAGCTACAAAATAGTTCAGAAAAAGAAAATTAGTGGTTTCAAATCTTGGTGAACTTCTATCCCTCAAAAACATTGTTTTAAAAACTGATAATTTTGTATGTCATAAATCTGTAATGTGGACTGCTGCTTTTGGGTAATTTGGGTAGAAGCAGTGGATAAAAATCACCAGCTTATTTTGTTTCAAAATAAATGTAACTTCCCATGAAAACTTTTAATCCAATAAAATTTGCACAAACAATTTTCTCATGGCAATGTGGTAGACATTGCATGAGGAAGCCTTTGTGACTCATTTATGCAGCATGTATTCCATTCAATTTAATTTCTGTGGTAAGAGGTATGGTAACATTGTATTTTGATGCCTAGAATCAAATCTGCCCATCTTCAAGACAACAATTCCTCTTTTTTAGCACAGATCCACCTGTGAGCTTGACATGGGTCCCTGAAAGTTCTCTGTAAGCACAGAAAAATAAGAAAGAAATCCCTTGAAAGCAGAAAAGAATCAAAACTCTTTTAGCATATAAATTGTTTTAAAATATATGTATGAAATACTGATTCTAACCTACTTGTAACAGTCTCACTTTTTCTCATGCACATTAACTTAAATTCTAAGAATTACCAATTAGGCTTTAAAACTTTAGTTCAAATGTGTTAAAGAGTCCTTCAGAAGTTGGTTGATTTCAGCAGATGCCTCAAATCAACAACATTAATATGATTTGATCTTCAGGCTCTCAGAAGCTTTTTCATGACTGTAGGCTCAGAAAAAAGGGAATTACAAGCCCAGTGCCATCCACTGCCTATCAAAGTCAGCAGAAGTCATCAACAGCCCTGATAAACTTGGGACTGAATCCTCCATGCAGTCCAAATCCCTAGCAGCATTTTTTCTTAGCTCATATTTAGGCAGCAAATTGGTTTGGAAAGCCATTTCCATAAGTTCCGAGAAGCTTAACAGCTCATATGCTTTTTTTGAAAAGTAATTTTAAGTATATAATCATTGCTAAATTATAGCATTAGTTGCTTGAGGGGAGAATGTCTGGTTTATATTTAGCCCTTATGTCATCTGTGTCAATTTTTAATATTACACTTCTTGGCTTTTATCAGTTTGCTGCAGAGCTGCATTTTCTTTTTTTTTTTCCAAATGGCTATTTGCAATGAAACAACATTAGAGATATTTGTCCCCTTCCCCATGCCATTTTGTGATATTAAGTGACTGCGTGTTGATACAATCTATATTATAAAAGTTATCACCTTCATATTTAATGAGCTTTCAAGGAAACTATCTCCCGATTGTAAGAAAAAGAAAAATGACAGTTGAACAGAGTAGATTCACAGTAAGCAGTTCAAGACTCCCCCCCCCAGTCAAACTATGTGTACAGATGCCCGTAAAGGTATGAAGTAAGACCACCAAGAAAAAGCCCAAAGAAAATAGAAAAGACAGATTCAGTTATTTACAGAGACATGTTACACTTAACTAGTTTCAGTATTCCATTAGCAAAGTATTATTATGCTTTTATATTTGTTTTTTATCAACTAATATAAAAAAAAATGCATAAAAAGCCTGTATGGTTCAATACCTACAACACACACCTGGATGTAGGTGCTTCACATGGAAATTCAGTCTAGGAAGGCAAAGCGTTCAGTGAGAAGCAGAGAACAGACAATGGCACAGCTGGAAACTTACTTTAAAGTAATGGCATCAGCCAAAGAGAAATGACACGATAGGTAGCACTGGTCTGTAGCCACATCATGCTTCTCCTATGACTTTCCAGCTTGCGAAGCCCAGCAAGTTTGACCCAAAGCACATTTTAAGAATCTCCAAGGTACATTGAATAGTGTTGGCTATTCAATAGGTGGCAGCCTCCTCTCTGAATCATGTATAAGCCTGTGATTCAAACCACTATCTTTTGGTTTAGATGTAAAACTAGTGCTCATTAAAATTATTACTATTATTTTTAAATAGTGCTAGTCCTGGGTTCCCAGCCAAATCCCAGATCACAATTATATGATTTTGTGATACCTGCTAAAATTGTCTTCAGAAATTTAACTGTAAGTATCTGAGGCAGCCTATTGCAGTAACAATCCTACTCACCACTGCTCTGGAAACTAATTCACAATTCTTTGTTTTCTGACCAACCTTTGTAATGGTACTGTGTGTAGATAAATTCCTTTAGTATTCGATCATTAACCAGCTGTATTTCTCTGCTCCCTGAAGCTATCTTTCTACATCAGTCTTTAAGTGAAGCTGGTAACACTGCAAACACTTTTACTGATTATTTTATTAGTGTACTAGGGCTGGAAAGCTAAATGGACTATTAACCAAATCCTAACTATTTCATATTCAAATTAATTGAAATAACTTATTGAAAGCCATCATTAATTTTGAATAATCAATTTATTTATTTTTAATACATTAACTCAGTCTTAATAATGAACAGTAGGCGTGACCAAGCTTTCCTCCCCCTATCTGCCACCTACCAAATGTCAAAATCACTAAGATCAGAACCTTGCCTGATTTTTTCCACAGCTGTGCACAGGGCAGAGAACTAGTGAAAAAATGCTGATGCATAAGACAAAAAAAAAAAAAGGGAAGTGGTCATGGAAAAGGAGAAACCAAAGTGACCTACACACTGCACAAAGAGCACGGACTCCAGCAGGCAACTGCACAGCGGTCCTAGAGTTAGGCACAAAGAGGAACAAACTGTGGCAAGGAGAGGATGGAAACACAAGTGCACCGTGTGCTGAACAGAAGGCAGGTGTGCAGACCTATGCATAGGAAGTTGTATATGAAATTATCTCCTCTGGAGACAAACCAGCATACACTGTAAGGAAGGTGTCCTAAAAATGCAAGGTCCTGTAAGACTTTTTTAGCTAAGAAGCTCAAGGTTCATGAATTCAGAAATTCAGCACATCTCTCTGAAGTGTAAAGATGGTTTTGTTTATAAAACAGGAAGCACAACTCTCTTTCTCTAGGAGTAATATTCTCAACAGAAATCATTAAGAAATCAAACGTGTCTAGCTACTGTTGAAAATAGCTCCAGCACAATTTAAGAGCAGAACCTGTTCACCACAAATCACTTAAAAAATAAACGTGCTGGCTTCTCAAGAGCACAGAGTCCAATTTCAAGCAGGGCTGATGACAGAAAAGATCACATTATACCTAGTACACCCAACCACACAAACAAATAGTGGTGGTCAAAATTCACTAAGCAAAAAGTTTGGTTCATTGTGAACATCAGCAACAATATAAAAGCAGTTCTTAGTGATGCAGAGGTATTAAACTACTACTGACTGAAAATTTACATGGCATTTCAATTAGATTTTAAGAAAAAACAAAATTATGTTTAATTATGATCTTTTACATGATACATGGAGGCAAAGTAGAAGAAAAAAATAAATCAGTTTTTAGACATTTCTAAACTGAATGATTTGTCTGTGCATTTTGTGAACCAAAAGTCCAAGCTGAAAGAGTTGGCAAACAGGAGATGATTGAGAAACGGCCTCAGTGAGGGGCAAAGTGATGATCTGAAGACAACAGGGTCATGGGAGGAAAGTCTGGAGAAATTATGAAAATTCACTAATTTTCTCACTGAAAAACATCATGAAAACTGAAAAAAATCAAAAATAAACCTAAAACTTTGCATGCATATAAGAGGCAAAACACACCAGTTGAAACCCTTCATTTATAAAAGAAGCTCTGAAGCATACCTTGTCTTGAAAAAACAGGAAAAAGAATCAAATTAGTGTAAGTAATTCCTGCCTCAAAAGGCTGAGCAGATTGTTTTCAGAAAAGTCAGTACTTCCATTTTACAAGTTAATAGCATCAGTGATTAAAAAGCTTTCCCACTGCTTACCTACCTCATTGCAATGTTGTAAGACTCCGGATGAATACAAGTTTGGTCCAAAGGATTGGGCTGTTGCAAGGCACATGACGTTGATTTGCTCTTCTTTTTACCCTGTACACCTGCCTTAGTCAGAAGCGCATGACTTCCAAGTTCAGTTTTCTTATTACTGTCAGAAATCAAAAATGGACATGTCATTCCTAATGAACAAGATTCTAGCCCAATGTCCACACATAAACGCAGACTTTTATATAACGCTAATTCTTTAAAAAAAAGTACAACACCCCTACAAGGTCATTGTGGGTGAATCTTAACAATACAATTATAGCATAAAAATATAACATATCAGTGTATGCATAAATTTTAAAATAGAAACAAACATTGGGAAGGGATTCTGTGTTTCATCAAAATTTCTTCATGATGACAAGATTTTAAAGAAAACACTACACAACCTATTGTATTGTTTGCAATCTGGATAGTATCTTCTGTCTGTAAAATAGGGACACCTGCATCTATCTACTTGATACAGATTTTGTGAAGATACTTTCATACTTAAGTATCAGTTAATAGACTGCATCATTTTAAATTTGAAAAATTTATAAACAAAATTTAGTATTCATCCTATCTCTAGGTAAGTAAATTGCATCTCAAGCATATGTACAGAACGAGGAAGTATGTGAATACTTAAACATCAGAACTCCTTAAACCTCATTTATTGACCTTCTATACTTCTATATTTCTGAACAATTCTCCTCAAACATGGGCCAGGTCAAAATATCAAAAGTTTCAAATCAAAGTAACTCAGATGAAGATTTGCTTAGAACACAAAAAAAGCTAGAGGTCAAAGCTACCACTGTTTCAGAATTTATAAACCATTTTTTCAAAAGTATCTTAATACAGTTTTCTTTAAAACTTAATGAATCCATTATTGACTCCTAGTCAGTTAGTTTCAGTTACCATTTGGATGGGGCTCCTTTTTTTTTTCCTTCAATTTGCTGGATAATAAATAAGCTCCAAAGCCTGAGAGATCCATAGACAGGTTTGCCTACATTGGTAGGAGGACTTTACAGAAGACAGATAAGAAAGAGATCTATCTCTGTGTGTATGGCATATTTACACCTGCCACACCTCTTCCCTTAGAGTTTCCTTTCAGTAAAAAAATGCTCAGGATTCAGTACAGGCATTGAATAACTCCTACTGGCAAAAGCTCCTTTCTTGCCTCTTTTTTGTTTTTGTTTCCTAAATCACAAGTGGTTCATGCTTTTACAGTACAAAAGAGAATGCACTGAAAGAACACTGAAACAGCACTCGCACTTTGGGCTCTACCTATGCATGGACTGTCAGCAGAAATGCAGACATAAACTGATATGGAAACAGAAAGTTAAGTAACCAATATCTGTTAGCTTCCAAGTACAAAACCTAATTTGCACAGCACTCTACAACCATCAACATGACCAGAGAGAGCAAAACTGAAACATTCTCAAAGTTCATTTCAAAAATGTTTGGTCTTACCACTTGAGCCCACAAGAAATATTGTGGAGGCGATGGTTAGAGCTTTATTTTGGCCTCCAACTCCAAAGTTATAGCAGATTTCACAGGTTATAGGGTGTTCTCAAGTTTTATGGAATCTGACTAACATCAGAAGCATGCTCCAGCAAGGGGAAAAAAATACAACGTTCTTTAATACTTCATTGGTGAACTTGTGGAAAAAGACAAAACGGCATCAGCCTTTCCTTCCTCTGTTATATTGCAGCATTCACTAGAACAGATCTGTACAACTTAAGACCTATCGATCATTCACAGCCTGGAAAACAATTTCTTTTGTTTCTGGTGCTTACAGTGTACACCGTTTGGCCTGCAGTACGTACCTCCCTGCCAGATGGGCAACCAATCTGTATACCTTCCACCCGGGCAGTAAGCCAGTCCTAATGTGCCTACCTCCTGCCTGGAAGTTACGTGTCTGCTGTTTGGCCAGCAGCAACTGGGAATACAGTATTGCTTCTGAGCATTGGGTTGGCTAAAAAAATAGCCTGTGCTTCCCAGGAAAATATTTTTTAAGTAGAATCAGCGGCAAAAAGGTGAGGATGGTGCTACCATCATGCCCTTTCTTAGTTCTTTATGTTGGAAGGAGAAATGTGAAAGACAGAAGAAGAGACTTTGCCCTAGAAAGGGCACTTTCAGTTGTGGAAAGTAAGGATTTCAAGTGAAGAGGAGCACAATGAATGGTCGCAAGAGGGAAAGCTTTGGTACAGATACAGGGAACGAAATGGCAGGAAAAGGATGACCCAGTGTTGAGACAAGTCACATCACGCTGGCTAGGCACAGGAGTATAACACAGAGCTTGGTCCAGGCAGCTTATCCAACTCTCTCTCCAGGTACTGAAATTGAAACTCTCTGAAAATCCACTCCAGTTTACTGCCATTATGTTCTGCATGTAATCTTTACTACATTAAAATGAATTTACAAATCTCTAAATTATGCCTGAAACACAAGACTGGTTTTAATATCCCACATGACAACACTGAGGCATGCCAAATTTCTTCTACTGATTTGGTGGCAGGATTTGTAATTAAACTTACATACTTACAGAAAAACTGAATTAGAGTATGAGGCTAATAAACCATGATTATTCAGCAGAAGACCTATGTTCAACAACTGACTTAAAAGAAGCTTATTTGTTAAGATACCATGTTTCAAAGGGAAAAGCCCTAAGATTACTCAAATCTGAGCCTGAATACAAAATGGAAAGGGAAGAAGTCTTCTCATAATATTTTGGATAATCTAGTCAAAACAGCCAACATCTCTGTTACCTGCAGAAGGTTTTTATATATTCTTGATTGAATCTGATGAAGCCAGCGCACTGTTGGAAGGATTTTGGACCCAGACCTTTAACTTCCTTGAGCTGTTCTCTGTTTATAAATGGTCCATTCTTCTCTCGCCATTCAATTATATTTTTAGCTCTGTTAGCATTCAGTCCTGCAATGTGTCTAAGAGAAAAATTTACAGAATACATTTATTACCATTGAACAGTCATTAATACAAGTCCTATCCATTATCAGGATACACATTTCCATAGAAAAACTGGTTTACAAAACTTAAAAACAGCTAAGAAATTTGCAAATAAACTCCCAGACCAAAGGCATCCTCTGAAAAAGGATCCCTTCTCTTAGTTCTATGGAAGGAATCCACTCAAGTCAACAAAACTTGGTAGAGCAATACAGTTCTGCACATATCTAACTAGTAAGCCAGGGACGCGTAATTTATGATCTGTTGGCTATTTCTGTAATGCCAACTCAATTTGTCATGTCTTATGGTCTGCCCCCAGCTGCCCTCTTCAGGAAACGATGTGGGAGGAAGGTTCAGGATAAATTGTTCCTGTGAGAACAGCCCCCTCTCAGCTATTCTCCTCCAATGGCACCGCAACACCTTGCCCCAATATGAGGGGCTGATGTCTGCTGTCCAGAAGGAAAGTGGCTGGGAGCAGCTTGCCTTCCTCACACAGTTCAACAGATCCACACAGCTTGTTCCTTTTCTCTCAGCTGCTCTTGAGATAAAAGAGCAGCTGGGAATAGGCTGCATGAGCTGCTCTGAGGGCAGTTAGGATCTGGCAAAGAACTCACCTGTGAAGTGCAACTGCAGTTAGCCAAGTTCCTTCAGGAAGCAGTGGGTTTGCTGCACATTTTCTGTATGAACACGCGAGTACAACTTTCTGTGTATGGAGTACGTTAATCATAGCAAGAGGGAAAAGAGCTGTGGTGGGCAGTTACTCCTGGCACTAGAGAAGGAAATGTCACCGATCTGGCTCTATATATCAGATACCACTGCTTTAAGTCAGTGGCAGCAGAGACCTGTGTTTGAAACAGCATAGCCCGATTCTAAAAAAACACCACCAGCAAATCTGGCAAGAATAGTAAAAAAATCAGGAGAAATAATAATAAGAAATATCTTCCCATTGTTCTCACCACCAAGCAAAAGTTAAAAAAAGTTAAAAAAATAATCCAAAGTTGGTGAAACCTCAGAATTAAATTGGAGAGACACACCATTTAACCATAGACAAAATATTAATCATTAAGAATGGAATTTTCTCAAAAAAATTCTTAGAAACATTATGAAATCCAGCTTATTCACACTGACAAAGGAACATGACACCCAGTTCACAGAATTTTCCACTAACGATCTCAAGTCATTCAAGTGCGATACTCGGCAGTAATGTAAGTAGCATCGTTACCTTCCACATGTCATATGTATCAACAAGTGTATTTGATGCATCAGAAAGCAGGACCAGGAAGCCCTGCTCACGGTATATTCTATCTACAGTGACAATTTCACACACTGTACATCCGAGGGAAATTCATATCGCATCTACACAGAATAGCAGAGCTGAACTGCTGAAGACCAAGCACGTGCATACGAGCATCATAAGCCGGGTTAATTTGACCAAAATATTGAGCCAACATGGTTATTGCAAGTAGCGAAGACTGGGCAGTGTCAATCCATATGCATCATTTTGTGGAGACACATCAGCACCTCAGGCTGGTGCCCTCTGCTGAACTGCCCAATACAGCTGTCCCCTGCAGAAGGCCGACAGGGCTCACCCACCGCACTTGCTCAGGTAGGGTCTTATTCACAAATTAAAGCTGGTCAGCCCCATTTACCAATAGGTACTGCTTGCTTTCTTACTAACAGCTGATCTAAGTCTGAAAGGTAAGACAGAAGGTAAGTTGGGAGTCAGGCTAAGAATTAGATACACACTCAGAAAAAGAATATGGAAGACAAAGTGGAAAAACAAAAAGAATAGACAGAGAGCCTCTTCAAGCTATGGAATGACATTTTCAGGAATGAAAATAAGGGGTTAAAAAAATTAAAGAGAGCTAGAAAAAACAGATTTTTCCTAGCTTTGATACTTAATATCACTATAATCACTATTACTAGCTGGATTACGGACATACTTTTTCTTCCCTTCCTACTACAGAAGATGACAGCAAAATTTTGCTCCTCTGAGAGGCTGCTCAGCTAAACGATTCTCAATTCTACACACTCAAAAAAAGAGAATGAGCTTTTAATTGCTAACAAAGAGAAATAAAATCCAGAACATTTTCCAAGTAAATATCGCATAATTACTTAAAAAAAAATTAGTAAAAGGGGATACATTTTTCAGCAGTTTCACCTTAAATCTTTCCTTTTCTCCTTTCCTCACTCAACTTTTACAACCTGTTCCACTCAGCAGTACCTATAAAAATACTTTCTAAGAGACAGAGTACATTTGAAAATCCCTTTCTCATTGTATAAACACGAATTAATTATATCAAATTTTTCTAAAATTGCAGCATTGGTTCAAATTTTTTAAATATCTGTTTTTCTCGAAGAACAGTTTTGCCCTGGCAAATCACACATAACCTTAAAAACTGACTCCTAATGATCCAGTGAAATACTGTCTTAATGTGTCATTTTCATGTAATTGGAAGTTTAACACAAGAGCCATTTGCTCCAGCTGAGCTTAAGTCAGATGGCAGACTAAACAGAGACCTCTGTGATCCAGAGCCATGCAATTACTGGAATAGGAAAACGTTTGACTCACCTTAATAGTATTTCTGAGCAGATGTTAATATCAACTCCAACAAAACTGACACACTCTTCAACCACACTGTCCAATGTTGCTTTGAGCAAAGTCTGTGATACATCATGCTGAGAAACAAAAATGGAGATATCGGGTTACTGAAATATTGAAGTGCGCATAAATAAGAACTGCAAACAATACTAACATTAATGAAAGAGTTGCTAGAACTTATCAATATCTTACGTGAGGGTGCATGTGAAAAAGCATATATTGTAGAATGTATTTTTAAAAGGTCTCCAGTATGTCTTTGGAAAATCTTTGTCATGATACAAATCCCTAAAATAAGAAAATCTTCAAATTACTGTATTTTTTTAATAACTATTTCCCTGCATCATGTAAAAAAAAATATATTAAACATAATGACTACTCAAAAGGAGTAATGCTTCTGTTCATCCACTACGTCTTGTCTTTAATCTGATATTTATTTACCTATAGTATCAGTTTATTAAAAATAAGACAGTATTTTAAAAATACGGTTCTTAGAGAAAAGATCACAAATGTTGTACTTTTGTACCTGCACACACAAATGTTTGCAAAATTGTCCTACTTATGAGCATCACATTACAGAAGTTATCATTAATGAATAGAACAAGCCAGGTATTGTGTGAGGGTGGGCAATACATAAGGTACGTATCAGCCCTGCAGCAACAAAATGTTTCAGATTTTGAAGAGATATTTCTGGGAAGATTGGCAGGTCCTTGACTGAAGTACCACTAATGAAAATTCTTCCAGTTTTTCCATTATTGTTCATAGAGTTTCCCCTTTTCTCCACCACACCACTCTCCCCGCCCCCCCCCACCCCCCCACCCCCCCCCAAAAAAAAAGAAAAAAAGAAAATCAGTCACACTTGTCAAAGATAAAAGTTCTGAAGCTCTTAAGGTTTCTTCTCCTCCACAACATAGGCATACTTCAATCTGTAACTGCTAGTTCCCCACACAAGCCCATCAGTGCGTAGAAGTCTGACCTGGAGGGAGAAGCCTCTCTAAATGCAGGAGCTAATTCAATCACTATGTCTGCTTAGCTTTGGGGCTCTTATACATCACTCATGTAAATCTGGGTTGATCTGTTGTGGTTTCATGATGCATCTATTTAGGACACCAAGCTGGATCCAAGCCATGACACCAAACGTTTCATCCACTACTTTGTTTTACCTTCTAAGCCATTCAGATCTTTTAAAGATTTCACAGTTAAATTTAACATGCCAACATCAATCCCAATACACTAATATTGGCAGTTCATCAAGTAGTGGTTAAGAACTGAAGTAATCGTAAAACTTATGGCCATATATTTCATAGCCACCTCATTTCAGGTAATGTGATGTATTTTCATGATGCAATACATAGTTACCTACAAACAGGAAGCACAAATTTCACCAATACTATTCCTCCTATATAAAATTCACATGCAAAAAGCCATGTACATGCATCGGTACTGGCATTTGCACATAGTCTTGGCCTCTCAACCACAAAGCTTACTTATACACTTTGTAGATCAAACGTCAGTTTCTACATACTAACATGTTACTACTACAACACGATGGCTTCTTTTCTGAATAAAGAGATAGATACAAAAATCCTCATCCTAAAAAGAAGCCTCATGTTTCTATTTTTCTGTCTTAATGAAGATGCAGCTTCTCTTAGTCAGGATGTTCTAGATATTACCTTGTCATCCTGCCATCAGCTGCATAACGTATAGAGCCAGAGGCTTCCAGCTCACATGCTCGTGCAAGGACAAGGGTGCATTTATATAATACAATACAAGAACCAGAATAAAATTGTTCAAAACCAACACCCACATTTTCTCTTCTTTGCCAAGTACAGCTGCCAAACACTGGGCTAGATTTTCCACGATGAACCACAAATTAAAAATTTAATAAGATAAAGATACTAATTTAACAATTTTTTTCATTATGGTGGAAGAAGACAAAAAGAGAAAAAAATGCACAGTACTCCAAATTTCCTTCTGCTTTCAGGAAAGGATACTGACTCCAAAGTACTTGGAAGTTGATTACCATATACTACCACAAGTTCCATTAACTGTAGCAGTTCTTGGCTACCTCTAAAAAAAAAAAAATCATAGTCTAAAGCTGCTACTCAGAATATCAAGTAGAGTCTGTGGCAGAAAGCAGGGTAGACTGCTCTTTCCTTAGGTTTGCCTAATTCTGAAGAATGATCATCTATAAGAAGGAATAACATGCAGTTACGTGACTGAAAACAGAGATGTTAGCCATTGTCTGCACAATGCCTTATAGCAGAGAGTGTAGCAAAGAAGGTAATCCATGGATCTGGCCTAATGTTTCTAAGAAGTTCTTCAGAAGATACTTGATTCAGCAGAAGTTTTACTTCCAGTCTGCTGAAAGTGAACCTAGACAGCAATTCAACTAACTACATTCCCCACAACAAGGAAAGGATATATTGCATCCTGAAATACTTCTGTTAGTGGAAGAAGAACCAGTGCTCAGAGATCCCTAGTTTCAAATACGAAGTTGGTATTTATCTGAAGATTTAAAGTTTGTGGATTAAATAGTTTGTGTAAAATTCATGTGACAGAGTACACACAATTTGGAAAAACTGTAATATTCAACTGTCTATTTCTTTTGCCAGGAAGCCAGAAAGTTCTCGGGGCTCTCAAAGATGATTTGCGTCTTTTAATTTTATTGCTGCTTGACAGTCACGTTTAAAAAAAAAAAAACCACCAAACCAAGACATGCACAAGTTGTTCTTCGTTACTCCAACATATAACAGTTGTATCACTTGGAATGGACATCACAGCATGTACATGAAGGCATGGATAAAGAAAAAGTGAATGGGTACATCTGACAGAACAAGATAAACATCAGAGAGCATGGCTAAAACAAGCCCTAAGCTACCCATACCTCACAGAAGATACATTCAGCTAGTGAATCATGTTAAGTTACGAGGAAAACTTTCCAGACAGCAAATCTGCCTCAAAGATACAGCTACTGGCCATCACAGTTTCCTTCTGCTGTGATGAAGAAATTTCTGCATCCCTCTTTACATTGATTCAAAGCAAAGAGAAACGTTATGAATTTAGTTTCTAAATGTAGTCAATTGAAAACATTGTTATCCCAGTATCATTGTCAACACTTCCTAATGCTAACAGGTTACAGTTCAGAAAGGTTAGTGCATTTTCCAGTATTCCAAAAATTTCACTCATCTTCTCTACTATCAGAGATTAGATATACTTCCATGTACTATTTATATGCACTGGGGTGGTATCAGATTATTCAGACACTACTAGAAGCACACATACTCCACGCTACTCATTTGCTACAACAATCTGTAAAGGCAGGAATCCCTCTCAACTGTTACAATTAAGTGTGTCACTATAAAACCTGTAGAAATAAAGCCAAAGTCCAATATGCAAAGCTACTTTAATGTGTGCTTATGCAGAATTTTATGCTGCGTGGACTCCAACAACCCCTCCACACACCAACGTGGTACATCGTCACATCAGCTGATCTCCTGCAAATCCTTCTAAATAAAACATTTTCCTATTAACAGTAACTCTGAATGTACCCCTATGCATAACAGTGTACTCAGTAAAACTGCAAAGTATTGTCTTTTCTTTTTAAACAGCATACTCTTCTTTTAATAACTGACTTTACCTGTGGACAACTGCACCCACAATTCCCCTCACAAAACCAGGAGAAGCCAGCTCCTTCAGCCACCCGAACCATTCCTACCAGCAGCATCCTCGGAGTCAAGCACAGAAGGTGCCCCAGCAGCTCTACCTAACCAGTAAAGAGCATGTCCTTTGGTGCAATTTTTAAACATCATTTTGATTTTACCACCCAAATAAATCACTACAGTTTCATTAAAAGGATACTCAGAAATGACTGCCATTAGAATATTCACTGCTGGAATAGGAGATCTGGATCAGAAGGCTTAATTTTGTATGGTGATCTCCAAGCAATAAAAAGGATCAATACCCCCAATTTATGGAAACTAAGGCCAGCAGAAATAAGGGATTTGCCACAGACTGCAAGATGTCCAGTGCAAATCTGAGAACCTTCATTTATCATCAGTCTCCAGAAAACAAAACCACCTTGCTTCATGGATAGCACTAGGAAGTACTCAGACATCTGTTTGGCTTGAGGGTTTTATGTGGGGAAGACTATATTAATTAAATCTGCCCTTAGAAATACCAGGCCCTAACCATATTTAAATATTTTTTTTTTCCAAGGAATTATCAAGTAAGCTAGGAAACAAGATACATAAAATTAAAGGACTTGATAAATTCAAACTGCTACAGTAAATAATTGTAGTTGAACAATAAATGAAATTAAAACATTACATTTTCCTATTATTTTTATAAAAAGTATCCTATATATCCGAAGTGTAACTTACACTCATGAACCTGGAAGAAAATCAAGGGCTAATATTTTGATTTCTGGTCACGATTACTGCTCAAATTAGTCTGTGGTAAATTTGTTAAAATTACCAGAAAAAGAATATTATATTGCACATTTTAAAACCACCATTCTGCAAACCTGTACTAAAAAAAAAGCAATATAATTTCATTTCATATACTTTCACTAAGCACAGCACAGAACGTTTAACAATAAAGAATAGTGTTCAGGCACATCTGTCTATTATGCATGATACTTTTGTCCTATTATTACATTCCCTAATACTTCAGCTATCTTTTCTTTTTATATGGTATGAAGCAGGCAACAAGGATTATTGTTTTACTCCATTTCAAGAGGTAACAGCACTCACTCGAAATAATCAACATTACTAAAAAACTATCTGCTCCTTAAGAAGGTGCTACTAAAACTGTAATTGAAAGCCAACTTCCAGTTTCAAAAACCTATTAATGTACACAAAAGAAAGGCAGTATTTTAAATAACCTGTCAGCTTAGTTACTTTCTGCAGTACACCCGTATAGACACTGTAAAAATGCATTTGTCATTAGGATATCAAATTTATCAAGCCAAAGAACTGCTGTTCACATGCAGCCTGGAGGCTGTACTTAGCCTTCATGGGCACAGATGGTGGACCAGTACGCTGACTTTGCCTGACCTGTCTTTACCTTTGGCAACCTAAATAAACCCCACAAACACTAAAACAATACACATAACTGTAATACATTTGGTAACCTGGTCCCCTATGAAATTTAGAAAATATGGTGTGACTGTATGTTTCTATGAAAGACATATTCAAACAGCTTAAACTTCTACTGCAACAAACAGCAATTCTTAAATATCTATTATTTTACATTTACAAACATTAGTAGACATTGACAGGGCCAGCCCGTGCATCAGTGTTACTTTACAATGCCCAAGAGCCAAGCAAGGTACCTTACAATGCAGTTGAACAAGAGTTATTCGTACCCTGCAGAGCCTACAAATGTAGTGCAGACATGACCTAATGATGCTGGTCACAAAGCAGTGGGGAGGGGAAAAGTTTTATATCTGGGAAGCAACCTGCAGGTTCTTGACCCAGGCTCAGCATTACAGTATATAACAAGATAAACATTTGTTCTACATAAGACCAGTCCCACAATATATTTTAGTTTTTGATCAAGTTATACCTCACTTGTCCTTTGAATCTAAAAGTCAGCCTTCAATGAAGTAAATGCAATTTATTTTTTTCTGTCTTTAACTAAGTCCTGAAACACTTCTAACACCTCATAAAACATTATTTTATTGGTACCTACCTTTAACTTCTATATTCATGAATTTTAATATTGGCACGTGAGACTAGCCAACATGCCTCTTGAAAAAATACTCTTTTTCTTTAAAAAGTGGTATAACTGTGCAGCCTGAATGACATTTACTGAATGAGAAATTAGGTGGAACAACACATCCTAAAAAGAGTTCGGAACTATATTAGTTTGAAGAGACTCAATTCATGGAAATGTGTTTTAAAATTTAAAAAAAAGGGTAAAACATTTTCTGCTAGTGCTGTGGCCAACATACAATCAGCTGCATTTCAAATGCTTGTGAAACCACAAAAGCAAAATGCATCCAGGGCAAGCCCTTACGTACAACAGGACTGGCATAACACAAATAGTCTAACGATAAGTAACTTTTCATGTGCAGAATTAGAAAAAAAAAAATTAAAAGCGCACCTTACATGTCAGGTGGAAACATTGGAAAGTTCAGGCAGGGTGTTTTAATCTCTTGCATCCTCTGGAAAATCCCTTTCAGTTAAATTCTAAGAAAACAAGCTTATTCCTCTGATGTTTGATAAAAGGACATAACTTCAAGAATTTCTTTTGAGGACTGTTTGTGGTTTCTCCAAATGTTATATTGTTATAGGATATATTGTTATCCTATGTACTTAACTCTGACTCATTTATTGTTTTCAGAAATCCAAATTCTGTTTATTTTAACAACATATTACTGTTACTGGAATATCCCCAGAGAGAGAAATGGATTTATATTTTCAAAGAAAACGATAAAACAAAATCAAGTCTGTCAGCTCTGACATTAAAGAAAGAAAACAAAAATGCACACTTTGTCATGTAAATGCTTCAAGTTCCTTGGAAGTTGCTGCAATTCATCTTATATTTACTTGTGCTTGTGTCTAACAGAACAGTAAGACTGCTAAACTTGTTGCAAGTATTCACACCGGTTGCTGAATACATCTGATTTCTAAAGCTAACTTCTTATACAAGCAAGCTAGCAGCAAATGACATATATTCAAAGAACATCTTCCTCTTCCCAGAGCAGGCACCAATTTGCTCCAACACATATAGTTATGCGACTAAGGGACACTGAATTGCAATTATAATCAACTGCATAACTCCTGGAGATTTCAGTGGGATATTTTCTTTTTCCAATAAGTAACAAAGATGATTGCCCAAGCCACTAGGTGGAAAGCCTACATTTCAACTTCAGTCCAAAACTGTATTTTACAGCTGTTAAGGCTACAGCAGATACCCTGCAATACTACAGAAAGATAAAGCAAGGATCATCAGCAGTAGAGTTTCATATCTCTGAAAGGCAACAAATTCAGTTGGGGATCTTCCTAAGAAGTGCCAAAGGACAAGAGGGAAAAAAAAAAAGATCATACTGATAGAGATAGGGAGAAGGAATAGTACATTTCTAGAAGGACGAGGCAGAAGTCATACAGCAGTGAGTCTGGTCATATGTGGAAATACTGTTTAGTCTGGAGTCGGCGCCCATCCATCCCCCTGCAGCAAACAGGCGAGGAACAGCAGCTCCTGGGTATAGAGTTCCCACTGGTCTCACTCAGAGCAAAGGGAACCCCCAGGAGATGCGAGGAACTTGGTAAAAGCCTGTAAAAACACACACATTTCTTCCAGCTCCACTAAAGACATGTTGGGGTTCCTCTCACTCCTCTTTCATGAGGAATATATGCTACCTGGAATATTTTTTAAAACTACCAAAAAAGGGCAAATTCCTTTAAGGGTATTTTCTACAAAGGAAAAATTTGTATAGTAGGTACATATTTTATTGTATCCTAGCTTTTTAATATAAGCAACTTCTCATGCTCACTGGCTTTTTCAAAGGTAGTACACAAACACACTTAGCAACTGCTAAACCAGGTGACTCATATCAGCAATGCACTAAGAATTTATTTAATACAATGACATATCCACTCCCTCATTAGAAAAGAATCTATATACCAAACAATGACATTCAGGGTTTTAATCCCACACCAACAAATTTAGTCACAATATAATTAAGAGGGGGAAAAAAAAAGTATGTTTTTAATGTGACACCACCTTCTCAAACGCTTGCTGGAAAGAGCTTTTATGTAATTTGACCTTCTTCAACCCCTTCACCTCGTCACCCACCTCCTTTCCCCCCCCCCCCTTTTTTTTTTAAAGTGGATCAGTTCAAATTGAATATGTCTAAATAACATTTGCAAATCCTGCTGTTCAATTCTATCCCTCTCTTCTATTTGGCTTCTTTGCTTTCATCAGGCACTCCTCCCCCCTGCCTCCCCAGCCCCTTCCACTGCAAAGCTAAAGGCAAAAATAAGCGAGGAATGAAACAAAAATGCAAGACACTGTCCTGCAGAAGACACAGCCAAACTCAAATAAAGCAAGATTACTTTCTCTGCTTACTAAAAAGCATGCACTTCATTTTGATTGACACATGGCAGCTCAAAGAAGTCACCCAGGGAAGTGTTTATTGAATGACCCATGGAAGACTGAAGGCTGACAGAAAACCAGGAAACATGTGGGAAAACAGAATTTTGTTCAGTACCAGTGTTTATGTATTTGACAGGCAGAGTACATAAGCGACCATTGTGTCATTCACATCTTTGATAATTGAAACCAATTTCAGCACCACTCATTACATATAACAGCAAGTTATATTTAAAGCAAAAGCATAAATAATTAATCCGTAAAAATAAAATCTCCGATGTAGTAAATCTGTGCCTTTTAAATAATCTGCTCTGCGCTAAGCTTGACAAAATTTGCATTGAAACGTATACTTAATACTTTTCCTATTACATATATAGCACAAGCAAAATGTTTGTACATTGGAGGTTGAAAAGCTGACAGGACTGAATAATAAATTAGCTGCCCTAACTTGTCAGCACTAAAAAAATTAAGTGCTCAATGTCAATTTTTACAAGTGAATGAGCACCAACTAAGCAACATTTCAGAACCACCCTATTGACAGTATCTGATCATTACTACTGAAGTCACTAGCATAAAACAAAAAGTGAGAAATAAAAATGAACTAGTAGAATGGCACAAACAAGAATAATGTATGTACTACTCTGTAAATGGAAATAGCAATTGACTACTCTTGCAATATACATATTTTTTTAAATAAATAAGATCTCAGCAGGTAGGAGGGAAAAGCACAAATCAAAGACCACTTATTTTCCTAGTATCCCTGACAGACGCTGTGATTTGTGGCCTCATAATATGACCCTTACTTTTATTCAAGGTCTGGAAATTCCTTCAAAAGGCTTCATTAAATCATTACATAAATATAGTGTTTAAGTTATTTATAAATATATAAAATATAAAATTTTGTAGTGCAGCAAATTAATAAAACTTGCTTGGAACAAAGTTTTCTTAGGTATTCTCCAGTGGAAGATTTGTAAACAATCGTTGCATTACTATTACTGACTTACAAAGTTTACAAGTTACTTACAAAGTTAGAGCTTTTAAGTATTGCACATGTATTAACATATGAACATATTAATTGCAAATGTATAATCTGATCACAATTACAGCATCATTGATTTTAAAGATTGACCTCTATTTCCCTTGCAAACCCCCCTTTTTTTTTTTTTTTTTTTTAAATAAAGGATCTAAAGCTTAACCAAAACAAGTTTTTGGCAAGCTTAGCAAATTGTAGAGAAGTAAGAAATGAAGTACTGGAGAATTTAAGTGTTTAGAAACTCCTAAGAACTACCACTTTAAAACCAGCTATCTTTATGAATTCTAATTATAAAAGCATTTAGTTCAAAAAGCAACTGTACTGCCTTAGGTTTGGATTTGCTAAGGTTTGTAAGGCAGAGGGAATAGATTTCTCTATTTGTACAAACATTGGCAACTGTAAGCTGGTATATCATCAAGCAGAAAGGGAACTAAAACCATCTCTTGATTTTGCAGCACTTACATCTGCCTGCCACCATTTTCAGAAGTATACCCTCACTTTACAATGTCAAGAGCAATACAGAACCAAGGCCTGCTCCACTGAAATCATTGGCTCATGTCCTACTCTGTTAATTAAGGACACAAGTTCAAGAACTTTTATCTGTGCTTTGCAGGACTGGGAGTGAAGATATGAGGTATCAGATCAACAAAATCATTAGATAGCCTTATTTGACGTGTGTCTGCTTTGGCAAATTATTACTTATAATACCTGAATCCAGAATTTTTAAATATGAAAAAAAATGTATCTTTATTATTGGATATTCCTTTCTGTATGGGATTTGTATTTTCAGAACACCCAAAGACAGTTGTTCTAAATAGCCTAGATTAAGGCATGAAGCTTCGAATTTTTCCTCACACAAGGCAGAAGAAGTTGCGCTGATGAGAAATCAGGCAACTGAAACACCTTAGATCAGCTATGGCCAAAGCTTCACCTTCTGGAAAACACAAAGCTTAGCAAGAAAGCTCAAGTCTGAGTCTTTTAATGAGGTCTAGAGCACACGGGTGGCTAGGCTGATAAAAGGAGCAGAGTTATTCCAAATCATGGTGAGATGAGAAAGACAGCTATGCCTGGCAAGTCATCCCCACTAACTCTGGCCCAAGTAACTTCTACCCTCTGATGCAAAAGGAGGCATAGTCAGCTAAAGCCATTCCCAGCCTGCAAGCTCATCTCAGAGTGAGACATAACTGAGGATGCAGGCCACAGCCAAACAAAGATTTGGTCTGTACCAAATTCAAAGGTAATTCTTGCATCCAAAGGCACTCCTGCAAATACACACCTCTAAGCTTACTGAACTGGAGCAAAGACCTTTGAAACTTTACCGATAAGCCACTTCAATATTGAGCATATCCTGCATATGTTTACAGGATTTGGTCATCTTAATTAAAAAGACAATCTAGAAGGACATTAGAATGTTTCAGTAACTATGGTAGATAGTTCAGTAGACTTCAAACAACCAAAATAATTAGCTTTTCATATGACTGTAAAAACAAAGAAAAGTTCAAGGAAGACAAAATATGAAGCTCCATTAGAGGAAAAGTTTCAGAAAACCACTCTATTTTTTACCCATTATAAACTCAGGCAGTCAAGAATGCAAAGAGTAAAATGCAGCCTAAAAAGTAATAGCATTGGTGATTCTGTGCTGCTTGGAATGCTTTTCCATCACAAAGCCAGAACAATTTCCTCTTTAAATTGTTAGTTTAGCTTATTAAAAATAGAAATAACCCACATCAGCCCACATCCTAAGATTTTTTTTATATTTTTTTTTTCCTAAACATTTGATGTGCAGGTTAAAAAAACCCCACTTATACAAGGGTGTTTTACTTGTAATATTCAGACTGTTCTGTCTTCAGGTACATCCCAGTGCCAGGCAGAAGACACTGGCTTTCTGACTCACACAGGCAAGGACATAAGGCTTTTCAGCACCTAGTCCTGATCTGCTGAAAGGTGTTAGCATCACGTCACAACAGAAAGAGATCAGAGGCCAGAGATGATGTGGAAGCTCATCAAACATCAGCTTCCTTGTTTTGTACCATAGCAAAGCTCTCAAGTTCACATGCCACAGTTGGAACACACACGGCTCTGATACAGGTTTAAAATGTACATTCAACAATATCATTTTTCTATTTTAAAATAGACATAAATATTGAGAGGTTTTAGCTGAATCAGGAATTTAATGTTTCAATATTCTTTTCTAAACTTTTACACCTATGAATAATTCTACACATACATAAGGAATTCATCTGAGGCGATCTGCTCAACAGGCTTTTGTCTTCATTTGAGTTCTATTTTAATTTCTGTTAGCCTTTTCAATACAGAAAGGAGTGACTTCTGAGTATTTTACAGTATAAATATAATTAAGACTAGACATCATTAGAATAAATTACTAGTCTAAAATAACATGTATATGACTTTGTCCATCCCAACAGACATAGGATCCAGTTACACAAGTTCTACAATTTGTGCTTCACTGTTATTAGCATTGAAAAATGTTAACTTGACTTGAATTCAGTCTTCTTCAGGACATGAGTTCCTGTGATCTCTAGACATCCCTTCCAACTCTGATAATTCCATGATTCATGAGATCATTTAAGTAAGGTATTTATAAACAGTTGAAGGTTTTGTGGATGGAATGTAAAATCCAAAGTCATTCAATTAATTATTATTCAAGTTATCAGTAACTGGACACAACTTTTTTAAACAGGTTTAGATTTGGGTTTTGGGGTATTAGGTAACCTGAAAAGACACACCAAACAGCTGCCATATACAATAATACACATCGTGTTCTTCCAGTTACTCATCCTGCAACTATGAGCAAACCAGCCACTGACCCTCCATCTCTAGCTACCACTTATTGATTCCCTAGGTCCTGCTCCTTAGAGTCTAGGAAATCCACACATAATAGTAGTGCATTGCCAAAAGTTCTGAAGTCCATTCATAAAACACTAAAAGTACTCCTAATTTCTCCCAAACTTTCAGTGGCAGAAAATACATAGCTGGTTGTATAGAGATACAAAGCGGTGACTTTTGGTTTTGGTGTGCTCATTCAAACTACTTTGACCTGCAGGTGACAGAACTTCTGAGAGATATTTTCTTACAGTAACAGTTCTGGTTTTGCTAGGATATTGCGAAATTAGAAGAGCAATAACCTCCCCTGCCACAACCACACAATCACAGACATTGCAGAACCTTTAAACTTCACACTACTGAGATATAGGTACCTGAAAACAGTCCCAGTTTTACAGATAACAAATCAAAATCACAAGAATTTCTCTTAACCAAAGCAGTAGGGAATGACAAAGAACAGACTACAATTCTTCTTTTCTTGTCTGCAACCTGAGCATCATTACCCAGAAGCAAACAGCACACATTTTACCTCTCCAATATTTTATCATGTTCGTTCACTGATCTCTATGTTCTCTGATTGCATGGTCCAGGGTCAGCTTACAAATGTTTTCGCATCTTTGTTTTGAGTTGTCCCATGCATCAATGGGAAACAATTTAAACATAGCTTCAAATACCCTTCACTTTAGAAGCTAATAATCACTTCTCACTAAACAATTGTCTTAGTTATCACAGCTGGAGTAAAAATAGTGCTGTAACTGGATCCACTATATCCTGTTCCAGAGGAAGTGCACATAGGCCCAGTTCAGCAATAAAAATTTAGCTGCCCTCTTTCATAAATTATTTTCAGGTCAGAAGCAAGATTTAGATGCAACTAGGCCATCCCCTCAGACTAAGAGATTTAAGGTTTGGAAAAGATGTTAGAAAACAGAACTATTTAATACCACAGACGTAGTCAAATCCTAGCAGTGGGAAAAAAAAGTCTCCAAAAGCTGATCCCAAGTTCTGCTGCTACTTAACTGCCAGCAACATCAACTAGACCACCTTTCATGCACAACCAAATACGATGAATGGCTCCAAAATTGTTTTGGTTAAGTATATTCCTAAAATACTGACTTTGTAAAACAGTTATGTGGAAAAATTAAAGATGGCCTGTACTTCAGTTTTGGGGGGGGGGGGGGGGGGGGTTGTGGGGGTTTTTTTGTTGTTGTTGTTGCTACTTTCTGTTTCTGAGTAATCTCTT
>JAOQGH010000023.1:28192460-28256131 GCA_025769975.1 Gallinago jamesoni
GTTGCTTTTCTTTTTTTTTTTTCTTTAAGTCAGATGGGATTTATGAGAAGAATACCTTTATTATTGCATGTATGCTTCTAAAAGAAACCTGGAAACCAACATCTAAATGGTTTAGGTTATATGCATACCAATGACCGCTAGGTATGAGGTACAGAAACCTGGTTCCAAGTATACTGAAGTACAGATAGTTAAGAAAACGAGAAGAGAGCATCGCACACAGATTCTATGTCACATCATGTGAAAGAAATAATTAATTCCTCTTGCAAATGTTTCTTAAAGGAAGACAAAAGGCTCCTAGTCACATCAGCTATTTTGAAATTTATACTTGGAACAAACAAGGAGCTACAACTGATAATGTTCTTCATGATGGCCTATGCAGACGTCTTCTTTAAGTACTTTCAGTCTAGTCCATCATTCAATTCTAATACCTCAGAAAAGAAATGGATACCTCATGATTCAGAATTTTTAGGAGAGTTTAACTGCTTCCTGTTTCTCTTCCTATCTACACACACTGCACCTCATTGCACTAAAATATACATTTTCTCAATCTTAAATTCTTTCTGCATGTTTTAGCCACTCTCCTGGAGAGCTGCAGCACTAGAACATTTTCAATAGCTAATAACCCAGAATCAGCTCAAATTCTGCAGATTGCTATGCAAACATTATGTTATTACACAATAGCCCGAAATTTTAGCAGTAAAATTCCTTTGTCACATACTAGAGTGTTCTAAGGATCCAGTTCCAGCTTGCTGACTCTTGGGGTACCAGGAATGTAAATCCACACTGGCATTTTCAGAAGACTGTTGCACTTGCCCAGAATTCACTCTCATTTTCAACTGATTCAAAGGTTTCACGAAGCATTCGTATCTTTAAATCACTTAAACATTAATCTATTTTCTATTTGCCTTAGTTATGTACCTCGTATTTTATGACTGGAAGAAAAAAAGGCATAAAACCCACTCACAAGAAAAAAAAACCATTCTGAAAGGTATCTCTAAAATTCAGGATGCAGACACTCAAAGAGAAAGAAGCTTTATCACACTTCTTCCCACAGCCCTGAAAAACTAAACCCCATAATACATGAAGATATGGCATTTACTTGGGACACTGCCTTTTCAGAAAAGATTATGGAAGAAGCATAGTGGCTTACTAAATAGAGCTGGGAAATTATATGGTACCTAGTAATAGCAACATAGGATCAGATCTCAGGATATGATAAAGCAGAAAGACAGTCTAATGATGTGTACACAGAGGGAAGGAATGCGACAAAAATAAAGGGCACAGGCATATTATTTTTCACACACTTCAGGCCAAACTCTGTACCATTACCCTTCTTACCCATATTTACAAGTGTTTTACAGAAAATTCCTGGCTTCTTTAGCTGTGCTACTCCAAGTAAAGTACTTCTAACAGGTAAATTAGGAAAAAAAAGCAAAACCGTATTGGGAGATATCCCAAACATATTAATTCATCATAACATACATAACATCCATCAATATGGCTTTACTATACCACCATAAAGAGAAGCAGTTCCAGAGACAGAAAACAAGTAAGCAACTCTACCAACTTACACCTTCTGAGAAGATAAGACTGAGAGCATGTTCAGGGATGCTGCTTTAGAACAGCGTTAGTTAAGATTAAAAGTGGTGTTTTGTTATAATTTAGGAATAAATGGGACCTATCACTGATATAAACCTCTACCACTGAAGAGACAGAAATTTAGGAGGATGTAATGGAAATAACATTTCCTTAACTCCCTTCCTCCAGCTTGTTAACAGAGTTGCATCCATCAGCCAAATTAAAATAAAAAGGATGACTACACAGCAAGAATAAAGGGTGGGGGAAAAAAAAACAACCCCAAACAGACAGGTTTTAATTCTTACAAAGAACATTCAGATTATCAACCCACCTAATCTGAGGTTTTGTGATATACAAATTTATGCTAATCTTACGGTAGCTAATAGGTACCAGAATCTTGATTTGCAGAACCATTTCTATGCAATTTGAGGAAGCCTGAGAAGTTAAAGCATGATAACTTGAAACAGTGAATTAGAGAGGAAAAAGAATGTATTGTATGGATGCTTAATTTGTCTGCCCAAATAACTGTGGCAGAAAAAGTTCAGGCTCACCAAAGAATTTTCATTTTGCTTTGTAATAATAATATACAGTACTTACACCATTGCAAATAGGTATTACACTTGAGTTTGTGAGTTTGCAGACCCTAAATGTATGCTTACCTGGTTGAAATAAATATTTTTCTTTAAAGTGTTATTTTGCAATCCAAGATTTCTGCAACAGCAAATCATTCTAATGTTTTGGTCCTTAATTTATTAATAAACATTCTGTCTTAACAGATCGTTCTTTTAAAAAAAAGCACATCATATGAAATGACGCATTTTTGAAAATTTACCACAAAACGTTAAAGAAGGAATACCAGAAAAAGTTACCATGAAATAAGTAATAAAATCTAGTTTACTCTGCACAGGAATAGTGTGAAGCAGTAGCACATTGGTCTCTCCTGCTCACTGTATTTTCCTACCCATTTGTAAATGAAGAATGTTCATTTGCATTCAATAACACACCAAAAGAATGTTTTCCTATGGAAAATGACCTAGAAGACAGCATTTCAAATGGTAGCCACCTTCCACCCCATCCAACAGAACAGCAGCCATCTACCTGCACCCCTTGTACTTCCAAGTGCAGTTCAAGGTTCCCATGCTGCCCTCTGCATTTTGCACAGTTTGGGTCAAACTTCACAACAGTTCAACTTTCCTTTGAAACATTTAAACAGACCATTTTAGTCTGTTTAAGAATGAAATCTGCTTGCCCTTAGGGCTTGATAGAGTTAAAGGGCAAAATCCTGGCTCCATTTAAAGTCAGTGGGCAGTTTGCCATTTAATTCAATTGGTCTAATATTTCACAGTGACCTTAAGGGTATACCAAAATGCTTGTACCCATGTATCCTGCCTTTGGCTAGAGAAATAGTGGTAGTGTGTATTAGCTTTTCGCAGTAATGCCTGGGTGGCAACTAGGACACTTTCGCTTTTACTTTGAAACTCACATGAAGCTCGCAAGCATTCATTCAAAATTACAGGACAGAACTGTAAACATTGGTTCATCAACATAAAATTTATGTTCTGGTTGGTACTCAAAAGTTAATTTTTAAATTGAGAAGGTACAGAACAGCCATCTGAGGAAACATTCACTTTCACTTAGTCTAGATAATTTTAAAGAAAAGGATCAAGCAAATAAAATTTTATTTCACAGCAAGTACACACATGGTTTTTAATATTAACAAAAAAGCAATGATACCAGTGACATATTGCAAATGACTTGGGAAGCATTTTCGGAGACAGCATAAGGAAGGCATACTTTACTATCTCAGCATCCTAAAACTACATTGGCATGGGGCTGGAGGAGTATATCAATTTGCCTATCACCATGGGTAGGTGCACATCTGTAGAGGAGGTTTTATAACAGTAATTAGCCAGCTAAGAATTTCTGATCAACTATTCTCTAACTACAGTATGCAGAAAATAAGGTTCTTTTTAGTCAAATAGCAGCTCAACAATGTACAATCTCTTGTAATCTAATGACACTATTACTTACCAAGATTCAAACGCTTCTTCATACAAACCACACAAATTAACTCTTACAGGACTGTACAGTTAACTGGTGGAAAACCCTAAATATTTCCCTTGTTTTACTTCTCACAGTTGAGTCAAACAACAGTATACATCAGTGATGGATACCGGGATGCTTATATCTCTATTTTTTTTCAGTTCCCTTATATAAACAGTAATCTGTTTCAAAGTTAAAAGTACTCCTCTTCCTTTCAGCTAATGTATATGGGTACTTTTATATCCTTATTTAGAAGGTTGGCAAGAAACACAGAGGGTAACTAATTTTGCATAATGTCTCATCCCCTTTCAACATTCTGGCATAATATTAAAGATGAGCTCAGTAAAGATGAGGGCAGAATAATTATGTTATACACTACTTACTCCGTTTTTGACTGGAAATTAAATCAGTAGCCATTGCTCAGAAGATCTGTTAATAACATAAGCTTGTCCTCACACTCAAAACTTCAAAACTAAGTAGTAATAAAGGCTGCAGATAGGCACTTTTATCTTAAGACAGAAATTGTAGTACTTGTACAGTCATTAAAAAAAAAGTCCACTTATTTTCATCAAGTAAAATGAAAATATATTCCATCACTCAAATTACAGAAGTGGAACCTAGCAAAACCTGCTAGGCCCAAGAGAAGGAGAAAGAAGGAGAATGCCAATTAATCCAATTACTGACAGAAAAGATATCAGGATGAGTACCTACCAGGTCAGGTTAAAAAACACATCAGAAGCACCAGCGTTAAAAAAATGAGAAAAGCAAAAAGCAAAAAGCTCATGCTCTCTGTGCCGAGTAGCACTATTAAATTCAGATGCAGGGTTGTGTTTAGGTTGGACAGGCCCCAACAGTAGAACAAAGTCAGTCTGTCTTAGTACCATAACCAAATTCTACAAGTTAACAGCTTTTCATGAAAAGCTGCCATTTCAAAATGTCAATCAAACCTGAATATAAGTGGGAACTCCTGCAGAAATAACCAGCTGCAGGTTTGAAAAACATTTTTCACTGAAAGTGGAAACACAAAAGATGTTTGAATGAGATCTCTTTTCATTCCTGTAACAGTAGACGGTCATTTTCACAACATCAAGGACAAAAACACAAGACAAAATTGCAAATAACGTCTTGAAAGAACCATTTGCAGGGGTGATGAATGATTCAAGTTACAAATGACAGAATTATTGGCAAATGGAAACTCATTAATATGAAAAAGCTTCTCTTATAAGATTGCAGTTTGTCTCTACTTTTTCTTATTGCATCTAAGTGATGAGGTTGTACGTATTAATTTCAACCCATGTTTAATACTCGCTTTCTCACCTTGAGGCAGCAGCTTCCCCCAAGATGATCCAACTTGCAATAAAAGTAGCATGTCTTTATGGGGTTTTAGGTGTTTATTAAACAAAAGAAACAGTCTTACTTAATCAAAATGCAGGCTCTAGCAGAACAGTTAAAATTTATGACCTACATACTGAAAGAACTCAAGTTTTCTAATTCAGTTCTCTACATCTAAATGTAAGTCACATTTACTCAATGAACAAAGGGGGAAATATTATTTATACAAGTGTACACTATAATGGAAAAGAAACTTACCAACATCACTTTGGCCACATTCTCTTTTCTAAAAAATACAGCAGGAACAAAGCTATTTTTTCTGTTATCTGAAAAATGCATATTGTTTCTGAAAATGAATTGGCTGTCCAAATACAAGCTTCATCAATTTCTTATTCAACAACCAGACTGATGTAGCAGTGATTTATTTCACAAATCTCTACATTCAATGCCGTGAAAGAAACTTAGCCCATAGGGAAGCTTACTGAAGAGTTATGCTATTTTAAAAAAGATTTCTTCCCTCCCAGCCCCAAAAGGTAATGCCTTGATACTTGAGCATCAACATTCATTAGGCAGTTTTCTTATTGTAAGCAAGTAAAAAAAAAAAATAATTGCACAGTAGATGAACACCCCAGCACATGTCCACATTTCAAATATTAACGCACACATACTGCCTTATACATATTTACCTCCATCCCAGCGTGACTATCACCAGCTATGACCATCACACAAACAGAATAACTTTAACTCTTTTGAGTGACACTTCTTTTTTCTTCAGCTACACTTTTGAAAGTGAAAACACATTACACAAAATACATAAAATTCACAAATTATAATGAGATGAAGCAGCACAGTTAAATATATAATTGCACATATTTAAGACTTATAAGTTTGAAGAGTTAAGTTGGAAAATAACAGATACGATTCATCAGCAGTGTTCGCTGAAAACTCAGATGCTGCACAACATAAAACTCAAACAATTCATCGCTATAGCTTCACTGTACTGATATATCAACAATTTCACACCGTTGCACTGCTTTCTGTAGCATATGTTAATTTCTGATATCCTCAGTCTCAATCTTCATACTATATCAAGCTGCATTTCTCCAGCTGCAGGCTGCAGCACCATAGCAGTTACCGGCGATTCTTTTCTTTACACTCAACTTCAGTGGAATCATAGCAGAAGTTTATCAATAATGCTCCCCAACAAGAAGACAGAAAATAAAGTGAGATTTTTCATCACTACTTCTGGTTCTTATCACTCTTTATTACCAGCATTCGTTTTTAAGTAAGCTGGAGTATATAGAGTCTACTCTGAGGTTTTGGGGATGACTAATTAGCTGTATGAAGAAATACTTGAAGTAAGATTAAGTTGACCATAAAATGTTGCTACCAAGCTATTTAAAAACTGAGACAGAAAAAAAAAAAAAAGGAAAGAAGGAAAGAAACAAACTGTGTCAAACCTAGTGCCTTAGCAAGCAGAGTGGTTTGGTTTTTTTTTTTGAACATTCTCGAAAGCATTTGGTTTCCTATTTACTTCAGGAAATGGCTTACAAGTCAAAATGTGCTAGAGTTTTTTTCATTTTGTTTTGTTTCGAGCTGCCAATTGTTAGTCAAGATTACTATTCATTTTACAGGAGTGTTAAGAATGCAAATGGTTAACAGTAGTATAAACTATATACTGGGTTTAAGTTTGAATGTCTAAAACTATTACACACTGCATTCATCTGCATTCCCTGTTTATGGGAATGAAATATGTAGTCATTTGAAGTCCACAATATGTATACTGTGTTTGTAATAACTGCAGATTTTACAAGCACATTATTCTTTCCATTAGGATTAAAACCTCACCGAATAGCAATTTGTGAAAGAATTCTAGCAGGGCCCTGAGCCCAGAACTCTGACCTCTGATGAGAAGCTTGGCAGCAACAAACTCTAGGTCTAAGCAAAACATCTGGTTTGAGTTAGACTTCCTGAAAAAATAGCCCCTGTACTGGGGAAACTGGTATTCACTCAGCTTTGTCTATACACTTTGACTGACTTCAACACTGTTGAAGGGGGGGCCAGGGGGAGGAAAAAAAAAAAAAAAGCTTCTCCAGAATATATGTCAATCACTGCAGACTTCTTGGTGGCCTCCAAAGAGCAAGGCACTTACATTAGGAGACACTGTACACATTTGTTCATGCTTCTTGGGCTTTTTGCTATTGTACTTCATAGCTCAATGTATTTTTTCAGAATTAATGCCAACTGAATTATCTGATCCAAAACTACAGTCAAGCTCAAAATATAAATTTTGCCCAAAGAAATAGTTTCTGCAGGTTTTTTTAAACAATAATTATTTTAACTTCATTTTTCTTGCAAATTTAGACAATCACTGTCATCATAAAATGAATGGGAATATTCCCAAAAGAAACACAAACTCCTACTGCCAAGATATTTGTAAGAACAGCAACAGCTTTTGGTTGGCTCCCAAAATATTTCATATACAACACCATTTTTACATACATTACATAGATAACAGTACCACAGAAGGGTAGCTATTGAGAATGCCAATACAGTGGGACAGGGTGTCCTGAGCCTGCTGCTTGTATGTGCAACCAGCAAATGCTCCCCCTAACCCCCCCCCCCCCAAAAAAAAAAAAAAAAAGGATAAGGGAAGGATAGACCTTGTGCTTTCTTCTCATTTTCCTGAGATAGGAATCCCATATCCCAGAATAGGTAAAAATGAAGAAATGAACAACTTTTGCAGGCTCAATAAGAGCAGCACTTTGTTAGAGCTGACAGCCCAGGTAAGGGAGACATGAAGAGCCTGAAGCAGTAGGTAGGATGCAGCTTCAGTGACATATGTGATTGTCAATGAGAAGGAGGCTGCCAAACTCAGTTCACCAGACTGATATTTTCTTTGCAGGGGATTACGTTTTCATATGTATCATAGCAAAGCCTTTTGAATGTAATTAAACCATAATAATGAAACAGCTAGTAATACCTACTGAGATGTGTTAAATTAACAGATAAGACACTTAATGCCACTGTGTGTAAGTAAAACCAGGAAACTCAAAACAATAGAATTTGAAAAAAACAGATACAGAATTGAATTGAGATCTCTGTCAACACATTCATTGATGTTGCATATACATGCATGTATGTATAGGAGATGCATAATAATATTTATCTATACACAATTTTGCTATCTACAGATGAGGTTACCTTTACTGGCACTATCAGTAGGACTTAATTCTATTAGTAAAATACTTTTGTGTACACCCTGTAATTGATAGAAAGTGTTGTGGTGGAAAAAAGCATCTGAAAAAGTATTTTCTTCTGTCTACTGCTCTATTTTACCCAAGTCTGCCATACCACTGTATATTGACAATTTGCTCATAGTTTATTTTCTTCCTGTGATTGCTATTGCAATAATATTTTTATGCCTGATCTAGTGGTAACTTTACACTGGAATTAAATGTCAATTTCTACTTTCCACCCCCAAAATTCTAAATTAAACGCCACTGATACTGACCCCCTGCATTCAGGCAAAATTCAGCCACCAACCCACAAAGGGACATTTATAAAATAAGCCTTGCTTGTTTGAACTGCAACACTGCCGTCACTGGAGTTTCACCCGGGAGACTTAAATAAATAAAAATAAACCAAAGTAATAAACACCATGTTTTATGGAGCTGCATAGAAGAAAAAAAAAAAAAAGAAAAAAAAAGAAAGAAAGAGGTTCTCCTGGCAAATGTGAAAGATTAGACTTAAAAGCTGCCTCTCTCATTCCGGAAGACTGCTGGCCCACACTACTCAATGCCATCTCTGAAAGGACAGTCAGCTGTGGGTAGCAGGGCCACCCACACAAGAGTCAGTGCTGCCCTTTGGCACTGCAAATAGCTGCCCTTCTCCACACAACAATACAGGAAACAAAACAATCTTCCAAATTAAGTCAACTAAGAAATTTCTGAGTGCCACAGGAGCAATGAATCACTAAGCATCTCAGGCAACGTAAGGCATGTTGAAAAAAATCGCCTCTAGCCCAAGGCTTTGTAATATATAGTTATGTTCTCTGAGGACTAAACTTTTCTACTACTGATGGCATTCCAGTGGCCATGTTATCCAAGTGTCTGATGTGAAACAATATTTTTTTTAAAAAAGAAATAACTCACATCTGTCCATAGACTTTAGGATTTTGGAAGGCTGAATATAATTTTAGAATCATCATCATCAGCTGGTTGACAGCAATAAAGACAACATTCACTTTAAATAACCCTGAATTATATACAGTTGAGTAAATTAGAATTTGTTTTGCTTTAAGGTCTTCCAAAGTTGAGGCCAACGTGCTGAACAAAAATATTAAACTATCTATAACCCTGTGTCAACATATGATGCTACTGGGAATGGTAAGTGAATTAATTTTCCAAGGAAAATTAATTACTTATGACTTACAGTTGTAAAAGCAAACAACGTAACTCTGGATTAGGGCACATTTAATTTCTGTTTGGAGTAGTGATTAAATTAATTTCATATAATTCATGGTATGTAATGGAAAGCAGAACAAAGATGAAATCTTAGACAATGACTGACACAGGAAAAAGTGTATATTTATGTTCCTGATCCAAAAATAAAGGTCACAGATATTAATCACTGTCTGGTGAAACACGATTTTAGTTTCTAAAATTATTTTTTCAAAACTGTTTGTTAGAAAAAGTGTTATTAGCAAGATAAAAATCTAAAAAGCAACAAATTACAAAACATCAGAGAAGCCTTGCGTGTTATATTGTCTCTTAGTGAAAAGACACTACAATTTTCAGTGACAGTGTGACAACTGTCACAGGATTATTGAGGAACAGCAACATTAATTTAAATTTAAATTCATCCTACATAAATTTAAGTTCATCTTACTTTTAAGGAAGAGAAGAAAAATTTGATCATGGATCCAATATTTAAACAAATATGTACACCAACATCATGGTACAGCTTCAACATAAAATGTAGGATTTTTATTAGATACTTACATTTTATAGCAAACAGTTACTGAGAAAAATAAATCCACAGCTCAAGTGAATGTATGAAAGATCTTGCAGCATTTCATAATTTTTTTTTGTTCAAACTAAGAATTATTTTTTGTATTTCAGTGTGAAATATCATGTTCTTATTTTACACAATACATACTACCAGGACCACACATATTAACAAATCATTTATGGGTTTAAAATATCATCAGAATTTTAATTTCCACTTATGGTCTCCTATTGAAGGTGAATACATATTTATTGCTGATTCCAGATTTTTGGATATCAAGTCTACAGCTGTTGTTCTATGAAGTCACATGGAATCACTCAAAAGTACGATAATATTAGTATTTTTCCTTATGAGTCAAATGAATATACTGTTAATTCATGAAACCAAAACAACAGATGCAGCAGATGACCGCTGCACAGCAAGCAGTGACTACGGAATTCCACTAACAAATAATATTTACATTCATGATGTTTAAATTGACCCCCCACATACATTCAAGGCAAGTGATTCACATCGCCACTGCCACTTTTACCTGACTTTGGACACTGAAGAGATCCTTTTACTATGGTCCCAGTTTAATCAATTTTATCTTTATAACATTTACAGTAAAATCTGACTCGAATTCATAATATATCATAACATAACATATGAACCTACTTCACATACAAGATGAATGTTTGAGCCTGAAACATAAGTTCTACGATCACATATATCACATATATCACAGGTAATGCCAAGGGTAATCTGGCTGGTTTTTATCGTAGTATTTTTAAGAATGTTTCAAAAATGTAAAGAACTTGTTATGAAAATTTAAGTGAAACCTTGATGAAAGGAGCTGAATAAGTTTTCATTGCTAAAATTATGTATTTTCACTTAAAGTTATTAAACACTTGAAATGCAAAGAGGAAACCCAGCAGCATCTCACACATTACTGAAGCTGTTCAATCAAAATCCTTTTGGAAAGATAGATTTCAGCATCCTCTTGTCTGCTTGAGCTTTTAGTCAATCAAGTGTTTCCCAACTGATGCACAGAAGCCATCATCGAGCCAATTTTAAGGATCCCAGCCCCGCAAGTCCCATTTTGCTCCTCTTGCCACTTGGCTCTCCCATAACAGCAGTCTCTCAAAAGAGTTTGAAACTGCCTGGCTGGACTGTAACTCAGCTTGCCTGTGTTTGAACTAGCCCTGCCCAAGTATATTTACGGAAAGGCAAAAAAAAAAAAAAAATCAAAGTGAAATATTAAGCAGGCTTGCATAGAGGATACCCTATAGGTGGGCAATTCTGCTCAGGAGTTCCCACCTGCCACTCATGGCAAGCTGGAAGTAAACAACCCTCACACCTATTTTTATTGTGAACAATAACATGTATAATTTTAATGCTACTGGAGCAGAAATCAAATGAGAGAGTTTGCAACAGGTCTGTTGTCATAGGGGAACAAAAAACTTCAACAAACTTCTGCCAACAGAGCTGGTAATTAAGCAATCAGAAACAAACTGACAAGAGAGGGCACATCTGTCCAGCAGCTGGTTCCTATCGACACACTTAGATCATCCCACCTCAATATACCAACATCTCCTGTGAAACTTGCTTATTTTTGCTAAACCCTCAGCAGCTCTAGAAAACCCCACGTATGCTGATACAAACTCCCCAGTAATAAATAGCAGCGATGCAAGGAGGAGGGGGGATTATTAGCAGTAATGTCTAAAGTTTACCTGCAGTTCAGGTTGCTTACAAAGGCACATCTCTGACAAGTTTTCAAATGCTGTCTACAGTGCATTTTTGGTGACAGCAGCCCAAAGAGATGCAGTCCCTGGGCAGCTGGGTGAGTGACACGTGCAGATGCCGTGATACCCCTGTGCTCCAACACGCTTTCCACATACCCACACACACATGTGCCTTCATTTCCTTAAAGGGGCAGCATCGCACCTCACCGAGCTGGCACCTTCTCTTAGAGATGCCACTATATATACCGCCTTACTAGCTAAAAAGCATTAATAACACAACTGTTACCACCTTTATGTATCCCTTTGTTTTGTTATAACCAACCAGCAAAAGTTTATTGCACTTTGCTGGTGGGACAGCTGATTTCCCTTTGCCAGCCAGAGAACAGGTAGACACAACCAAAGAGACTCTGCCAAATTACAGGATATATAAACCATCCCTGGCAGCCAGTAAAACTGCTGCTGAAGATTTGATTACACAAATTTGCCAGAGGTATAACTTTTTTGGAAATGAATCTTTGGTTTTGCACAACTACTTCACTGGGGGGAGGAAGCACCCAGAAAATATTTTGGGATGATTACCTCTCCTTGGCAAAGCTGTCTGCAAAGATTTTGTTCACGTGGATGTCAGACAGGATGGCTTTACTTTTGCAAACGAAAAAGCACATCATTTACCCCAAAAATGGTGTTGGGCAAAAACACACATGATTTTTTGCTTGGTTTCCTTACAGAGCTAATGCTTTACCACTACTACATGACAATTAAGGATTCCATAAGTTGCTGAGTGTTAGAAATCCTGCAATAAGCACAAATCTATTTACTGCCCTGCCTACCACTTTTTTTTTTTCAAATATATATTTTACCACTGATAAGACCCTTTTTTTTGCCTGCCTCTAACATATTATAGGTAAAGCCACAACACCCCATCCCTCAAAACGTTTTTTTACACCTTAAAACTTTGAGTACTCCTCTCCCTTTTCCACAAATTTCAAAGCAAGCAATTCCTCACATATGCTGCAAAAAAAATTCTGCGACAATAGTCTCTTTGCAGGAGCCTACAGGTTCACACGTGAGGCTTAAGTTTCCTTTATTGAAAAGCAGAGCGAAAACCACTGAGAAATACTATCCCACATGCCCCTGTCTTAAATCCCAGTGAATTCATTCAGATGAATACAGAAGCAGCCCAGGATTGGTCCTATTACTATCACTATTTATTTTTTTTATTATTTACAGAAATGCCAACATATTCTTTAGTCTATAAATTTGTTTAATATTGGAATAACCATGTTTCTCTCATGATATCCCATAGTTTCAGCCAGACTTATGCCCACGAGCATATTTTTTTCAAGCTAAGTTACACCCATAATTAACCTATTGCCATATTCATTAATAAGTGGTCAGATTACTGTGAGATACACAAACATGAGCACTGGTATCCTTGACACTTAGTGTTCAAGCAAGGATTCTCTTTACACAACCATTTCAATTAAAGTAGAGAAAACCACAAGCCAGCTCACAAAACTGCAATTATATCATAGGAGATTCAGACTATGCTTAACTAGGTATAAATTCAGTGTAGTAATACAGAAGGAATGCTGAAGCACTTCATAGACAGGGTCTTCAACTGGGTGTTGAAACCTGCAACCTACCTACTTCTGACCAGCAAACAACATTCCTGCTGAACCGAGTTTCCACAGGAGCTACATGAATCACACAACATAAAGCACTGCTCACCTAATAAGACATCACATTTTCTTAATCAGAAAAACACAAGTTGCAAACCCACACAAACTTGTTTTAAGAAGCTTAATAAAGCAAACTCAACTTTGAGGTTGTTTTGACAACCACACCTCAGAGATTTAAAAAAAGACACTCTTGCACACTGTATGTCATCATACTTCTCACATCATACACGAGTGATTCTCCTATGCTATGCAAGTAACACACCTAACTACTCATATACCCTATGGGTCAATTAAGCCAAAAAAAAAAAAAAGTGAAATAAAGTTCTTAAATATTTGGTGAAAAATGTACATTTCTGACTGGAAAACCAGCCAGCTCCAGTACTTTGCTCCAAGTTATTAAATGAAAGCATACTATGTGAAGGATATATAACCAAAATCACATATCAAGAAGGATAGCGAGTCTCTTATATTTCACCATTAAGAACTATGTACCTATTTTAAGGAAAAATGAAGACAAGGATTTTCCTAAACCACACACAGATTCTTCATGACGGCCAATGTTCAGATTATGACAACACTTGTTTGCAATCACAGCTTTGTTGTCGTCAGCGGCTTCTTATCTAAATACTAATTTTCAAGTTTCCAATGCAACATTTAGTTTACCCAAAATATTAGTTTAGATACTAAAGAAATATACCTAAAATTTGTTAAGCCTCAGAATGGCATAACAAATAAAGCTACCAAGTTATGTTTGCTTGGACGTAAGAACAGGCTGATGTGCCATGCAGGTGTTGAAGGCACTCTTCTTGCAGGAAAGAAGTAAGAAAGAAATTAGTGGAAACAACGCACAGGCTTGTCCAGCCCACAGTTATACCAGCCTGAGCCAACTGGACCTGATCTTACTCTTGCACTTATAGATATCCTTGAGGTGCCTTTGATCCCTGTATTTCTAAAATGTTGCTATAGTTCACTCCCCAAGTATCTCCAAATTCAGTACCTATTAAGTATTAAATATACAGTCAGTTTGCCTCAAGTAAATAATTCACATGATGGGTGTTCAGAAGAATATTTTAAATAATACTACTGTCAAATATGAGGTTAAACACCACACTTCTCTTATACCCACCCAGTCACTCAGGCACCCACTGGAGGTCTAGAAAGATTTGACAATGTCAAGATGCCATGTACATCTTTTGAGGGATGAAGGGGAAGATTAAAGAATGCAACAACCTAAAATGGGCAACATGCAGTTTCAGCCATGCACAGGAGACTGCATCCTTCCACCACTGCCCATCAGTTGTCCCATCTTCAGCATGAGTATGGAATGACACTTTGGAAAGGAAGGATGGACCCGCAGAGGGACAGCCTTTGAGAGCAGAGAGCATTCTTCATGGTCTTCTAGTAGAAAGGAAAAAAGCCTCCCTCCTTTCCAACAGGAACTGGGATATGACTTCCGTGAGATGCCTTGTTACTAACTAGTTGGCTAGAGATTTTAAAATGGTCTATATCTACAATAGCATAATTATGATAGAACCAGTCCTATAAAGGAAGAAGCGTATCTGATCCAAAGCACTCCCTAAAGTTGCATTGTCGTTTAATAAAACATACCCATCTTTGGGGGGAAAAATCCCAAGTCTAAAAGGCATATCAAATTGCTACTGAAATAATAAAATGTCCTACAGGTAATAATTAAATGCAAAACTGAACCACTTCAATAATGAGAGTAACATGGGGAAGAAAAAGGACAAGAGGGACAGAGAAGGCATTTCCAATTTTAATTATTATTAGGCCTCTGATTAGGCTTTATGAAATTCTCCTTTGATCATGGCCTTCCAGCATTATATAGAAAATAAACCAAGATTAAGATCAATCAATTTTCTTCCTTGAAGGAGTTGCTACTTAAGAGTATTATTTTCAAATTTTATTTATTCGACACAAAATGTTCCAGTTACATCTGAAATCAAGTTTCCTCCCACTTCAGAGGCTACAAAACTACATATATTATTTCCTACATCCTTTTAGGATGTTAATTTTCCCAATGTGTTAAACAGTGAAGATGTTACTATGTACCAACAGGTATCATGAAGAGATTTTTGTGCTCCAAAATTTATAAAGAGCAAATAGGATGTTTCTTTTTCAATGTGGTGCAGTTTTTAATATTATACATGACTTGTCAAAAATTCTGATCTTTCAACTCACACCATGTATTTTGTTCTTAAGCTACAGGTGAGTTTGAGCTCCACCTAGGTCTTTCTCTAAAGGTTACTGTTTTGTTAGCATCCAAGGATTTTGCACATTAAATGAACAGCAAAGAACTGACCAAACTTAACATAGTCCCTTCGCGTTATTTCTCCTTTCTCTGCCTTATAATACAAATTAAGGTTTTGACTTTTAAAAAGTTTATTAATCTAATTCCCCCTTTATTTCAGGCCATTTGTATTTGATGGGGACCGGTGGACAAAGTTTAACCTAGTGCTGCTATATTCTCCTATGAAAAGTTTGGTTTCTATTTGAGAGCAAGGAATTTTTTCTCTTCTTTAGGCACCCTTTCTACTTTTTATTCAGTTTCTTGGTTTTGGAATTCAATTCCCTAACAGCAATCTTTGTGAAGCAGCTTTGTTCTCGGCTCTTATCTACATCTTCCTAGATCATTACAACTGTAGTGGTAATTCATCAGCCAGAATTCAGTTTGCAGGATAATAAAGTCCTGAGCCGCTAACTACTTCTTCCCCGATAGGAATTTAGCTTTGAACTGGCATAGGGAGGTGGCAAGGCAAACATATTCTGTATCAGGAAGAGTCTGGGCATCATCTTCATGTTCAACTACAGAGAAAATAATAGTGATATGGCCTGAAGGTGATAAATTAATTTTGGCTCGGTTCCTGTCTGCGAGGAAAGAACAATTTTCCTAATGAGATAAAGATGAAAGACAACAAGGACCTCTAGGCAACTGAAATTTTGGTCTGAGAGAGGCCCTAATAAATCAGGTTGTGCTTCTCTTTGTTTAAGGAAATACCTGTTAGATTTGGGGCCTGTTTATTTTTCTCTGACAAATCTGATTTTCTTGGTAGTGCATAAACTCAGAATTATAATTTGAAATGTGAATAAAAGCAGGTGTTTAAGTACAAGTTTCAAATTTTTTTGTCATCAAAAATAAGTAAACACAATCTCAACTGATGGGACTCAACCTTCAGACATCTCCTGCTATCAGGAAACTCGTATTTCCATACCCAAATGAGCAGACTTGTTTGGAAAACTTGCACTAGAAGAACTAGACAGCACCAATATTCTCACAAACCTGCATGTGAAGTACTAAGTGGCCAGGCAGGAAGGATCCAAAAATCCCATGGAAGCAGCGACTACAGCAGATGCAGGCCCTTTGCACAGTGTGCTTGGTGGGGTGGCCACATGCTGCACAAGCTTTGAGAAAGCTCATATTTTAAGCAGAAGATTTAACAAATGTCCACTTCACCTTTCTATAGCAATACTGTCATTGCTGATAGCAGCAGCAGCAGCTTCTACCAAAGGATGGAGGGGGTTCAGCTGAACGTAGAATGTTCCTGTGCCACAGTCCCATTACAAAAGCTACAGCCTTTGTCAGACAGGTTCTGCTACACCAGTCTCTCCTTTCAACCTCTGAGAAAAAACTCCCAGAATAGACAGAAATTAATGTTTCTGCCATCGCCTTTCAAATAGTTTGGGACCTTTGGCTATCTAACTCTGATAGAGAGGCCACGTCCCAAGTCAATCAAAGCTCAGGCTGCTGCAAAAGCAGAAGTAACAACTGGACTCCTCCTCCAAGCCATGCATTGCTGCTCTGCTCTTATCCAACGCAGGACATCATGTAGCCATTACCAGCACCCAAAAAGGATTGGGACACTTGGGCAGGAGGAGCAGAAAAGGCAGGACCACTCCTTCAGGGAGCACATCCTTTGATCAATACACAGGGAGCGCACAACCATCCCTCGTGAAATCACCACGTAGCTTGTGCTATACATCTTCCACAACCATCAGCAGCAGCACTCCACCTCGGCCTTGAGTGCAGGACTAATCACTGTCTGTCCTTCAGGACAAGAACACCAAAACCTGCATTTGTCACATTCCTAAGTATTAATTTCAAGGTGTTTAAGAAAGGAAAGGTCATACCTAAGTGCTAGGTCTATAGTTACACTGGGCTAAGAAATTAGCTTTCTCCGTGAAAAGCTTATTACGTCTTCGATACCGACTGTACATTGCACATTTTATCCCAGAAATTAAAAGCTGCACTTAGCAATTTGGTTATAAATTTAAGTATAATAAAACTTTTCAAATAGAATTGAATAAAATAAAATACCTCAATCTGAGGTATTATATCAGCTGTTACTCTGGGACTCTTTGTATGACACATCAGCTTTTCTTATGCCTGCCCTCCAAGATGCCAGCAAGTGACTGTTCTCTCCGAAGGACACTCATAATAGCTTAGTTCTTCTCCCCCTCCCTTCCCCTCTCCTGCCATAAGAGAGCTCTCGCACCCAAAGGGCAGCAAAGCATCCGACTTAGCTTTCAAGAGTACAAATTTGCTTTCAGTGGTGTCACATAAAGCTCTAGTGGACCTCAGAAATTTCTGTATCTTTGAATAAGCACCTTATAGCTTCTGTGGTGACGATTAAAAATTCTGACAGGATGTCTTCTATCTCAGAGGATCTATCCACACGATGATGGGACTTCAAAGTGCAAATAGCTGGTAAAGAACAACTTGCGAAGGCTATATTTACCAGGCTTTTAGAAATTATTTCTCTGAAGCTTTTCACATAACCAATTTGGACATGAAAAAATAAAGCAGTTGGGTGTTTACTTGTAAAAGTGTATCTAGTGGATCAAGAAGCTTCCCTGAAAGGGCCAGGAACATGATACTTGCCCTGCTCTGTTTCAGCTTCAGTCACTGAGGCAGCAGTCAACTGCTGAAAGATGTTCATTGCAACACTTGTCTGATAATATCATGCTCCTAAAACCATAAACCAATACTGACTCCATGGCTTTTTGCTTTAGATCTATGGTTGTACAGAGCACACGTGGGCCATACTATGTAGCGTAGACAGTGTGCTTCTAAATGAATACCTTCTAGCCACAGTGATGCAAGTTCCTAATACAAAATCACAGTATACTTCAAGTAGTAAAATATTCCATTGTGGAACTGATTTTTTTTAAATTTCATTTTAAAAAAAAATCAACTTCTTAAAGTGTTGCCTTTGATTCATTTGGGTTTTTTTTTTTTGTTAAATACTTGTTTTCCTTATACCAAGGACCAACAAAAAATCTGTACCACTTTTCATTATTGTTGGTTTTATTGCTAACGTTATAAATAAAAGCAGTGAGTGTCCACAAGTCCACATGTAAGGAAGCCAACTAGGCTTCAGACTCAGGCGCCTCTTTTTGTCAGATGACCACCCCCTGATTTATAGCTGTCATCATTAAAGCATGTTTTTACTGAAATCTAGATACATACGTTAAAGAAATCGATAGTGTTTCAGCCCTTTTCAGAAACTATGATATAGTTCATGATGAAAAATTATCTATGTTAGTTTTTCTGATGTTTTGCAGTTCACAAGCAACATGAGTATATCTTACAGTCTGTGGCAATACAAGTATGGCCTGCAAAAGCAGTACTGAGACCTTAACCAACTAAAATATTAAACAATTCTTTAAAAAACAGGATATACACTTAGAATGCAATTAGCAGCCTCGAATCCCTTACTGCTACTGCTAAAGGTGGTGTGATAAAGAAAGGTGCAATGAAAAATTTCAGTCTCATTAACTCTCATGTGCTAACCTGAAAGCACAGATCCAGACAGTTCTGTGCTTTGTGTTCTGACTTCTGCTCCAGCCTTTCAAATTTACTCACATTCTATAGTTTCTAAAACATAGAGAAAAGGACATACTGGATTTTCTATTATTTTTTTTTCTTCTCTATTTGGTGGGAGATAAGGACATGCATAAATGCTTTCCTGAATGGATGCAAATATGTTATAAAATAACTTATGTACCACTTCTCAATACCATTTACTTTGTAAAGACTTTGAAGGTAAAAGTAACTTCTCAGAATTAGTCTATAAAAATGTATAAAAAAATAGAATTGTCAAACATTTTCCAATTCAGCTTTAGTAAATGAAAAACTTTAAAACACATGCTTTTCTTACAAACTTCCAAGAAGGAATGCATGTAATAGTACAAATTAATGGCTTGTAAACAGGGGATCAATATCTCATTGTATTTAACACAAAGAGCTAAAACCCTATTGCTGTAACAATACAAAAGAAGAAAAAGCTTTAAAGATCAAGTTACCTGTCTGATTTGATGTTTTTAATAGACTATAAATCTGGCTACAGCCTTTTCAGAGCCTCAATCACAATTGTTAAAAGTAGAGATTAAATAAGAGGCAGTCTATAACTTCTAAGTATTTACTACCATTCTATCAACTCGACAAATGTGTTTTAAAAGGAGATATAAATAGTTGACAATTATAAGGCAGCATTTTGGTGTTGTTCTAAATCATGATAGATTACTTAGATTAAATGATACGTATTATCTTACCTGATACATTCCAACTCCTATGTGTTTGGGCTCAATTTTCACTAGCTCAGCTAATGGGTCTTGGACGCGTCTAGCTATGGAAACTGAAAAATAGAATTGGAAAACAACTATAGATTTTATCTGAAAATCAGAATCACATAATTGCTTCTGCTATATTGAAAAAAAAAATCTTCTACATATTTAATTTCTTTTTAACCTGGAAATAATCAATAACATGGCAGAATCCTTTTTCACTGTCAGACAGTGAAATGTACATTAATCAAACTTTGAGAAATTCAAGTAAAGACCTAAAAAGATGTTAAATTGTAATCATGACAAAAAAGCTTTTTCACGCCATAGAGTTATCAAATAGAACTGTGTACACTAGATTTTACCCCTGTATCCATACTAGAATGCACATGTAACTTTTAAAATTAAACTCTGAAATAGCCTTTCACCTTAAATCAAAGATACATAGAAACAAATAAACATTTAAAAAGCAATGGAGTAACTGCTAGGTATATCTTACATATTTATGTCATTCAACCATAAAATTCAATGTTCACTTTGAAATGGTTCTTGGACTTTACTAGTCTAAACTGCGTACCTAAGCACATGAATTTGTGATCTGTCATTGTTATAACCACGTTTAGAAAAAAGCCAAAGCAATTTCCAACATTACCGGTTTATACTGGAAGCACATTTGGTCTTCCAAATCCAAATGATGAACCCAGACTGCATTTTTAAGCTCATATTTATTTGAGAAAGCAAAGGATTTATCAATCTCAGAACAAATACTTATTTACAAAGTGTCAATTTGAAAATTCTCAACCTTGGTGTAGCTGTGGAGATACTGAGTTTCATTCACTATTTGCAGATGTGCTCCCTCTTGTATATACCGAACTAGAAGGGTTTCACTCTACCAATATTACATTTATAAACTTTTATTCTCCTGAATAAAGACAAGACAGGTTGGCTGGTTTAGCAGCTCTTAGAACATGCATTCTACCTAATGAAATAAACACTGCTTAAGGAGTGTCTCGAAGTACTGCAAAGGTCTTTCCAAAAAAAAAACCCAAACAAAACCCCAAAATCCCAATAAAGCAAAACCAACCACATACCACTGCCCCCCAACCCAGAACAACAAAAAACCCAAAGGCCAGGCCTTGTTGCTAAAGCTACTTTTCCTACTGGGTGCAGTTGGGGTGGGACAGAACATTCTTCCACATTTCTCTCAAAGCTGTAATGCTTTATTACCTATCTCCGGAAGCACACCCACATCTGGCATTAGTCATTACAAGAGACATTTCCTAAAATTTATTTTTAAGAAAACCAAGAGACAGACAGAGGAGGAATAGACAGGAGTCAGGAGTAAACATGTATATGCATGGTGGTTTGGTCAGCAATACATATGTAACGTTTAAATAGGAAAACTGGAGCTATTTACAGGGGTCAATAGCTGATTTTTTACACAGATATATATAAAATCACAGGCATGATTGTCAGATACATATGTAATATATATATACATAAAAAAATATAAGCACCTTTACAGAATCACAGAATTGTTTAGGTTGAACAGACCTCTTGAGGACAGACATCTTTTCCAACTCCCCTGCTGAAGTAGGGTCAGCTATGGCAGGTTCCTCTGGATCATGCCCAGTTGGGTTTTGAATTTCTCCATGGATGGAGACTCCACAACTTATCTGGGCAATCCATTCCAGAGTTTGGCCACACTGACAGTAAATAAATGTTTTACTGTATTCAGATAGAGTTTCTGGTGTTTCAATTTGTGCCCATTTCCTCTTACGCTGATAGTGGGCACTACTGAGAAGAGTCTGGCTCTCTCTTCTTCATTCCCTCCCATCAGGCATTTATACACATTCATAAGATCCCTCCCAAGCCTCCTCTTCTCCAGACTGAAGTCACAGTTCTCCCCATTTCTCTGTCTGAAAGGTGCTTCAGTCCATTAATTGTCTTTGCAGCCCTAATTTAAACAACCACCACTACCGCAGGGTGTAAAAAAGGGGCATTATGGATAAGGACTTGACTAAACACTGATACTTGAAGCCAAACCAGTAGATAGATCTAATGTTTATTAGCTATGCAGGCTTCTCAAACCAGAGATGCAAAGTTTATCGATTAAACACAGCATTAGAGATTTTGCTTTTAAAGTTCTGCGCTGCTAAACGCACAGTTAACATGAAGTTTGCTGCTCGGTCATGCAAGGCTTTTCATATCCTTTATTATCCATTTTAACATATGCTGACAATTGCTAGCTAGGTTCAGACAGCACTGTGCTGGTGACATCTGATACGCCTGCCACTCTGACAGAGAAATTCTGAATTCAAAGGCAATCACATACTCCTTGTCAAAAAAAAAAGTTACAGTGTAAGTATACCAATTACTGCTCACACAAGTATAGCTTACTACAGAAGTGTTTGCATATAGCAACCATTTGTATTAATTCCTTTGAAACATTAGTGGTACATATCACCAGTCACCTAACAAACAAAAGTGGAACAAAACACCAATGAAAGTATTGATCCAAACCAAGAAACATTTCAAACTATGTATTTCTTCTGAATGCTTTTATGCCAATGTATAGGTACCACACTTGTCTTTCAGCAAGCTTTCTTAAATTCAACTTGTTTAATAGCTATACAACGTATTAGAGAATTTTCATTTAGTCTCACCTAATGGCAAAACACTTTTCAAAAGATACGCTTTGGATAAGCTGAGAGCAAGCATCTTTCACTGTCCACATCTCCTTTCATTACATCCTTTAAAAATGGACAACATGGATAGGTTGATATAGGAATTTTCCAAGCATAACCTTCTCACAGGAACCTTCAATTAAAAAGTAAAATTTAGACTCTTCTTGTCATAATAGCTAGGTTGACAATGCTGTCATATCGCTAGGAGGCTTCCAGCGGAGGTGTAGGACCTGATCCAGGAAAGCACTTCAGCACAGATGCATGTTGGTATTCCCACCAGAACCAGCAAAACTATTCACATGCATAAAGTTACACAGACATTTAAGTGCTTTCCAGGATGAGGCCTAATAGTTACAATATCGAAGAGTGAAGATCAAGTAACAGTCAGTTATACGACTGTTCCTACAGCCAATAGCAGCAGAACAGCTGACCTGTAGAATTCCACAATTCCACTAAAGTCACAATTTTACTTGAGAACCTTTGAAATTCAAAAATAAAAGAGAGCACAATAGGGAAAGAGTTGTCCACATTCTCTCTAGGCACAAATTCAGTCAAGATTAGCATCTGCTCTCCCTTGTACAGGCAAAACCATTCTTTCTTTGTTACAGGACTTGCACGCTGAAATAGATAGATCTTTTTAGGGGGCAATGAGGCTCCGCTTTGGTGATTTGATCTGCATGGCTGAACTCTTACAATAAAGCAGAGTCTTACTGAAATCGTGAGGGCTCTGCAGAAGTACAAGTCTGCTACCATGGACCAGACAAGGACAGTAAAACCTGATGGTCTTACATTTTCCCCTTAAAGATGGAATCAATACATTTCAAAGGGTTTTTTTTTATTTTTGGGGTTTTTTTTAATATTAAACTATGTTACACTAATACAGGTATTGTCTAATACTACTTATTTATGTACTTGAAGTACAGTCCCTCTCGAACCAGAGAGGGACGCTACGAGGAAGTGCAGTGACAGGATGAGGGGCAATGGTTTTAAATTAGAAGAGGGGAGATTTAGATTAGACACCAGAAAGAAATTCTTTACAGAGAGGGTGGTGAGGCACTGGAATAGGTTGCCCAGGGAAGTCGTGGAAGTGTTCAAGGCCAGGCTGGATGGGGCTTTGAGCAACCTGCACTAGTGGGAGGTGTCCCTGCCCACGGCAGGGGGGTTGGAACTAGATGATCTATCTTTAAGGTCCCTTCCAACTCAAATGATTCTATGATTCTTCTTTACCTATTCTACATTTCAGGAATGGCTAAAACCCACATATTTTTAGAAGACTGACAATGAAACAGATACTGGATCCTCACTACTTTAGTTATTAAGGTATGCTTCACCTCTGCTCAAGCAAATACAAAACAAATTATCTGACGGCATACAGGGCAAAATTAGAAAAGCAGGTTTCTTTAAAGTAATCAGCAGGGACAAAACAAAATATTTGAGGTGCCGTTCATAAACTATGCTAGTCTAATAAAATGTGAAAAAAACCTATTCAATACTAATCAGAGTATTAAGATCAGAATGGCTTAGCCCTCTATTACAAAATCAACACAATAATTGCACACCTGATGAAAAAATTCAAGTTGTCAATTAAGAAGAAAATTATTGCAATACTTGGAATGACAGTAATGGAACAGATCTATCAATCATTATAGCCCAATTGGATATGCACACTATTTAGGGTGCAAGAAATCTTGTCAACTGCATAACAAAATTTATTATAGTTCCAAGTATTGTGCCTGCTTTGGGGCCAATTTATTTGTTCAGACAATCACGTATTAAAATGTTGTCCCTTTGCATTGCTCTATGTAAGAGCCATACCATAAAGCAAAAGCTTAATGGCTGTAGGTAGGGAAAGAGGGAAAATGCACAAACTCCTGCCAAATGCAGCATGAGATACTGCCAGGCATGATTATGGATGGAAGAACAGAAAAAATTAAAAAAATTTCTTTCAATTAGTGGCATTCAAACGTTGCTTGCCACTGCAACCAGAAAAACATTTTTTGTCCAAAGTCCAAGACTTCCAATTCCTTCCTTTAAACAAAGGGGTCTTTATATAACATGTCCCAGTCAATAAGTGTGACAGTTTATCTACCTCATATGAGTGGGAGTATTTGTTTTTGTTTTGCAACAGTGTGAAGCTTCCAGATGTGAAGGCAGTGGGTAGTTTTACAAGTGTTTTGCAAATAAATATATGGCAAAAACAAGCCATTAGGCTATGACTAGTTCAACTTCAATTTTGTCATAAATGAGAACATTCTGTATTTTTATTACAAAACTTCAGTATTGTGTTCTTGCTGAGATATGCTACCATAGCATCCAAGTAACTCATCCCCCCTCCCATTTTAAATTAACCTCTACACCTTAGAAGTCTGAGTTGAAACTTCAATGTCAATGAAATAAAAAAATAATATATTAAGGTAATTGAGACTAACTCACAAATGCATATGTAATTACTGTCAATATATCATACCAGGATAGATATGGAAGCATTACAACTTATTTAAATCCTTTTATAAAGCCTATTATTGTGTTCAAGATCAATTACTCTCCATAAGTATCTGCAATAATGTTTACTCGGTGATCGATTGTTCAGGTTTCCTGAGTCCTGGAAGCTTTCTATCCTGTTGACCTGAATTTCACCCTCCTTGCAAAGGATACAGTGAAACGTACAGTAGTCTTTTCATTAAGCATTCTTTCTCAGTAGGTCAGGATTTGTGACACAGTTTTGAATCCTCATATATCTTCTTGGTGGGTTTAAAGTATGCAATTTATTTTAAGCAACTGCTCAACAGCTGCATTTCATCCAAAATTCTTCTGTGGCAAGTGAGAAGGTTTTTGTTTTAAAAAGGTTACATTTTAGTTTACTTTTAACTCCATAAAACTGATAATCTGTTATTTGCCTAAGATTAATGAAATAATGAATGACAGTGTTCTATTAACTTACTACAAAAATCTTTAAAAGAAATGGCTTGAATACAAAAAGGAATTAAGAAATACATATAAAGAGAAAACCTCAACAAGTGAATATTACAATGCAGCTTTTGAAGTCAATATTTCTTCTTAGAAACACACTCTCCAAAATCCTTTCCTTAAGTATTAGTTATTTTTGTATCACAGATAATAGCACTTTTTTATCCAGGGTGAGATGGGAGACAAAATCATTTAATTGAAGTCCAATGTGATTTTTTTTTTTCTGCTGCAAAAGTGAGTTAGTCTTACAGGATGGTATAAATTCAGAAAAATCTTTCCCCATTTGCTCAGCCTAAAAGATAGAAATCGTCAGTCCACTTTTCACATTCAGACCACTGGTAACAATTTGAACAGCATCACCATGGCATTGATTACTGTTACTACTGAAAGTAAAAAAAAAAGAAAAGTTACTTCAAGTTCAATAGAGTTAGCCATTTATATCAACAACAAAAATTAACCTTTCGTAAGTGACCGGAATGTCCCGTCCTACGTCTATAGTAAGAAAAGCAGCTTTGATGAGTAACGCATCATAGTGCTATATTAAAAGCAACCAAAAACTCCTCAAATTGAAGAGCATCCTTGTATGCATTGGTCCTCTGCCTCCACACTTCATAGCAACAAAACAGTCATCTAAAGAAAATACACAGACACCCATATGCACAGAGTTGCATCCAGAAGGCGGGAAGTCAGTCATATTTCTAACTCTTTTATGCTAAGGAAAATGGAGTTTACCAGAGCCTGGACTAATAATTTGCTTCTGGAGATGGCTTTTAGTCAGAACTGGCGGGATGTTTTCAGTTTGTTCAGAGGTGCAGCAAGTGATGCTCTGTAAATAATAGGCCAGGTCCACCTGCTGAACTTAGGCCCATCTGGGATATAACAAACCAGTAAATGAGAGGAAGGCAAGGTGAATGTCACATCTTTCCACAAAGTGCACAAAGATTACACGTCAGTTGCAAACACTAACACATGCACAGAGAATGATGCTCAGTTAAAAGCTTACACACAAACACAAATCTCAGCATAGTGGAAATACTGATGCAAAACAGAAAATTTTTCACCTAGTTCAAAATAATCTGTTTTAACTTTGTAACAAGGCAGAAGCCATGGGGAATTTAAGTGGGTTTGATCTGGCAGATTATATATCAAACTCTACACTAGCCTACTGCTAGACTATACAGCTGCATAGGAAATACAGTCCTGATGAGCAAGATGTTGATGATTATACACCATCTCTCACACATGCCATGAAGTTCTCACAGATTGGAAAACAGATTCTTGTCTAGAAGAAATAGTAAAGACTTCAAGCATGTCCAATACATGCGTAACAACCCACTCAGCATCGTCCCACTAGTTTTGGGCAATTCAAGCCCTTTTTTCTCTCTCTCAAAATCCTGATGCAGGCACACATGTTCATGCACAACTGTAGGATGCCCAATAATTTCCAGACTAATTGCAGTTATACTTTTTTTTTTTTTGAGATTATCCATGGATTTGGTACAACTTCTGTTCAAACTATAGAGCCCAATCTATACCCTCAGATGATCTTCTGCTCATTGGTGAGAACTGGGTCCTCTGGGGAAAGTAGTAACAAGTCTGCTTTACCTCTTAGCGCTGGTCACCATCCATTTTGTTTCTGACCACTGCATCTTTCCCTTTCCAACAACATAATTAAAGTCATTCTTAAATGCTATAGAATACATCAGGTGAAGGACAGAATGGAATTTTATTTTATACTGCTGTAATTGCACAGAACCCAACTAAACAGGTTACATTTTGTAGCCAAAGCAAAACATTTTAATATATATAAGAATTCTTAACTGAATTCTTATAAGAATTACTTTCCTTTCTTCTAACTCTTTCTGAAAACTTGTGGAACTTGCACCAATCATCTACTATTAGCTGTAAAAGGAAGCTTCCACTTAGAACACAGTGTGAATGGTTTAACCATAAGACTTCTGTCCAATAAAGTTTTTGAAAAATGACCTTCTCTCCTGAGTAGCCAAGGGGGAGCAGTGCTCTTTTAAGAAGATAAAGAAATTAGCTCAAGTAGACATCAAGGCACTATGTCCCACACATCTAATCATCAAATTGTTTTACTTTCCTTAAGATAAAGTCAAAAGAAATTACATTTTTTCCAATCTCTACCTTCTACTTGCTGGCCAGTATGACAGCTCTGAACTGTATGTCTCTATCTTTAACAGCACCCCAGGGAATAAAACCCTGTAGCATGACAGTCTCAAAGTCCTAACAAGCCCCCAAAGCCTATAAGGCTTTCTTTTGCAAGGAAAAGTGCAAGTGGTGTGCTGAACTTTGAGTGTACAATAATCCAATGTATTCTGCCCTGTGGAGAGGAGACAAGCAGATGGGATTTGACAACGTTAAGGCAAGCTGTGTTGCGTGACCTTTTGCTCTCTCGGATTCTTATTTATACTGAGAAATCATCCTTTAAAAGCAGCACAGTTTCTATATTGGATCATACCTGCGCACACAGCATGACACACAGGCTTGCCCTGTTAGTATTCAAAATCTTTGCAAAAAAAGTAACTTTTGGGAATATTTTATCTACATTTGTTGCTTTCCTGATTTGGTGACACAGCTACGTGGTCTTGACAGAGGACCCAAGGCCCATCATGTCTAACAGGAAAATGAGCATTTCTTGGGAGTTGATGCATTAGGCAAGTCCAGTTATGTTGTCCTTGTTTCAGCATCCTATCACAGAATTGCAAATTAAAAACCAAATATGTATGATTGCATTAAGGTATGGAAATAAATCAGGGAGGCTTAGCATGAGATCTCCTCTAACAAGTGTTTACACAAATGTCATGTCTGAAAAGACATAAACCCCTTTCCCACCTCGTATCATGTTTAGAGAATTCTACATATTCAGGTTTGTCTGCATTTTTATAAATCAATGCAATGAAGTACATTAGGTTATTTTGTTTTTCAAATAGTGAAATAAAGAAGAGATTGCTTATTTGTTAGAGCCATCATCTCAAAATGAAAGCTAATTTGTCGATTTAATGAAATGAAGGCATTTCTCATTTAATATAACTGAGCATATATCGAAACCAGGGTAAAATCCCAGCATGACTACTGCCTGATAGCAATTCTCCACCATCAGACCACCATTTCACCAGAATTCAGCAGTTTCCTCTGGTTCTTAGAACTATTAAGAGACATTCATTTCATCATGGTATCCACTTCAAGAGGTGGTAAGGTGGCAGAGGAAAAAAATTCTGATGTGAGCACATGCAAAACAATTGGTGCGTCCTTTCTTCTCGTTGTACTAAGGACAACAACAAAACCACCACTAGCTGACCATACCTTACCAAGTTTCCAGGTATCCAGAAAGTACATAAACTCTATATTTCTGTGTGTCAGTCCTTTAACATGAGTCACACATGCTTACATTTTCTATACACTTCACCTGTCCCTCCACAGTCTTCCCATTTCGTCTAGCCAAACTTGTTCAAACCAAAAAGCATCTGCAACAAGGAACTGTAGAAGTAGAGAAGCGCTACCTGAGAGATAAAATAGAAAGCTTGGCAGTGTCAGTTGCCTATTCATATTCATCCTATTGCATATTCATCCAAAACCCCCAGTTACTTAACTCCAATGTCTTGTTCTCTAGGCAGAACCTTCCTTATCTGCTGCAGCTGAGCTTCCTCAGCTTATCAAGGAGGAAATCTTTTTATTGCTCTGGCCTATAAGCCTCTTATCTCCTAATTCTGTGAGGCTGAGAAATAGCTGTCCTGCTCATTAACCTACAATGACTGTCAGCAGGGGATATATACCTTCTCATTCCACTCAAATCTGAGTAACTAGGTTTCATCAAGTTCTTTACTATCTACTCAGCTGAGTTCCACTCCACAAGATTTTATAGGAATTGGAGTAGCTTCTGCACTTTTGTGAAATATTCATATTTGGTGCTATAAAAATTTTAGATAACCTAGTTCAACATAAAGAGCTGATATTGCCTAGGGACAAAAAGAAGGTACCCAACTCTGGAAGACAATTCTAAAATTGGGCACACCCTATTTCATTCTCTGCACTCTAGATACCAGCAAATTTCTGTAAGAAATGATAAATTATTTTTTTCTCAAGCAAGTGCAATATTGACCAAAAGTGTCATATGAAGACTATGAAGACTTTCTACTATAGTTTTTACATTCACAAACAGTTTATAATGTGACATTTCTCAGTTAATTGTCACAAACCCATGTCATCCTTGACCTTCTAAGATAACTCAAAGGGAAAAAAATCCAAACATTTCAGTTTATGGATTAACTAATATGTTTCATCAGCGCCACCAAGAAATGCTAAAAGTTGCTTTTTTTCTGCCTATATACTTAGCCAAGTATATAGGCAGAAATATACTGCCTATACTTGGCCAAAGAGAAATGTATAAGATAATATTTTTTTTTTTATCAGGATCAGTGTCTTCTATTTCTCTAAATGAAATGAAAACTTATTACAAACATTTGCTAAACAGTACTGCAAACATGACAGAGATATCACAAGATGTGAAAGTAAGGTCTTGTACAATATGCATTATGTACTGATAGACAGATACTTACCTGTGTAATTCAAAAAAAACCCAAACCCCTTCCATAAAGTTTGTGTAGAGAAAAATGTTAAAGTGGCAAACTGCGTTAAGATCACAGATCTCACGTCAGTTCTACCTTTTATTTTAACTATAAATGTCACACTTCATCATGCAGCTGTCAGCTTCCTTTAATGTACTAAATGCTATCATGTAAGCACAGAACCTGACATGATGTAACACAACAATTAAAATAAAAAGCAAGTCAGCTTTGACACCATGTCACTTTTCTGTTTGCTGCAAATTAAAGGAAAATCAAAAGTACAAAAGTAAAAGCTAGTCAAGAAAAGTTTGCAAAAAATCCCAAACATCAGTTAAAAATCTTCTCTAATGTTATGTCAGATTTTTACGTTCATCTTAAAAAAAAAAAGTCCTCAGCTTCAATGCAGCTAATTACAAATCAACACCAAAAGACATCAAGAATAAAGCCTATAACCTTTAGAAAAATTCTATTGTAATAAATATACTTCTAGTTGGCAGTTCCATAGCAATGAACATCCATGGAATTAAGCAATTATTTTTCACTTTCTATCCTACCCCATTTTAATTTCTATCCGCTCTGCAGTACTACTGTGGTATGTCAAGATTGCTGACGCTTTTCAAACCAAATGCAACAGCACTTAAGTTACTCCTGAAGCAATTCCTAGTAATATTGGAGAAATATAAACTCTAGATAATTAATACTGATACCGGTCATATATTAGAAGTTTGATTTTCATTCACTGTATTTGATGCACAACACGAAATAACAGCGTCTGAAGTTTTCAAAAATTAACTTCTGAAACAGGGAAAATCATGTACATCTGGAAAAGCATATTGAACTAGATTTCCTCCTCTTCAGTGTTTTTCTGTTCATTTACATCTACTCTAAAACCACATTTAGTATATCAGCAACATAATAAACTTCAGCCCAAGGGAAAGTCAGTGGCATCTGTCACAAATTCAGAAATGTCACAAGTCTAATCCTCACTCTGGCCATACTGTGACACTCAAAACCTGTGGCCCAGGGAAGAAATAACCTCAATGGAGAGTCCATTTGCAGGCAGGGAGGAAAAAGTCAGACAAAAAGGAGCTGGAGGCTTGTCCTGCAAAGGGAAGGGCCGATACAGATATTTAAAGAATACTCCTGTAAAATCATTCCCTTGAAACATCGAATTAACACAAATCCTTTTTTCCCTTTGTAGAAATCAGAAGGGGAACATGGGGAATCCTAGAAAGTTTTACCCCCAAATACCCTGTAACTTCAGAACTGTTTTCTGCTGACCTACTTCTATACCTTCCTCAGGATTTCCAGACCAGTAACCTGCTAAACTAAAAATAAAATTAAGAATAATATCATTTTGACTGGAAAAGATTTCTGTATGAAAATGCATTTCCAAATGTGCTTTATTTGACTGAGTATGACAGCAAAAACCAAGAAAATAAAACCCAGGGGCTAATAAAGACAAAGACAACCAATTAAAAATACACAAATGAAGTAATCCAAAATAACCTCAGACCTGCCCTTACAGCTGTCTCCCAATAAACCAAATCCACGAATAGAATTTGGACACCAACGAAGCTGCTAGGAATCTGATCTTTAAAGACTCTTTAACCAAACACTGAAATTATAACAGCGGCAACACTTGTAAATTTTTAAGAACTTGAGCTGTATTATACCTCAGAGACATTTATGCTGAAGTAGATGTTTTTTTTTTTTAAAGCTAAAATTAAGTGGTATTTTAGCTACATGAAGACTTCAATCTGATCACAATGAATGCACACCTTTAAATTATCTGTTCTATTCTTAGACTTTTTTCTAGCCCTTGAACATTTAATTATTGTTAGATACATCTGCGTACATAGAAGGGACAAAAGAAGAGAGAGAGGGTCTTGCTCTTGTGGGCATGGACATGTCCAACTGTGAAAGTTTATGCAATTCACTAGTTATATTAATTCCCATAAATTTCCCTGTACTGGCCTATTGAAAGAATACCTCCACAAAGACCTTTACATTACAGGTCTTAGTAGAAGGTGTCATTTCATACCTAGGACTTCAAATGTGAAATGATAGAAAAATTAAAGTTCAGAAACAAAACATCTAAAACCTTCCATTTTTATACTTTTGACTATTATTATATTATAAACAGTACTGTCTGAGAACTGAGACTTAAGCTCCACATTTAAATGGTAATAAAACGAAATACACTTCATACCTGCACTTCTTAGGTTGGGGTCTAGGTCTGGCATTTCCTTGGAGGCTTCTGGACTGACGCTGTAGATAGATGCTCCTGCTTCACTGACAATGCTGTAATATAAAATGGCAAATAATCAAAACACCTCATAACTTAAAAACTCAGCAAGTGACTTAATTGAATATTTGGATTTTTTTTAAAGCCTCATGTTTTAAAGATATTTTAAATCAACTGAATAGTTATAAAAGTAAGGCAGTACAAAGCAAATGATCTCAATTTAAGCCAAAACAGCCCTCCCTGACTGCAATATCTATTCTTTTCAATTTTGTGTATAAAAACACCCTGTGCATATCAGACCATGTAGTAATCTTCCAACAGAAAAAAATGAATACCAGAAACAAATGTTACCAGAAGTAAAGAAGCAAACCAGCTTCCATAAACAAAACAAAAAACTACCTGACAATTTCATTAAAAACATCTAGATTGTAAACATCAATTAAACTACTACATGAACCCAAGTAATAAGTGTGCACACACATTGTCTAAAGCTAGCTGCCTAAAAGACTCGGAAAAAAACCCAACTTGATACAGACTGAGACACAGAACTGCAGCCTGTTTCTCAGCAGCATTTAATACTGTCTTCTCCCCACTCTCACTGCCATCCCCAAAGAATAACACAGACTGCATGTCTTCAGTAACTTAAACTACAGTTCATGTATCTACCACACACCTCAAACTCATTCAGTAGTGATGATAAACTCACCAATTCAAATCACAACATGCAATTAAAAAACCCTCGAGCGCTCTAGTTCCACTCAAGAGAAAACAGCAATCAACTGTTCACAGTGTAAATTTATTTTCAGCTGTGAAATTTTGACACCACTGAATCAACAAACAGTATATTTCTTCAAATAACTTAAACAGAACTTGAATTTCAGACTGATAATTAAGGCATCACACAGCTACTGCACTGGAGAGGAATACTATCAGTTACAGAACTATTTTTACTCTTACTATTCCACCCTTAGAACAACCTTATCTTTGCCCTAAGAAAGGAAACCACAGTGCAGACCTTTAAATAAAAATCATAACTTTGCTTTATATTGTTTTAAAACTAGACTATAAATTTTCCTCTTAAGAACATTTAGTAGGTCACATTCTTAAATGAAGAAACTGATACCTAGAAATCCCTGGCTTCAGAAAAAGCTGGAGAATAGCTCAGCGATAAAACACATCCCCATTCAGTGTTCCAAGCACATTAACAGTAAATAGTGTAAAATGCAGATATAAAAGGTATACTTTTCTTACTGTTGTTTTTTTAATATAAATTTATATAAATTAATATAAATTTAATGTAAATTATTATCAATTCAATCAAAATGAAATTTGGTAGAGTGCTGTACAGAGAAGTCAGATTTTATGTTACTAGAATCTCAAAAGAACATTTCAATATTACAAACTGGATCTTTCAATAAATACAGATTAAATACAGAAGAGAAAAAGATTTTATCCTAACTCCAGTCCTATTCAAAAAAACAGTTTACAAGAGAGAAAAATTGCTTAGACCAGTTGGTCAATAGGCTGAACAAGGCAAATGAAAATGAAACTATTTATGTGATCTTTAAAAAGAATTCAGTATTAGAAGGCATTCCATCACTATAGATGGCATTCAGAAAACAGTCTCATGACAGTCAATAACTGAGGGTCACCAAAAAAAGTTTGCAAATATGGTTATATCACAAAAACCTGACTGCTGAAAAACAGAGAGGAAACCTCCTCAAACTGATTTTTCTGATGGAGTAGTTTAAAGAACAATGCAGCAGAATGTATTTCTTAACCTGTTCACACCCTATAAAGGCAGCATCTGGCAAGCACTCCCATTTTGGAAATTGCTTCCAAAAAAACCACACACATTAGCACATAATTCTAACAGCTTTTAACTAATTGCTCTCCAATCTCTTTGTATTCAAACAGATCCAAAAAAAGTTAACCTCCCATGCAATTTCTAAATTTAAGAAATTGATGTTGCACTCTGATAAAACAAAAACGTTTTGCACACATTTTTACAGTGCTGTACTACAAACTGTGTAACTGCATGCAGCTTATTGCTTCATCCCTCCCAGTATTTTGTGCAGTGAAAAAACATGGCATGGATGGGAATTTTAACTCACTTGACATTTTATTGATTCTCAGTAATGTTACACTAAACATTTTCAGAGGTGAGAGAAATGCAATAATACTATGATTCTAAGGCAGGAAGCGACTTGTGCCAAATTTTAAGGTAGGTAGCACAAAAACTCCTCTCTAAAATTAGTAAATAAAATTAAACTCAGGATGGGAGGAAGAAACATTTGAAAAGAGCACACTTCCTTTCCTCATGTACAAGAACATTAATACACCGAGAGGAGAAGCAGGGGGAAAGGCAAGTAAAAAAAAATTATTTCAAGGAGGAAAACAAGATATAAAAAGCACTTTGAGATGCAGCATAGAATGGATGTCAAATATCCAGTCTAAGATGGTTTTGTGTACGCATGCAGTTATTCTATGAAGCATTTGGTGTAGCAAACTTGGAAAAGGAGGGGAAGAGTTTCCTCTCACACAGAACCCCGTACCAGTGCACCTAGAACAGTAAAACCCAGATGATAAACATATTTGTTACCAGCATAAGGGGCACAGGGCCACAAACTCCAAAGAATCCACCCTCTGGTTCATTCAAGCATAGTCAACCAAACTTTTACAGACCTATTAGTGGCTGTCATGTGGTTTTATTTAGTTTGTTTTTAGCTACAATGAGGTGGTTACTAATGTGACACTGGCACATATGATACTAAAACATTTAACTTGGTCACAACAGTAAGATCAGGAGCAAACTAGGTTTGCAGATTTTTCTTTGCAGTTGTTTTGGATTTTGCTTTTTTGACTGGAGACAGTTGCTTTGGTTTAGAGACACTAAGTTTTCCTTTATTCTAATGCTCCTCCTTAAAAAGGTGATGTTAAATAGGATAATTTATGCTAATTTAGTACTGCAAAATGCTCTGCATTGTGCTTTCAAAGAATATACATATTTTATGTCAGAGCACATGAAAATAAAAACAAACTTGCTCAAATCAGAAGGCAATAGAAATGTAGTCCAAAATACTGTGGTCCACACTGTTCCCTAGCCTCCTCACTCTCCCTCTTTTTTTTTTTAATTATACGAATTCCAAGACAGTCAAAAGCAAGCCCTCATAAGTGTTGGCAAAAACTGTATCAAAAAATCTTCGTATGTTCAGAAATAGAATTTGACTTTTTAAGCCTCATAATGTATTAAAGCACAAAACTGGACCCCCACTCCCTCATAAAATGAGATTCTTATTTCTGTGCATTTCTTAAGAGGAAAGATTTTGCACTGGCCAAAATCGTACATTATTAAAATTTTATTTTGCTATGTAAAGTCAGAAAAAAAACTAGGTAAATAAGCAATAGGTCATGATATGACATGCTTATAAACAAATGGACAAGTTTTATAAACTGCTCTCCGAATTGACAAAAAAAAGCAGGTAAAGAATCTGGTAGCACGCCTCCATACTGTCTGCTTGCCACATTAACCATCCTACAGATAGTCTTTTCCCTCAGCATCTATATTCAACTTTTTAAAAATTAAAGTGCCCAAACCACAAAGCCGCTACATAATATTTCAATTTTATCTATTTAACTGTGCAAACAGAGTTGTTGCATAGAAAGTAAGTTTTCATACACTGCCTCGGTCTCCTCCTCCTTTGTTAAGCCACCTTTCAAGTACTGTTAAAACATGAAACGTTCCACTAGCACCACCTGGTGGGCCCTCAGCTTTATGCTAGAGACCATGTCAGCTGTATTCTACAAGCTTTAAAGAGCCTTTTAACATTTACTAGAGCAAGCTATTTCTTTATTCAACTTAAATAAACATTAAATATTTACTATGAAAAGCTGATCTGAACACCTATTGAAATCATGCAAATTTTCAATCTCTTAATTTTTACAGGGAAAAAAAGCCATAAGCCTTTCTTGTAAATGGTTAAAAAAAATAATCTTGGAACACTTTTTTTTTTTTTAAATTTAAAGCTATTGCATACCTACAAAAATGCATAATTTAACAAACTAGAGTTTTCAACATTGTTTAGATGTTACTACTTCATCTACATGCGTATAATGGCACATTTTTAAAAACTTACAAGGTTCTTCCATAATAAGTTTTCACTGAAAGGTACGTGCAAAAATCTAACATATGTACAATGAAAAAGATATATCAAGCTGGAGGTTTCTAAGATTAAAGATGGATGTAGCTTCCCAACATTTTCGTGAACCTTACCAACATTTCAGACTATTTTATTACACTGAAGTCATATCCCCACAACCAAATGCAACACTGACTTAATAACCTACAGAGAAAGAGTAACTTTATCCAACTTTACATAACTTACTGTTCCTACAATCTCTAAAACCCTGATTTACAACTTGAAGCTTTGAAAATAACATCTTAAGAAACAATACAAGCACAAAGAAGAGAACAGTGTTAATACTTGGAAGAAAATTGTGGTCATTTTAAAAGCAAAGGGTATGTCAACCTCAAAGTGGGCCCAGATTTTCTTATTTGTTCATAAAATTCTGATCTGCCAAAATATAGCTCCCTTATCAATCAAAATTTAGTAATTGTGGTTAACTCCTCTAACTCAACTTTTTACATATTAACTGACAAATATATTCTTCATAAGCTTCTGGCAACAAAAGCTAGAGACTCCCAAAAAAAGGCGTAAGTACAGAAGGGTCAAAGGATTATTCAGCATACTTAATAAAATAATTGGCTTAAGAGTTACCCAGGACAGAAAAATAAAATAAAATGACAAAATATTTACTAGAAAAGAATGTTACATTTAGAAGCTCTATTGGAATGCTACAAGCTTTAATTATGTTGATAGATTTAGCGATTAATAACAAACTGAGGAGGGACTGGGAAGACTTAAGTACAGGCTCAAAAGAAGATTGGGCTGTTTCATGAAAGAGAAATGCATACTGAAAATACAGAAGTCACAATTACCTCCAGAAGAGCTTAAAACCAAAAATGGTTGGTAGCTACAGAAGTGCCAAACAGCACGTCTCCGTCTGGTCTTATATGTCTCCCTACATATCCATTTTTGTGACTAGTGAAAACTACCTAGGGGAGGCAAAAGCTGTTTCATACGGAACAGCAATAATCCCTTTACTGCATTTTGACTTGTGTCTCACTCTTTCCTCTCCCGTCAAGCAGGGCACTGCCTATGGCAGAAGCAACTTTGACACCTCATCATCACCAAGGACAAGCTGCACGTTTCTTGCTATCCTAGGCAGTTACCTGGGTTCTGGGTGCCCAGGGTCTCACATTTGTCTGTGTGAGCACTCTGGTCCTTATACACAGCACAGATCCTTCTGCTGGGGAGGAGATGAATACAGCCAACTGGAGACTGCAGTCCAGGGCAGGCTAAGCGAGATGCTGTGATTTATTCAGCCACACACGTTTCGCCACAGGAACAATAGGATACCAGACTTGACAGAGCCTGGCTCTGACACAGCTAAGCCATTACTTTCTTTTTTTCTTATGAAGAACATATGTCATGGAAGTGCAAGATAAAAAGGTTCTGGTATATACACAATAATGTATTCCAAAAATAAAAAGCTTGAGAAGAGTTTTAAAAGCCTGTTCATTCTGACAGATGAGCTCAAATTAAAAATCTAGTCTTTCCCCCAGCTCCTATGAGCTAGAAGTATGGCAAAGGAAGATGTTAAGACCACAAAAAAAGATTATACTAGAAAGCAGTCATGATTCAACAGAATGAAGACAAAACCCATACAATTCATCTGTGCTTTTAAATAATCTAAGGATTTAGCTTTAAATTTTAACAACATATAGAACTTGGGAGATATTCCAGAACTGAATATATTTTACAATGGAAAAATACACAGTTAGATAGGGATGGAATTTTCATTGAATTTTCATTGCTTCACTCAAAACTTTTAGTCGCTACATACCACACAAGTTTTGCTTATAGGGAAGTCCACCTTTCAAAGCCAGTCACTTTAGACAAGTGGTGTTATGGTCATCTTTTGCAAAAATACTACAGAAAAAACTTAACAGTGACATCATTCAATTGTGAGGAGGGAGGGAAAGGAACAAGTTTTAAAGAACATTTCCTGCTGTTCAGAAGCTCCCAAGCACACAAGAAGTTAAGCCCACAAAGTGCCTTCAGATAGCACATCAAGATAAGCAGTGATACAGGCCCCACATTGCTGCTAAGCCACATTCTGTAATTTTCTGTAGAAAATATTAAGTGAAATTCTGCTTACAACTAGTGTTTTGAATTCTCAACAAAAAGGTGTGTAAATGTTTCTACCCACATATAAATGAGTTTGCTCAATATTTCACAAAGTTTACCAGAAATTACACCATGCAAAGAAGAAAATTATTTTCTCCCGACCAACTCAATCTACTTTAAAAAAGTAAAAACTATCAAACTATTTCAAACCAGGAACTCTGTCATGCAGTAAATTACAACATGGACCAACAGTATGTCTTTTATTCACAAACCCTACTTTTGAAACAGCTTGCCGACCCTACAGCAAGAACAATAAATAAGTATCCTTATAAAGCAGCTTCTGAAATGACAAGGCAACCACCCTTTATTAAGGATTATTTCTCTCCTGTTCAGATACAAATGATATTTAGTGCCAGTCAAGCTGATGGCTTTCCTGGTAGACAGCATAGGTCTTTAGAACCTACTGAAGAGAAAAGAATTAGGCCTGTTTCTATCAGTGTTTAGCAAGATAATTTAATCACAGTTTGTATCATTGCTTCAAATCATTGTTAAGTGACTTATCTTAAAATAACATTGTCTTAAAATGGTATTTGATTTTCCATTTTTCCAGCACACTTATGAAAATCTAAACTTCACTACAGAATTGAAGTATGCATTTTCAGATGAAGAATAAGCAAAAGAAAAATGTAATGGTTTGAAATACCAAGTAATAGTCTTTCAACATCAGATAAAAAGGAAGAATTCCTCAATGTCTGCTTTAAAAGAAATTAAAAGGAATACAAGAAATCAAAGCCAGTTTAACTAAAAAGAGCTGCCTCCAAATCTCAGAAGAAATGTATGACAAAGACTGAAAAATTAGTAAGTATATTGAAAAATGCAATTATTGAAACAGTTATCTTCAAATATTATTACACACTTCCCTGCAAGGTGGGAAATATTAGGGCTAAGAAAGCCCAACATTTTCAACTTTCACTGCTTTCTAGTGTAAGAGGGCTACACATTGATTTTACATTCTAAGAGCATTTTGCCTGTAATCAGCCATAGTAACGGGATACTTCAAACAAAAGGACAATTGTGTTCTGAGCCACACAACCTGGTTGCCTATTTGTTAGCATAAAATGTGTTTCAAGAATACAGGGGAAGCAATTGTACCATAGGATTTAAAAATCTTCTCCTTTAAAAAAGTTACTTCTTTGGAAAACGCAGTCCAGTTCTGCTAACTTCCAGAGTTGGATGAATGCAGAAAACATATCCCATATAAAACATTTCACTGATGACAGTATCATAAGGGTTCAAAATTTTCTGGTTTTATTTCTCAACTACCATCATTCCCCTCCCCAAAGAAGAGGGGTGTGAAAAAATTTCCTGCCATTAAAACAGTAAGACAATTGCTACTTGCAGCAGAATGAAATAGGTTTGAGAATTATTGCAAGATACAAGTTAGCATGCTTCAATTTCTTCTGTCTTAGATATAACTCTGTAAGTCCCTAAATCAGAGCCTACTTGCCATAATAAACTAATAAAACTAACTGTATAGCTACAGCCTGGAATCCTTTATTCATGTGTGTATGAACCATGCCCTCAGCACATCCCTACAAAAGGAAGAATGATCAGATATCTGTCTTCATCTTGTCTGAAAACGATGACATTTTTCAGTAAGAAAAGGGTCCAAATGGCAGGTGTCAAAGTGCCTTAGCTTCACACGTGGTGCTAGGAGGCAGAAAAAACAACAGTAGCATGTGGCCATGTCAGAGCTGCACAGAAGCTGCCGTACAAGTGCATATTTGAAAAGAGCAAACCTCATAGCCTGTTAAATCAATCTAGTGCCAGATGCTGTTATCAGAACAAAACTGGTGCTGTGGATTCATCCCCAGAAGAAATACACATCCCCATGTCTGCACTGAAAAGTGAAAGACCTAGGGTGGCATGTCTCAAGACTGAAGGTGACAGTCACCTGTGACTGCCCCCACTGCTTTCATTGACAGTTTCAGAAAACAGGTCCTGTCATTGCTCATAAAGCAGCTGGAGCTGAAGTTCCTTTCTGCTCTTGCAGAGAGCTTTAAAATCTGGACTCTGGGTCCAAAAATCTACTTCCAGGTTAACCATCCAATTAAAAAGCAGTTAAATCATTTATTATTTACTTTAAACATTGTAGTACAGTAGGAAATTACGAGAGAGAATTTAGCTACTGCTCTTCTCGCTGTTTCAGCAATGCCATGAAGAGAAATTGTAGCAATGTGGATGTTACAGAACACAATATTACCTTAATATAAGAAAATGAGTTTAAAAAGAAATCACAATAAAGCACTAAATAGCATTAAAGTAATTCTAAGCAGAGTTAATGATAATGAAATACATTCAAATATGTTAAAAGTTACTTATCTATAGCTGATTAACATTAGAAGAAAGAGAAAAAAGGCTTCAGGATTAACATAAAAAATGAAAAGCTTAGACCCCACTTCTAAAAATATAATAGGCATGAAAACGAGCATGCTTCTTATGAATACATTTCATAATTTCAAGACCAATCCCGCCAGCACTCAGTTTTACACAACTAAATTATCCCTGTGACCTCAGGGGAACAAACTGTATATACAGCACTGAAAAAATATAGCCAAACACCAATAAGATTTTACCTAACCTTGTTTTACCCACTGGGATAAAGGCACAGGGAGACAAAAAACCAATCAATTTTGGCAGTCACGATTCAAAAAGAAGAGAAACACTCACATTTCATATGTTTATAGAGACTCTGGAAATGAAATTGCCTAGATACACACATTAAAAACATGACAAAGCCCAAAAAGATGCTGCTGCTCCCCCAAAAGCCTAGCAACACCACAGAGCTCAATGAGCAGCCTTATTTAGCCCCTGTCTCTCCCAGTTCTCAAGAGCCTGGTGCAGCCAACAAGCCCAACCCAACACCATGAAACACAGCAAATTAGAGGAATCCGCAAGTCTCAGAGCAGAAGGGTGTCACCAATACTGTCCTGCCTGCAGCTCCTCCTCGACTCAGCCAAGCAGAAACCCCTGCAGTGGCAGCACTTGGGGAAAGCTGGTGTTTCATCCAGCTCATCTCCAGCCACGCAGCATCTTGCGAGAGATAAAGTGCATTCTGCCTGCTTTTAGAAACAAGAGAGGCAACTCAGCAGTTCATGTTCATGCACAGTTATTCAAGTCGGAGCGTTATAAAGTACCCAGAACTAAGGTTTTGGGAAAAAATACTCTTCTTTTAAAACAAAAGATTCCTGCCTATAAAGCAATACATAGACTTTGCTAATAGCATCTATATTTGGCATTGTCACCAACAGTTTATAACTGGGGAAACTGATTTCTGCCTAACGTCTGTCTACTTTTCAAACTAAAACCTTTCCCTGTTGCGCACACTGTCCTACCCTCACCATCCTTCTCCTGTAGGACACAGGATATTTAAGGCACAGGTGATCTACTAAGGAGAGTCCATCAGGTTCTCCAGTGAATACAGACCTCTCATCCAGTTTATTTCTCAGTGAGCTTCAGAGAGCATGCAGATTTAATCAAATAAAAATTTGTATTATGAAGTCTCACGTGCTAACAGTCAGGCTGAAATTATCTAGAAAGGCTACAAGAACACGCTCTTCAGTTGCTCTAATTGCTCCCACCAATCATTTTTATCCGGTAGAACAGGCAACACAGATGCAGCAACTGTTGTGGCTAAAATCCAGTTATTTAAGCCAGACCAAAGGCTGGACCTTAGAGTCATGTTAACTCTCGTAAAGACTTTGTCCCCAGAGTGGAGCATAACTGGACAAGACCACAACATATGGAGCAAAATGCCTCTTGGAGAACAGCACCTCCAGCAACTGTCACTTTCTTTCATGCTCACTCTGGGCAGTTGGGAGGCAGCCTGGCCAGTACTGCCACACGGCCTCCACAGCCCTGATTCATACAAAATTCCGACCTGTAGCTTTGGCTCAACTCAAGCTTTATTCTGTTCTTTCCTGCTTCCAACAATATCACTGATCTTAGTACTCGATGTCTCCTTCCCAAGCTACCCTCTCCCCAGCACAGATCCACAAGCATAGGCTTCTATTAGGGCTAAGCAAGGCAATATAGACAGACTCTCCACATGCTGTGAGGGAATCACACATGCTCCCTTCTCTTAACATCTATGCTGTATCTGAAGACACCACACTAAATATTTTTAACCTACAGATGCTTCTTAGCACAGCTTACTGAACTCTTGAAGTACCCAGGTTTTCCACATAGAGAAACTCAAAATAAATTATGAATTCTGGAATCAGAATCAATACCAGCAGAAAAACTTCTTTGAGGTACTAAATAGTAAGGAAAAGTGTGACCACATCTTTCTAGCTGTGTTACTTCTTCTTACTTTACTTTGATTTAAAATTCACCCCAAAAAAAACCAACTCCAAAACTGTCTGCTTTAGTTCACAGAAGATGTCTTCGCCTCCTGTGTTTATTCTCCAGCTCAACATACTAAAGACAGATGTTATATAAAATAAATGGTGCTTCGTGCCGATCTGATCAAAATTATATGCTGCTATCACTCAAAAATCGTCTCTGCAAACTTAATCATGACAGTGCTCTTACAATTTATGAAGTCCTCATTTTTTTTTGTTTTCTTTCATTTTATTAATACAGAAAAAAACAGTTTGCTTTGACATTTTCCTATACACTAGTTTATGACTATTCAAAGCTGACGCTCATCAAGAAGTGTTCCATTCTGTCCATCAAGGAGTGTTTTTCTTCATTGGAAAAAAGCCTGTAAAATGAGGTAATGGTTCAGTGCTTCCAGAAAAATCTATTAATCCCTTGTGAAGCAACTGTAGCATTACAATATAAAAAGGATTTAGAGACAGACAGGAAAAAACCCAAGAAAATTAAGAAAAAGAGTAGGTTACTCATTCTTCAGAAAAAGGTAAGATTTTTTTCATGCAAGACTTAAAAAAAAATAATTCAAATGAAGCTTGCTTTACCTTAACAAGAAGTTCCTGTAACATCTGTGCCTAAGTAAGAAGATGTACTCAAATGTCTGTAGAACAACATAAATAGATGGAGTGCTTTGTTAGTATTAACTTTTCTTAGGCCCCTGGGGTTCTTTCATGTCTCCTCCGGTGCTCCTTATAGTCAGTCATTATTTTACTGATATGATATACAACTGCTAGGAATCTACAGTAAAAACCGCTAATATGAATCAAATATATCTTCAAGTGAAAGTGAGCTAAACATTAGGTGTGTTCTTGTTTATCCTTTAACCATTTAAAAAGTGGATACCATATAATTTTGTATTACAAACACAAGTGTGTATCAACCTCATGAAAAAAAACAACAAAACCATCCACCAAATGCCCACAATTAATGTGGGGATTAACAAATTGCATGTTTTTATAGAAAACAAATTCCTTTAGTAAGACTGTAACCAAAAGGGGGATAAAACTGACAAAAATGAATACCTGGAATTAGTGAAATAAAAGTTCAATTAGGTAGTACTATATTTGTTTTCCCTCTTCTCTTAAAAGGGAATAATTTGTTCCCTCAGGTTGTGACAGATCCACACTGGAGACTTTCCATAAGTAATATCACTAGAACTGGCATAAACATATGCTGAAAGACCACTTCATTTAAAACATGTTTTTCATCCAGCTACAAACACTTAAAAAAAAAAAACCCATACCTTCTTCTGCTTCATTTCTAACTAATCACTTTTAGACTCAAAAACCCTTCAACTGTAATTTAAGTTATCCAAATACGTAAGTGTAGGATAAGATGGCCTAGTTTTTGAAGAGCTATCCTGACATCTAAATCATAAAAATGCAGCTAAACTTTTTAATGGCCTACTTTTTACACCACAATTTTCAAAGTGATTCTCCAGCCATTGGTAAGTTAGATGCTTAGTCACCTCCTATTCCAGCAATAAAGTATCTTAAAATAGTGTAAAGGTTCATTAACACATTTATACATGTCGTTACTCACGAGACCAATGAAATATTTTACAGAGAAAAAATTTTGGAACATGCATCTTTTTAACCATGTTAATCCTTCTTCTGACACCCCATTTTATAATGGGAAAGTCTCTTAGAAACATTTGAGGAGTTGTGGGTCACAGTTACATGATTTTAAACAAAGGCACTAACGAAAAGTAAAATGGCTGACTCATTCTTTCCAAATACTAATATGTTGTTTTGTCTAACAGATGATAATGTTTGTACTGGGAAGTTCATATAGAGCATTTCATTAGGAGACAAAAAAAATAATGATCTATCAACAGCTTGACTTCTACCTAAAACCAAAGCCCTACAATGAATTACTGATTTCCTCCTTCCCCCATTCAAAGCTCTGTTTTCTCTCCTCATCGCACATGTTACTTCAAAATGAGAGCAAATTCTTTCAAGCTTTCCCACCAATTCATATCTGGGCAGCAAGACAGGAAGGTATGCTGGAACTTGATTGAAGAGTCTTCTGGAGAACATTGCACAGAAAGCGCAGATGACCAGAATGTAAACCTGCAAACACTGGCAGAGTCCACAGTTGCCCTGTCATATGGGCAATGAACATCTATTCTGCACCTACTTCTCCAGATTGATCATTAGATATTTATGTCTGGATCGTGTAAGACAAGCCAGCAATGAAAAGCAAGGTACTTGCAATGATTGTAACATTGACCGACATCTGCGCTGGACCATTCTGGGGCTTTTACTGGTCAGGTTGTTATAAAGCTGAGAGCATCTCTTACATTCACCAGAGATGGGCTAAAAAGCTCCTCCTCCACCAAAAGAACAAGGCACAAACATAAAATATTTTTCCCCAGAGAAAGGACAGGCTTCCAAGTCTAAACATAAACAAAAGTTCAGCTAATCTGGATTCAAATTATAGTAAGGAAGTATGGATGTAGATTTCAATAGTTAGGGTCTAATTGCTACCTTCACCCCTACCCCTCACTTTATAAAATTGCATGAAGGAGAATGTAATCCTAAAAAAGCCATCTAAATACTTATAAAGTACATACTTAAAAAATATTTTCTGAAGTTAGCTAAAGACAAGTGTCTTCAGAATGCTATTCAAGAAGTTGAAACATTTTCTTACAAAATATAAATAAAACTTGAAAACTACTAATGCCACAAATTGGCACGTCCCGGATTCAGGTTTCATCAAATCCTGAGAACCAGAACACACACATTTCATGAGCTCCAAGTCTGATGTTCCTCTGAAGTTCATAAAGGCTCAGAACATCACCACCATCATGAGCACCATGTGATTTATGCAATTTAATTACATCAACTGGCACAGTAAAGAAGAAACCTCAAACTTATACTTAGTCATTAAATCCAACGGAAACTAACATACAAATCGTTTACAAATAAGAAGCAGACATGAATTTAAACCATACCCACATATACTATTAAAAATTTTACATAAGACCTGTTTTAATCATTAAAAGCTTCGACTTGTATTGAGTGCAAAAACTGGTATTTCCGATGACCCAAAGACAATTGACGTAAATAAAGCATCTCCCTCAAAATTCACCATACTATTTACAAATTTTAGTTTATCATAACCTCACATTAACCACAAATTAGCTTGGCTTCATAATGCTGGTATTTACGGTTGACAAAAATAATCAACTCTGCACTTTCTGCATTGCATATAAATAAAATATATTTACACAAACCATTATAATCGACATTTAAGCTGTATCGTCACTTTTTAAAAAGCTGGAAGAAATTTCCTACAGACCATAAAACTGAAGAGAATCTGCTCTGAATTAGATGCTACCAGTTTTTTCTTCTCACTTAGCACCAGAACAACCCCTTTATTCAAAGCCCTATCTCAACAAGAAAACATTCCCCCTGCTAATGTCAGAAGTCCCATACCTACACCCTACTGTAACCCCTTTATCAAAAACAAGCCATCAAAAACTTGATCCACTAACAACGATCAGCAGCATGGCCTTTCCGGTGAGTGGCCTCCACAAATGCCAAGAGGTCATAGACAGTTTCCCCAAGGACAAAACCGTGACCAAGGAGGCACCAAGCAGCTGTGGACCAGCAGGTAAAAGAGATAGGAAGGTCCCAGCAGAGCCAGGATCAACAGATGCAGGGGGACACAAGAGAAGAGGACAGGCTTAAGCTTTCTTTTAAAAGGAATTAAGTGTTCCTGTAAAAGTCTTTTTATTGTTGTTGTTAGCTAAAGAAATGAGATATATTAGAAGGATACTATATCATGATTTCAAAATTATTTCATTTTAAAACATTCAAATTGACAATGTCTCTTTCTATTTACTCTTACAGCAGAAGATTAAATTTAACATTTCCTTCACCAGAGAGATAATAACTGAGAAGTAATACAGGAATATCTAGTTTGATTTACTTAAAAATGAGAAACTAACTTTGAGAAAACAACTTCAACAACAACAACAAAGATGAAGTAACTTTGAGTTGTGATTTTACATTAGGAGGGAAAAATAGAACAGAAACAAGTAATAAATGCATCAATTATTTTACTGAAACCCCACTTCCAAAGTATATTTACAGTACAACACGGTAAGGCTGACAAGAGAATCACTCATGGAAGATGCATGTCTAAACTGTTTCCCTGAAACATTTATGTCAAATTCAAATGTCAAAATGTATTTTATCTAAATGGTAGGTCTAGTTCAACCCAATAAAAGAACTGAACAGGCAGTAGGCATGTTGCCTTAGCTGCCAAACATGTTTAACAAAATATAAAAATTAATTAGGTTTGAGAGATAAGTTCTATGCTAAAAGCTACTTAAGCATTAGCAATAGCTATAACTACATATAGATGGACATTTACCACCACCTCCACATTTTTTATTTAGAAAGCTCCACAGACAACTGAGCTGTTTGGGCAACACTTGCTGTTACATAAAATAATCTGATACAATTAGAAACAGTGATATTACTTGCAGTTGCAAACAGGATTGAAGTGAAAATGTTATTTCTACATCAGCAACAAATTTGCTTTCAGGAGCACTGAGTATTTAAATGAAAGCAAAATAACTGATGTACAGAACTGCTAGACGGACATTTACAACTGCATATAAAGCCACCAAAGCAACACAAATCTCCCAAAATTAAAAAAGCAATAGGAAAACCAGCACCACTGTCTCCTCTCTGCCCTTTCCCCTACACTTGCCTGTCATTCGCAGTTGTTGCTGCTGGGACCGCCTGGTACTGAAGAAGGTGTTTCACATAGCTTGTGCTTCTTGATGGCTCCTTTCAGATGTATTCTCATTCACCTCTGTATCACCCACCACAACAAATGGATCATTTCTCCTTCCCTCCACTTACTCATCTTCGACAAAACTGATGGGATCCAGTTATAGAATGAATTACCCTCAATAGGCACCTTCAGCCACAACCGTGTGACACTGCAGCCATCTAAATCTAATCCCTTTTCAAGCTGAAATAGGCCCTTTGAGACACACAGCACACCTATATTCTCTGCCTCTCATGCCTTGAAAACATCAGAAATATGTTGAAGCATCTCCTGTTGCTGTAGCTTCTTTCAACATCCTTCACAAAGGTTTTAATACTGCCATACACTTTCTTGATAAGAAAAGTTACGAGTGGTGGCAAGCATAGCCCCTAGTTTCAGCATCACACAAAATTACTGCATGTGAAGGTGCAACATGGGTAGCACTCACTCCTGCACTGACAGCAGCCTCTCAGCACCAACACCCTGAGAACCCTCCTGGACTGAAAAGCAGATACATCACGTCTGTCAGTAAAGCAAGGGCTCTTTCCCTCTGCACTTAGCCTGAAATCAGGAATAGAAATGACAATTTTATCTATCAGACACCTAATAAGCCATTAATGTTTAACTTTCAAATCTCCCTAAAACCCAAGCCATTTTGTCCTTTTTAAAAAAAAAAAAAAAATACCAAAGTTTGCAATAGTTGCTCTCCTGATACCGGGGGAGTTTGTTAGCAGCTGTACAAGTGGCAATTTCCTGAGGCTTACTACTCAAAACAAACCTGAATGTATTTTCAGAAGGAGACTTATACCCAAACTTTCAATCTGCCCACAAACTTTCCTTTTTACCAGATCTCAACAGCATTGATACTTCAAAGAATAAAGAAACTTTTTGCCCACTTATTACAGCATTTGTGCATATAATCATTCCTCTGTTTTCTTAAACATTTCTAATAATTATTTAGAAATACATGCAACCCACACATGTATGCTGTTTAACAGAGATCTAGGATGATAAATTTCATCCCATAGGTAACTCTCTGCCAGTTAAAAGCCACTGAAATCAAGGTATCTAAGGCAGAGCATTAGAGAGCCTAATGTAATTAACCACCTAAGCTTCTGCTATCAGCATCAGTGATAATAACACAGTTTAAGTTCAGATAAACCAATCTGTATATCATATCTCACAACAACAAAAGGAAGCTCAGTAAGAGTTGAAATGCAGAACACCAAATCTGGTTTCACAAATGAATAGGTATGAAGTTTGGCAGAATCTCAACTTAAGTAAAAACATATTACTGGCAACCTCACACAAATGGAAAAACGCTTACTACTCCATTATGTTCCTAGAGAATGTCTACTTGAAGACAAAACACTATCCAAATATACAACCAGGTCAGACTGTGCAATAACATTAAAGTCTTATTACCTCACAAATCAGAGGATACATCTTGTATTTATATAATTTTAATCTGGATGCTCTTAGTATTAATCACATTCTATATTTTGAATGCTTCCACTTAAATTAATTCCTGACAGGATTCCACAAGTAATTCCTGGTGGAGATTTTTGTATATAGAGAGAAACATAGAGAATGAATTTTTTGTACATAGAGAGGAACATAGAGAATGAATTTTGCCAATCTTTACTAGTGAAAATGTGCCAATTGCCACAGCTATTCTTTGACAAAGTCACTTAAAACATACAAACGTATGTTTTTGATGTATCTTAAGTATAAAGAGGATAATATAGTAATATCCCAAATACCACAAGCATCACTTATTTTTGAAAGGCAATATTAATGCAGATCATAAATTAACATTCACTTCTCAGTATCAAAGTTTTTGTTAGCGCCATGATACCATACTAGTGTGAAGCTGTGCTATTTCTTCTCAGGCAATGTGTAAAGTCCAGCAGTGTAAAATGCACAGATAGGGGTAATAAAAAACACACCAAGTTTTCATAACCAAAGTTCTGCAAATCCAAATGAGAGGGAGGACTTTATATGTGCAATTTCACCTTTTTTAAATAAGAAGTTTTTGGTTCCTGTTATTTTCAGGTCCAAACACAGTGATTTTCAACCTGTGGTTCAAAAGCTTCTTCCAAGGGGTTCACAAAGATCACTGAAGAAACCAGCCCACTGTCAGCAGGCTTAAGGTCTCTGGAGTCAATTCTATACTGCCACCAGTGAATTTTCAATGGTCTGCAGATAAAAAATATTTCCAAGATCCACCATCATTCAGCTTAGTCACTATCTAACCTTTCTTAGCTTCTGTTTGAGCAGGTAACATCCATATCTGATTCCATTCCATTTCCACTGCAATAGAAATGGAGGTGACCACACATGTCATTACTTTAAAGAAAAAAAAAAAAAGGCACTTAAAACTACAGAGATACTGAACCATACATGCTAATTTTGGAAGCTCTTAAAGCAGTGCTACAGCAGCTTACCTAAAAGCCTTTTGGTTTGATATCAGTATCAATACCAAGTTTGGAACATTTAAGGCTCACATGATTAAACCTTCACTATCCTAGCTCTGTAAGGAGCATGACTCCTTTTCTTTGTGTGGCATCTTGCAGTAACTGACCAAAACCCAACCTTCTAAGCTTTAAGCCTTATGATGAACAGACAGCACTTTAAAACACACTCTGGAGTTACATGGAACATGTGTACTTTAGCTCACTTCACCAAAAAAAGAAATAAATTTAAAAATGTAGTATTGGGAAAAGACTCATAGATGCAGCTGTTGAATCTGTCCCCAATGCTGTAAGAAGCACTAATATATTATTAGGTCACATTTTTAAGCTTATATCCAAACCTCAGTTTTCAGCTTGGTCTATACACCATCCATTCACACCCACAAATGACTAGGGGGAGGGAACAGAAGAAGAAAGGGAAACTGTTCCCTTGACATAACTTGCTGCATTGAAAAGAGAAGGAATGCACAGCTCAACTGAGCCCAAAGCTCTACAATGTTCTTATAGACTGTAGTTCAGTGCCTCTGCCTGGAGGAAGTACCTTCAAAGTGCCCTGCCTCTTATTCCCAGGGTATAGCCTTGTTCTTTCTGCACTATTTCCTCACCCAGCTACCCAGTTCCTCATGTGTTTGCCATTCCTTGAGCCACCTTTTAAGAAAAGGCTCCTCGCCTTCTCCTGACAAGAGGTACAAGATAGCACACACAGTAGAAACCCACACACAACCTTTCAGACATAGACAACAACTTGAAAATGTCATCCTTCAATATCTCTACTGATACTCCAAACATCAGTGAGCCAACAGCCATCAGGAGGAAGAATGGTGATCCTTCAGAGAAAAAAAAATAAATGACAGACCAAAAAGAACATGGATTCTGGGAGAAGTGGGCAGGTTATAATATTGCCTTATGTTATGTTTGTTCTGCTAAATAAGGTCTCCCTGCAAAATTCTTTGAAATTAAACTAGTAAGAACCTTGTAGTGTTGACCAAATGGCACAGAAAACCTTCAAAAGCTGTAGCCACGTTAAACAGCCTGTTATGTACCCCACTTCCTCAAAAATATCAGACACTCAAATTAAATAGTTTTGTTTCACTGTAGCAATCTAGCAAATTTAAGACTCAGTGATCTATTTTTCTTTAAAACTATTAAATCATTCTTCATTTCTGAGCTTTGGAAGTAGCCTTGAACAAGAGACTTTAGGCCAGAGCGACTTGTGACAGCCATCATGCAGTCTTAAAGGAGACTGCATTGGAAACACTAACCAGAACACAATGTTAAGTGATGAAAAAAGCGTTTTAGAGACTTCTAGTACCGAGACAAACACACCCCAAAAATAAAAACCCCTGCTCACAGTCTAGTTTTAGCAGCTCTATGCTGAACATTAAAATCACTGCTACACATATTTGGTAAAAAATGTGATTTCAAAGTGAACTTTAGAAATGAAATGCCCAGTCTTGCTCTAAAGATGTACTTCATGCAATATATACATTCCAAAACTGCTTCCAGGGACCTGATGGGCACATGCTGTACAGAAACTGTAGCACTTGTTCTTTGCATATCCTTTGTCTGGCCTCTCTCAATAACCTTTTACCTTTCCAGTTAATTCTAATTTTGTGTTGGTAAGTGTTTTTGGATTCTTCTCCCTCTTCGCCTGACTTCTGTTGTTCTGCAACATCAGATATTTTCTAGCTGATAATCTTAAAAAAACATTGGTTTATTTATCTGAAAATAAAGTGTTTACAAGTAAACAGCCTGTGAACAAAATACTGCTCACTGAGGAACATAAAATAACATTTAAAATAATTTTGCAATCCTAACTATAACAAATTACTTCTCTGTTAAAAAAACAAAGGGAAGGGGAGAAGAATTATTGTGATAAATTTCTCATGTTTATTTGATTTGCAAGAGTATATCTGAGATCAGTATACTTCTATCTAAACAGTATGCAAAGGTGCCCGTGAACATACTGTCACTTACTTTATAGCTTTTCATCCTAAAATCTTGCCTAATTTGTCAGAAGTAATTTTGTTTGTTTAGTATCTTTTAAAGGTCTAAAGAGATTTACATATTGAGCATACGTAACTTTTAAAATCACTGTTTGGTATTACCATTATTATGATTTTCTCTTGGAAAGAGAAGAAACAGAAGGGAAGTTGCACAAATAATTTTCTTCTCTTCCCTAAGACTGTTTTCCCCATAGATTGCCCTGGAACCAAGTCAAATGACATGTCCTAGTGTTCTGGAAAATTGGACTTTTCCCTCAAGATTTAGATTTCTTTCACTAGTTACATTTACTTCCTGACCCCCTGCCTTCACATTGCTAAAGTCTAGACTCCACAGATATCTTTCTCTTTTTGAATTCAAAGGAATTCATACTCTCTTTAACCGTTGACATAGTCCCAATTAGTTGTTGTGCTCATCTTAAAAACTGGGAATTTATTTATCTGAAATAGAATTCATAGATGGTATTCCACAATTACATCAAGTGTATCACTTATAAAGTCTGTTTTAAAAAGGTTCAAATTCATGCAATACAAGCCAGAAATTATTTTCTTTCTTCCTGTCCCACTGTATCTTTACTGTTTACCCATTTCTTTTCCTCCCCTCAGAAAAACATGGCTAGAGATGGTACTTCTGTCTACCATAAACTTTTAAAATAAATAAAAGAGCTGAGTCAGAGGGCAATCTTTGCTGTCTTGAACTGCTTCAAAATGTAAGATGACACCTGAATTTCCCCTTTGAATATAGTTCAGCTCAATGTAGATACCAGTCTGTGGATGCACCAGGAACCAACATCGGATGCTATTTTAAACGCAAACATTAAAGTTCATGTTGTGCTGAACAGTAGACTAATTGCTATGTAAAGTTATGAATAGTCGAGAGCAGCAGTCCCTATACAGAGTGAGGACCCAATTTACAGGGCTGTCTCCTGCAAATACAAATACACACAAAATTATTTTTCATTTGAAGCGTGCATGATCATGGGTTCTTACTCAGGTGCGAGAATCACAAGAGAAAGTAACTTTTAAGTAAGGGACAGAAGACAGATTGGCTGGAAATCACTACATACTTTAAAGTGTTTTCATTGACTACATCCTCTCCACACACTTTTTACACCTGTTTGTTCCTCAAATTATGTCTTCATTGTTTAGGACTTCTCATGACTCCACTAGAGCTTGAAAAAGATTAAAGCAGAACAAAGGTTCTTCAGATGGGTGCATTGTTTCCGCTGAGTATGTACTCCTTTTGCCAAAACTTTCGAAATTACTTTTTACCTTCTGTATCAGACACCTAATGACCTAAGGTGTGTAGGTGTGCGTACATAAATGTGTCATCAATAGAGTTACATAGCTTAACAGAAAAAAATAGCAGCTTAAAGAAAATATAATCAAAAAGAAATAGGAATAAAGTTTCCCATATCCCTACCTCCCTTTGTATTCTCAACAGACTTGAAATAACTGCATTAATGCAGCAAGCAATAGCTTGTAAAAGGATGCAAACCAGCTGAAACATTTGACAGACAGTGTTAAATACCAGAGGATTCATATCAACCACTTTATTTGAAAAGGTGCTTTGATGTTGGCTATCTTTCATGTACCTCTTTCATGGCACATTAATAAGGAAAACTGAGATGGGGTAAATTAAGTCCCAAGGTCATATCTAGAGTTACAGCACTGTGGGTACCTGATGAAATACGGATTAATGCTGCATGAGCACTGAATAAAGAAAACCACTTCTGTTAACCACTCAAACAAGTTTTACAAGTAGTTCTGAACTTTATTCGGCAACTAGACTTCAGACATCTTAATCCCCCTACACTGCTTTGAAACCTAATTATCATAATGTGAACCTGAAATGTTAGGTCTCTTTCAAACTGCGAGTGCTATGAAGCAGAAAAGTAATGGGAATTAAGCTAGTGTAACATTAGAAATGTAGAGGCATGGAACTTGAAAGTGGCATTTGTTAAGGCTGAGAGAGTATAATATAGATACTCAACAACATAAAACACACATTTAAATTGAAAAGGATATTTAAAGCATGTGCAGACACCTATAAAATACAAGCGGACCTAAAATCCTGTAGAACAAACATTTCCAAATCAATTTCTTGCCACCAAGGTCCAACTTCAAAAGATATTAAACAGTCCTATTCTACCTTAGCAGAACATTTCTAAGTATTCTAAAGGAGACAATTTAAACATTAAAGAAAATCCAATGAGAACTTTACAAGACATTACAGACTTTCCCCCATTTGTCACAGTACAGAAGTGTTTGAACTTAAACAGCAATAAATTATTCATTACATTGCTTATAAAGCCTCAAGAGGCATAGAAGTTTTTGCTGAAAGTGGCAGAAAAGAACTTAATATTAAGTTTTAAACTTTTAAACTTTTTATCAACTTTTAAAACCAAGTACAACAGAAATTAAACACCAAACCATCTGAAAAACAACAACAAAATATACTTGCCTGGCTGCATTCTTTACTGTTTATTGAAAACTACTAACAATTCATAATACCTAACAAACTTTATTTTAAATATGACCTGAAATAATTTATTCTGAGCGTGCATTAATGTAAGAAGCACATAAGAAAAGTCAGGCCAGTAAGAATGTTTATACTGTGACAATGAAACCACTGAGACTGAAAGAAAATTTATGATTTTATTTTCCCAAATATGATGATTGAGTTGATCGTGTTGTCCTGCTCTAGCACAGCTCACATGTCATTCAGAAAGCTTTCAATTCCAAGATGTCTACAACCAACAGCAATCAAAGAAAAACAGTTGCAGTGATCAAAACACGGAATGAGATTCCTGAAATATTTTTTCAAGATTTTCATTTAATCCAAAAAGGCCAATGAAATCCTAAAAGTTCATCATCTGCCATGTTAATGCTGAACGCACTGTTGTTTAATTTACATTTCTGGTCCTGTTAAAACAAATACACTTCTCTAAAACAGAACATCTGTTTTGGTTATAATACAACATATTTTTGGCAAGAACTCACAATAGAACTAACATAAATAATCAAGAATATTTATTGAACCTTGTAACAAAAACTGATTTGTAACAAAAAACCTGAAGACTAGATATGACTGTCTCTGGGCTCTAGTCCAGTCCTAATCTAAGTCAATAAACATAGCTCTAAAAGGGAAACTACAGTAAAGAAAAAAAAAAGGAAGTAAGTCCTGCAGTTATTTAGGTTGGATGTAGGTATCTGAAAGCATGTTGGTCACAAAAATACTGAAAATATTTGCTTTAAATCAAAAACTGTCAAACTGAGTCCAGAGAGGTTTTAAAGGCACACAAAAAATCATGCCATATGCCCCATTTCCTACTACTGTCTTCTTTGACTTCTCTTTGGAAATCTTCAGTAAAACTATACAAAGTTTGTACTTGCCATTGCTGAAGATTTTTTATTTTAATTGCTTGTTTTTCATATATTTATTAGCACTAAAAAAGACAAAACAGTCACCAAATAAAAAAAATGTGTGTTTTTGAGAAAAAGTGAAATGAAGAAAATTATTTTGGAAGTCTCTTATGATACTGATACAACAAATATTTTGAAGTGAGAATCAGTTAATTTGATTCTTGCCACACAACTTTAAAAAAAATAAATGAAACAGTGGTCTCATTAAATTCTATAGTTAAGGGCTCGCTAGAGTCAGATCATGAAGCCAAGGAACAACTATAACTTCATGCACAATTCTGAAATTATCATACAGGACTTTAGTAGTAGAGAGACTATTTCAGGATGCACTGCACATACATGCAATCAATTAAGGGTTCAGTTGGTTATTATCATTAACCTTCACCAGAGTGAGTATCTGTCCAGATTATTTGTGTATGCATCAACTGCACACACCTTCTTTCTAAAGTAACAGACTCTCTCATTTCCTTGGAAATGCATGATCCAAATTCCAGACGATGAAGTGGTCACAAAAGTATGAACGGATTTTTTTTTTAATAATCATTTCTGATCCTATTTTCCACTTCTTCTAAAAAAAAATTTAAGTAGTTTCATATTACAAGTTTTATTTGCCAAAGAAGCTGAAGTCTGTAGTTCTTCTCTATCAGCCACCTTTCTGAATGACAGCATTAGAAGTTGATTGGGATTTTGGTTTTAAAGTACTATAAAACAATCCAGCCTCATCTGCCAAGCTGCTTTACATTTGGATTCCTTTAAGGAAAGAGACTAAATGCAAATACAATTGGCAATTCTCTGAAACTTGCACACAGCAATGAACTGGTTTTGTTTTGCTGGGCAAGGATTTCCACATCCATGAAGGTCAGTGTATCACTGCTATAAGCTGAATCCTTGGGAAACGGTATCATTATGGCAGCAACTGACTCATTCTGTTACAGTTCAGGTATTGGAGGGGTTTTGTTTGGTTTGGTTTTCTGTTTGGTTTTTTTTTTGTTTGTTTGGCAAAAATTGTTTTTATTATGCTAATTTTCACTTCCAAGAATTAATCTTATGTGTTCAAAAACTGCATTTATTTTTTCTATAAATATCACAAGTTCCAGAAAAAGTGAAGCAACTTGGTAACCTTACTTCTTCCTTAGAGCATTCATAGTAATTCCTATTTCACAAGAGCTTGTATAAGTTCCAAGAAATTGGTAGCTCTACTGGCAAAAAAAATTAAAATCAATACTGCTAATTATTTTGAAAATTCTGTAATCTTGAACTATAAACAAGCTTTGCTATAAAGCAAAAGACAGAAACAGTGAGAAAATCATGCACCACAGTATTATATAAATACTATCTTCCTGTGTAAGCTAAATAGTTATTTACATTTTGCAGCATATGATCAATAAATAATATCACTATTACCCTTTCAGACAGAGTGCCTATGTCAATGTAATAGATTTTTAAAATATATGAAGTGAACAACACTGAAATTAAACATTTGCCAAAAACCACACAGTATGAAGTGTTTTCCACTCTCTACAGTCATTAAAAATTCACTGGTTTTGAGTTGAATTCAAGAAAGAGGATGCCTAATTCTTCAGAAACTTGAACAGCTTCCTTCCTTTGAAAATAATTATAATCAGAAAACCTATGTCTCCTGAAATTAAAAGGAGGTTTAAGTATCAGATATTGCTGCAAATTTTCTTTTGAATTTTGGGAACAAAGAACTAGTGCAATTAAATGATAGCATAAATCAGTAGTAATAATATATTTGTTGAACATTTCTGTAAGACAACTTCCTAACCTGTGGAGAAGGCTCCATGAAATGTATCTTGTAGTTTGAACAGATAAAAGAATTTTTTTCAAAAAAATTAGTTAATGTAGTTCAGTATGTTAAGACACTGAAAAGTAAACACTGCTGTTAAATTTGAGCACAAAAGATAATCCAAGGTAAACCACCAAAATGCTTTAAAAAATAATGGTGTGAATTAAAAAAAAAAAAGTAGAGCAGCTCTATAGGGAGAAAAGAAAGCAATACAGTAAAATTTCCATCCAAACAAACAGCAGAATATTTCAGTTTGAATTCAACAACCTAATGGATAAAATTTTGAAGATTAAAGAGGATAAATACCTTCACTACTTTCTGCTAGGCATTAACAGAGTATTTATTTCCAGACCATTTAATACTCAGGATTAGCAAACATTCCATGACATAGTCCGAAAAAACAAGCTTTATCATTTGTATTTAAGCCTCATTTATCAATAAATAGACACACAATGCCAAACACAGGTCCTTGGCTGGTTGAGCTGCTATTCTCACATACTTTGTAACAATGATAATAGCAATAGAGTGAACCTCAGGAAGAGAAAATAAAATGCTTCAGTGAGCCTGTCTTACCGACTCAAGAGAACTACTGTCATGCTCTAAAGAGCTACAGCCATTTTCCTTTGGCTGGAAGGATGTGTCAAGCTTGACTCAAAAAAAGACAGACAAGGCAATAAAAAGAAACACTTCAAAAAAACTACATTTAAAACTACCTGGTAAGCTAAAAATATGTTGAACAGATGAGTAAGGTAGCAAGCAAAGCAAACTCACCAATAAACAACATCCAGTGGTGCAAAATATTTCTTCATAATTAAGTCAGCAAAGTAAGCTTCTGTTTCTCTACAGGCCGTGCCATTGCCAATCACAACAGTGCTACAGCTTTGCACGGGGTAAGAAGATGAACAATTACTATTAATTATTTTTTTTAGACTTTTTCATACATAGCATTCAATGTACAACAATGACCAATACATCTTATTTTATATAACACAAGGCCTGGGTTTAATGAGAACTAGTAATATCACATTGCATTTAACAGATTTTCCATGTGACAGTTCAAGAGACAAGTCAAAATTTTCACTCATTCATAATGGAATTGAACAGTGGTGATATCTGCAGAAAAACCAAAAATGATGCTTCATATTCATGAGAGAAATGTAATGTTATTTACAGTCCTCAAACCTTTCCACCTCATATTTCCCTCACCTGTTATAAGTTGTTAAAAAGGGCAGAAGCCAAAGCAATCAGAATTTTAATTCCTTAACGGGAACATCATAGTCTGCAACAGCTTGCGAGGTGGTTGCCTCTGAGTTCCCCAGCCACGGAGAGTCAGCCATCAAATCACCTTGTTTAAAGCCAATCTAATGCTTAAAGCCAAACCGGACTGTTTGAACTGCTGTGGCAGTTCAGCAGCTGACTCAGTGGACCAGTTGTCTGTCCACAGCGCATCCCAAAACAGTTGGATACAATAACCTTTTAATCATGCTGCCCAAGAAGGCATCCGTCTGGATATCTAAGCCGGATTTCCTTAGCTTAATAAAATTTCCAAAAACTAAATACAGCTTTTGCAACAGGGAAAGATCAATGACTGATTTGGTGGCTAAAGGAGGAGGGAGAAAGAGTGAGGCTAAACTTATTCCTTAGCTGAATGTTAGATTCTATTCCTAAAAATAAACAGATTGACAGAGCTTTATGGGGATAGATTATTAGCATGCAGCCTTAGTCATAGCCATGGCTTGATTTCATATTATTCTAACATATACGTAGCATAAAAGCATGAACATAGACTAAAAGGAAGATAACCTCTGAACTACATAAAAAAAGAATAATTCCAGTTAAATCAGTAGAATTCTTATTTCACCTAAAAGCAAGTATTTATATAGTGAAGATTTTCATTATGCTTGTTAAGAAAGAGTAATAAATGGAATTTTATTTAGCATACTTGTACTGTAGCAGAAGCCTCTTTATCTTCTCAGCTTCACGAAATCCTTGACCAGAATGCAAGTAAACAACATCGGTATGGAGTATCTGACCTAGAATAATGAAAGGTAAAGCCATAACTAAAATTAATTTGATGATTTACAATGAAAGTTTCTTAATAAGCCATGTCTCCCTTTTATTTTTGCATCCAGTTAGAAGAAATGTATGGTGGGCAGAGGACAAAGATGCTTTGTCTGCCAAAGAAAAACATGTTGTTAGATATTCTAGTTTCCTAGGGACACATCCACATAACAAATAATGAGCAACGAGTCATATTAGGCAAATAAAGTGTATTATATTAGAGAAAAGCAGCAATTCACTGCAAAAGATTTATTGCTCTAGTGTAGTACATTTTACAGATCCAGTAGAGAGAGAAGAAAGTTAGGAATGCAGTCTCAGGACTTGCAGTCCAGGAGCTCTGAAATTCCAATGCCATCTCACGCCATCATTCCATCTAGAACGTTGGGAAATAATTGTATTCACTGGTACTGATAGCTTATAGTGCAATGCAAGCTAATAACCATTTACCTTACCTTTACTGCCATTTTAACATGTGTAAAGAACACATCTTTCCTTACATTTTTACATGGGCCTAAAGAGGTATGTATCCCCAGATCAGAGTAGAATGGAAAGGCTCTGTTCTATATCTGTCTAAAACTAAAAAGTTTTGCAAACACAACATTTCTGACTTCTCACATTAACACATATACTACTAAACAAAAATGGCTGATAAAGTGTCCAGACATACAAGTTACTACCTAAAAAAAAAGAAGTTACAGAAGGCATTTCAATTCAAATTCTTCATTAAACAGTAAGAACATCAGGTGTTCTCCTTGCTGACCACTGAGAGGCACAACTATAACCTGTATTCAGGAAGGCAAAAGGGATTTTAAAATCTATTTTAGAAAGAAGTAGTGACACCAAAGGAGACCAGGTGCCAAAAAATTAACCATAAGCCTGAATAAAAGAATTTGCATGACAGGCTGCATGGAAAACACCAAAAGCTTCACAAAACCACCCCCAATTTGATAAAGAGGGATTTGAAATTAGTCTTTCCTCTAAATTAATATATGTTTATCAGTCCTTGCAAAAATATTTAGAATTGAAACTTACTGGTTGGTGAAATAATTGCCAACTTGCAGCCATGTTTGTAGCCAGGATCAACTCCCATCAATGAACGGCCCCTCACCGGGCTGGTCAGAAGCAACTGCCGGAGATTTCTCCCAAACATCATCACAGATTCTTTCTCTGCATCAGAAGTCAACTTTGATCTTAGAAGGATGAAAGCAAGAAACATTTTCCCCTCAATTAGCTTTTAAATGCACTTTTTAATGGCCCCAAAATTGTAAGGCTTTTTCCAATCATGTTTTCATTATCTTTAATTAAATATTACACTTCCAACCAAGTTTTTTACACTTTTAAAAAATGAACAGCTATATGACCATCTTAATCTGCTCCTAAGAATGTAAAGCAATGTGAGGAATATAACAGACACACCTATAAGAACATACACACACCAACTAACATTCAAACATCAACTTGTAATTTTTAGCAAAGAACACCTCCCCGTCAAAGTTGATACCTAATGGCAAAAAAAAAAAAAAGTGGATTTGAAGACGACATGGATTGAATTCATCATAATTTCCCAGTTCTGGAGAAAAATCACTACCCAGGAAAAAAAAAAAAAAAAAAGATGATCATTTAGGCTGAGAGGTACTAGAGAGAAACCGGAAGGGCTTATCCAATTAATTAAGACACCATGACTCAAAGCATTTAATTTCATCTACTAAATACGTTATTTAACAGTCATCACAGAAGTGTGTAGACTTGAGGTATTTCTAGGATGGTGTTCTGCTTCCTCAGAATGAAACTAGAAAGCTGATGGGGCCATGACAGTCCCTACTTTTCTTTTCCATGTCCTTCAACAGAAAGAAGTGAGTTAGTACAGTAAGGATTGACTTCGATGACTTCAAGCAAGAACACTTACTGCAGAGTGTTATGAGAAATAAATCAGTCTTGTTGAATGAAGGTGCACAAAATGCACGATGTCTTATTTGTCAGATGTGGCCAGTAAGACTATGACTGATAAGGACAAATACTTTTGTCACAGTATGGCTCTTATGTAAAAAAAGCAAAAATTAAAAAGTAATGGGGACACAAATACTCATTACATAGCTGAATATTTTTTCTTTTGCAGGTACTCATTGCCATTTTCAGCTGCATTATATTGTCAATAACTACAATAATTAGGCAAGCAAAAGCAATGCTGTAAGGCCTTTATGTAACTTAAAGGGTAACCAGTGCCCTTATTCTCATTTTCCTTTTACCCATCACTAAAAATGTAATACCTGGGTTTATTTTTACAGAAGAAAAAGACGAGCATTCCACTTAGCTAGCCCTATAAGAACGGGGCAGGGGAAATTACTCAAGTTGTTTAGGTCAATCAATGTATGACAAGCAAGTTATAAACAGATCAAAGACAATACTCATAAGTGCTATTTCACATGATGGGATATAAAGCTGTTCTGAGTAATTTTCAGATGTGGAAGAACTTAGGAGCCTGTCTTGAATTTGCCCAGGATCCAAGCAAACAACTAGCTCAGCCCTGTCTCATCCCACAGTGGTACAGAAAGCTGTTACATCCTCATCTAACTCTAGACAACTTTAAAAATGAGAGATAGTCTAGATTCTCTTTCATGCATTATTGATTTAACATTTTCTAAGAAAGTGTACAACAGCAAAAGGCTCCCTTACACCCCCATGCTTTTTGGTTCTGTATCAAGTGTACCAAATTAACACAGACATGATTTAAAGTGAGATGTTAGAGGACATATATTCATCCTAAGACTCCTTAGCAATTCAAACATGCTCTCAGCACCAATGAGCACACACTGTATATTGCCACCACAACAATATGGGAATAGCTGCAGTAGTTCAGGCAAGTGGTCGCTCTGTCCCAGTACCCCGTCTCCAATTGTGGCTATAAGCAGCTGCCTTGGGAGCTCATACAGCAGCACTAGGATTCCTGACCTGTCCCACAATCTTATCCTAGCCTCCAGCTATTTCCAGCCCAGAGTATTTCCTGTGCTTGGCATGGTTGTTCTCTTTAGTAGCTTGTAACAGATCTCTTGTCCAACTATCCAGTCTCCTACTGAACCCATGCACGTTTCTTGCATCTATGTAGTCCGTTGGCAGCAAGTTCTGCACATCCATTACAAACTCTGCAAATAGCTACAGCCTTTTGGTTAGAAGCCGATTCTTTTAAATTTTTATGGCCATCTAGGTCTTATACTGGAAGAGAGTGAAAATTTTTCCCTAGAAACCCTGTGCTGCTTCACATGCCATTCGTCTCTAAGTCTTTTATTTTCCAAGCCGAAGAGTCATAGTCTAGTCAATCCTTCTTCAGACAGAAATTATTTTATACCTTGTTCCCCTTTTCTGGGCCTATTCCAGTTCTAATGAATCTTCACATTCCTATTTTATCTCCAAGGTGAGGAGACCAAAACGACTAATAACACTCTAAATATGGGCCAGCTATATCAACGGTTCTGTTTTGTCTTTATTCCTTAACTAAACAATCTTACCTTCTGAGCTCTTAGTATTTATGTTGAGCTACCTTCCACAGCACCAAAGTATCTTTCCTGAGTTTCAAGGTAGCTCAGAGCTCATAATTTCCATATGAAAAGAGAATTACTTCCCCTTGCAAGCATTGCTTTACACTCATCTCCCCTGAATTTCAGTTGCCATTTCACTTCCTGGTCATACAGACTTGGAGCATCCTTCTCCCATTCTTAAAAAATTAAATAAAAATAACCCAAACCACAGAATAATCTTCTTCCAGCTGGAGGCGTTGATTGAATTCTAGTTCATACAATCATCAGAACAATTTGATGCCATTTGTGAGAGACCAGAGACAACAAAGCAAATAGCTACACCTCACAACCATATGGATCTTCTACATAAACACACAGAGATCCAACCGGCCACACACATGTGGGAAAATGGTTAGCTGAAAAGGGTCACGTAGACATAAATAAGCTAATTGAAGGAGATCTTGGGAAACATCGTA
>JAOQGH010000023.1:28256231-28402036 GCA_025769975.1 Gallinago jamesoni
AGTTGTGAGCTCGCATTCTGCAATATGTATGAGCTAATTAAACAGACTATAATTAGTGTAACGAGGTTGGAATAAACAAAGCTTGCTGAATCACTCATATTGAGTGTCCATGTCTTCCCTCCGTCGCGACAAGACACACACATAGGAGCAAAGTTTAAAAGTGGCTTGTAAAGAAGGGAAGGTTGAACGCTCTTGGACTGGCGGCTTTGTACAGAGGCAGGTCAAGTACCAGCTTCCCATCTGTCCCAGAGATACAGGGTCCCTATTGCCCACAAGGCCAAGTCCTCCCACACTGCAAATTCACATCAGTCCACCTGCGAAGGGAGACTTGTGCAGGAATTAAAACTGTCCCTGAACACATACTATTAGTTACATGCACCTTATGGAAATCATGTTTAAAACTGGCATGGATATGCAGAACTTTTATAGTAACAGGAAATGTTACTGCTAGTGCTAGGTGCGTAGGGGGAGCATAATATATGTCCTTTCTATTACATAATATCCTGTATTTTTTAATTTCAAATATAGACCTCTCTTTTCTCTCTGTCTCTCACTCAACACTTGTATCAATGACATGATCTACTGTCCCAAGTCCTGGCCCTTAATTTCAAGTTCGGAGTAGCCATTTGACCCTTGAACAAATATCAAGCTATCTCAATCTAATATCTTTCTGCTTTTCAGTGCGCTACTGGCTCCATCCAAATGGCAAGATGCCCAGCTTCATGTTTTTCCAATTTGTGACAATTCTCATTAATATGGCCGAGAGATAAGGCAGAGGCGGATAGCAGTCCTCCTCTCTAAACACAAGAGGAATAGTTATTTTGTAAAAAAAACAAAACCAAACCCTTCTGTTGCTACTTTATGAAAAAGTATCAACCAAGACAGAATTTCAAGCCCCTCCCTTGAACTCTATGAAGCACTCAGACTGTATATCACTAGCAAGTATATTGTAATAAAAGCGAATAACCTAATCTTGACCTACTAGGCTTCTATATTCAATGTTATAAGATTCAGTTTTTAAATTGAGATATAAAACTCCCCACTTCCATTATATAGTCTGAAAGGCAATCCTTTCCATGGAAAAATATCTGCAAACTAGCTTCAGGTGCAAAACAAGATATACAGAGAAATGTTTGTGTCTCTTAAGACACAGGAGAGAAAGCACTCACTTCAAGAAAATATGGAAAATTAGGAAAGGATTATCCATTAAAAAAATATGTCTGCGCCACATCACTTGCATCAAATCCTGATGGAATCCTTCCATGCAGCACTGCAACAAAATAAAATGTATTTCCAAGAGCCAAAAGCAACACTGGACATTATTATACCAGATACAAGAAATGATGGTATCTGACAGAGTGGAAGAAAGGAAATTAAACAATAAATAAGGTAACCGTCTTGCTGGCAAATTTTATTCTTCTGATCACTAGAAGCACCAGAAATTTCAATATGCTCTTGGAAACTTTCTGTTCCACCATTTAATGATAATAAAAATAAAATAAAAAAAGAACAGCAGGGGGTGAGTTGGAAATATTAATGCTAAAAGGAGGTATTGAATACTTTAGCAGCCCTATGCAGCAGTCCTAAAAATCACCTTCTGGTGTGGGCAGGAAGAGAATAAAAGAAGGATAAGGGTTAAGTAGTCATGGACCAGGAATACTACTGGCAGGTGCTTTCCATTCCTCTCTACAGGAGATGTTTCATCTTCTCCTAACCAGACACCACTAATCATGCACAATTATCACAAGAGTAAAACATAAGCAGACATCCACTCAGGAGTAGACAGCAAGCTTCGTATTCTTTGCATTTATGACTTGTGAGCTACATCTAGGAAGGGAAGGAAGCTTTTTTTTTTCAGATTAAGAGAAAAGAAAACTTCTACCAACCTACTGCTGCAGCAGCCCTGATAGTGTTATACACAACACACAGGTCACAATAGTCCTGTGGTGGGAATTATGAAGCAAAAACACAATAAAAGACGTTTGAAGAACCCTTATGCCTGTTTGCTTATGTATGATAAAACCAAACCCCACTAAAAAGTAAGTCTCTTTTCTTTATTTTAAAAGAGTTTGATTGTAGAGAAGCCTAGGAATGACAAATACTTTCACATGGATGTGACATTAGCCAGCAGTTTCTCACCATCATGAGACATTCATCATTTTGGCCAAAGCATAGACACAGTACCTCTCCTAAAGCAGCTAAATAAATTGTGGTCACACACCAAAAAAAGTTCTCAGCATTTTAAAAAAAAATGTGAAATTCATAGTAACAAAATACCAGGCTCACTCATCAGAAGACATGAAGCAATCTTACTTGCAATATAATGAGCGAACACAACATGATGAAGAAAGCCAAAAGCCATTAGAAATACCTGCTGTTCAAAACCTGAGCTGCCAGTTCTTTTGAGAGGGGAACATCCAGCCAGCAATGCTCATGAAAAAAAAGTGCCAGGAAAAGAACTCCAATTTGAACAGAAACAAAATTTTACAGCCAGGTACATACAGAAGAACTACATTACAGAATGTGATTGCTGATCACATTTACGTACTGAATAATAACCAACACACATCATTTTGATAAAAGTCATGGACCCTGGTACATGAAACAGGGTCTCTTTGATAAAGTCCATTTGAACTACCTCAAAACAGGTATTAAAATTTAGGTCACAGATCAGATAGCCTTGCCAGTATCAAACATGTTATGCTTTGGGGAGCTTCTCTTGTATTCAAGAGAAAAAAAAAACACCATCAGTATTACTCACCGTTATAAGATAATGATTTTAGAATGTAAAGTTTTGACATGTTACATAATTTCTATAATGCGGTAAACTCCTATATTACATCATGAAAATATCCTATTTAATGTTACTTTGACATTAAGTTTTAAATTCCCTGTGACACTGTCTGATGACATCATTACTATAGTATCACCAGAAATAAGTTTACTGACTTCTCTAGAGCCATCACAATACCCACAAAATGTTATCAGACTAACACTATGACCAATTAATTCATCACAACACACAGACAACAAACACGAGGGACACTTCCAAACTCAACAGTTACTTTGCTGGTTTCTTTCAGACAGGCAAAAAAAAGGAATTAGAAAAACATCACTGACAGTACTATTGCTGTGAAATTAAGAGATGCTGAGAAAATTCAGTGACAATGTTTTACGCTAATACAAGGATAAAGATTCAACTATTATGATAATGTAGATCTAAACTGTTCTTTATCATAGAAATGTACAAGCAACATTTGGGAATATGGGAAATATGTAAATATGGGAAACATCTTCACAGAAAGATCATTTCTTTACTGTAGCCCAAACTGGATAGGGTCACAAATTGAATTTACAGAACCAAGACTACACAGTTCATTTTTTTCCATAAACACAAAGGATTAAAAACATGCTGGTATTTTCAAATGGATAAAAGATATTATAATAAAAGGTTGGGGAGAGAATATTTAAGAAATTGATGGTATGAAAATACACATTCATTCTGGGCTTACCTGAATTCTCTACAGAGGAGAGGATATATAAGGCGTTTATATGCATCCTCTACTGAATTCCGTAGTATCCTCATTAATTCTGGTTTTAAAAACTGTTTTGGTCTCCACCTTCAAAAGAATAGAAAAAGAAATAGAAAGCCAAAAAATATTTTAAGAACATATGCAAAAACTCAGATAAAAAGGGAATTTTCAAAACAAAAACTTCTACATTGAATGTAATATCCTATAAACTGCAGAATTACTGCAGTAATTAGGAAATGAAATCATAGCTTCAAATATGAGTGGAATGAGAAGTTGCTCAGGTTTTGCTATCAGACATGGGACCTATCTTTTCTTTTTTTTTTGTAGGTATTAGAATGCAATCACATTTTATCTTTTAAATAAAATATTCATACAACGTTACTCTTCACTTTAAGAAGTCAAAGCTTACCATACCTGAATTAAGAACTTCATTCCATATTACCCCCAGCATTCCATTTTTTGCTATTCCTTTATACATAAAAAAAATTAATAAATATCCTCTGTGTCACTGTGGAGGTATTGGTGTAAGGCAACTGTGTCCAGACAAATTCAGGAGCTAAACTAACATCAATTAATGAAACTCAATTCAAATTTCATTTGGAATGTTTTGAGTATCTCTGTTCAAACTCAAAATGAAATCTATCAGTTTTGCAGTATTCCTTAACCAAAAAGTAACAAGCAATTTACAATTTTTTTTTTCTCTTCTACCTGTTGCTGATATATTTAAACTATAACTAATATTTTTTTAAAAAGGGAAAATGAAATAAACAATACCAAACACACACAAGACTATTTCCCAACTTTTTCTAAGCCCAGGTCTTTGGATCATTCCCTTTTCTAAGGGGACTCCACAGTGGTCATTGCCATAATGATGATTACTTCAAATTTTGTCCTAAAATACACCTCAGTTTTAAAGCTCCCCAGAGCCGAGTTACCAGATATTTATTCCAGTGATCTTTATATTTTGGGCAATGTTACTGGTGGGGAAAGGGGTAAGTCCTCAAACACAAACAGCTGACTCACTGAGATCACCCATCCAACAAGAAGGGAATAAGATTGAGGAGATGCAGCCAGATATCATACTTCTGTTTGAGTAAATACTGTCAACATTTTCTATTACAGTCCAACTGTTTTACATTTCTTTTTAAAATACTGGTAGCATTCCGAGTTTTCTTCATTTTATGTATTTTATTTTATGTTTACAAGCCTGGGTCACTAATTGCAAAGTGAGATACATTTTTTTTAATATGCCTGGGTAAGTTTGGTGAGTTTTATTTTTTTGGATAGGTTTTTTTAGAAATGCAACATTATAGAAATATGGCCATTTGATAAAGTGTCCAGGTGCAGGCCGAGGCAAATACAGGACTGAATTTCACTTTTAAATTCACTTACTTGCACTCACTCAAAAACACTGAGAATGCTAAATTTCTCCTACCCAGACAGCTTTTCAGTTGTTTAAAGGGATATACAATTTCCTGAAACAGCTTTTCCAAGTGTCTGTGCCTATAATATTTGAGAAATGTGTGATCGAGTCAACACTGCATTAACACAGACAGACATGGGAGCGCAATTGAGCTTACCATTTAGTTTTACAACATCCAGAGTTGTGAGTGCTTAGCCACATGACCTCATCACTTTGCTAACAGTTTTTGCAAATAGTTCTATTATACTTATTTGTAACTAGAGACTCTTTCCATACCTATATAAAACTGGCAAAAGCTTTAAACCCTCTTATTGGCATCCAATTCTATAAACATGAAGTTTTTACAGGTGGCAAGTATGACTACACTCCCCCAGAAAGTATCCTCAGCACAAATACGAATGAATTTGGAAACCTGGCCGCTGTTTCCCCCTCTCTTCCATCCACTAAAGCTAGTTAACCTATTTACAGAAGAAAGTTTTGCTATCACAGCTGGTATTTTAATTACCTGCCTACATATCAGTAAAAAGTGAGGCAACATTCTATTAGAAATTGCTACAAATGCAAAAATATCCAAATAGTAAGTCCAAACATAGCAAGTACCGCATTTTAATCATTCCAATACTTCATGAGAGAATAGAAAAATCCACTTCACTGCAAAAACCAAAGCAAAAGCACGTGTGTATATTTTTAAAGATCATCACAGCCTAGTTAGGCTTCCCTCTAAGAAGAGATTCTTCTTGATTATTTAATCAAGAGCTGACTTTTGAAGCCCTACAAATTAAGACCTATTTAGAAAAACTCCATATAAATAATATCATTTTACTCTCCTCATCAGTTCTCCACGTGCGTGTGCTCACAACAGGGATCACCATAAGCATAAACGGCTTCGACAGCTGATACACCTCAGAGGGTGAAACCATACATCAACAGAATTAACATGCCCACATTAAGAACCACTAGTATTAATTAGCAACTGTTGCAGCTAGCCTTTTAGACCTGACACATAAAAAGTGGAGCTTTGTTTTCCTCCAAGACAATATATGAAACTTGTACCAAAATGGTAATGAGGAAAAAAACCCAGCCTTTAAGGCCTATACCATGGACTTTACACACAATCTTAGAATTTTGTCTGGAAACTGAAAAAATGATTGTCAAACAACAAACTTCATTTTCAAGAGTGCAATCCCACTTCAGAAAAAAATCTGGCCCCTTCCCCAGGAAGAAGTCCATGCTGCCCTTACACTCAAAGCCAGCTAAGCAGCTCCTCTCCACCTTTTTGCATGCATCTTTTTTCCGTGTCCCACTTCACTACTAAGTCTTTAGGACCAGTGCAGTTCTAGTGTTAATGGAGCAAGGTTTGCTGTCAGAACAGAGATGCCACCCACGACACCATCTTCTGGGGAAAAGTACAGTCCATAGGGCCAGGCATAAGGATATTCCTGAGATTTCAGCACAAACTTGGATTTCAAGGAAATATAGATGCTTCTACAGGCTAATAAGTATTCTGAACTTGCAGAGAAAATACAGTCATCTTAGAAAGCATCTACATAGAGCTCAATGAAATACTGAAGAACTCTAGTCTTCCAAACCCACTTCCTATCATGGGAACATCTAATGCTAAGAAAAATTGCTTCAGAAGAACACATGAAGGTCAGCATATTTGTTACCAATTCAATAGGCAGTGGGAGATACTATTTTGTGGCTAGAATACTGGCCAAACTGTGTAGCAACATGGCATTTCTAGTTCTGCAACTCATTTTGTGTTAATTAGTTAACACCATTGCATAGTTTTGAAATCCTTGCCTCAAACAAAAGTTTTTAGCCTTCTGCTCTCATCACTAAATCGATGCAATGAAAATGATGCAACTCCCACACTTGGACAATAATTTCCAAGCTTGCAGGGCAGAATATGCATTTACTACTTGTCCATTCAATAACATGCTTGTCAATCTAATGAGGAAGATCAGAATCTGTCCTAGATGTTAATGCACCAAGATTTACTAAAAGTATTCCTTCTGAAGTTTGTGGTGGTGGATAAGTTGTTCTTAAATAGTCAAAAGCCATAAGCATATATAGCCTCATGAATGCTAAGTATTAATAACTAGTTCCGTTTCCAAGGTCAATATTCTTTTTATCTCCAGATGACTCACAAAAGTGTAATCAACCAAAAATATCTCCATTTACATCCCACTTTCATTTGTGTAGCAGTGACAAGCTGTTCCATTATCTGTGGCTAACAGTGCTTCCAAATTCTGTCATAGACACAGTAAAAGCAAGACTGACAGATAAGTTCTGCCTACAGAATTTACATCTTGGGGGGAGGTTTGAAATGCCATTACAGATATTAAAAATAGAATAAAACTTAGGAGTGTCTAGGAATCCTGATGCCTTCCTGGAATAAAAGGTTTCTTACTATTGGTTCTAGATCATATTATGTCATCTATCCAAACAATATTTTAATTCTTTCAGAGGCTTCAATGTTGAAAACAGATTTCTACTGTGAAAAGAAACATTTTTACCACATCCATTTCTTGGACTTGGCATGGAAGAAAAATACATGCTAAGACAGTATCACAGCATACAATTTTTTTGGTTATTCAATTTTTGGATGCAAAGGTAGGAGTTTCTACGATATCCTCAGAAAAATCCAAATATCTCAAACAACTGAAAGACCTGTCTTTTTTACATGCAACAAAGACGCACAGTTTGAATTACAACATTCTCCAGAGGACATCAAAGTGCAGTTTCAAAGAAAAAGACTGACAAGAGGTATTGTGTAAAACAATATATATCTAAACTTTTGCAAAAAAACACCCTCAAAATTATGCAGCACTAAACATCTCATTACAGGCTTAACAGAAGCAACTTGTAAGAACAAATCATTAAGAAATAAAAGAATCACCCCAAATTTTTAAAAATTCAATTGCTTGGAGAATGGTGCCAGAACTCCCCAAACACGGCCAAAGGTATGATCTTTTCAGCATAATGCTACAGCAGTTGGAAATACAGAATAAGAATTATCCACTTGCTAGTTTTATCTAATTTAATAAGTATTCGTTTACGTTGTTCTCTTAATGTAACAAGACATGAGGTACTTTTCACTATGCAGCTCTCTCTAGAAAAAAAAAAAAAAAAAAGATTTCTGTAAGAATGTGTATCCATGCAGACCTTTCATTGACACACCACCAACAGAATTCATTCTTCACCCCGTCAGGAATGTTGACCTTCACTGTCAGGATCTTCAGATTTTCCCCTCGGTTAATGGCCAGAATCTGAGTGCAAACATAAATGGCAGAGACAGATGACACACAAAATATCCAAAAGATAAACTTATCAGATTTGTGTACGCACTTGCTTGACATTCTGTAGCAAATCATGATGGTGGTACAGTAAATCAATTCACAAAGTACTAGCATGTACAGATAATACCCACAATTTAAACAGATTAAATCATGCTGTGGCATAACAAATCATTTTTTTTTCCTGGAGTCTGCAATCTCAAGATCCACTTTATCTTAAACACACTTATAATACAAGTCTGCATAAATTTAGTTGGTGGAATAACCCAAATTAAAACTCAAGAAATGAACTGAAAAGGGATTACAAACAGAACTAGATATCGAAAAAGAAAAAAAGTTACTCTGAAGCTTCAGGCTTCATTTTGCTTCCCAAGATCAATCCAAATTTAAAATTCATTATATTTGTATCACAAGTTCCAACTAATAATCTGTTTAGTTTGAAAGAGTATGAATTTTTGAATTATTCACACCTAGTTCATAACTAGCTGAAAATATTGTAGATACACTCTTTACATTAATACTAATGTTCCAGCCTTAAAATGTATGCGCATTTTTCTGGCAGTCTGTTATACACAACTGCATGTTCATGAGCTAAAGCTAAATCTGTTTGTACATCGGCTATCTGCACACAGAGTTCTACTTTAAATGGAAGTCTGTGCCTCTTTATTTAAAACCAGGATCACAATACGAGTGCTGGATCCAGGAGGATGCTGGTGGGATCTACTAGTCTGACCTCTCTAAGATGATGAGTGTTCATCTGAAGCAATCCTTATAGTATTTATTAAGAAAACTCACTGGTCAAGCGATTTTTAGAAACAAGAGTTAGAAGCAGCTACAAATGAAAGCCACATGTTTTAGATTTTATTTCCCCTTCCAAAATACTTTAAAGTGAAAAAAAAAAACCAAAACAACCTGCTAGAAGTTGACATTCCTGTATGACTACACATGTTGCTGTATGTAGCAGGCCTTGAGCACTGTCACAACAGAGCATTCTGTGTCAATCATGAACTTTAATTCAATCACTAGTTAACTCAGACATGTCACATATGTTAAATACATTGGTTTAAAATGACTCCAGGACATAGTACCAATTTATATTCCTCAGCCTTACTGCTCCTGTGACATACCAGGCCTGACATATCATTGAACAACAAAGCTAATAATAAAGATTGCATGTGAAATATTATAGCATCTGGTACCTTGACTGCCAAAGCAAACGTTTTCATGTAGAGACTAGAAAGACACATTTTAACAAATAAAATGCTTTCATGTTTATTCTGTTTTTATTTTTTTTTAAAAAGAAAGTTAAATGTCAAGCTATAATGAAATCAAAATGATGCTCACAACAGAGAATGCATCTGATAGAATTATAATGTCATCATTCAGCACACAGTTAGCAGGGTCAATATTTGCATCACATTTTGTTTCCTGGCACTCTGTCTGCAGAATGTGTCAGTCATCTGAACTTAAACCAGCTGTATTGCAGTCACTAATATTTTTTACATCTTTATTCTTAAACAATCTGCCTATTCTGTGACATGCCTTCTGAGAAGAACTATCATCGAAGAAACACTCACTTCAGAAATTATTTACTTAATTTCTCCCCTTAAGATAATAAAGGGGGGTTGGGGTTGTTTTTGTTAGTTTTGGGGTTCTTTTTGTTGTTTTTGTTTTCTTGTTTTTTAAGTAACAGGTTCAAATACAGCTATTTTATACACAAAGTAAGCTTTTAGTTCTGTAGAAAGACTGGTTTTCATACAAGACTGGAACACATCCAGGGGAAGAGTTAATAAAAACAACACACATTTTTAAGAGACAGTGAGAACAATAATTTGATCTAGTCACAAGATGCATCAAACCTTATTCTGTTTATCAGAAAAGTACAACATCCTTCATTGTGCAAGGTTCTCTATGTTCCAGATTTACTTAGACTAACTGAATAAGTTTTGTAAATTTTGCCAAGGACTTCAATTTCCAATTCCTTTTTAAGTATGAGATTGAAAATAGAGCACTTGCCTCAAACATTATACTTTATTCATGAATTCTTTTCCTCCCACCAATTCAGTCATCTCCAAATAGAGAAAAGCAACCCCTAGGCGTACACAAACACTGAACTGTTTACAATTAGTCAAAAAATCAAATAAACTCTTGAAAGACTTTCTTTCCTTAGCTGTTACATCGTTGGTATAGCTACCCAACTACATCCTAAGAGTCCAGTTAGGTTCTTCTTGCTGCCGAACAAACTGTGGCTGAACCTCTCAACAGCTGGAAACAACCACAGGTAACCCATCATGTCAAAGTCTGGAGTCAGCTTTTTTAAGCAACTATGGTGTGTCTTTTTTCTCTCCTTTCAGGTTCCGTATTTTAAATTTTTCAGTCAAACCACCTGACTCCATGCCTTATTATTTCATGGCACAGGATGGAACCCAGTACTACAATGTGTGCAATGACAGCTGCAGAACCACAGAATCACGCTGGAGTTTACTGTGCACCAGTTTACCTCGCTGTAATACACGCTGCAAAGTGCTCTTGTGGCTACAAATGCTTTGCTCAAAAATACAGCTTTTTCTTTTACACATACCATGGTGGTCTACTACCCATCACCTTTAGTTACATATAAGCTAGAGCAGAGTTAGGGTTGCACACAGACCTTTAAGATTAAGCACTTACTTACTCAGGCAATGACCAGTTCCAGCACAGTATTTTATGGAATCTTTTATTTGCAACTCTGCAAAGAGGTGATTTAAAGTAGACTTCTACTTTTGCCTCTAGCTAAATGCGTTGAAAACACTAGTCTGTGCATGGTCATCAAAAAACATGAATTTTGTAAGTGTTTTTCAAACATAGCTATTAACCTGCAGTCACAGGGGATTAGTAAATTTTATAAATCCCTCTGAGTTTCAGGCTTCCCTATATCTTTTTTAGGTATAAGCTTCTTTTGAACCAAACCTGAGATTTTTTTCACTTGAAGACATCCACACCTCTCCCAAAGTACATTCAAGAATGCTTTTAACAAGATTTTTGAATGCACAAAAGAACTATTTCTTCCAAGTCTTAGATGAAAGAGAAGCTATGGACTTTTAGGTATTAAAAGGGATGGCTATAACTCAAAAAAAAAAAAAAGACGGGAAAAAATGGTCATTTGCATCAGCCAGGCAGTAAGGTCAAGTAATAAATTAAAAGATATGAGAAACCTTCGAAAGTACAGTACTAGGTCTTAAGCGTAAGGAAGAAATGGCAAAGAAAACACTTTTTCTTCCCTTATTTCATCATCAACACAAAAAGGGAGACAAAGAAAGTAACTAGAAAACTAATAAAGAACCAAAAATCAACAGAAATGAGAAGTTACAATATTTTTGACAAAGCAGGGAACTCTGCAAACCACACATGTCAGAGGTGATCATAAAATGCATTTTTTTCCCCTTGATTAGTACAAAAGAGCCCTGATGCATCTTGGGCTCCACAATCTCAGTGAAGCACAAACAATTCATATTTTTAAGATTAATAATAGAGAAATTTTCAATATGTTAGAATAGGCAATGGCAGTAATATATAAATGAAAGACAACACATAAGAGTGCAGAAATTTCCCATGATTATAGGGCCACCAACTGCAAGAACAGCAGCTATTACTTTACTGGAGAGCCAGAATGGGAAAAAAAATAGACATTAAGGTCAGCAACAGACACAAGGAGAAATAAACCAAAATAGATCAAGTTAATCTTAACATCAAACAGACAACCTAAGGACACATCTTGCATAAGAAACAGTTCAACCATGTGGTCACAGTGCTGACCAGGTTTGGGAAGTCTGGTTTCCAGCCCTGACTCTGAGCAATAGTTTTCTTCATGTAAAACAGAAATGAAAAAAAAAAAAAAAAAAGAGGCCTCAAGTATGTAGTAAATCATACCATCATCCCATAAAACACTTGTGTATCCAATACTCTTTGCATATGTCGGTATTCACCACTGTGAGTGCAGGATAAACTAAACATTCTTTGACAAAGTACTCATTCAACAGCAAAGCACCCAAACAAAACAAAAATCCATACAGCAAAACTCCTGATGAATCTTTGTGATATGTCACCACAGTAGTCTTAGCTTACTCTGTTGACTTTTCCAGACTCATTAGAAGCAAGTTTTCATCAAATACTTCCTGATAGAAATATAGTAAATGTTCATACAGAGTACAAAGAGGACAATTACAGGTACCTCTTCAAACATTTACAGAAGGTCTGTCTATTAAAATCACTTGTAGTGATAGTCTTTCATCTAACACCATCCCTAATGGGAGGTGGGGGCAGGAGTTCTAAGTCAGCCCATACGTGTGCGAAATATTTTTTATAATAGATTCATTTCAACAGATGCAAGAAAATCTTTTATTAGTTCAAAACATCACACTTTTAAAATAGCACACAGAGAGAAAATGAGAGCTTATCATAGATATAAAAGGAAAAGCACTCTGCTGTACAATAAGGCAGCCTTCTAGAAGAAAAGGACATTTCTGGTTGGAAGCAGATAAGTGGCTCTCTTTTGGGTGTGTGTTTGGGTTTTTTATTTGGTTGGGGGGTGGTTTGTTTTGTTTTTTTCTTAAAGGTAGGTAATTGTGACAAAAATAAGAGACAATTTACTTGGTGATTGATAATGAATCGGGGTAAAGGTCTCGACAGTTGCACTGATTGCGTCATATTTCAACCTTTGAACTTCAGGAAGAGGGGCTGCCTAGCTATTAAGTCATCAGCTAGGAAGTTTGCTTTGTCCCTCATTCCTTTTTCTAATCATACAGGTCTTTGGACTGGGGCTTTGGATAACCAAATACACTTTACAGAAGGGAATGCTAAGAAGTTGCAAAACAAACCCATTTTTCGGGCAGTGCACAGGATGTTCTCCTGAACCTATTTAGATTGTTCAACTTTTACATGAAGTTGCTGCTGACAAGAGCTGCTTTTGTAGATCACCTTCACTTTAATTTTCTGAACCCTTCCCTGATATTTCTCACCAGTTTCACCTGGCAGGTTTAGTGTCAAATGGCTCGGAGCACTCTGACTCAGAGCTGCAGCAAGCATCCAAAGGAAACACAAAATAAGCTTATACATGTTTGCTTCAAATATCTACATGCCAACCAAACAGCTTCCACTACTACACCACTACCACGGCAGTCTCACCCATTCAGACCATAAATTATCTCTTAGCCTTAATCCCTCTCTTGATAACACTTGCTATACACTTGTCACTGGGGGAACAGAGGGAGAACATGACATATGCTGAAAATAAATCACACCAGTATTGAAATCTCCAATACATAAATCATTATAAATACTTGTTTAGTGAGAATTAATTAGACAGTGGACATACTGAATAAGCAGTCCTCTGCTTGTTTCCTTAAAACAGATATTAACAGCTTAGTCCCACATTTCAAGAAGTTGGAAGTCTCTATTACATTTTATATCTGAAAAGCAAAATCAAGAATCAGTTTTAATCAACAAAACTCAAAAGCAAAAACATCTTCACACAGTTAAATTTCTAAGAAAAAAAGGCAAATTTGTAGGTATACCTGATGATGCTGAATGTTCTTGATACTACAAGAAAACTCATGGTATAGTTGGAATTTATCGATATCTTTTTCGTTTCCACTTTTAGACGACACTTTTGCCAAGGCTGACTGGATACAAATATACCTCTGCTGACATCTGAATAAAAGAAAAATATGTCAATAAGGTATTTTAGCATGAAACTTGTAACAAGTCCTTAGTGTTTGTATTAAATAAAAATGAAGTTTGCAGTCAGCCTACTTACAAGTTATGTTATCTGTAATTACCTACAGAACTGTCATACATAGCTTAACGCTGATAACATATACTGACTGGAAAATACCAAGAGAAGCAATTCAAGCAGATCTTAGGAAAAGCTGAACACAGCCCTTCTCCTGAAGAAAATGGATATTCAAAAGCCACCATCTGCACTTCAGTTTGGTCAATTATTTGGAAAAGTGGCAAAAAAATTATAGTAGTTATCTATTTCACACAAATGCACATCTCTTGTGAATCTATCCAGCCTCAGAATTAGGATCCCAAGCATACAGCTTCCTGAATGCTCCTTATGATTATTATACATATAACACACTTTAGGATCAACAGGATACACCTGTAGTATACTACGTATCCAATTAAGGAGCTTCTAGTGGTCAGAAGAATGAAAGTGATAGTCTAGTAACAACAGCACATCCTTTACAAAACAACCCATTCATGGAAATGATCACATTGCTGTGCTCTTGATGAAGTTGGATATTACTCATGATAAACAGCAAACAAGAGCCATCTAAAGAGAACTGATCCAATTCAAACCAACACTACAAGCTCCTAAGGCAGCACCTGTTCTTTGATAACCCTGTTCTCTCTCCCAGATGGTACACAGCAGAGGAAGCAAAAATAAAACCAACAAAACCAACCATGCAATTATTACTGTCTTTCCCCAACCCATCAGACATAACAACTTTGAAGTCATTATATAATGTAAGAAAACAAATTCAGCTAATGGTCAAAGGATCAATAACTCCTGCTTTAAAAACAGTCAAATTTGTTTGCCTTGATTACCAATACCAAAATCAACCATCATCACACACTAAATTACACTGACTGGTGTCAAGCAGTAAATTTTGGAGCAATAGCTTAAAGCAGATGCACGTCTGAAAAGTTTTAGCTGGAAGGAAGTGCAAAGGCAGAAAGCTCTCCCTTACAGATCATCAACTGCAAGGAAGATGGGCTGACAGAAAACGCGTCAGTCTTTGGGAGTCACAGGGTCATGCCATGCTCACAGCAGATGTCTCCTTGACTGGTAGCCGGAAAAGCTAAATAAGATACCTCCAGCACAAGTGAAGGAATGAACCTAAATTAATCTCACAGCAACACTGTTTTCACATTATTTAAAATAAGTTCGTTATGTATCTGCACACCAAGAGACTGAATTTTATCATGTAATCAGGAAAGTTTAGAGAATGAGTCAAACTTACAATTTCCTGATAAAATCCAGTGTATCTTTATCTTTAGCGAAGATGTCAGCTAAAATATGCTGTACTCCAGTCTCTACTTCCTGGATAGTTGAAAGTCCTTGGAAGAAAACACACTTAATTTTAAAATACTAATATGAAAAACTACTTCATGCAACTGCGCAAGCATTAAGAAAATATAAACAAGTTGAAAGAATTGATGGAAGATATCAGACTGATTTGCAGAGGTTTACATTAATTACATTATTTTTTGTTAACTAAGCATCCTTTCCAAAACATCTGAAACTATTATATTTTTAATGAGCCTGAAGGGACCAGTGCAGTAACGTAAGTCAAAATGACATTAAAATAAGAGTAAAATAGCACTTCTTTCTTACTTTGGTGCCAACGGATCTTGACATTTTTGACACAAATTATTTGTAATAGTAAAATTGGATATTTGACTATACTTTTTGAGATTGTAATAAAATGAGTAATTTCAGCAAAAATTTACAAAATTTTGCTACTTGTATGGAAACTGCCTAAAATCTCTGCAGGCAATCCTGTCTTTTCTCTGTGTGATTTATATATTTCCACTGGTTTGTAGCAGGAGTTTGCACAGTGACACTTCTGAGGTCACGGCACCCTCATTCTCTCCCACAAAACACTGTTCAAACAGTTAAGTTATAAAATGTCTCCACAGACAAAGTATTCTAGAGAGCCGATAACAGCATCGTTCAACTTTCCAATAGACAAACCCATCCCTCACTTCAAAAGGCCAGAAGAGGTGGCACAGTATTCTCCTTAGCATATCTGGACCAGAACCGGAAGGTAACGAAACGAAACTGACATCTTGTATTTTAAATCAACATTTCTAACCCTGTGTCTAGCAAGTCAGTAACAAATGCTTCAGAGCAGAAAGCAAGAATTCTAGAGTTGGCAAATGCAGCATTAACTGTCTCCTTAAATACACATTATTTTTCACTCTTCTGTCAGATGGGCTAGCAGTATCTATCTCAAAAGAGCTTTATTAATACCATTTTTAAAAACCTGCATAGCTTTAATAACTAATATTTGTATTGAATCCAGAACCCTGCTTCTGATTGGGCTATAGTCACGCTATAAAAAAAATAAATCTTGCCCCTTTTTTAAGAAGGGGAAGATAAATTTACCTGCAAGAAAGAAAAATTAAAAAGTGAGAATAAGGCTATGTTATTATATACCTGAACTCATCAGAAGCTGTGGAATTTGGATCCTTAGATCTACGAGTTAGTGTTTCTTATGGTAAATGTAATGTCATGTCAGAACACAAAGCTAAGGGAATTACAAGACATGCATTACATTGAATATGAATTGAGACACTCAAGTACCAGAAGTGTACACGGCAACACTATTTTAGTTCTACCAGAGAATTTGAAAATAGAATAGGTGAAAACTGTTCAAGGTTAAAGAATTAATCAAAGCCTTCCCATTCAACAGGTACTGCTCATGTGGGCATTTTACTATGACAATTGCAAAATGAGCACATATTTGTACAGTCAGAGAAATATTTGACCATGCATACAACTAAAAGGAAGAACAGTTTTCTGGTGAGCCTGCTTCCTTAACTTTCAAATATCTGGCTTTGAAACATGAACTGATGTTTTTATTTCAGTTTATTTTTAGTATGAGTTGAAAAACACTGAGATTTTAAAAGAAATTAATATTAAGATTTGCTGAAAACTTTTCTGTATGGAAAATGGCTCATCCCTTTAAAAAAACTCCCTCTGATCTCAAGCTTTATATAGGTTGTCAAACTGGCTCCGAAGTTAATAAAAATGACCCAGTTCATAGATTGATGTAATTTCTGATGTGCCTTTGAAATGAAAACCACTATATAAACATAAGAAAAAATATTTTTAGCACAAAACTGAACATAGGTGTACTGATTTTCAAAAACTGAAATGTTTATACTGCAACAAATAGCACTTCCTTTTGAATGCACCCTACATAATTTATTTGGGCTTTCACAGTGAAGATTTTCTTTTTGCTCTTTAGACTGCCAGAATAATCTACATATTGCTCTATGTAGTAGTGACATATGTTAAAATGCAGTAATTAAACAATTAGAATATTTGGTAACTGATTTTCAATGCAAAGTTAGAATCATTTTATAAAAAATATTTAAATAAAAGAGTAACTGAAGTGGGAAGAGTACGGGTCAGCCTCACTAAGGAGGTTCAGTACCTTTATGCTAAAATTCAAAATGCCATGTTGGGGAATGGAAGAGTAACAGTATGTCTCTCAACACCATAGAGAATGTTGCTGCAGTCTTGGTATTTCATTGTCAGAGATTGCCCCCTACAGATTCACCCATAACTGCATTTACAAATACACACAGTTTTGCAGTCTATATATGACAATCATATTGTTATGTTCAAAGTTCAGAAATTACATCTTCTCCAATCCCTACTGCCATTCAGTAACAAAAAAAAAAATCACCTCACTCACTCCCAATCACCAAGGCCAATTTTTATTAAGATGTTTTGATGGGTGACAAAGAGTATGAGAGTAAGCCCCTTGCTACAATCAGCATTGATTCTTCAGTAAACAATTTGAATAGAACCACGGAGAGGTCTCAGGTGTGTGGTGCAGTTCCCTCTCTCTTACCAGTAAATACAGATGTCAACTAGAACATCTCCAGATTTCTGTCTCTCATGAACCAGAATTATTACTGCTTACAATACAAAAAGACAGGAAAGTTTGGAAAGCTGTTGCATTAAATGTAAACTCTTACCACATGTTGCTAAAAGAACTGTTGAATTTAAAATAGTTGCATAACTTCCAGCAACATCACAACAATTAAAGTGATACCCCTTTTAAAACATTTTCAGACATTTAAAACATTACTGCTCACAGAAGCAGAAGCACTTACCTTTAGTATTGGGTTTAATGTAAGAAAAGAGATTTAGCTCCATAGGACTCTGCAGGAGGGAGAGAGCAGCAGGTTCTAATCCCAACTGCTTGGCCCTCTGGGCTTTGGTGCCTTTACTCCCAGTTTTATACGGTGCAGACTTAAAACAAACAGACAAAAGCCACAGTTACTAAAACGTAAGGAAATGTTTCACTCATGCTATGTACTTTGCAGTATGCACTATTTAGTTACGTGAGATAACATTTAAACAAAGGATTATCCCAAAAAGACAAGTGTACTGACCACATGGTCTAATTCTTCCAAAGTTCTGCAGTTTAATAATGCTGTTAAAAGGCATCCAGATAATTTCCCTTCTTTCTTCAACTTTTGTATCATTGTATGAGTCTTCTTTGCAACAGTACTAAAATGCAAGAGATTGATATTAACTATCACATTTCACAGTGGATTAAAAAGGCTATTGATTGTGACCTTGTTTATTACACTGCTGAAGCTCTCTGAAACCCCTGAAGATCATATCTCATGCTAATCCTCAACAAACCAAGTCTGATAGTCCTAAAGAGTTTCTAACTATTACTCTCTTCCTCCAGTTCGTTCAAAACTGCATCAAAATATCTTGTGGCAGCTTTAAGAAAAATCATCAAAACAATGCACATAATCATTACTGCTATCTAGATTTTTGCAAGATTACTGGCCTGGAAGCCAAATAAAAAGGCTCTAAATTAAATCCATGTTAATGAGCACTTACAGCTGTAATTTGTATCAAAATAGTTCTGGAGCATCAAGTACAGGGTACCAGATTTTAAACTCTTAGACCTTCAATAGGACATCTGTGAGCAGCTGTAAGCAGCAAGGCATTTTGTTACGATTTAAATTATTTGTTCAGACAAGAAGTCTTTCTTTGGAAAGACTCTCTTGCTAGGGGATAGCTGGGAGTACAAGGAAGACACCATGTTGACCGAACAGCTGGCAAGTCAGTTCCTTTGCCATCTCAAGAACATACAGCCACCCAAAAGCAAGAAGGAATGAGAGCAGTCTTACCCACTGCATCAGGCTTTGCTGACCATTTGGGCCCTCTTTGCTGCAATGGTCTGGGACAGTTTAGCCTGCCTTTATGGTGCACTACAACCTCAAGTAGTGCTCTTCACTAGAGGTTTTTCTGCTCCAACCAAAGAGCCAAGGGAATGTTGGTGACTCTTTTTCTAAGGGTGCAGCTTGCATCTAACAGGCTACATATCTCAAGAATCAATAAAGTAGTCTTTTAATAAGAAGTTTTTCTCTGCAGTTCTAGTAATTTTTGATTAAAAATTTGAATTTTTATTTGGCAATTAATAATGCTAGATTTCTTGTTAAAGTAAAAAAGAAAAAAAACACCAAACGAAACCAGACAGGTATCAAACATATTTACCCCAGTTCTAAACATTCTTCTTTCCTTTACAATTGTTGCATGCACAAAGTACCAAAACAAGGGACACAAAAGCATCAGCAGGCTGTTACTAACCTTACCCACAGATACTTCCCTGCATTAACTTACTTACCGTAGCTCTTCCAATGTTTGTTGCACTTCCCGCAAAGCATCAGCCTCCAGATTATTGATGAGCTCTTTTCGATACCGAGCAATAAAAGGAATTGTGTTTTCTTCTTGAAAGAGGCGAATTAAGTTTGCACACACCCACGGTTCCACATTTGTTATTTCTGACAATGCCTATCAGGAGCAAAAAAAACAACCCAAAACACCAAAACTCAAACATTTAAGAAAGATAATAGATGGCTTTAAATAGCCTCTTGCTCAAAGTTCATGAGCACCCCTAGAATATTATGCTGGCCAGCAGGGACTACTGATCTCCCTAAGACAGGACGTCAGCCTTTCCATGCATCCAGCCACCATACTCAGTACTTCAGCAAGACATGCAGCAACCAATGTTTCCAGAAACTTGCAACTACAGAAAAAAAATGCAGGATGGAGTGTCTCTTGGAAAGAGGATAAAAAAAAAAAAGCAATAAAAAAAATAAAGACAACAAATTGCACAGAGCAATTCAGAAAACTCAGAACTTTTTGTTTAACCATGAAGTATGTTAGTGTTGCTGTAAAAGAAGAAAAAACACAAAGCCCACAAACCCAGAGCTGATCCAAATCCCACCCCACTGATAACTGAATACTATCATGATATACTAATAACTGAAAACTATCATGATATTACTAAAGGTTTCAAGATGAACCAAAGCCTCACAAAGATAAACATGATTTTGTAAAAATTGGGCTTTCTAAAGTTATAGTGTATCACACAGTTTGTCCTCGATTCTGTATTAAGTACCTTAACTTAGTAACATTTTAACTAACATTGTACTTTGCTACAGTTATTGACATATACAGCTGATATAAAAGACTTTCAAAAGTTTTATTCTGAAGCCTAAAAACCTAACAACTCCTGTACAATCACATTCACTGCTTTTCCAGCAATACAAAAATGATCAAATTTTCCACCTGCATTTCCAGGAATATTTTAGAAGACTCAGGAACAAGTTTTTACACTTTTTTAAGCAGGCAGTACTAAGGATGATGCATAGGATTATATCCAATCTATTCCCATTCTGTTCATATTAAAGTCTTCCATAATCACACCCAACCTCCCAGAACAGGAGCTATCCTAAAACTGTTTTCATCTGAACAGCTTCAAACTTAATATCTTACAAAATAAAGATGATATCTCCCTTGATGTCATTGCTGTTTCAAGAATGCAATCTCCTCAATGATGCTGTGAATTGATATCAAATGAGTTTCTACAACAAAACAACTCACATGAACTAAATCCTAAATTCTGAAGCTGTGCACAGAGACATCCCAGTCCCTTCCTGCAAGAGTTTCAGCTGACTATATTCACAAAAAACCTTATGTGCTGATACAGAGGCAATGTGCAAACTGTTACAGGCAAGCTTTGTACTAAAGACTGCCTAAATCACAGATATTAGAATAAAGTTTGAAGGTCTAACAGTCACCAAGGAACATTTACTTTTATACATGTATTATGACAATTTAACCTAAGGTTAAATGACTACTTAATAGCACAATGATTCTATGACACTCCAATTGATACCAGGAGATTGTAACTGCTAATTATGTAGGAAATGGTTTCATTGATACCTCAGAAAAGGAAAAGATCTCATACCTGTACAATATCCCAGTTCATTTCAAATTCTTCTTTTACTTTGTTGCTTCCTAGATTTTTAACTGCCTTTCCTTCAGGACACGTAGTGGACTTAATCTTTTTAAAAGGTGGTTCACCAGATGCAAAATCCTCCTCAGATTTCTCATGTTTCACTTGATTTCCTACTACAGGAACACTTGTTGAGGGTTTTTCATCACTCTCTAAGCTCTTTGCATTCTTCCCTTGGAATGAGTTTATTTCCATTTTTTTAGGCACTTGTGGCTTTTGATTTAAAGTTTTTGGTTTAGTGCCTACATCTTCTTCCTTAGGTTTTAGAAGCTGCATTCTGTTATCTTCTGCAGGAGCAATAGGCAAGGATACATCCTGTCAAAAAGGCATTGAAACCATATTAAGCACTGACTCATGAACTGGTTCAACATTTCAATTAAAACCTAGAAGCCTTGATACCAGACATCTTTTCCCCAAGCAATGTCTCTGTCTGGCAAGGAAATCCCAAGCCAGAAATCAAGTAACCTGAAATATATCTTGCATGGAGGAAAAGGTACAAACATACCCCAGCAGAAGTGTGATTTAAAAGATCAAATACAGTTATCCTGGGAAGATATTTAATTGGGCTCTCCTTTAGAAAACACTGAACTACAGTCCTTGCCTCCACTTATCTCAACAAAACAGGGAGTTGGAGGGCAGGTAAGCACTCTTCTGTTGAGGTGTTCAGTGCAACATGGGAACCGCAACTGAGATTTGGTCTGCTAAGATACTGTTTAACGTTGGACAAGCGACACCTTCTTTCCTGAATTTACCCATAGATCTTCTTCAGAGTCCAAGAATGTATTTCTCAATATGTCACATATGTCAAAACACTCAAACATTAGTATAAACCAGAAGGACAGTCTCTGTCATGATCTCGCCTCTGTTGTTAATCTTTGACAGAAGCAAGTAACTTCTGAGAGACGTGCATCTTACATCCATCATAATAGAAGTTGAACAGCCATGCAAGCAAACATAAGTACAGGCCTTCATTTTGTAGCCAGCTAGTGAAAAGGTAGAAGACACCAAAGGTGCAACACAGAAACCAGCAATATTAGAGTGTTTAGTTTTCATTACAGAAATAACAGAAGCATTTATTTATTTTCGTTGTGGAAGAGATCTCCAGGAAAAACCACATCCCATTATCATTGGCCAAAATTTTAAAGGAGGGCCCTTAGATCCAGGACACTAAAATACATAAGAAAGCCCCGTTAATCAAATATACTGAATATTCACAGTAACAGCAGAATCAGATGAGCTGTTCAGACTTGGAAAACCAAGCGAACCACAGCTGTAACATGGGCAGAACTTTTCCTTGCCACAATAATCAAATGTCTCTTGCTTACAGATACTTACCATCTCCTCTTTTATTGCTACCTTCTTGACCTTATTCTTGGCCACAGCTGACCGTGGAGCAGCAACTTTAGTTTTTGCCTCATTTTTCTTCAGCAACTGACGTCTCTTGGCGATTTTGGTTTTTGTCTCCCACTCCTCCTCTTCCTCCTCTGATTCAGAGCTCCTGAAAAACAAACGAATGAACAATATTGCTTGTGAGAAGAATAAGGAAAAAAAACCAAAAACATAAGCACGCCAGTCTGAGTGTTTTTTGACATGAGAGGAAGTGAACAGGAAAAATGAACAGAAAGGTACGCAGGCTCAACAAATACAGGTCTTTCAAGCAGTTGCACAGCTAATGGCTGGAATAATTTACCAAGCTTTCCTGAAGCTGGTCACTGGAATGTATATGCCTCTGATTCTGTGTGGACACCTGGCAATTCAGTTTCACCCTATCTTCACTGTGAGCATGAAACAGGATAGGTAATCTGTGTTTTATAATTCAAGCTTTGTGCATTAAAACTTTTTAATCAGCCTCTCAGAAAGTGTTACTCTTACACAATTGTTCATGCTTAGCAGAAATGTTCAAAAAAAATCTTAAGGAAAAAAATAATCTTACGAATTTAGAAATGAAGGTAGTTCATCATCTTCTGATATATGGGCTTTGGCTTCAGATTTCACCCTCCTTGGTAAAGATGACATCTACCAGAGGTGAGAAGAGAGAAAGAGAACATTTGGTTTAAGTTGCAGTCTCTTATTCAGCCCTTTAACTCGCTGCCAAGTGTGCCCTCATAATGTCTTCACCATCACAAGTTTTCTCTAGAGCAAGTTCAGATTTCTTAGTATCCAAGAATTTAGGCCATAGCAGCACACATTCAACAATCTTTTCAAGTGAGCAAACAGCCAAACCAGCACTATAGCCTCTCAAATTATTTTACTGTGCAAATGGAGGTAATTATCTGGCTTGCATGTAAAGCTATCCTACCAAAAAGAGTACTGGTTCTCAGACATATTATTGGGTAAAACCAATTGTTGGGTTTGGGGTTTTTGTTTTGTTTTGTTTTTTTTTTTCACAGTATATATAATAACAATGATTTTGGAAGAACTGGTCTTTAGCATATAGGAAGTGCATAAAACAATTACCAAAGGGAAAAAGGAAAGGCACACATTCTCCTGACTCAAGATTCATACCTACAATAGCTGCATTTCAGTTAATCAGTTATAGATTTTTTTGCAATGGCTAGGCCTGTGAATTTCAATAATCACATTTGGCAGTTCTAGTTAGAAAATTTTAGGTACCCTTAACATTTTACCTGCCAGAAAATTGAAATTCAAAAATATACAAACAGAAAACCATAAAGCATTTCTATAACTATAACATTCATAAACATATTTTACCTATATCCAGTACATTTTCATCATTTTTCACATTCTATTCTCCAATGTTTTGCACCTTGTCCTCTGATCCAGCCTTACCACTGCAATGCAAGCCTTAAGGTCCCATGTTTGCACATACAAACAAACTGGATGAGTATTTTGCAAAGGCCTATTTAACTCAAGGGCGAAATGCACTTTACTCCAATTTCATTCTGGCCTCTGTTCAAGTACAGAAGCAAATCTATTGGAATCTTCAGCACTGCAGTGGAAGAAGGACTACTGAAGTCTACATCAAACAGCACTAGCTATTAGCTTGCTTGCAAAACGCCTTCTTCTAGCAATTGCCATGGCCAGTAACAGCACTTTCGTGCTGTTCCACTGGCTGAAATCCCATTATGTGACTGGTTAGAATATGTGTCTACCACAGGAAAACAGAAATGACCACAGAACCAGAAAAGTATTGCTTACTTTATTAGCTTCCCAGGTGACTTCTCACTGTCAGCTCTGAGACACCTGCAACTTCACCCAGCCACTCTGCTTCTCCGTTCTTCCTTTACTCTTTATTGTTCAATTCTTTATTGAAGAGTCAGTATCATAATCCTGAATTGTATATTTATTTGCAATACCTCAAAGGCATGAAAATAACACTTCCATTTTATACTGTACTTAATCTGTGAATGGGAAAAACAAAAAACGTTATTCATGTTAGCAACACCAAGATTTCCACAATTAGGTGTATCTGATCCATTTTTTTGCAGGCACTAAGACACTTTTCACGTGGCCAAGTCTCACCATTCTCTTTTCAAACTAGACATTTAGTTTACAGTATCATTATCAGTCATACTTCTTCAGCTAATCCAACTACATGAGGTCTTTTTAGTGTTCTAGGCAATTTCAGGAGCCAGTGATCAGTTTTTAAACAGTCTAACCAGCTTCTTCATACTTATCCACTGAGCCACAGCCAGGAAGAAGGAAAAACCCAACAGGCATTTTCTCTCACTTGAGGAAAGCATTCCGCCTTAGTAACACCACTCTCTAAACTTCCCTGGCAGTTCTGGACACTCAGCACATCACCATGATAATTTTCAGGCTTACCCAAAAGGCCAGGTACAAGGAAAGCCTCATGTGGAAGGTCTTTTTTCTGCTTATATTTCTGTCGCACCTCAAGTGGCCAATGGCAGGAACTCAAAATATCTCAACATTTATATCATTATATGAAGTAAGATTACAGCAGGAATAAAGCTTAATCTGTAAAGTTAATTGTACTTCCTGCCATCCAGCACTGGTGACTGACTTAACTCTTCACATCAGCATACAAATAGGAGAGCTCCTTAGTTTGTGAAACCAGGCATTTTCCACATTCTTCATGAACAGATTAGTATTTGTTCCTACATCCTTAAGTCTAAATCTTCTTGTCTTCATACTACTGAATTCTCAATACTCAATACTCATTTCTACTGAACGAAGTAGAATTACCACATAGCAAATATAGAAATGGCATAGGAAAGCATGAAATCGAACAGAAAGCAGTATGTAACAAGGCTAAGTCTTTATGGGACACTTCAATGTTTGGTGGTTGGTTGTTTTTTTTTTGATTTCTTGGATTTTCACTTTAAAAAAGAATTAGATCATCTTTTAAGTGTTCATTGCAGTTCTTCAGAAAGCAGGAGAAGCATCAAACATGTTTGATCCAGAAGATCAAAGCTAAGACCAGCACAGACTGTCCCACTCATCAATATTGTGTCAGTTCTTACAAGCACATAATGAGTTAGGACTGGCCTCAGATACATAAATGCCAACTTTAATTATATTATTGATCTACTAAATATTCTCGAGAAGAGTGGTAACTTTGTTCCTAAAGGCTTTTGTACCTGCACTTAAAGTTAATTTGAACTAAGGTAAGACACGAATTTAAAGCATGAAACTTATTTCAGAATAACTCTACATGAACAGACAAGCCATGGTCAGAAGCCAAAATAGAGTTCTACAATTCAAAATAAAAGTCCAATACCAAAGAGCATCTGTGAGATTAATGCCAAACACAGGGTATCACAAACAAACAAAAACATCCCAGTATTTCACTGTGACGTGGGGCCAAGTCATAACCACCTCCTCTTCTAATAATGTATACACCAAGCTAGCTATACTTCTTATTTGTAGAAAAAGAATCTTGCAGTTGCTACATATATTCTTTTTGTTTACCAAGAATCATGTTTTTATTTGAATCCACAAGAGTACTTCTGATTTGATTCCAAATTGCCAGACAGCTGGCAATCTGGAATTGCCAGTCTGCTAAATTTTCCTCCTGAGCTGCCTGTGCTAGGGTGTACTAACACCTACAGTTAATGACTAAGAAAAACAGTCCTTCTGTGATTCACTGCAGAGGGGGAGGCAAGGAGAGGATGAAAAAGCAACGAGGCTAAATGCCACTGATGATGATGAATAACTATTATGGATTTTTTTTAAAAAAAGCTTAGAGACAGTCCCTGAAGTGAGGCTGGAAGACTCAAGAAACAGGCAAACACTGTTATGCTCCATCTGAGCTATCTACAATGCTGACCGCACTTGACTACATGACAAGGTAATCAAACAAGCTATCACCTGCTCCATGCTCTGCTTCTACAGGGACATGATCCCCCATGTCTCCTGCCTTGAGTGTTGAGGGAGCTAGGAAAAGCTTTATTTACCCTCCCACAGCATGCTAGGACAAAACAGTGTGAAGTTGGCTACTTAGCTCCTATTATATTTTCCAGATAGACTGGCATCGCTGGGAAAAATTTCTTAATCTCTTCCTTGTCTGTCCCCTCCAGGGAAGCACACTCAAAGGGACGTATGGTTTCTACCCTGAAGAAAGCTTGAGAAACCCTGAGAAAGATCTATGTCCACTTCCCAAATCCAGAAAAGTCCCATAGCTGTAGAAGAGCTGACTACAAAGCTGACAATTTAAGAGTAACCAATTTATACTAGACCAGAGAGATTAGAGCAAACTTGTTTCCCTTCCTGTATCTGTGTTGAGTATTACTGTACCTTATCCCAGGAGTTCATGGTGCTTGACATCTCCTGTACTTATCACCTGGAGGAAGTAAACATACAGTATCCAGTGACATGCGCAACTTACCCGGCCACCCTCTGCAGGACTTCACTGGCTTGCCAATTGGCATATTGAACTCCTACAAGCTCTGTTCTAGAAGCTCTCCTCGCACCTGAGGCCAGCAAACTTCCAAGTAACATTTGCTAACAAATTTTTTCTTCTTTTATGTACGCTGTCAGAAACTTTGCCGTAATTAAAAAAAAAAAAACTAAACAAAAACCTGTTCTTTATGCAAGAGAGTTCTTAACAATCATCTCACTAACAGTATCCTAGTTGTCAGGCATGTCAAGCAACATGAGCTAGGCCCTGGAAACTTTGGCCTTGCCCACAAACTTAAGCTCCCAACTCCTGATTCGTTTTAGATCTGTCTATGTATGATCTTCCATTTCTGTGCGATAGGCTGAAACCTTAACACTGAACCCTTCATCCCCTATTCAAGGGATGCTTCTGCTTGTCCATCTCCCAGATGACAGCAGGCAGCATGAAACATCATTGCTCAAAACACCCAAACTCTTTACTTCTCACTCTCAGTAATCACTAAAGCCTTGCTTCACCACAAAACCCAAAGTAGTTACAGCATGTTCTTCAAAAGTACTTCCGCTTAAAAAAAGGAGGATGACTTTGCAGAGCTATTACACTCGCCAGGGAAGAAGAGTTGAAGGTATTTAACTCATTGCTATTGTAGATAAATATATCTCCCAGGTCTACTCTCCAAATAGTTTGGCATCAGTTTTGTTGCCAGTTCTTTTGTTCCCACCATTTCTATTCTCTGCTTCCAGTGCAGAGCTCCACAACACACTTGAGCTATCCCAAGGTCTGTAAATAGCACACTTCTCCCTGCCTGTCAGCTACTCATTAAAATAAGGCTAGTGTAGTTCAGCGTTGGGCTCGCCAGGAATAAAGACAAGTGACAGCATAGCTCTTAGCATATACTTCACCACACAGGCACTTAATGTGGGGATACACAAAACATACAGCAAAGAGGTAATCATTCCTCTGGTCTCTCTCCCCAAACAGGCGTTCTAGGCTGCATGTAGAATAAAAGTAGAGCAAGGCTTTAAAGGCTGTATTATGTGAGAGAGCAATCTAAGTCTCATTTACAGATATTCTCTTCAACCTCCCTATTCATACAAAGATACAACTCATTAAGAGTTAATGTCATCATATGTGAATGCAGGCAGCATAGGCAACTACTTGCAGGAAGAAAAATTTAATAATAGTTGTAAAGTAATTAGATTTTAAAACCCTGCCAATTTTCAGGGTCAGAAATTCCTCCAGTAACCTCAATACACTGTCACATCTTCTACAGGACAATTTAGGGGGAAAAAAAAAAAGTATGTAACAGTTGAAGGTTATAGAAAAGACTATACTTTCCCAGTATGATCACATTAATGCCACTATGGCAAATAGAAATCTCATAACCTTACTACATTAAGTCACATAAGTCCCTCATAACTAGCAAAATATACACCTGAGTATCAGCAAAGTCTATTGCATCTTACAGGATTTTAAAAAACAAACAACACACAAGCAAAAAACCACAACACCAACACCACACATACTTGGAAATTAAGTTCATTTCAGTAACTGCAAAAAAAAAAAAATCCCTGTCCAGCAGCAAAGGACATGGAAACTTCTAAAGCCCTTTATCCAGTTAATCTAAAGTTGGACATTCCTTCCAGAAAGGAACTCTGTCTATGCAGGAAGCCCCTCAAACTTTGCTCAGCAGCTTCTGCTTTTCTAGCATCAAAAAAATAACAAGTATAATAGCAATTTGCATTTTAGCATACAGTACTAGGCAAACAACAGTTTGGCATCTGGGGCAGGACAATAAAAAGTGAATTTCAGACCCTTATTAGTAGCAGCAGAATGGCCCACCTCAATAATTATATGATTTTGCTCCATTGCATGCTAGAATAACATCCTAAGAAGACATCAAGATGTGAACATACTGTTAGCAGCAAAAGGGAAAAAAATGCTATGCGGACCAATGGTGGGAACTTGCATGGAAATTGTTCTATCACTCCAGAAGGTTTTTATCAGCTGTAACAACTAAGTTGTACTTCAAAATATAAACCAAACTTACTCCAATCTTCTCAGGGTTGAAACCTTGGGGAACTCCCAGACACTTTTGCTCAGAGAAGCTGGTGCAGTAATTTTCCAAGGACTTCTCCTGCACAAAGCCAGTCAGGACCGCCTGAGAAAGAAGTCACAGACACAAATCAGGAAAGTCCAGTGCTATCTGGAAAATTATAGCCAGAAAGAAAAAGGAGAGACATATTGGGTATGCGCATACAGCAAAACAGTTCACAATAAGAAAGGAAAAGGTGTAAGACTAGTAGGAGTACCACCTACTGCTACTAGTTACAAAAGGACCACCAAAAAGACAAACCACCAAGGTTGTGCCTTTAGAAAGTATGCTCTCCTCCCAGTCTCTTCCTGTAACTAGTGGTCCCACTGGGAAAAAGGAACCACCTGTGTTACGCAGCAGCCTACCAATGAATCAGAAGAGGGGTGCACAGGAACAAGCACTTTCCATGCATTTTTTATTAAACCACTTATCGCAAAACACCTATGAAAACTGACAACCTTACCCGAAATGAGAGGGATACTGCTTCTGATTCAGTAACAGACTGCTACATCACGCGCAACTACGTTTTTCCTCCAATCCAGAAAACTAGCCATAAGGTTACACTCCCATCCCATCAGGATGCTTGCACCCCTGAAGGACACAGGAGACGTGCATCTGGTCTGCATGAAGACAGTCACAGCAGAGCTTTATCACACCAGTAACACTCGTTTCAGAGTCTCGCAGACACAAGGGCAGTTGAGAGTAAAGCACTGTTTGCTGCTTGGTGAATGACTATCATCCAAAGCACTGCTTTTTGGCCCAGAAACATGACCGACCTTAAAATACACTTGAGATACTTTGAAGCGCTATCCTTCCCCTGGCGGCACCCCACTTGCCTCAGATCTGTTGACAGCATTCAAGAGGAAGCGTTAATTGAGCTAAATTTCACCCCCCTCACCTTGGGAAAGGCATCAGTTCCCACGGGAACAAACCCTCTCACAAGCCCCTTCCTGCCCCTAAGGGAAGCGGGGGGCACGGGAGGCGGAGGCCGGGCGCCACACACGCCTCATCCCGGTGGGTACCCCGCCCCCCCAGGGGCGCTGCCTCCGGCATCCCCGGTCCCGCTCGCCCGCCCCCTTCGGCTCTCGCCCAGAGGGACCGGGGGTGCGGGAGGCCTTCAGGGCAAGGGCGGCCCCGAGCCACCCTTAAATCCCCCCGCGCCGGGGCTGAGGCACGAATCAGAAACGGAGGCCCAGGAAGAAAATAGCTCCCTTCCACTTCAACAACCGAGACAACAGGAAACCCCCCGCTTGCCGCCGCGGAGGCCGCCGGGGCCAGCGCGGCCCCGTAAGCCACTGCCCGCCCTGCCTCGCCCGGGCCCGGCAAGGGGCAGGAGGCGTCCCCAACGTTACCCCCTGCCGCCGGCTGCCGCGTTTGAAAGGGCCGCCAGGGCAGCCATGGCGGAGCGGCCCGCCCGACGTGCCGCGGGGAGGAGCAGGAAGCAGCAGCCGCGCAGCAGGAAGCGGGCACCGAAGAGGAGTGTGAGGGGGCAGGATCAGCAGCGGCACCGCCCCCCGCCCCGCCCCGCTCCCGCCAGCCCGCGGCGCCGGGGCTCCCCAGCCGTGCCGGGCAGCCCCCGGGGCGGAGGGGCCGGCCGCGCTGTCGCCGCCAGATGGCGCTGGGCGCCGGGGCGGGCGTGGCACGGGCACGGGCCCTGAAGTGGGGGGGGAGGGGAGCGTATCGGCCCGGGCCGGGCCGGGCCCTGAAGGGAGAGGAGCGGCTCGGCTCGGCTCGACCTGGCCCGGGCCGGCGGCGGGGAGGCGGCTTGTGCGCTTATGGCGTGCTGGGTCGGGTCTTGTGCCGGTGTGGAAGCCCGTGCGGGTGTGGGTGTCTCTCCCCGCGCCTCAGCGGACCTGAGTAAGGGGGTTCGGTCAAGCCAGGTCTCCCCCCTCCCCGCCTCTTCAGGCGGGGATCGGTTGCAGAGTGTCCCGGGAGGGCCAAAGGCTGCGGCACCGCACGCCAGGGCCCAGCGCGGCCTGGAGGTGCCTCAGGTGCAACGTGATGGTGGTGTTTGGTGGTGGTGGTGGGCTCTTCCCTTCCCGTCATGTTGGTGGTTCTTGGATGTCCCCTACACCTCGTGATGGAGGTTCTCAAGGCTCTCCTCTTCCCTTTGAGTTGGTTCTCAAGGCTGTTCCCTTCCCCTTGAGTTGATGTTTCTCAAGGCTGTCCCTTTCCCCTCATGTTAGTGGTTCTCAGCTGTCCCCCTCACATTGCGCAGGGTGAGGGCTGTGGGGCCAGCATCCCTGCGTCTGCTGCAGCACGGAAGGATCAGCCGCCTTTCACTGAAGCTAAGGACCAAGAGTGGAGATGCAAAATGTCTAGGTTCAGTTTTTTGGTTGACAGGGGATTGAAAGATATTAGAAATGTTTCCACTGCTTCTGCTACCCCCAAAAAAATCCCACTGTAAAGTGGGGTTAGTTATTTTTCACAGAGGTGTTAGGAAGCAGAAATCACCGTTGTGTGAAGCTGAGGTACGCTGTCAAATGCAGAAGACAGAAATAAATGTAAGTGCCCTTTCTCTCAGCCCACTGAGTAGATAAGAGCATATAGATCCACATAGATATAGGATGTTTGTGTTCCTTTGCCCATGCAGCCTAGACCTTGCATTATTTTTCCTTACAACTATAAACATTTGCACTCTAGTGGTAGAAAAAAGTGTCCAAGGGTCAGTCGTCCATCTTAAAACTTTGTGTAAAGTTATGCTTCCCTGCAATCTCTATGTCTGTACCTTTTTCATCTCCATCTACTAAAGTAACTTTCAGCAAGGATCCCCTGAAGTCCATCTCATAAGTAAAGTTTAATGGGTACTGGTTTCTGGAGCCGTCTGTAGAAGAGTGGAGCAAATAGGCTGTTATATTAAAGCCGCCTTTCGAGCTTCCATTACCCTAAAAGGTCTTCTGCTTTGTATCATAAATATTTGTAACTTGTGGTCATAACTACCAGCCAGTTGTCCTCCAGCCTTGGAACAGCAACATCTTAAATGTAACTAAGGTGTAATAGACTTATATAATTCATAATTTTTCATCCTGACTTTATAATAAATATGTGTTTAATGGTCTGGAATGATTTTAAACACAATAACGTTCAATGCAGTCTCTCTTTCCATGAAGTTTACCTGACCTCTCTAGCTTTCAGGGGCCCAGAGAGAGACTTATGCACATACTTGTCTTTATGCATGGGGTTGTATCTCTAGTGCCAAATCTTCAGCTGATATAAACTGTCACAGCTCTGTTGATTTAAATAGGGCCAGTGATTTACACAAGTTGAGGATCTGACTCACAGACCTCAGTAGGACTGTTCCCACATTCAAAGGTAATAGAGTGCGTAAGTGTTTGCAGGCTCGGAGCTGATTCACTTGGAATTTTGTCCTGGTAAGAGCTAAGCAAAGAGTAGTTACATTTAATACTAGGGAAATATCCGTTGCTAAGATGGAGCTATTGTAATTTAACTACATAATGTCATATATATGAAATCGTGTTAGAAGCTCAGATAGTTTTTTCAACTGAAACATCGTCTTTTATAATAGGTAAGGTACTGATTTTTTATATTTCAGATCAGATGCTGCTCTTATGCCAATGTGAAAACGACCTTTAGATATAGGAACTCGGTGCACTGTATAACTAAGGACAAAAGACTGTGACTATAAATAGCTTTAAAATAAAAATGTAAATACTTGGTCTGATTATATTTTGTAATACTTCCAGTGAAACTTTCTGCAGAATATAAAAATACTGCTTGTGTCATCTGACTCCTTTGATGCACTGCATTAAAATTCCTATGTCTAAGGACATGGAGTCAACTTTATTTCTCTTCTATTAATAGTTTAAAATTAGGTCACTGTTCTTGTAAGGATGGGCTAAGCCTGTACAATTGATTTTAAAGAAATTACCTATAAAAAAATGTTGGGTTTTTTTTTGGATGCTTGCCTAACAGTGACAATGTTTCTTATCTATAATCAGTAATTTTACTGTCTGTTCTGGCATATGTATTCTATGCTGGCAGGTTTTTCTAGATTTGTTTATAGTGATCCCTGCTGCAAAAGATTAAGACTGACGTTTCTCTAAACCTTTAAAAAGGCATTTACCTAATTATTTCAGAGTTCAGTTCAAAAGAACCAGCCGGTTGTAAATTCAAGTTAAATATAGAAAATATGAAGCTCCCTAATTTGGATAAATTTCAGTAAAATTGACCTAATCATATGAGGCTTTTTTTTTCCCTCTCTTACATGTGTAGGATTTACTTTCTAATATAGTTACAAAGTGAAATAGCTTTTCATGTCCCACATGTAATCTTGTTCTTTATGTTGTTGTTCTTTGATAAGGGCTAGGCTTGACACTGATAAATCGCTGTCTGAACTGCTGCATGTTAATATTTTTAGAGCTCCACTTGGGAAAGCACATGCTTTCAGGATAGCAAAATAGTAAAAAAGCAGATTAAAGCATAGGACTAAGTTTAAACACAGATTACCCCTCTGCTTTCAGAAGGACTTAAGTGTCAGTCTGTTCCAGTATTGCCCTGAATAGAATGCTTTCCCAAGCTTGGGCTTAAAAATTCTTCAGCACGAGGTATGGGTATGTGTTGGTTTTTTTTTGCAAGCAGAAGACCCATCTATGCTCCGCACTGGCCAAATGCTGTGTAGCCGTAACTAGTGCTGCACTTAACCTGAACTAACGGGCCCTGCTAACAGAGAGTGAAGGAGCTGCAGCTTTATGCTCTTACGGCTTCCTTGCAGGCTGCAGGATGGAATAGGCATATACTTGTTTGCAAAAGACACTCCAGGCATAACCACAGCGAAATATCTCATCTAGGTATTAGTATAAAAGTTACCTTATGAATAAATATGCCTGATAGGTTTTTTTAAAGCCAAGCAAACAGCCACGCTTTTTTTATGTGTAATCTTTATGCCTCCCTTTGTGCAAATACTTACTGATAAAGGGAGGCATCCCACAGGAAAATGTGAGACAATCGTAGTAAAATAACCACAAGGAGGCAGAATTAAAATCTGACGAGGAACCTGAGTTTTCCCTTTTCCCCTCACTGAGTCCTTTATTTTGTGTCCTCAGTAGCACTCTTATATGGCTGAGAGTAATTTCGGAAGTCTGATAGAAAGGTAAAAGCTAAATTGAGTGCAGTTGTCCCATATGCTATATCACCAGTGGAGATTGAATCCTGTATCTTTTCCACACTAGACATCGTTCAATATAAAAATGGTGAACTTTGTCATTCTAGTGTAGGGTGATGGATTACAGGTCCTAACAGCGGTCAGTAGGAAGAAAGTCAGCCTAGCTGCATTTCCTTCTGTTTTTCTGGGAGCTGGAAAATTGATGTCAGCTGAAGGGTCAGTGAGGCAATGTGCTGGGTCCCCCCTGAGGACTGGAGGAAATCCAGTCCTTTGCAGCGTTCCCGAAAATTTTGCCGTTGGGGGCAGATGCTGGGTTAGTTATGGTACAAGAGTGCAACCTGGTTCTTGGCCACATTGCAGGAACATGCTGAGGGTCGTATGGTCTGTACTCAGGTTTCATAAAGAATGTAATCCATACTCCTGTTTCCTACCTCAGTGCTTTGCCAGCTCGGAGTTACCTTCTTCTGCAGCCATTACTGCTGCTTTGGTGATGGTGTGAGCTGAACCATGAGATGTTCATGTGTTTTCTTATCATCTTGGCAGACTGACAAAAATTTTCTTAGGAGTGCAACTGGAAGAAAAGACTTGGTGATTTTTAACAGTCCGTTTCTCAACAAAAGGTGACAACATGTAATGACATAAAGGTATGTGTATGTAGAGGAGGCCAGAAAGACAGAAGAACTCTGCTGGTGCCTTTAGCTTGTCAGACACCGGAAGGCCCCAGTCCAGAAGTAAGATAACTGCATGAACCTAAGCTAATGAGCACTGCTGAGAGACAGGGTATGTTAGTTTGGGCATAGTGCCACATTAGCATGACTCTACATCTTCCAGACAGTAGCCAGCCTATGTCTGGGCTGCTCAGAGCATGAGCAGAGCTTGCTTGTATCTGTCTACACCTGTCTGCATGGCCTTGCAGATGAAAAAAACCAGTAATTTCCCAATTAATTAGCGAAGACCTTTTGCTAACATAGGAGTATCTGCTAAAAAAAGAATAAGGCCCAGCTTTAAAACCTCGTCAATTTCTATTTGTCTACAAGGCCTAGAAGAACATGGCCACTGTTGAGCCTACTGTCCGTGTTACTGATATATTCTCAAAGTGCTTTTGTGTTTCCCATCTGTTCTCATTTTCTTTTGTTTCTTCCTGCCTTATATTCATATTGAAATGTCTTTGAGAGAGACCATATCACTGTTTGTGTTTGTACAAAAATACAGTGTGATAGCATCCTCATCTATGCCTCTGACTCCTAAACACTGTTGTGTTCCCAGCAGTGGTAGGGGTGATCTGTATTAAGTAACCATTTGATTTGGGATTGATAGAAAAGTCAATCAGCAAAAGCAGAGATCTGTCAGGAAATAGTTTGCACTGCATCCATATTTTCTATTTGCCTATGGGACAAAACACCAATATTTTTATTTTGTGTGGTAGTGAGCACTTGTAAGTGGAAGCTCTGTGTCACTGTTGCTTTCAGCACTACTGCAAGCTTGTCACTCTGGCCAGAAAGTTAGAGCCTACCTTTAGCCTATGCCCTGCCTATCCAGAAAGATGTGTTCCCCACCGTTGCAGACTTTGAATGCCCCCACAGTCTTTAATGTATTTATCATGGAGTCTTCTCAAATGAAGGTCCTCTATGTTCAGATCCTAGGTTCCACTTTGAAGAAGACACTGCAACCAACTTTGTTAGTCCAACACTCACCAAATCTATAGGCCAATGCTGTGTAATTGCTCCGTAGAAATTTACAGCAGTTCTTCTTAGTGTGTGGATGATACGGGGTGCATGGGCCATATGATGTAGAGTCCATAGGCACATATGGGCAGAAAGGCATATTGTCAGAGTGTGTTTGAGGAGCTTCTGAATTGCTCCAGACACCCTGGTATTTATCCTTGCAGCCTTGTTGTTTCCCTGTTGTGAAGGACGAAAGCACAGACAAAGTACGTGCCTTGTGCAAAGGTAGAGAACAGTATCCTGCATCTTCAAAACACATTGGTATTCCATACATGATCTGTTACCTGTACAGCTGCAGAGAGGATGATAGTGTGGCTCTTCTCCCAATTGATCCAGCAACTGTTTTGCAGAATTACTCCTGAAGTTCTGTTATGTGCTAATATGTCCAGGCTACATACATAAGGGCATGGAAAAAGAACTAAGTCTTGTAAGGAAGGTAAGGGATAATAAAGAATGAAGTGTAGACTTTGTTCTTGGGTTACTCTGTTTCAAAATGGATGTTTTCTTTAGAATCAGAAGCAAGCAGTGGCTTAGGGATTCCTGGATGGCAATTCTACTTCTGTAGAAGTGAATTCTGATTCCTGTAAATAAGCATGCTCAAGATTATAGTAAAATTTTTTTCTAGGCCACAAAAGCTTTTTGGAAAAAGTCACGTTTTGAGGAATCAGAACTAAAGTACTTCACTCAAAGTTAGTCCACTGAAGTAGCAAACCCCATTATTCCTGTACTATTATCCATATAACAGCATTTATGCTCATTATTTTACTCTCTCTCTGTATATATATGTGTTTGCTTATCAGTTCTCTGCATGTGCGACTAGGACATCTCGGAGGCAAATCAGAGTCTCCAGTTTCCTCTGCTGACTCTGCAGAAGGACCCAGGTCAGGGCCTTCAACAGCCACAAGGCCCCATGTCCTGTTACAGAGGCACCAAATCCATGACTTCCGAAAACAGCAGATGATGTTCCCAATTGGGGGGGCCTTAAGGTGTGTCCATTATCCTCCTCAGTTCAAATAGCAGCTTAAGTGCTTACAAATTGATCAGGTGCTTTCAGCAAGCTACGAAAAGGACTTTGGTCTAGGGAACATTAATCTGAATCTCAATTTCCTCCTCAGCTACAGATGTCCTGTGTCACCTTCGATGAGTGACTCTTTCTGTGCTTCAGTTCCTCATTGGTAAAATAGGCTACTAATAACATTTCCTAAAACGGTGTGTAAGGATAGCTAACGACTATGATACACTCGGGTGTTGGCATATAAAGGGGCTGCATAAGAATCTTAGATTTTAGTAACAGTGCATTTTACAGAAAAATTCCTACCAGAAATATTTTGCCCAGTCCCAGTCAGTACAGGGACAGTAACAGTATCTGATGTTTGCCATGCTCCCCACTCGTCTTACTGACACAAACAGTTCTAACTGAGCATTCTGTGGATAATTTTGAAACAAGTAAGTTTGTGTATAGTCAAAAGGTTGTCATAGTGCTAAATATCATGATACAAATCATCATTTAGAGAACTTATTTATTTCTCAGTCATTGCTTCCTCTCTTTTCCCATCTTTGAAAGCAAGCTGGTGCTTTAAAACTCAAAAGACTTTAAGTGGGTTTCTATGCAAGTGGCAAGTCCACACAACTGTAAAGATGAAAATGAGTCACGTAAGGCCCTTATCAACTGCCTGAAATTCCACTGTCTTCAGCAGGGCTGGGGCTGGAGGTGGATTAGCCTGATCCTAGGCAAGAGCTGAGAAAGGTGCGGCTCCTGGCTGGAGGCAGAGATGTGTTTTCCCTTCAGATCCAGCCCTTCTGAAATCAATGACTGCCACCAATGGCTAGACCATGGCATGGCCCAGTGAAGTTAGAGCTTGCTTTCTGGTTGTGGTTTTAAACTCTGTCAGCATTTTTGCCAGCATGGCAGCCTGTGGTTTTGTTAACAATGCTTTGAAAATGGCTCTTTTAGTAGTCCCAATGATCATTGTTTTAATAATTACAGTCAGTCTTGCAGACTCAGTCACAATATCTGTTCAGTTTGAAGTGTGCACAGTATTTTGTACCAAGACCAACATTTTGGAAGGAATATAAACATATGTAATACGTAATCTTTGCTAGATTGAAGGCAATGCTGTTAGGTTCAAGAAACAGTTATCCAGCAGCCTTGGCTTTAATAGTACTGGCAGCCTAGAAAATGGCCAGTTTGATAGCTTGTATCTGTCTCTGTTGTCCTGCAGCATTACAGGTCATTCATTCTCTGACAAGAAGTTCCAAAAATTCCAGTGAATGGAGAATGTTGACACATAAAACTTGGTTGCTATTTCTGTAAAATAACTATTACAGTAACTAACTATATATAGCCAGAAGTAATTGCTTCTGTAAATAAAATACCAGTGAACACATTACAAGATTAAAGAGAAACTTTGAGCTTCCATCACAACTATTTGCTGTGACTCCCACCCATATACACACAATGACTTTGCAGTCATAGCTCTGCAATGCCACAAGATTTAATTTAGGATATGTGTGGCATATTACACTTCCTCACATTCCTAAATGAAATGTTCTTCCATTAGCTGCTTAGTTCTCATTTTGGCTGGTCACTTCACCTTTCGTTGGTGAAGAAAAGTACAGTCATTTAACCAAATATACTGCATTGCAATTATTTGTTATTCTTACTTTATAGTTATGATTTATAAATGCATAATAAAGGCTTTTGGTGATGTCCTGGATTGAGAGACATGGGACTACCTTTTCTTCTAATGCTGGGGAAAATTGCACCTTTAGAAGACTCTAGTGTCTGAATTCACTAAAATATTTACTGTATAGCCAGCCAGGCTCTGTGGGATTAGTGTTTTCGAGCCTTGCCACGTGCAGGGACAACGAGGAGCAAGGCCTGGGTGTTTGACCCAGGCTGGCCAACAAGATTATTTCACACCATCAATATCGCATTCAATATAAATTAAAAAAGTTTGCTGTGTAGCTCTCTCTCCCTTGATGTTGGCAGTCCAGACAACTCCTTGCCCCGGTGCCAGACCCCTGAGGCCTTCCGTCCTCCTGAAGCCATTGCACTCACAGTGTCTGACAGGCAGAAGAAAAGCAGGGTGGTGTTATGCACATTTGTAGGTGTCCCAGTAAAGGAGAGTTTTGAGTCTGAAGCCTAATGGGCACAAGGGGACATGTCTCCAGGGAACTCCTAGGCATAAGACAGCATAGGAAAAACACTTCTGTACTTGAATTAAAATATAAGAAAGGCGTTTGGCCTGCTTCTAAGAGTTGGTGATCAGAGAAGGGTGTTGACATCTTGTTAGGAATGAGCCATTGTAGGCAGAGTGGGGATGGGCTGCATAGGAACCTGAAAGTGAAAATCAATAGCATAAATTTACGTGATCAGGAATAAATGAGAGTATCAAGTATGTTGTTTTAGGCAAGAAAACCTACACAAATCCTTACAACATTCTGAATGAACACGGATGGTACAGGCATACATCTGTCATAACCAGAAAAGCAGGCTGATGTTCCATTCTGTCTTGGACAGGCTGTGATTGAAAGATTTCACTGCTGAAAAAATCAGCAAGACGAACTCTGAAGATAATTCAGAGTAGAAGATGAAGCCTGTGTTATTAAACCTGACAGTACTGTGACAAGAAAGCAGATAACAAGAAAGATTCACTATGGGAAACAAAATCATATTAGCTTGTTTGTTTTGTCTCTTTGTGTTTGAATACGTTTGCAGCAATTCAACATCATCTTCCCCCCAAAATGCAGATATTTATGTTCTCAATTTGTTGTCAAACAAAATGAAATCATGTAACAACCCATACTTTGACAGTGTTGCTTCAGTAACAACAGTAATAAAGGCTGTTGATGGTCAATAACTCAGTGCCCCAACAGTATCCCAGTCATACCCATGATACCAAAGAGCACTCCCATTACTCCCCTTTGCCCTCTTCCCTGTGGCCTGGCTCCACTGCTCTGTAGTTTTGTTTTCTTCCTCCCTTTCCTCTCCCAGAGGCACAGTGAGATAACGCATGGATGCTCCATTGGAGAGCAGAGAAAAATAGGGATACGACATGCCTGAGTTTCCTGTCCCTATAGCTCTGGAGATCTGGAAGACAAGCATTCCCCCGTGGCAGCCTGGGCTGCATGCTGTCAGGCATGGTCTCACAAGCCCATCAGATGGGCTCAGTAGTGAGCAGTTAATAATCAGAGAGAAAGAGCCCAAGAGCCCTAAAATTTCATAACCTGTGTCTTGAAGACTTTGTATTGTCCTGGTATTTGGTAGGTTCGTGATACAGTTTTGCGTTAGTACAATAAATATCCAAATGCTGTCATCCATTCTAAGTATCAGTAGTAAATATAGACTGGGCTTTGTCTCTCATGCTTTCTATGTAGAACTGTTACTTTAGCACCGCTTTTCACCCATCCAAGGAAAGTTGTAGGGTCAAGCTACTAGTTTACTACAAACTGCTTAAATTGATGCTTGCTATAGGGTAGGCTATTATCAGAAAGATCTGTGTCAGGGAAATTGTATCTAGCAAAAATTGATTTCATATGTGTGGTCACCAGTTTCACATAGAAAGGCTAGCACAGGGAAAGTGCTAATGTAAGAGTACGTTATCTTTCACTTGTAGATCAGCCGCAAACTCTTCTGAGTTTCTTGTACTCCCTGTTTGCATGGTGGGAGAGCTGTGTGCAGATTTTGGTTTTTATGGTGAAGCTTTGTCACAGAGACCAGTATGATCAATCTCCTTTGTGTACCTAGACAGATCTCTTCTGCCCAGTTCTAGAAATGCTTCTCTAGAAAGTGTATCTGAGAAAAAAAATTAACTGGGAGATTGAAAGAGGAACAGAAAAATGCAAGTCCCAGTGATTTGCCCTTGAAAAGAGGTACTGAGTGAGTTTCCTGTAGAGTTTGGAAAAGCCCTCCATAGAATTAAATAAATTTTGTATTGCCCTCCTGAGAGATTTTTGGGAAGCTGTCTTGTAAAGCAGAAGGGTATGGGCAGGTATGTTGACCAGCTGTTTGAGGGACAATTCTAGAAAACATTCCTACCCAGGACAATTCCCAGGAACATGTTTAATTTCAATCATGCAGTATAAATTGATTCTGTATTTCCCATCTGTTGAGGATGAAGCAAATTTGCCTTTCTGTTGCAGTAACTGCACCCCTTCAGTGCTGTAACTCGCTGCTGCTTAGTCACCCCTATCTTCAGCTGAAACTCCCTGAATTCATTTATAGAATCATAGAATCATATGGGGTTGGAAGGGACCTCTGGAGATCACCTAGTCTAACCACCCTGCCGGAGTGGGTCTACCTAGAGCACATTACACAGGAACTTGTCCAGGCAGGTTTTGAATGTCTCCAGAGAAGGAGACTCCACCACCTCTCTGGGCAGCCTGTTCCAGTGCTCTACCACTCTCATAGTAAAGAAGTTCCTTCTCATGTTTAGGTGGAACTTCTTATACTCAAGTTTGTGCCCGTTTCCTCTTGTCCTGTCACTGGGCACCAACCGAGAAAAGACGATCCCCGTCCTCCTGACACCCTCCCTTTAAGTATTTGTATGCATTAATTAGATCTCCCCTAAGCCTTCTCAAGACTAAAAAGACCCAAGTCCCTCAGCCTTTCCTCATAGGAGAGATGCTCCATGCCCTTAATCATCTTTGTGACCCTTTGCTGTACCCTCTCCAGCAGTTCCCTGTCCTTCCTGAACTGGGGAGCCCAGAACTGGACACAGTACTCCAGATGGGGCCTCACCAGGGCAGAGTAGAGGGGCAGGATGACCTCCCTTGGCCTGCTGGCCACACCCTTCTTGATGCACCCCAGGATGCCATTGGTCTTCTTGGCCACAAGGGCCCATTTCTGGCTCATGGTCATCTTGTTGTCCACATGGACTCCCAGGTCTTTTTCCTCAGAGCTGCTCTCCAGCAGGTTAGCCCCCAACCTGTACTGGTGCTTGGGGTTATTCCTCCCTAGGTGCAGGACCCTACACTTGCCCTTGTTGAATTATGTCAAATGTAGAGATTTGAATTATGTCAAATGGAGAGCTAGTTCAGAAAACCATAAATGCACAACATAGCCTTTCTTATTCTGAAACACTTTTCTGAAGTTACAGATGTCTTTTTAACCTGAACATTTGCTTCAGGACATAGCTTCATGGCTTCAGAACAGCTATGGTATGACTACAGGTTGTCTCCTGAGGTAAATAAACACTCACTTGCTAAGCTAGAAAAAAAAATCCCTGTAAAGGGTATTTCAGACAGCTTACAATAAATACATTAACATCCACTTCATGCATTCCACTAATAGTCAAAAAGTGAATGAAACCATACACATTTTCTATTCCATATGGTGGTGCACTGTCCTCCTGGAGTGAGTAGCAACATTTCACAGCTTGCAACCTACTGAATGCTGCCCCTCATCAGTAAACTTGTATTCCCAAAGTAAGAAGTACTAAGTTTCAGTAAAAGTCTTTAACTATTCCATTAATGACCTAATGGATGAAGCAGGATTCAGTGTTTTTTACTTAACCCCATATGGAAAATACTTGAATTCCCTCTCACTTCTGCTTGTTTGTTTTCCTGATCAATATTCACAGAGATCCAATAGTTGGATAAATTTCTGAATCGGCAGGAGACATCTGAACTCTTTCCAAAAATACAAAATAGAGGTTGTTAAAATTAGGTATTCGAATCTCAGTACAATGCCATAACCTTAAAAGGTGCTAAGTACAATGGGAGCTTTGCCTCATGGTGTTGTCAATGGCCCTGGAGACCAGAACTTCAATTTTTAGATATCCCAGGGCATTTGAAATTGTTAGTTTCTGTCCTTTTAGAGTGAGAAGATGTTATGGTTTGAGAAGCCCCATAACAATCTGTTGTTGTTTTGAAAATTATTCTATCACCCAATGACCCCTCCCCACCCAGAAGGGGAATCAGGGAATAAAAAGAAACACAAGGGTTGAGATATAAATAGATTTCATAGACTAAGACTAAATAGTTAACAATATATTAAAGAACCAGTATTAATCCTGATACAGATATAAGATATAGAAGAATTGTACTCAGACAGTTATATCAGCAGGAAGCTGTGCACTCTCAGCAGGGACAGCAAATGTCGGACACTGTGAGTGCAATGGCTTCAGGAGGACGGAAGGCCTCAGGGGTCCAGCACGGGGGCAAGGAGTTGTCTGGACTGCCAACATCAAGGGAGAGAGAGCTACGCAGCAAACTTTTTTAATTTATATTGAATGCGATATTGATGGTGTGAAATAATCTTGTTGGCCAGCCTGGGTCAAATGCCCAGGCCTTGCTCCTCATTGTCCCTGCACGTGGCAAGGCTTGAAAACACTAATCCCACAGAGCCTGGCTGGCTATACAGTAAATATTTTAATGAATTAAGACACTAGAGTCTTCTAAAGGTGCAATTTTCCCCAGCATTAGAAGAAAAGGTAGTCCCATGTCTCTCAACCCAGGACAGAAGAAAAAGAAACCTAGACAAAATCTTTTTAAGGAGAATGGCTCATTTAAAACTCATAACTTTGAAACCATACTCATTTTTCCAGGGTTGGCGTTTCTTAGATCAAAACAAAATAATAAAAAAAAAAAACCACCCCGAATCAAACTAGGTGTGAATTTGCTGTCTTCTACCCTTATTGAAATATTCAGGCATAAAATATGCTACTGAAACAATTGAAAAAGGTTATGTTATTAATCCACACATAACTTAGAAATGTTTGGAATGACATTACTCAAAATGTTATATAAAGAAGATTAGGCAAAACCAGAAGTTTCAGTCCAAAAGAAGCATTTTGTAAAGTTATAAATATATCAGCACAAACTTGGAAAAATGTGTTAGAATTATAGATTAAATTCTACTTTGATTACACCAAATAATAACGGTTTCTCTGATACTAAATACTTACTAATTATAAAGCTACATTACAGTTTTTAACCTGATTGCTATCCTCCCTTTTCTTTCTCTCTCCTCTATAACACCTTGGTGCAGATCGCAGCTTTCTGTATTTTGGAGCAAGTGTCAGCTGCCCTCATATGTTGGAGGAAGAGGTACATAAAAGAGCAGTGGTCCTATAAATTATAAATATGTTTTTATCCTAATAAATAAAGTGCCAACATTTCTCTCTGGGCTAAATGTAGTGTAAAAAAATCAAATACGAACTGGAGCAGAAGAGCAAAAAACAGAAATCTCATTACTTTGAAAGATATACAAAGATATATTAATATCAGTATAAACAAACAGATTAAAACAAATAAATGGGGGGAAACAAAGGTGAAACAATGATGTATTAGATGATCTGAATGAATATATACTTTTAATAATTTATTTTGTTGAGAATTAGGTTGTGTAGGGACTGTGGTACCTACAAGAATAGTTCAGAGTAATTCAAAAGCAGAAATGTGTTTCTATGCTACTTTTTAAAGTATCACATCTAGTCCTCTAGATGGAGTGAATTTCTTTCACTTCTGTTAAGGGTGGGTGAAGGGCACCAGGTTCCCCAGACTCAGAATGTTAAAACCTTGGCTTTTGAGGATCTCCCAAGGGATTCCTTCAGTTATATTAGTATTAGAGATGAGAAAAATTTTTCATGAATAGCATTTCAGAAAAATGTCACGCTTGTATGATTATGACATACATTTTCATCAAATTATTTTGACAGTTATGGCCAGAACAAAAAATAAATGCACAATGGTTTTATTAATATTTGATCTATTTTTTCAAAGAAACACTGTAACTAACCTAATTTAAACATTTTATTTAACATTCAGCTTACCTGGAAAAAATAATTCATGTAACTTGTCCAATTTTGGATGTGTTAGGAGTCACCAGCCCTACATTTGATTCCTTTGGATCAGTTACCTATTTGACTTTACAAGAGTAGCATTAGGGCAAGTACCTCCCCATTAGTTTGCTTAAATTCAGATAACAAGAAGTAACTGACATAATTGTATCAGGTTTTGATGAAGGCACTCAGCTGTCACGCATTTATTTTGGAGTGCCTGTTTTCCCTAAAATAAACCATACCCAACCCCCCCAAACTTTTATTTTCATAGGAAGACTTTAAATTCCATGATGGCTTAGTTTCAGTTGAGAGGTAGATTTGTTTTGGATACTGAATATCTGTAGTCTATGCTATTGTTTTTTTCTTTTTGCCCCCAAGTGCTTAATATTTCCAAAAGCAGAAATATTTATGGTAAAGAGAGAGCAAAAGGATGTCTCTTGGAAGTTATCTGGTAAAAATAGATACATTAAGACTTATTTTTGAATGTATTTAGACAAAACTAAATCCAAACCTGTTGTTTTCTTTGATTTTCATAAGAAAGAAAATGTGTTTTTATAATTAGATCAAATACAAATTTTCTTTGCCTTTACAGAATATGTACCAAATCCTAAAATGAAAGTGTGAAAGTCAAAGGCGGTGCTTCGAGCATAGATGTGTGAAAGTCTTGTAGAAAGGTATGAGGTTACAGAAGTATAATTACTAATTCAGTAGTACTAATTCAGACCTGCATTGCTCTGCTCAGGCTCAGAAGTTCCCTATACCTGTGTGTAATGGGAGAGGATCACGCCCTGTCTTGCTGCAAGTATTCTACTTTGCAGGATCTCATCCTTTGCTTTCTGCCCCTCTTGTGCTGTGTTAGAAGAAACTGAGATTACACTGAAGGAAGAAATTCTTTGCATTATTGAGTTATTGCTTCCACAATCCAGTGTAGAAAAGACTAAGAAAAACAATTATGCTTTTAGCTGGACAGATAGTAAGGTGTGTATGTTTCAGGCATGTAATTGCTGAAGAAAAATGGGGTATGAAAAACTTACAACCACATCCACAAACATAAAAAGGAGAAAGAAAAGTAAAATAAACTACGGAGGAGGAATTTTGACCTTTCTGTCTTTATTCCATTTGTGAATTCTAAAGTCATGAGTCATGTTAGTTTAGCGGTCAACAGTTTTCTACTCTGTGTTTGCCAGTAGAGGCCCATTAGGCATCATCTTGTGAGAAAAGATGTCTCTGTCACTCCACACCTCAAAAGTTTTCTCCTAGCATTGATTCTTTTCCTTCCCTTATGTGAAGTATGTCAGAGCAAAAAACATTGCTGCTCTGTCCATGTCTTAAAAGAGTTGAAACTGGTGACTATCCTAGGAAATGAAGCTTGGCTTTAGCCACTTAAAAGACATAAATATTATGTCCTTATGTAGCTAGGTACTAGATTTCAGTTCTGCAAAGATGTTCAGGAATAAATCTACTGAAGAGTCTCAAATCCTGACATTTCAGATTATATGATATTATGCACACAATACCATGTTATGCTGCTGTTATGCAGCATAACACACAGTGTTATGCTTTGGACATCATCATAACTACTTAATGAAGCCAGGTAGAAAACATAGCTCAGCGTGTCCTACATGTCTTCAGTGGCAATACTGTAAATCATTACATCACTTCTTTATTCTGCCTTAGTTTCTCAATTTTAAAAAGTTCTTAACTACTACAGTGGGAAAAGGCTGGAGGAGGGCTGCAGGAATGAGATACAGGTTTTATTAATGATGGTTAATGACTTTATATGTGATTTTAAGCAGGTGATTAGGACTAAATTCTCAAACCTGCCCACTTAACTTGAGATACCTAAAATATGTCTAGTCAGGTATTTTACAATTAAACCACTCAAAATGTAGAGACACTTCTAAAATTTAGCCCTTTAATCATTCTCTTTCTCAGTCCTCCTTGCTGTAAAGTGGTGATAATACCTACTTTTGTAAAGCATGTTCTGTTTATATTTAATTGATACCACTGAACTGATGCATAATTTAAAATCATCCAAAAAATTAGCAGAAGCTGGTAATGATAGCTACAGCTTTGGCACATTTATTACTCCGCTGCAGCTTATCAACTGTGAAATGAGTTTACCTTTGAGTGTCACATGTAACGGTGACAGATGCTCCAAACCCTGTATAGGGCTCCAGGTAAGACTGTAAAACAAATCCTAGCTATGCTTTATTTAAGTGCACATACCCTGGCACTCTTCTCAGGAGCCTTACTGCATCCAATGATAGCTAGGCACACAAATAGCAAGTTGCCCTGACCCAGAGCTTCCCTTACTTTTTAAATTCCTTCTGATGTACTCACTTCAGCAGAGCAGTAGGCCTTTCTAGCCTATTCTTCTGGTCTGCTGTATGCACTCCTGTAGGTTATGAGGAAGCAAAGAGTCAATTCTGTTTCCTGGAGGCAAGTACACCCAGGTCCACTCAGAGTTTCTTTTGGGGAAGTCCACCTCAAAAGGGGAAAGTTTCCAGTTGCAACAATACTGTGGTATTCTATGGAGAGACTGCGGTATTCTATGGAGAGAAATGGAAAGAACCAAAGCCAACAGGCATATGGATAAATGGCAACTGATCCCAAAATACATTGGGTGTCCAGTCTCAGGCGGCTGTGACAGTTGTGACAAGCTGAGAACCACCTTTCTTATGACGAAAGGAATTGCATTTAGCACTAAACAATGCTTGCTCCTTGCCTGAAATTGCTTAGCTGGTAGAGAAGAAAGGAATGAAAAGGACCTATCCTTTTCCTTACTTACTCTGCATGATCGGTTCAGTTATGGGTTGTTATGTTTTTCCAAAAAAATACAAAATCAGTCATTCATGTAGCATATATACTTGTTTTTTTCATGTGTACTGCTCAAGAAAGCACCAGCCTGGAAAGGCAAGACTGAAGTTCACATTCCTATCCTCTTCTGGTCCTGATATGGAGAGTGAGCCGTACCTTTAGAAAAACACTTCACCCCCGGTGAATGCTGCCAGCCAGGAAAGCTATATGTGAAGGCTGAGAGGATACATGTATTTAGCCAACTGGGTGCCTATTTATATATTTGGAATATATTACCAGTATAGAAATACCACTGTATTTTTCCAGACAGATAAAGCTTTTTATATCACTATAATCAAATCACCATCCACAAGCAAGAAAATAATAATAATAATAAAACCCACAATGGTGAGAGTCCCTGGCACAGTTGTGTTTGTCTGGGATCATTCTGCCTTACAGCCCTGCCTAACTGAGCCAGAAGTCTCCAGCCTAGATGTGACCTAAGTCCTACAACTGGTGGTATGTTTTTGTAGCACATGCAGACATGCATGAGCTGGCTTTAATCTATCTAGCTCAGATAAGAACTGCTAGGAAGGTATGATATCATGGGTTTCAGTCTTGGCTAGCAAACCAGGTGCATACCTGAGATCAGGCTGGCTGGCAGACAGGGCACTGAAGTCACCGTGTCACTATGCCTGCCAGAACCAGGTACCGTAAAGCTGTAAATCCCACAGTCCCACATCAGTTGCAGTATAGATGTATTCTGAGAGATTATTCCCATCAAAAGCTAACAAACTGAGGCAGAGTTCAGTATGTTCTTTTAAAAGAGGTTGGGAAGAGTACCAAAAGTATAGTTAAAATAGAGAGCATTAGAGAGCTAATTAATCACACATTGACAAGATCTCTTTTGCTGAGACATTTCACAGAAAACATTAGGAGTACCCTAAGAAACTTCCTCAGGTACATGCTTTGTGAGTGAAGAATAAATTAGTAAGAATTTGGCTGGACACAAGGGAAACCTTGGAATGGAGTTGGAGGTTGGACCAAGCTCAATGAGGCTCGGTCTTTACTTCATCTTTAGAAAAGATGAATTAGCTATTGGTAGACCCTAAAGATCATTTGCAGCATGACAGGAGTGAAAATGGTCTTCAGGATGCTTTCTTTTCATAACCATGTGTCCAAAATTAGGTATCTAAATAATAATTTGACTTTCAAAGATAGTCAGCATTCACCAGCAATCGTTGATCTCTTGCCAGGATTTCTTGCCCACTAACATTCATCTATTACTCGCATGTAAGCATATCCATTAAGTTCAAAGGAATTCAGTGGATGCACTCATACTAGTGAACATCTTCACATGCATGATGCTTGGAATATGTTCAAGTCCAGTGTGGATTCAGAGCCAAAGTTCCTCAAATTTCACGAGGTTTGTAACTTGGGTTCTGGCTTTTATTTCATTTTTGACGTAAAGATGTTTCTGAAAATCTCTCCTTGCATGCAAGCCTGATTTTATTCCTTGTGCGTCTGTTTAGTATAACTTCAAGAAATGACACTGCTTTAAAAATAAAACAATACAAAATCTCCACTTGTTCTTTCATGTTGCTGTACTTGGAAAAGCCTGAAAATATTCTGACATTTCTCAAGGCGGTTCTTCAAGAAAGCACTAGAAACTGATATAAGTATTGGTTTTGAAAAGACTGAGCAAGATATATTCCACTTGGACTGTAAAAAAAAAAAAAAAACCACCACAAAAAAACCCTCTTGAAAATCCGGTCAAACTATCTTTCTGGGCAAGCACAACACAAAAGCAGTTGCAATTGTGTCTCTAATAATTTAATAAAGCCCATTTCGAGTCCTGGAAAGACTTTACACGCTCCCTCCACCAGATAGTGCTATTTCTCCACAGAGCTATTGAGGATTCACAGGCCAGGGAAAGGTCAGGGGCTGACTCAAGGTAACAGGCTGCCTGCAGCTTGCTCGTCCCTCCCTGCCACTGTCACTGTCACTGCCACTGCCACTGTACGCGAAACAGGAGAGGCGCAGCCCGAAAGGTATTTGCGGGAGTAAATCTGTCCCTTGGAAGGCTGCTGACTGTGGATGACTGTGTGCGGGTGTTGCCGTTGCTGCTATCCGTTACCAGTTTGATGTATTGCCTTTGCTAAAGTAAGAATGCAAATAGATGTTGATGGAAATAAGTTGTGCTTTTATGGTCTCTTGGGGGTCATGTTCATTACAGGACACTCTAACCACACAGTGGTCTGTCAAGTAATCAGTCATACTGCGGCAATACTAATTAAGAATCAAAGCACCAATGTGCAGATGCTCCCGCAGGTGAGCAGCATATGCCGGGAGCAGTCCTGACACAAGCTATGTCAAATTTGGCCTCAGAGGGCTGAGCAGCAAAAGTTACTTCCGCAGAGCCTTATCAGGGCTCCTTAACCAGTCCTGAGTCTGTGTACCCTGTAGCTTCCCCATGCCCTTCTGAAAAAAATATCACAATAAGAATACCTAAAGCATAATAACTACAAGGCACGGTTTCCTACTCTGCTGTAGCCTTTGTAACAGAGTACAGAAATGCATCTAGAGCACTACTTATTGCCTTGCTGCAGGAGAAATATTGCATGTGCTATACCTTCCTCTCCTGACCCTCCCGTCAGAAATACAAGGAATAGCGTTTGCTCTTCAACTCTTAAAGAACTGAATCCTTCCCAACCCATAGCAAGGGAACAGAAAAAAAAACCACAAAACCCAAGCAAATGAATATTATAAAACCTTTCAAGTAGAAAATGGTATTTAGAGTTTGAACGTTCCTTCCTGCCTGTTTTTGAGACCACTGAGCCAATCTTTCAGATGAATTTTGCAGTTAGCATTTTACAATGCATTTTACAAAGCATTTTACAATGCTTATTGTAATGTTGCTCAATGAACCTGAGTTACTGGATTTTAAGAATATTGTTCCAGGTTCTTTTGGTAGGTTAATAATTCCTTAGTGTTGAAAGTTCAGTCTTGAATTAAACATGCTTTCCCAAAGTATAATAATAATAAAGAAGAAAACAGTGCAGGGTATGTGTGTTTTCCTAAGCAGTATAAGGCTTGAGCTGTCTGATCCTAAGTGAGCTTGTAAATCTTTACTCATGCAGGCAGTCTCTTTAGAAAAAATGATTTGTGAAACCAAACCTTAGCTTGCTTCAGCACATGGAAAAGTGCAGATGGCTCAAATTAGATATCAGAGCCCAGCTATGTATGCAGTAGATTGTATATGTGATTAGCCAAATACAAGGTTTATTTATATTATATTGTATGCTGTGTTAATATTGTCTGTATTTATTCAAGACTTTTGCAATACGCATGTATGATCTCACAGAGATGCTAGGTCATTAAACGCACCATGGAGACTGTGTTTACATTCAGAATGCAGGTGGTTGCAGAGTTCTTAAAAATAAACAGAAAAAATGAAACAGTGTATCAGTTCGGCTTTTGTGCTTTCCAATATGCAAGGAAATGGAGCATAGTGTTTATATTACCACTATCGCGAAACAACACAAACACATCCAGAGGAAAGATTTAATTATAGAGCTCCTTCTGACACACTAACTTAAGACCACATAGCTTAATATACAGTACGATATGTGCTATAATGGGGGTGGGAGGAAAGGCGTAGGTGATTCTTATATTTCTGGTGGGGCCCGCGAGTACAGTCCTCTACAGAACTAACACCATTAGATGTATCACAACTGCTGGGAGCCCAGAAAAGGCTGAATTGTGAAGGCAGACATTTCCTGTAATTGGCTCCGTATCACAGCTTTGTAGTACCAAACGGTTCTGCTTGGGAACTGTCAAAATGATAATGAACATGGAGATTTTTGATATACTTCTACTTTGACTGGTAGATTAAGTGGCAACAGGCACCAAAAAGTCTTTCTTCCATTGACGCAAATGCTCTCATGACCCTTAGGCTTCATTAGCACAGTATCTTCTATCTGGAAACTACTCTGGAAGCACAGATACTGGAGCTATTTCATCAGGTCCAAATATAACACCTGCCTCCTGTGCCATTAGCCGTATAAATCCATGATTATCTGTTCTTTGCTCTCCAGTCAGGAAAATCAGGTCCAGATCAAGGACTGGGTGCTCATCTTTTTATGTCTTTACTCGACTGGATCCATGTAATCGAGTTTCTCCTTTTTTATGTTGTCTGAACCTTCGAAGCACCCCAGCCACCCTCCTGGGTGCCAGCACTGGCCCTCGGTTCCTCTTGTGGTATTAGTGTGAATTCAAATCCCCTCGAAGGCTAGAGCCCCTTTTCCAATGACTTTCTCACAAAAGACTGGCAAAATCAGTAACTAAAAATTAATAAGGCGGTAGTGATTTTCACTGAAGGAAACCATCTAGATCCTGTGTATGCTTGTACTGAGGAGGAGAAAAGCCAAGCTGCATATAGTTTCCTGGTTATTTAATACAGTGTTGGGTACCACGGTGGTGAAAAGGACTGAAATCTTACATGACGTGTAGGTAGCGTTCGGTAACATAGTGAGCACGCCCTTTTACCCTTTCGGAAGATTTTTTTTTTGCCATTTCAGTACCCTGGCAGGGCAGTGGCGGCTGGCGGCCCGCGGTGCCCCCCTCTCAACCGGGGCCGGCGGGGAAGCGCTGGGCGCCGAGGGGCAGAGGCGGGGCGGGCTCGGGCCGGTTCCTGCGGGCCAGGTGATCCGCAGCAGACAAAGGGGCTGGCAGCCACCCACCGCCACGGGGCGACAGGCGTTCCACAGGCGCTTTCTGCCCCCACCCCACCGCGGGCCGGGCCAAGCCGGACCGCGTCTCCTGGCCGGGGGAAGGGCGGCCGCGGGCCGGGCCGGGCCGGGTGGGGCGGGCCCGGCGAGGCCGCTTCCCCTGGCGGCGGACAGCACTTCCCGGCGCTCGCGCACCGCGGGGAAACTCTTCCTCCGGCCCGGCCCGGCCCGGCCCCCGCTGACGTAGCGGTGTCTCTGCCGCCGCCGCGGCGGACGGGAGCCGCGGGACTGGGGGGGGGGGGGGTGTCGGTTGGCGTCGCGGGCCGGCGCTTGGCTCTGTCAGGCGGCGGGGCCGGGGTTCGGCGGGCTCGTTGCCGGTCGGGTGCCGGAGGCGGCGCTGTCAGGGAGAAGGGAGCGGGAAGGGCCCTGCGGGAAGCGGCCTTCCTCCCCCAGGGCCTCACCCCCCACCCCGCCGCCAGCAGTGCCCGGCGCGCTGGAAGCGGCCGTGGCGGTTACCGGCAGCGCCGCGCGGCGGCCGGGGGCAGGACCTCCGTGATCGCGCACGCTAACACAAGCGGGCGGGGGTGTTCTTTCCACACTCGGTTCACACAGTTTATCCTGCGAGGAGGAGGAGGAGGAGGAGGAGGAGGAGGAGGAGGAAGGGGAGGGGGGAGGAAAGTAGAGGCGCCCACGGAACGCCGCCCGTCGGGCGTCGAGGAGCGGCGGCCCGCGGGAGCGTCGGCCCCGGCGGCGGCTTCCCGGCCGGCGGCCACCCCGTTGCTCCCCCGAGAGGCAAAACTTTCTACACACACACACTCACACTCACACACGCTCCCACCCCCGCGGGGCCGGGGCTGCCTCCGCACACTCGCACCACACACACACACTGACGTCTTTTGCGCATTTCCTGCGCTGGAGCGAGCGGCGGAGCGGCACCGGCAGGCGGGCTGGGGCTGCGCGGCGCGGCGCGGAGCGGAGGGAGGGAGGGAGGGAGAGAGGGAGGCGGCCGGCGGGAGGGAGGCGGGAGGAGGCGGCGGCGGCGGCTCTGCCCATCGCCAGGGCGGCGGCCGCCCAAGCCGGAGCCCGCCGAGACCCGCGGGGCCCTGCTCCGCTGTCGTCGCCCCCCTCCCGATCCCCCCCACCCCATGCGCGGGGGTCGCTCCGCTGGGTCTTCGGCCTTGGCGGCGGCGGAGGGGGAGGAGGAGGCGGCGCAGGACGGGCGGCTCCGGGCTCCGGCGCGGATGGAAGGTCCCCGGGTGGATGTTTGCTGAGCGGAGGCTGTGCAGTAGGCAGGGCTGGTGGGTCGGCCGGTGTTTCTGATTTGTGTGTGAGTGTGTGTGTGCGTGTGTGTGTGTGTTTGTGTGTGTGTATTGTTGTTCGGCGGCACGGGCAGGACTGGCGTGTGCGGGAGCCTAGGATCGCGGCTCTGCCTCCTCTGCAAAGGCTGATCCTGGATTATGGTCTAGGTGAAGGGAGAAGGCTCTTGCTCGCCCCAAGGATTTATTATGCTCGGGTTTTGATTGCATTCGGGGGTTTCTGCAGCCGCGGACGCCTCCCCTTCCCCGGCGGCCCCCCTCCCTTGTTTTCCGTTAGAAACACGGGCAAGAAAATAAATGTATTCACTGGGTGTCGCAAGAGCAAAGGCTAAATAATCAAAGGTAACAGCAGCAGCAGCAGCAAGGCGAAGAGACTCGCACTGTATCCTGCTCCCCCACTCCCAGACCTGCCCTCCTATTTATTGGCAAGACCTTCCTCCCTCCTTTTCGGTGCGAGTGCGTTGTGCGAGTGTTTAATCCCGGGAAAAGTGCAGCCATCCAGCCATGGTGGTTTTCAATGGCTTGCTGAAAATCAAGATCTGCGAGGCGGTGAATCTGAAACCCACGGCATGGTCTCTGAGGCATGCGGTGGGTCCCAGGCCACAGACCTTTTTGCTGGACCCTTACATAGCCCTCAATGTGGACGACTCCAGGATCGGGCAGACCTCAACCAAGCAAAAGACCAACAGTCCTGCTTGGAACGATGAATTTGTCACCGACGTTTGTAATGGCAGGAAGATAGAGATGGCTGTTTTCCATGATGCCCCCATCGGGTACGACGATTTTGTAGCTAACTGCACCATACAGTTTGAGGACTTGCTGCAGAACGGGAGCCGCCACTTCGAGGACTGGGTAAGTGTTCACACTGTAGATACATACATGTACATGATTTTCAGTGGCATGGCTCTGGATGCAACATCTGCCTCACAGAGCTAGGTTGCCAAGGGCATGTAATAGCTCTGAAGGCTTTTCATTATTTCCACGCTTTGTTATACCGAGATAGTCATGGTTACTGTATATCTAGTGCATGTGGTCTACAGGCACGGGAGGAAAGAAAAATATGCTGAATCTAAGTAAGAGATACATAATTACCACTTCAGTTTCTGAAATTATGTTACATAAATACAAGTCTGCTTATCTCATTGTGTTTGAAAAACCCTAACCAAATGCACCCAAACAGAACATTACCACAAAACCCAGATCCAGCACTTAGACCAAGTTCGTAATTTCAATGTGAACACTCTTGGTCAGTCTGGCAATGACAAGCCTTAAAAATGTAGACCTGACCTCTGATAGAAGACACTTCACGGTCTTTGTATCACTTGAAAGCTCGCTGCATCAACACTGATGCTCCTCCTTCCTTCCCCCAGATGCTCTACACCTTTATGCATAGAGCTAATGCAATGCTTCTTCAAATACTCGAAACTGATAAAAGGGTCCTGGTGGATTTTGGCCCCAACCAGACAAATTCTGTTGCCTGTATACACAATGTAACAGTTTCTGCTGCGTTTTAAAGACCCAGAGGCTAACATGCCTCAGTGGGAATACAAAAAAGCTGGAAAATCCTTGGTCTGGCATCCTCAGGTACAGTGATTTAACACGGAAAATCAATCAATCAAACAAACAAAAGAAACAGAGGAAATGTGAATATGTACATTTCACATTTCTGCAGTTAAACACTGAAGTAAGATGTATAATAAAACAAAAGTAGCCGTCTTCTCATTTTAAATGTGCCGTGCTTGACCAGCCATCTGAAATGTGTATGCTCATCTTTTTGTGTATTTATTTGTTATGGTCAAGGATACTAGTCAGGGCGATATTTCTTTGGCAAACAGACAAAGAACCCAGCACCAAAGTAAAAATAACGAGAGTTAATAGCTCTGACTTTCATGTATTCTTTGGGGCTTCTTTACTTAATGCAGTGGTATAAAGAGATGTCAGAATGATGGAAAGGCATGAAAGAATTAGGCTCTATTTATGCTGATTAGGAGCTGAATAACTTTACTGTTAAAACTTTTATGTTTACAACTTTACAATATTTTTTACTTCTGCTGCATATGTTATGTTGTGATAATTAGGATCCAAATTATTCTGATGCTCTATAAAAGCTACCCATTAGTAAACTGGGATAGTAAAACTGGGCGATAGGCAGAGGAAAAATAGCCAAATCAGGAAAAGAGAAATGCAGCAGTATTGCAGATGTCTTTTACCTGTATTGAATGATAATCAAGTTGTGGCTGTCCTGATACCAAGAGTGGTTTCATCTTTGAGGCCAGTGGGGCGAGAACGTCATCACAGATTTTTAGTGAGGAAATAATAATTTTGTATGTTGTTTTTGTGTATGGTCCACGTTGTAAGTTTGTCGCCAAATCTGGAAGGACCTTGCAGGTTGCAGATACCAAGTTTGAATTTTGGTGGGGCTAGTGTGCTGGGGTATGTCCTGGCTCTGATTTTTAAGGTGAACTACAACATCTGAACACATTCCCTAGATAAATAGTGGAATTTAACAGATTGAGACCCATTGTAAACATGTTCTGGGAGGAACTACATAGTTGAATCAGATAAATGCTGTGTTTTATTGCACCGGGATTCATTGCTGTCCAGCATTCACTGGGTGGGAGGAGACAAGGGAGTGACTACGCTTGTTGTCGATGTGACAGGATTAAGGACATGCCAGTGGATCATAACTGGTCAGCTCAATATAATGCAGCTTCTGAAGCATCACCTGGATTTTGTGCAGTAAATCCTTACAATGTGGATTGTGTTTGTGTGGTACATGTAGTACACAGTGTACACCACCCTCCCTACATCACAGTTAGAATTGGTGAGGAGGCAAGTATTTACAGGATTGTGATTTACCCTTCCCAAAATTTTCCCATTTACTGAATGTGTCACTGTAATTGTAATACTGAGTATGTTTATTGGATTATTAATAGATAGGGACCTTCAGAGAACAGGCTCTTACAAAGTCACACTGTTGTTTTTTTTTTGTCTGATTTCACTGAGTTAAAATAAGGCCTGTGGTCATGACATCTCGATAGAGTCCATAGTGAAATAAATAGATTTACTGGTATCTTCATCAGTGTCTGGAGTCTATATTAAAACCTGAAAAAGAGATGTTGCCTATGAAATGAATGGTTTTTACAGTACCAGGAGGATGCACGTGGACTAAGCCAACGTTAGGCTAAGATCTGCAGACTAAGATACAGTCAATTTCTTCTGTTTAATAAGAGGACTAATTCCTTCAATTCATTTTTGTCATTAAAAGCAGATAATTTTGTAGTACTTGTTCCCAGCTTTATAATAAGCAAATGAAAAGCAGCAACCACAGGAACCCATTCCTCTGTACTGCCTGAAATACCAAACAAATGCAACCTAAGAAACACTCCTGGAGACCATAAAGTCTTTTTATGCCATTCTCAGGGCTTCCCGTTAAGCAGTCCTGAAAGTTTTAACTGGGTACCACATACTTGTCTGGTGTTTTTGGTGTAATACCACTTCTGACCCTCTTTACCTTCAGAATGATGCAACAGTTCTTGCAGGGCTGGACTGTCACTATTTAAATAGGTTTGTGAAAATGCTCATGTGCTGAGAACAGCTCTTGTCAATATATTAATAGCTTTAATGCTTTCCATCTCCTATAATACAGTATCTATTTTTGTAAGGAAATTTCAATATTTGTTTTATAATATCTGCAATAGGGTCAAGGTTATGTTGCTTATCCTGTAATATATTTCTAGGTTCTTGTCAGAAGTCCAAAATGCAAAAAAAAGACTTGCAAAGAAATAATGGTTTGTTTCTTTTCCCCTAAAAAAACCCTGTTTCTTTCTTTATTCCGCTCACCTACTTTGATTGGTTTTTGCCATTGTGCAAATCTTTGTATTTTTTCTAAGAGATGAGTTTTTTGGGAAAATACTGGGTATTTTTCTCACTGTTAAGCCTGATGCCATGGTTACAGTGGAAACACTAATGGTAAACAAGTACAAAGCTTGAAATCATGATAGCATCTATTGTATTAGGACAAGTCAGATAAATATGCAAAAACCTGGTTCCTTCTATCTACAGAGTATTCAGCAATTCCAAAAAATATTTTTAACCTTACTATATGTATAATCCCTGAATAAATATATTTAAAAATATAATCAAAGTTATGGCCTAAAACAGTGACTCATTGTATTGGATGGAAGCTTTTAAACAAAATAGATACTTTTGTTTGTTTTGTTTTTGTTTGGGTTATTGGTTTAGTTTTAAAGATCAACAGTAAAATATTTGTTTGGGTTTCTAAAAACGGTATAGTGGCAATTAAAAGATGGCTGCTTTTCCAGTGGTGCATCAATACAGACATAGCACAGTAAAAGTGTCAGTTTTGCAGATTTTTTTTTAGTCATGGCTACACTGCAGTTTTATAGAGAGCTTTGGATTTATGACATTACAGACTTTTCTGTAAGCACATAAAATATTATACAGAATGGCACAAAGTGTTCAAGAGGATGTTGGTGATCTTACTTTGAAAAATATGAAATATAGGACTATAAACAACCTGCAAGTTCTGACTGAAAAACAAACTAATAACATCAAAGCTGTGGTTGTATTTTTTTTTGAGTTAGATAATTCAGGTAATTATAAAATATGTCTTTAGCTTTCTTACATGTGGCACATGTGAATGTTGCACTTCAGTTGGTAACGCAGCTACATTTTAATGAGTAGATTTGGGATCGGGAAGGAAAATTCTGTTGATATTTAGCCTTGTGGAAACACTCCTGTGAATTAGTACGATCAATATTTATGTGTTTGGATGATTGGTAGTATGGGTTCTGAGTTCAAGTCCACTTTCCAGAGTTGATGATGGATGAAATCAGTTTGATTGGACCTGTGCCAAAGACTCCATCTAAGGGTCTTTGCCATTAGCCTGGTTCTACATGAGAAAACCATTCAGTCATCCTAAGAAATCCTTTTGTGGGCTAAGTAGCAGAACTCATTAAATCAGTCAGGACATCACATCGTTTAGCAAGAAAAACCTCTATTTCCACTGAAAATATTTTACAGCTATATTTAGGTTAAAGAAACAAGTTTAATTTTCTTCTGTCTTGAAAAAATCCCTAACACTGTCAGGAAAAAAAATAAAACAGATTTAAGTGAGCTTTTCTTTGCTAGTCCTAAATATCTTTCATACTATTGTTTTTTTTCTCTTTAGTGCTGCTTCTTAAGATCTGAATTTAAATTGTTATACTTTTTTAAAAGCATCCTTCCATATTTCCATTTTATAAATGTGAAGTTAGTCATGCAACTTGCCACCAGTGGATAAAGCAAGTTTGTTATGGATGAATATAATATCTCAATAACGATTTGACTATGAGTTATGGGGAATGTCATGGGAAAGAGGTACATCATTTTACATATTTGTTGAACTGTTAGTTATGTATTTTTGCATCATGCTTACAGCGTACTATTGAAGACATTTTCCTATTGAAAAGACAAGGTCTTTAAGTTGCAGTTCTTGAAGTTAGACACATAGGTTAATGGAGCCGTGAATGTCATGATGCCCACCTCTCGTGAGAGAAATAATAGTAACAAGTATGTCATACAATAGAAAATCCGAAAGCACTTCAGCAAAAGGTCAATATTCCTTCTTCTCTTTGAGGAATTGAGAAATAGGTACCTAGATTCACCCAGAAAGGCAATAGCAAGGTAGGGATTAAAAGTCTTCTGAGTCCTTGGTCCAGTGAACTGTCCATTGATGTGAGAAGTAGAACTATCTCCTTCCCATCCCTGTGATCGGAATTAACTGGAAAGGCAGTCTAGGTGCTTATCAGAGTTTTTCTGTTTCCATAGCTCAGAGTCTCAGCTTTCAGCAGCAGTAAGTTCATATATAGTGGTTTCTAACTCTCCTAGCTGTGGAGAAAACTTGACTAGTATAAATGAGTACACGGGGAAACATCACTATGAAAGCAAATGGAAGGTAAACAAAAAGCACCCTAGACTATTTTCTGTTTCTTTGGGTTTTGGTTTTTTTAAATGCTGTTTCTGTTACTGAAAAGGGAACTCCTTTCAGTCAGCAGGTGAGAATCGTGATCATTTTAGTGCAGGTCACCCTGCAGGTTAACCTCTGCTTGTGCCATGCACTGCTGAAGGGTGGCATTGGGCTAGCAGATTATGCTTGTAGCATATTTTCATTTTTATTTTCATCTACTGGCTGAACTTATCTCTGCTGATGGTGTTGAAAGGCCTAGGACTTTGCTTGTGAAAGCTTTACATCTCATCTAAACTGTTGTTCATGGGCTGCTGAAAAGCATTGTTATCAGAAGAGTATTTGTTGAAATGAAAGGGAAATTGCCGTCCTGTTTGATAGGTTTCTGCATAACAAGGCTGTCACCGAGGAAGGTCTGTCAGGTTTGGGGGGCAAAGGTGAGAGAGCAACCGGGGATCACCAGAGTTTCACAGGCACTCAGCGTAACTGTGAGGGTGAGCGGTTGTAAGGAGGAGATGGGAGATTTGGGAGAGCACTTTGTACAGGTAGGGGTCTTCCTTGCCGTCTCCCCCAGCATGTCTCCCTCCTGTGCCTCCTCTTTTCCCTCTCTGCTGAGGAAGCGGTACAGTCACCACGCAGCTCACCCACTATCTCGTATCAGTCCCTTTCTACAGCTGCATAAACCTACTCCTACTCCCTGCTAGAAATGTTCTCTCCTAACAGCTCCTGCTTACCGGCAGGGCTTCCCAGCCTGCTGAGAAGCAATAGAGGAGGAAAAAGCTGCCTCTCTGGTTGCTACTGCGGGGAGAGGGAAAGGGCAAAGTAAGGAAAGGAGGAGATGAGGCATAGAGAGGAACCTGGAGGAGGGTAATGAATAGTTGCTGCTGCCCCACATACTCCAGCTGCCCTTTTGGCAACAGCAGAGAGCTGCCCATGTAGGAGACAGGGATGATCTGGCATAGGCAAATCGACTAGTTGAAGGCCGTATGTTGCTCACTGACCTGTTTTTTTGTTGGTGTTTTCTTTTTTGTTTTGTTTTGTTTTGTTTTTTCCTGCTTTGCTCAGTGTATAGCTTTTAAAGTCTCACTTCAGATGTGAAAAATTGCTCAGGGCCTGAAAAGTGTGTAGTAAAGCGTGCATTTCGCTTAACACTGAATTATGACACATGTACGTCAGGAGCTGATCCCATGACTGATCAGAATCTCACCCTACTGTTGCTAATGCCAATACCGAAACTGCTACAAAGTTTCATGTAGAAAGTACTTTTTAGAACAATGTTACCAGTAACAGACTCCAGTTCAAAGTAATTAGTCTAAAGCTGGAGTTCAGAAATATCCAAGTGGGGTGAAAACGGTTCGTGCATGTCCTTCTTGTGCCAGTTTTTAGGCAATGAGTATCATTATTCCAGCTCAGGCAGTTCCATAGACACTGTGCAGAACTTCATGGTTGTGAGTAAACCACTGATCTCACTGGGTTCACTGGATTTCATGCAGGCATGTGTTTAAATTCTTTCCTCAACTGAGGCCTGTGTTCCAAGGGAAAACCGAGAATAAATAACGTTTGACAACATCTTTTACTTTCATTTTATTCTTACTGTTTTATTATTCTTCTGCAAATCTTGTACATGTAAACCTGGTTTCTACTACTCAGCCATCAAAACTAAATCTCTGCCGTCCCTGTCCAGGATTCTTTACAATACTGCTAAAATGCGGATTTAAGTTGGAATTGTAGGAGTTGGCATCTAAGTGTGATTAGTTTTCACTCCCTAACTAAACTTCCATTTAAATGAGCTTTTGAGGGATTTTCAAATTTTGAAGGGAGGCTATGAATAAAATTTGTAAAAAATAAATAAATAAAAATTAGAGGTGAGATCCTTTCTGATTGGAATTGACTGGTTGAATTTGGTTTTGCTTTACCCAGTACTGTCTTAAGCCCCTTTCCCTCATCCCAGTTATTAGACTGTAGGAAAAAGACATCTACAGTTCATGGTAAGAGATGTTTTTAAACAATGGTTTATGCAAGTAATGGGACATCTATGGTCAGAGAGGACTGAGAAGTCAGTTTCCCTCCATTCACATGGAGAGGTAGGGCTGGAACTATCTGGATGTGGAATAAGATCAGAAGTGTACAGACAGCTTGGAAACCTGCCAGTTGAGGGACACACACCAAACAAACCCTTTTGTCTCTCACAAGAAGCTAGACAGAGCAAGATCTGAAGAATGGGAATATTTTGCATGCCCTTTGGAGTCATGCAAATTGTAGCAGTTACAGAGGTTTCTACCATTTGGAGGCAAAGCAGTCATTACAGAAAAAAGTTTTAACTTTGCATTTGTAAGTAACTGTTTTCCTATTTGGCAGACAGTCACTAGAATATTAAAAAAGTATATTCAGCAATATTAATGTGAAACTTCAACTGTAAAGCTAATAAATAATTCTAGAGATTGGGTAACTTTAATGGCAGTTCTGTACTTTGCACTATATTAGTGAAGCAAAATGCAAATGAATATGATGTAAGAACATCTGCAGAATTTTTATCTACTCTGATCATTATTCACAGTCAGTAGCTTGAATTGCTAGTAAAGTTGATTTCAGTGTCCCCTCGCTTACATTCCCCTAAGAGTGAAAAAAATCTTAAATTATCATTACTGTGATTTAACAGAAGTTACAGAAGCCAAGATTTCACATATTTCTGAATATCACACCTAAAAAACCTAGTGATATTGGCATGTTCCCATTAAATCTAGCAGGAATTTTAACGTTTATTTTATTGGAATCAGTGTTAGAGAAATGCTGCACAGTTCTTAGAGTTTTTCCCCTACTGACCTCTGTAGGGCTTGGATTGTTGAAGAACAGAAGTGAAGAAAAACCATTGCTTTCAGTATTAAAAAAGGCAAAGTTTGATTACATCAGAGGCTTTCAGGCAGCCATTTCTGCCTTATATTGGCTAACTTGTACTGATTTAATTGTTCTAGACAATAGAATCATTTTGGTTGTTTCTGGTGTCCTGCTGAGCAATTTCATCAGAGTCAGGGACAAAAAAGTGTGAAAAATGGCTAGATGTTACCAAATAAATTTCACGTCTGCATTGTTTGAGCAGTTGGACCCCGTTTTATGTCTGTACCTTAAATGAAGAGTAGGCAAATTTAATACTGTTTCCAACTTATCTTTCAGTACTTTACCATATTCATACTTATCAAGCCTCAGCAGGGGGAACCAGGGTTTCTTATGCATTTTAGAACTCTTCATTCTTCAGTACATTGGACTTTATTAATGTAATTGAAAAATATATGGCTTAGTTCAATGTTAATATTTATAAGTATCTTTAGATAGTGACCTGGTAGCAATGAAGCAGATGTAATGGTAGTGGACACATGAAGGGGAAAGTGATACATAGTCTGCACAGGTGATGAGGAAATGGTTGGAATTGTTTTGCTTTGTTTAACAGATTGAAAGCCAGCAAGACAGTAGTGTTTTCTCCTTCCTTGTTTTCTTTCAGTTTCCTCTTTATCATCTCTTTTGTTTTCATAATGCCAATTCTCCATCTTTCTTTATCTATTCTGGCTTCAAGATGGTAAAAAAATGATATGATGACCTTTACAGGATTGCATAAGATTTAGATGTTGACAATGCTAGCAGGCTACATGAATGAAATGTCCTGCTATAGATCTCTACAGAGACAAGTACAGTTTTCTTCCTGGGACCATATTTACTCATTGCATAAATCTTTGCAGCATCTGTCAACTCCCCTTCCCAACTTCAAGCTGAGATTGATCCATGGTCTTTGAAAACAAAGACTAAGAATGTGTCGGAAAAGAAAAAGCTAAAGTCACTCATGCTATGACCTCTTTGTTCTCTTTCTTACATGGTTCTAGTTGCATTTATTGAAGAAGTTTTTTGGTGTTTTTCTTTCCCTCTGAGTTTTCTTGCCTTTTCCTTCCTTATAACTGCATATTGCCTTGACACCTCTTGAACATTTGACCTCATGCCCCACTTCTTTTCTTCTTAATCTACTGCTATTACTTCATCCTCAAGTTCTTGCTGTCTGTTTTAACTTTTTGCTCATTTTCCTTGTTATTACTTCCCACATAATCATATTGTTGTTATTGCCACCACTCCATCTCCTTCCCTCTTCTTGTCATTCTGCTGGACCAGTGAGCTGCTCATGTCAGTAGGACTCACAAGTATCTTCAGTACATGATGCTTTATCCAGAACATGTCCCCACCGAGCTTCTCAGCAAGCAACAGGGAACTAACTGAACAGACCGATGGCTGTCGGAGCAGTTAACATCAATCAGAAGTGATGCACTGAGTTTCTGGTTAGTTATACTACAGAAGTGGTTGAAGGAGGAAGCGTAATATGGTAGCTTTGAACTTCAAGAAAATTCTCTGGTTTTCACAGAGTCAGTGGGATATTGAAAGAACATGATATGTCTCTGAAAACTGGACTCTCCCAAGCAATGGAAACACTGTTAAAAAATTTTAGCTGGTACTGACTGTTGGGATTTTCATGGACTCCTAATCATAGAAAATACCTAGTATTGTTTATTGTTTGGGTTTTTTTGGTGTGGTTTTTTATATATATATATATAAAGCAGAATTATGGTTTCTGTCTTCAAAAAATTACAGTTGAAGCACAAGTCAAAAAAGGCAGATTGGGGAAGCCAAAAGAAATAATAGGAAAATGCTTACCAGTGTGAAAGGCTGTAGCAGTGGCTTAGCAGCAGCCTATCAGTTCAGCTTTGCTTGGTGTCTCAAAATCTCAAAGGGAGGGGAAATAATGGAAATTTTGCTGGAGATATTTGGAGATCTCAATGCTTTTCATTATGTGGTGTTTCTCCTCAAGGAGTTGACAGGTTTAGAGGGACAGTTCTTATGATGTAGTCCGTGGTTATTTCTGACTATCCCATATAGCTTTATGAATTTTTGAGATCACTCACTTCTAGGGAACTACTGTGTGTTCCTGTATAATTCCATGAAAGCTGGTATTAACTGTATTATTACATTTGAGATTTTTCTTTAGCAATAGCTGTGTTAGAACACTTCAAGTGCAGTAATCAAATACAGACAGATGTAATGATGTATAGAGCTAATCTTATATACTAATCTCACTGGGCTGAGATAAGCTTTGTTAAGTTTTATTCCACAACTTTACTCTTTGTGCCAGCAAGTTCTCAGATCCATGTCAAGGCTCTGAGAGGGGGAAAGAAGAAAGAAGAGTTTTATTAACCTCTTGCAATGATTTTGCAGAAATGCAAGCTGTTGATCAGCAAGTGAGAGTCCTTTTCACCTAAAGAGCAAGACCTTATAGCTTATATAGATCATAGATATGATGATCTTTATGCAACACTTTTTTTATATATATATACATAAAGGCCATTACTTTAGAGAAAATATTGATTTAGTGGTCATATTTAGGCAGTAGCTTTGCATTATGCATTTTTATAAAGCCATGTAAAAGGTTTTAAAATATGAATTCAACTAAACTGATTTCTGTGGTGCAATAGCAGCCCAGGCTCCATAACCTAGCCTAGACAAGTTCCTATGATCTCTTTAGGTGTCCTGTCCTTGCCAATTCGTGCTCATTCTTTGTCTCTGCTTTGCTGTTTGTTGCAAGATGCTTTGCGTAGGGGATATCGTATTACCTTCTGGTATATATCATTTAGTAGGACTGTGGGGTCCCGTCCTGGTTTCAGCTGGGACAGAGTTAATTTTCTTCCAATTAGCTGCTGTGTTTTGGATTTAGTATGAGAGTTTTAGTTGTTGCTAAGTAATGCTTATATTAAGTCAAGGACTTTTTCAGCTTCCAAAAGAACCTGAGGGGGAGCATCAACAGGACAAGCTGGTGAAAGGAATATTCCATACCATAGACGTCATACTCAATATATAAATGGGGGTTGGCCGAGGGGCAGGAGTCCACGATCACTGCTTGGGACAGGCTGGGCAATCGATCATTGGGTGGTGAGAGCAGTTGTATTGCATCATTTCATTTTGTATAGTCTTTTACCCTTTTTTTCCCCCCCTCTTCTGTTACTGTTCTTTTAAACTGTCTTTATCTCAACACATGAGGCTCTTTTTTTTCCTCTTTTTTCTTCCTTGTCTCCCTCTCCTACTAGGGGGTGGGAGAGTGAGTGCATGGCTGTGTGGGCCTACTTGCTATCTGGGGTTAAACCACAACACATCCCGATCCCTTTTTAAAGAGGTGTTCCCTGTACAACAGTATTATGATATAGAAAAATAGATCAAGTAAAGTTGATGTCTGTTTTTCATAGCCCAATGCAGTGCAAAAAGCAAAAACGTCTTTGTTGGTATTGTTGGTAAGTAAATGTGTGAGTAAGCAAAAAATATACCTTAAACACAAAAGAAGTTTAAGTCTGTTGTATGTGCTGTACACTAAGGACTAGGGGCATAAGTTGTCTTGCACACCTATTCAAAGCTGATGTTCCTATATTGATTTTAATGGGAATTTCTCTGAGTGGTGTTCCCTGTTGCTGGAACTGTTGAGAGTATCTCTTAGTTGCACATAGTGATTCCTTTGTGCTACTGGCTGAGTTAGGGAGTTGGGTAGTTACATCACCATCAACTGAATTCCTTATGTATTTAATATTGCGCTCTATGTATTCTTCAGAATTGAGGTCTACTGTAAATTTTTCAGGTATGTGGAAGTCACATGGAAAATGTAGGCTTCTGATTCAGCAGTCTTTTGGAAGTGTTATGCAGCTGCCTTTTCATCAGTCGTTATTTCAGTGTTTTATCTGTTTCCGAATGAGTTTGCGAATGCATTGTGAACTGCTTGTGAATGCGTTGGTCAGAACAGTAGGCCTTCTCTTTGGTTTGTTACATACATGTTTTCTTGCAAGTTGAATTGTTCAGGGTGTTTTTAAAGTACAAAAAACCCCAAACCAACAAAACCCTAACCTTTTTTTTTTTTTTTTCCCTGACTGATTCTTCATTAGTAAAACAATAGTAAATCGTTGGATGTATGAACAAGTGAAATGAAACTGATCTCTAGCCTTGTTTGAATGTACTCTGGACATCAAACTGACTGGGTCTAACATATTCCAACTGTTATAGTTTGTTTAAAATGTGTGTACTCTCCAGCCAAGCACTGTTTTGCTGTATCAGTGTTATTAATACCATAAAGCTTTCAAAATCTTTAGTGTTATCCAAAATTTACAGTTTTTAAAATCAGATTTAAAATCGGCTGTGAAGGTTGAGAATGTCATTTTGTGTTTTATACTGTTCCTGGAGGACCAAGGTTAAAAAAAATGCATTTGACTGAAATGGAAGGTAGGCAGAGTGAGAAATGGGGGCAGCTCTGGTGAAGCCTGTTCTCCCTACAGCAGTATCCCACTGGACTGTATGGGCTTCTTCTGTTTGGGACCTGGGTGTAATTGTGGCAGTGATCAGTAAGACAAATTACAGGCCGAATGTTTTGTAGAGCTGCCAAAAACTTTGCAGCTCTTCCAGCAACTGTGAATCAGCCCTGCACCCTGTTTGCAGACTAGCAAGTAAAAGCTGCTTCCCAGCAGAAGTGTGCTGACCTGCAGAACCCCTCTATATAAGCTTTATGCACGGTTAATCAACTTTACGGAGCAAATAACATGAATTCTCAGAGACATTTTATGCATCTATGAAAATGTACTTGATGTTAGCGATACCCTCAGTAAGACAGAAGTGAAGTGCCGAAATCTTCTCGATGCGTACATTCTGGCAGGGTGACAGTTTTGACTATAGGAGTTATTACTTTCTCTTTGATAATGCTCATTATGTGTTAGGTAGTCTAGAAACAGGAGATTCATAGTTTCTTCCTGGAGGAGCTTATGCTGTAAAACCAGAAAACTTATTACCTCCCTTTTGGATAATAAGGTCATAAACTGTAGTGGAAGATCTGTGAAGGTTTTGTACCTGTGTATCAAGATAGAATTGATGTGCAAAAGCCATAGAAAATGCATAACAAAATACAAATTTATATTTTTCATAACAAATTATACAAAATAAATGGTATGTTATTGCAACTTTAAAAAATGTATTTGATGGCCTTGGGGAAGCAGTGTCAACTGAGTAGTTAAGGGAGGGTGTTTTTATTCACATGAGTAAGCAGAGACAAGAGGCTGAAGTTCAAGTTGTGTGCCAAACCAAGGAACATGTAATAAGATGAATGGTCAACAAAGTGAAGCCACTTTATCATAGACCAGATTACACAAATAAGGAAGATCATATTTGCAGCAGGCCTTATTTAAATAAAAGTTTCAAAATGTCATAATAGGTCACAACATAAAAATGACTGTCATTAGTATTGCTTGGTTTTCCTTAGTGTTTGTGGTAACAGGTAAGGGTGGTGAATTAATTTTCACTGTGCACAAAGTATTCCTGATTCTGATTACTCTATGGTCTGAAGATTTTGTGAGCTATGAGATAATGTGTAATAACTTTATCACAATCTTGCTTGCTGTGAACTGGTCAGACAAGTTTTTACATACTTGATTGTCCTGCATCTACTTGTGATGTAACGCGTTATCTCCTCTCTCCTCTATAATTTTTGCGTTTATTTCCATTCACATAATTCCTTCCAACAAATGAGGATGTCAGTAATAGGAAATGATGGGATGAGCATTGTCTCATAATACAGGTATAAAATCTTATAAAATTAATAACTCAGCTTTTTATATCAGTGATTCCAGAAGGGGCCTTTGTCTGCTTCAGATTTACATGCAGTGATATATAGATCTTATCTGTCTCAGGTAGTAATGAAATTCATTAGCAAAATGTCTGAGTCTGGAGAATCTTGAGCACAGTCATCTTCACAGCATTGCTAAAAGGAAGCGACATGGATGGAGAAACTGTGTTCCTCCATGTCTCCCAGAAGTATAGCAGAGGCATTATGGTTATAATCTCAAGAGTTTGCAGCAGAGGTATCAATATCCTCATATTTACAGAGGGGAGACTGGAGCTGAGACCTAGACTCCTGAAATAAAGTTTTTGCTGATACCTTTTAGATATCTTTATTTCTGTCTTGCAGCTTTTTCTTCATTTGTTTATCCCTCTTTTTCCTCTCATTTTCTAAAATAAGGACTCCTCCCATCATATTTCTATTTCCTTTTTGTAGCGTAGCTTTTGCAGGAAATTTGGTTTATGTGGGGGTTTTTTAAGTGTATTTATTTATGCAGTTTTAATTCTGCAACACCTTTATTGTGTGAATGCTTTCCTTCAATTGTAGCAAACAAACAGAAATACAGGGCCTCTCTCTCGCTGTGTTCTTGACACGAGCTTTCTCTGTAGAGGTATGGATCTATATGGATCTGTAAAACTAAAAAGGCTTCCAAACTGTCAAAGCAGAGTCAGGAGCTTGAAGCTGGGCTGCCTTTGTGAGTGAGTAGTTGGAGGCAGCACCAGCTTTACTATTATGGTGAAAAAGGTACCATCTAGAGGCATCTTGCATGCATATGCTTGGAGCGTGTCTGGTATTGAGTCTACCTGTATATGAATATAGATAGCCTGGCAAGGAGCTGGGGTGTGCAGATCTCTTTGAAATGTAGAATGAATTGTTTTGAGGACCTTTGAAAGTTGTCATCCCAACTCATATTTCTGTATATCATTTATAATCCCATACCTGTAGTTAATATGGTAGAATGCAAGAGCAAAGTGTCAAAGTTGAAGTATTTGATGTTAGATTGTTCATGCGCTAAACTGAGAGGAAAGGGAACTTCCATTTGAATCACTCATTTGAAGAAACAGAGCATTTAATTTTCCATTTTTATGGCCTCATCTTTATTCCTAGCATTAGATGTGATAGGTTTTTACAGAAAGGCTTAGGATCCTACAGCTGCAGTTGTGTGAAGAGGGAGTAAGTGCAGCTGGTGTGTGCTGTGGAACAGCTGTGCAGTGCAGAAAAGCCTGAAAGTCCAACACCTGAGCGTGTTTATAAAACAGATACAGAGAGATTAAATTGGTATTGCCTGCCCGGCAAACTACTAGCCTGTGTTTTACACAAAGCTGTCCCTGGTTTTGAAAAAGCCACAGAGTCACTACACCAGATATGCTAACATGGCTTGGGGTTAACATGTTACGCTTCAGGATTGATGCAGGGTGGGATAAATTTGGTGCAGATCATACCAACTGGGGCTTTATGAATTTGGGGAAGAGAGATTCTGGGGAAGCTGAAAAGACGTGTCAGTTTAGTTACTCAGAGCTACTTTGCAAAATTGTATTTGAAGCTCAAATGAAGTGGGGAAAGGACACAATATACCCGCTGCCATCCCTTCACAGTGAATAAGCTGCATTCTCTTGGGTCTTTTGATATTGTGGATATTATTGAGCTTCCCAATGAGTATAGATTTAGCAGCTGGACTTGTAAGTGTAGTAAAGCTTTTCACTTACAGTTCTTTCATCCAAAAGATAGTGTGCAGACACAACAGAAAAGTAGTCAGTGACGGAATATCAGTTTTGTGGTATTATGCAGAGCTGAAGGCATTGGAGTGCAAAGGTGATGAATTTATGGCTTCAGTTACTTAGAGTTTTCATCTGTTCATGAGAATTGACTTTAAATTCCCAACTTATGCATTTCTGTACAGCCATCCAAAATTTAATACTGACTTTGCAGTACACTGCTCAGTGATCTACAGGAAGAAACTAGCACCCTTAGAATATAGTCTTAAGAATTTGCATGTTTCAAACGTTATGTGGCTCATGAAATTCAATTAGAATAGTGGCTTAAGGGAGTATGTTAACAGCTTGATTTCTTACTGTAGGCTTTTAATAGTGTGACACCTTTGACTCCAGAGAAGCTATGATTTCCTTGCATTAAGCAAGTATCAGAAGACACAGTGCCAGATATAACCAATTCTCCTCTAGTTCTCCTGGTGTCACAGGTTTACTTTCCTGGAATAGTAACACTGATTAAGGATGAGCTTTATTAAGACAGAATGCTTTGAATGTATACTAGAATTGAACAAATACTAGATGAATACAAATTTGTTTATTAATATTGTTGGCACGTCCACTGTACAATGTGAGACCATGTCAGCCATCATTGTTTCAGTGTGAAGTTAACATTTGTGTCCTCACTTCTTAAAATATGATTATAGTATGTTAGATATTCATCTTGAGGCTGACATATTTCAACAGCGAAAAAGAGTGTGTGTGGGAAGAGTACCCAGCAAGTATGTCTGTCCTGAAAGTATGTCTGCTCACAGACCAGATTCCTGTAAGAGCAATAATTGAAGGGCCTGAGTAGGTAACTTGTGCCTCAAAATGCCATCTGCCTTGAAGCTCAGATCCCATTACACAGGACTTAAATCCTCAAACTCAGGGGCTCAATGCTACTTTCTTTCAACCCTACTATACTAAGGGATACTACTTTTCCAGTACCACTTCCCTCTTGTACCTTATTCTTCCAGTGGTACTTGTATATTGGTTGCTGTTTGCATCTCCTTGAGAAGTACCTTACTTCTGCTTCTGGCAGAATTTAAAAATGATGGTGACAGGCTGCATTTATTAAAACTCCTTTGAGGGATCCTGGTTCAGAAATAGAGTATATAGCCACAGAAGACCATGCATGTGCTAGCCTGATTGATTTAAATTAAAAAAAAACAAAACAACCAAACAAAAAAAAATTTAAAAAATTAGTTTTGGCTCAGAATAACATGAGGCATACATGAGGCATACATGAGGATGAGAAGGGATGAAATTATTCATCTTCATTTATTTGAGTACGTATGTCCAGCTCATTCTGTATTTTCTTTCCTGTTAGGCGTCTAGGAAAGGAGATGCCATTCTCCACCACCTCTGTGTTCTTTTCTTCCCTGGAGAGACTGGTAGCAGCTTTAGTTACAGTTAACACATTTAATCATTAGAAAGCTTAATTTGAAGACCTACTTTGTTAACTGTTACCCAGTGGCTCCATGCAAATGTGAGATAGGTATAATGGATAAAACACATTAAGGCTGTGAATATGTGTCAAAGGAAGAGGTTATGTTGCCTGGAAGGGGAGATGTAAGGCAGCCTCCCTCTTAGGGTTGTCTGAATGATAACTGTGTGAAAGCAGATACAGAAGGAAAATATGTTACTGAGAGAGAACAAAAGCACGTTTGGTCAGGTATTTCAAGGCTAAGGTGACTCAGTTGAGTTATTACTGGCTCTTATTAGCATGCCTCTAAAAAGTAATGTTCTTTGCTTCAGCTGGGTGGCCCTTGGAAAGGGGAGAGATTCTTTCCTGCCTTTTGAAATCATCAAAGAATATGAGAGTAATCATTTCCAAAGTTATCTCTATGTCGGAAAGCCTCACTGTTCAGGATAAACGAGGGTAAACAAAGGACAAATAGGAAGTGACTTTTTAAAAGTATGGATTTGAACCTGCAAGGTACTGAGTGTTTCCAGTGAAATGCTGAGCTTGCTTGATTTCCCGTAAGTTTATGGCTCTTGGTTCAAGACAGGATCAGGTCCTAAGATTAGATCTTCTCTCTGAAGTAAAATCGGGTTACTGCTGTCAGCTTTTTTTAACTGCCAATATTGCTTGCAGTGCACACTATCAGTGCTCTGTATGTATGCAGACACGTATAGCACTTGAGTAAAGATAGAAGCCAACCTAGAGGGACTGTATCACTTTGACATTTTCATTGTTTGTCTGTTGTACTAATAAGAACTCTGATATGAAACTAAGACATCAAGAGGGTAAAGCACAAGGACTAGTAAAAGGAAGAATCTTTCTTTAGTTTTGCTGTCATGTTTAGGAGCATTTGTACATGGTTTTTGCTTATCTCAAGTAAAATAACACCAAATTTGTGTAGTACTTTTCATCATTAGAGTCCTAAGTGGATATCACTTTGATGAGTGTGTTGAATGTGCAATCAAGACCTTTGGGTAGAAGAGTATGTAGTGGTGTTGTGCTTCACTTTCAGATGAATTGCAAAGCCCTTCACATTTAGCTTTGTTTACTTCAGCAGAACCATTCATGGAGCCATCTCAACTGGCCGCTACCAAGATTCAGAGCTTGCAGATGTTTGAATTAGACTCCTCCTCTCCCACTAATACGTTACTGTTCCTATGAGACTAATTTGATACCAGTATTCTTAGTGCAGTCATTATTGGTGTTATTTGAACTAAGGCTGGGTATAATAAGACTTCACTTCCATGCTGAAGAGAAAAACTACCTGTTTCATCAGACTGCTTTCTAGAAGTTACATATGGAAGTCTATATGCTGTAAACATGAACTGAAAAATGTACATGAAATAGGCTGATTCGGTTCTCTCGTGATTTATTGCTGTTATGATGAGCAAGTTGTTAAAATTTTTGCATCTGGTTATTGCATCATCTTGAAATAAAACTATCTGAAATGGTATTGAAGTTCTTAGTGACATGACAGAAATGAAGCATGGTTCCTCTTTTTTTGGCTGAAATATTATATCTATGCTAATGTTATATAGAAGACTTGGACTCTCATGAGTCAAAGGGATTTTATTATATTATATCTTTCCCAGCATTTGTGCATTGTTCTGTTTTATGTGGCTTGAATAAAACTCGTGCATTCATTGACCCTTCCAATATATGGATTTTAAACAAATTGGAGGCAAAGGGGAGGAAAAATTAGACTTTGAAAAGAAACAGTGCTTAATTCTACCAAAGCGGCTGCCTCAGGCTTCAGTGCTCAGTGTTTCATCAAACAGGTTCTTCTACCTCTGTTTCCTCATTCCTCCTGAGGAGAGTCAAGCTGACCATGCTCAATTAATTTCAAGTCTTCAGAGATGTCCTTGTACTCCAGAGAAAGAGACAAGTGCCTCCATGCCCATGGACCAGGAAATACAGACCCTGAGCTATAATCATTTGGAGGAGGGGATTGTTTTCTAGGGCAGCTTTTTTTTCCGCTAGGTGCATGATGATACCTTCTGGGAGGCCACAGGGAAACTCAACCAAATTTAGCAAGCAAGAGAGGAAGTTGCTCCTTTGGTTGCGAGGCAATCTCCTGTTAAGCCTGAGAAACCTTGTTTCCAATCATGCGATGATGCAAACCAACCAGAAAATAACGCAAAGGGCAAGCATGGGAAATAGGGCGTATTCCTTATTATACAATATCTTGAGCGGACAGTATTGCATAATTGTATTTCTAAACTCCTTTAGGGTATAGACTTCCCATAACACCTTCTTGATACCAAGTGTTTGGTACAGGACTTCCCTGAAATATATGGATAAGGATAACTTCCTCAGAAACTTCTGCAGATGGTCCTTTGAATCTCTGGGTTCTCAGTGTGACAGTGAATGTGCTTCAGACAGTGCCTACTCTGAGAAAGAACGAGACAAAACCTTTCTCTTCACTATACTGACAGGATGAAAATTAGTTGAATATTAGCAATTAATTTTGAAATGGAAGATATAACTACCTTTCTTGCAGCCAGGCCTGCAGTGATCAAAAGTTGGGAAAGAACCATTCCCAGTTTGTTTTACCAATACAATGAATAAGTAACTGTGTGATATTTTTGGCTTGCAGACTGTCAGCTTAAAAGGGGAGTCCAGAAGCCTACAGAGCTTTAAAAATACCTTATGCTGCTTATGAACATTAGGGCTAAGCATTCCTGTTGTTTCCCTGACTCTCAAGGAATAAAAAGAGCTACATGTGCCCACTCTTCTTCCATAATATTGGAGGAATAAAGGGTGGTGAGGTATGCTCCCCAGAACCCTTACTCCTCTTTTGAGCCCACGAAGATGGTTAGTAAATAGTGACAACTTGGTTAGTTTGGATTGGGTCAATCTATGGGTTTTGGAGCCCCTCTCTGTGAGACAAGGCAGTTGGGGCCCTTGAGGAAGTTCTCACATAGGAGAAACTCTCCTACAAGGTGACATGGAGCACAAGGCTCAGCATGAATGAATTGTTGTTTTGAGAGTTTTTGAAATCGGTGTGCAGCATGAATCAAAACTAGTGGGGTGGTCAGTCCTGCTAGATAGCATTGCCTGAGTGGAAAGAACTGCGATCTTAATTGCAACATTAAAAAAATTAGGCAGCATCTGAAATCATGAATGCCTGTCCCTGGTAAATGAGTCTTAACATTGTTGTTAAAATGCTTATGAAAAGCCAGGACACATACAGCCTTCTGTGGTCTTAACACATCCATCTCTACATAGTGTGGTCCTGTGACCTGGCTAAAACAATATGCTCACAAGATGTACTGCAAGGTTATTGGATTGTACCTAAATTATTCCATACTGGATGATTTATGCAACGTGTTTATATAGGCGGAACTCTTTGCTCCTATGTATCTTTAACATCAAGGCCTCAGTATGTTAACTATGAAATTGTGTAGACTCTTCTGATACCTACAATACCCCAATCGATACCTCATCCTCGGGTGATCATGTGTCCGAATATTGGCCAAATAGAGATTGAGGGGGATTAGGCAACTGTCCTTGCTGATCTGGTTATTCAGTAGTTGCCCACTAGGAGGTTTCTTGTACCTTTGCTCAGTGTGTTTTGTGGGGGTTACTGAAAGATTTCTTCAATCTGCAGACCTCTGACAAAAGCATTGGCTGTTCCTGTTTTCCATCTGAGGCTGCCAGAGGTAGTGGTTACAAGTACAGTCTCAATAGAGAGCTCTTTTTTTCCTAGCTGGTGTAGTTTGATCATCGACTGCTTTGATTAACCAATGCTGGGGCTTAAAGCGAAACATTGTTCTTTCCATTCTTTGTAGTGTTCTTGGCAAGGAGTGGAGAAAATATAGTCATTGCTGCCTTTTCTCTCTGAGTTAATTTTGTTTTCTGCTCTTTGTGCTCAAGCACAAAATGAAATGGTTTGCAAATAAACAAAATACTAAAACTAAAAAGTACTTTATATTCCCTCCTCACAGAGCTTGTGTGAAGATAAATAGGAACGGATCATGTTGGGAAAATATTTCTTTCCCCCTACTCCTGAAAATAAAGCAATCTCTCCGTTACTGAAATTTTCTGCAAGTAAACCACAAGCAGGCAGGCTGAGTGCAGCCAGCTACAGGATGATAGCCTTGTTTTTGTTGTTGTTGGGCTTTGGGGGTTTTTAACTGCAGATTTAGCCATTACAAATTGAACCGCTAAAAACACATCAGTGTTATTTTGAAAATTCACAGCAGATTCAGCTCAGACCAGGAAGTGAGGTGTTGTCCTTTTAAAGCCTGATATACAGAAAAGGGTATTTCTGACGCATGACCTTCAGTGAACAGGAATTCCTCTACTCAAAATCTCATCCTTACCATGAACTTCACTGCTGCAATTCATCCTCTCACAGCTGTGTGAAGAGTGACATAGTGTGGAAAAAAAACCCACAACCAACTTTCAGATATTTTGATCATATTTTCTTAAATAAATAACAAGGACTTGCAAAATATAGAGCATGAGTTTTTGCTGAAATGTTTTATGTGTAAATAAATGTGATTTTAAGTTACAAGGTTGTTTTTTTAGTATAGTTCATTAGCTGTTAAGTAAATAATTGATCAGATTGTTAAAATCTGTTTAACTACCTAATTGTAAGTATCACAATAGAAACTGCTGGGGTTTTTAGAAAATCTGGTTTTAATTTCGAGTGGTGAGTATTTGAAACTCTATGCTGAAAAAATCTGGCTCTGCATGTGCTTTTTTGTATGTTTGCTTTCACTTTTTTTTTTTTTTCCTGTCTTCTTCTCTCTCTCTGCCTTCAGTTTAAAGGCAGCGAAGGAACACCTAGTAACTGGCAGGTTTGAGAATTTATGACCGTAGCAGATAACATGCAGTGCTTAGTCTGAGGTGGAGTGAATTAGCAGTAATAATTTTGTGCCAACACTGAGTATGACTGCTGTTAAATGAATGCAAAAATACAGCCTTTTTGCCATAGATAGAGTCTCTGGAGGGCATTGAATTGAAGTCTCTTTGGAGTGGGAGAGGGAAGTATCTGGCAGGCATCTTTTTTAGGACTCTGCACTTCTAGAATTTGCCAGTTCCTGCTGTTTAACAGCCCAGATTTGCTAACCTCCGGGACATACGGCAAGGCCTACTTTTTTCTTCTGGTTTCTGTGTGGAAATGGGTGTTGCTAGAGCTAGATAACGAAGAAGACGGGATATGTTGCTGAGATTACTTTGGTTTTGCTTTTGTTTTCTTTGCTGGATTATTTTATTTAACCTGGGGCAATTTATTTCTAGCGTTTAATTTTAAAAGCTTGCAAGTGACAGAGACATCATTGAGCGACATTCCATTTTTTGAAGAAGAAAATTAACAAATAATAGTTTTGTAACTCAAATTCCTATAAAAGTACTGCAGCTGCTAATTATGTAGAGGCTGTATTGTTTTTATCTATAGGATGTGGTAAACGTACAATAAATTCTTCCTTGAATTCTCAAAACATGAGTGAATGCAGTGGATCCAAATAAATGTAAGAAATAAGCACTAAAGAAGTGAAACTAAAGATCTTGGAGGACTCTGAGGTGCACTAAGAGAAGGTAGTATGGCATACGCCTCCTAGTAGATGCAGACATTTCCATGCAGTAGCAGTGCAGATCAGTCAATAAAGATCTTTGATCACAGGTGAGTTTTTACATTAATTTATAGACTGGGGATGAAGTTGAAATCAAAGGGCTCGTATGATCGTACACCTGGAGAGACACTACTACGCCCTATGTGTAAGCAGATGTAAGCATGGTATCATAGTGTCAGATAGTACTCACTTTTAGATGCTCAAAATAGCTACTCATATTTAAGTTCAATGTTAAGTCATTGTAGTTAATGAACTTCTGACAGCTAGTTTTGCCAAAACTGTTTTTAAAAGTGGTTAAAAATTAACCAGTTTTTCTAAGGAATAGGGCCGAATCATATTTTAAAATGTTGGAAAATAAAGTTTATGATGTCTCAAAACCAAAATTTATGAACAGATATAAGCCCCACTTCAAAAAGTCTACATAATATAACTGTGCAGAAAATGTTCTAGCTTAATTATAGTAATGTGCCTCGAATTTTCCAGTGGGGTCATTTATTTTGAGTATATGTCTCGTCTCTTATTACTGTAACTACGAATAAGCCTGTTGTTGGGTATGTGTTGTCTAAACGTTGCATGTAACTTTCCTGGAATTTGTAAAGCTATTTTGTTTGACATTAGTTGGCGTACCTTGTTTGCAACCCTTGTAATCCAAAAATAAAATATTTATGTGTCTCTAGTAGCAAAGCACAAAGTACCATATTAAGAACAGCCATATACGGGCCTAGCTCTGTAAGATGCTGACTGTTGTCGATTTCCCCTAGCTCAGCAATTGGCTTCATGTCCCTCTCTTAAAACCTACTGGAACTACTGGGAAGTTACAACTTTGAAACCAGAATCATCATCTGGCTTGGCTGTATGAGGCAGACAGAGACTAAACTCTTCAGTTTAGGGTGCCATCACCGTTGAGGTGCTGCTGTTTCAAGACAGAGATGTTGGCTGCTGTGGTTTGGCTGCTGGGAAGGGTAGCTGTCCTTTATCTCCACTGCACGCCACATACCACAAAGTAGCTCACTTTATCGCCAAAGTGGGTGGAAGGAAGCAGAAGCTTTTGGAGAAATATATGTAAGGAAAGGTGTTCCTTTTCTCAGAAAGGGGACTGCCTTTTGGCCATCCCCTGGGTTTTGGAGGAATTGCCTGGCAGGCTGGAGGAGAAGGCACTGGTCTGCCACCCAGAGATTTAGTGACAGCAGGAGCTGTGTGATCCTCCAGGTTTTTGGCTGTAGGAGAGTTGTGTTGATTGATAAGCACCAAGCTACAAAGAGTGGAAATTTTCTGTGTTTTATTTGCTTAATTGTATGTCCGATTCAATATTTGTTTTGGTTTTATCCCTGGCTGAGGATTATATTTTTCCTATATGCTTTGTTATGTGAGAAGGTAGGGAAGGAGAAGGAAAGTCCACCAGCCTTTACTATCTAAGGTTTTACAGGTATGTTGAGAATTTTCTTCAAGAAGAATACTGTGCCAACCATATGGTCTGCCAAATAGTATTTTACTATTTACTGCAGTTTTGTTCATGTGTATCTTTCCACATCCTATCTCCTTTTTTAATCTAATTTAAATAATTTCATTGTGGGATAACATAATAACAAATTCTGTAAAAATTGTGCCAATTTCAGGCCTCAGGGTTAGCAAATCAGGTGTGCAAAGGCAGCAGGAGAATCTAAAACACATCTCAGTGTTGTTCATCCGTATCCAGACGTTTAGGAAGAATAAAGTGTAGCTGGATTTGAGTTACCAGTTATGCCTTTTGATTTCGTCTTGCATTATAATTTTTAGCATGGAAAGGCTGAATGTAGATGCAAAAGATGTGCACTGCTTTTATTGTTTATGTGTCATGGTGAATTCACCACCTGATATTCTATCATGGCATAAAAATATGTACATATCTTACTTACCATTGAGCTATACTATGACGTGCTACTTTGCTTAGAGGACAGTAACCGTTTGTCTTACAGGTTGTTCTTAGTGTCTTTACATGGGAGTTCATTGCCAGTTGGTGGAAAATAAGGGATAATATTAACCCCATAGGAAAATGGGGTTAACAGTTACAGTAACTGGAAACAAAGTTAGTTCAGTCTGTGAAGGTGCAATGAGAATGCTGCCAGACTCTTCTTCCAACTGCACCAGGATTTCTGCCTTTATAAGGGTTTGCAGGAACTCAGAGTGGAAGTCTTGCTGTGGTAGGGGCTGCCGAGTCTGTCCCATAGGAAACCGGTGAGGGGAAACACAGGGGTGGCTGCAGTCAGGAGTGTGCTTGCTGCAAATCACAAATGGAAACAAATGCAGTAAGGAAGCAGCTGGTGTCTCTGGTGGTCACTGGGAAGACACAATGAAATTTTCCAACACTGGGGCATGATAGTGAATCTGAATCATGAAAAGCCTGGTCCTTTTGTGATTGTGGGGAGCAAAGCTGTGAGGGATGATAGGAAAGGGAGAGGCCATTTCGGGACATGCAGCCTACAGAGTTGCTTGAACTGCTTATGGTAACGGGCATTTTAGTATTATGCTCCATCTTCAGGCTAGTTGTTGAATAAGGCCCACACAACCTCCCCTCCCTCCTTCTTGAATGATTGTCCCTGTGAGAGCATCTATTTGTGGGGATGTGTGATTTTTTTTTTTAAAGATTAACCTTTTCCCATTCAGCTTTCCAAATTTGTTTTTGGTGAAGTTGTATGAGTTTTGAGTATCATTTCCACCTTTGTTCAAAGCACTCCTGGAACAACTCTTTGCAATGGCCACTTGGATTATTTTATACTTTGTGCAGACATTTGAAAACCAAGCATTACAAAATTGTATCCATTGGTTCTTTGGCAAATAGGAACATGATTTTCATATAAAACTACAGATAGAATTTGAGCAACAAATTAGCAAATATGTGTACATATTTTTTTCCTTATAAAGATTACTTGATCAGTGTTAACTTCTAATTTTAAAAAAGTCTCAGGCACCTAGGAGAAGAGCCCTGAACAATACATTGACTTTAAAAAAATAAAATATTTAATCTGTAAATGAGCAAAAATATGTATCTTCTGTATACCAAATTTCAAAGCCAAAGAGCACACTGTATAGAATTTTATGTATTTTGTGGCTTTGACTGATTCTTATGAATACTAATGCTCTGCTTCTTTCCACTGCTTCATTTCTGCCAAGAACTGTTTTAGCATTTCAAACCTTCCAGCAATATAAAACTGGAAGGCAATTCCCTGATTTGCAAGGCCCAAATAGCAAAGCATTGATGTATTTTATGCTTTTCTTAAAACACATATTCATATATTATTAACACAGGTTTGTTTGTGCTGAGAAATATTAGTAGTATAGCATTAACACTGTTCTGGAAGAGTAACAGTTTTAGTGCATTCCTCTCTTTGTTCGTTTTAGTGTAGCCATCCTGAAACTGTGCCTAGAAAACCTTATGCCACATTGCAACATAGTATTATCAATGTAGCCACTGTTTGGTGAGACTGGCCAATGTGATGTAGGGGTGTTTCAAACTACATGATGAATCTGTATGGGTCCAGTTGTCTAGAAAATATGAAATTATGTACAGTGTATGTTATTTTGATTAAAATATATAGGCAGTATCCAACCAAATTGAGTATTTCTTTCTGTGATTCTATAATCCTCTTACACTTTTTCTCTAGCTGGAGAGTATGGAGACACAAAGTTTTTCTGGACTAGGTGCTTCAGTGGTTGTGGTTAGATTGCAACGTGTAGAACACCTCTGATGTCAATAACCTAGAGAGATGCAGGGATCCTTGTCAGTTTATACTGGCATGCTTTGAGTCACGTATAAAATGCCATACGTGTCTCATCGTGTATAGCTGGTCAAATGCTTGTGGGTGTTGCTGCGTGTTCCAAAGATGAATTTTGCCTGGATGATAGCTTGATAAATCATTAGTGTAGTTTCCATTGTCCATGGAATGAAGCTATAAATTCCTTGGCAGTCAGGGTTACCTGGAGACTAATATAAAGGTTGCTAGTATAAAGGTAGTTTGCTTTGTTATTTCAGATGTGTGAATGTGCCAAAAAGCAGGGCTAATGGTCTGCATTCCCAAGTTCAAGAGAAAGCCAGATCAGCAAACTGGTGACCTCTAGCCTATCCTATTTGTTCCAGCTGGTTAGGACTCTTTTGTTAATCCAATTCTTATTTTGGAAATACTGATCTGTTGCAGTTTTTTCAGTAGAGCATAGCTGTTTTCAAGTAATTTACACAGGAGAAATATTTATGAGGTTCTGGGTGGATTTACCACTCCTAGCCAGCAGCTCGTGATGGGAGCGGTTCGATGGCATGTAGGAGAGCGCTTTCAAGTCCGTGTTTCTTTGCCGACTGTGGGTTTCTGTGTCACATCTGAGTAGCCTTACCAAGTTACTGTTCGGGGGTAAATCTCTCTTCTCCTCCCCCCATTTCATGTCAGGACCTTCAAAGATAATTGGCTTAGTTTTAATATACAGTAGAGTAAGTTTGAAATTCTAATGGGATGGGGGAGGGAAGCCATTTTCTGACCAGCTCTGTGCAGTAGTTCTTGCCCTGGGTATGTCCTAATGCTATGTGCAAATACTTTGTCTGTCTTTAAATCTTGCCAATGGTGATCTTTACACTAAGGGAGTGTGAGAATTAGAAATTCCCTGATCTGTGGTGTCTTTGACAACTTTATCTTTATCTAAGCAGAGAAGAAATCCTGTGCTGTGGCTTATTGTCATCCGGTAGGTGTTCATTCACTGCTTTACATTGTGAATCTTGGTGTTAGTTAATTTAAACCTCTCCAAAACTAAGGGTGAACCAAGTGCCTTTATTTATGATGGTGGTAAGGATTAAGCTTCTTTATACAGCCAGGAAGCTAAAACAATAGCAGCCTCCGCCCTGCTACAGATTTTGGGGATTGCCAAGTGGATGGTTGAAAAGGTAATCTAAACTGGTAAGAAGCAGCCAGGTTGATTTCCAGCAGTAATGGGATTCATCAGGGCTAGTTTTCAGATGCTTGGAAAAATGCGTGTTAGTTCAATAACTGCTTAGTTTATAACACAAAAATTGATGGCAAATTAGCCAAAAAAAAAAAAAGCAAGACCATTTGGCTGTGTAAATTTGTAAAGGGAAGCTGGATTGCTTTCATTTATTTATGGGTAACAGTAAGGTGTTTTCTGAATAAAAAATGAGCAAAAAAGTGACAGTACAATCTTCAGTGTGACAGAAGCTGAGTCTTCCTTTCCCTTTGCAGCCTGCTGCCTAATATTTTGGGTTTTTAAATTTTATTGGTAATACTAGGATTCTTAATAAATAAGAAATGGTATACCTGATTTGATACACTTTTTCGCAGCAGCCTTTGGTTCCCAAATCATATTTCAGAATACTAATTAAGTGGGAAGCTAGGAGGTTGTTGCTAGTTAGTTTAGTTAGCATTAGTCACACAGCGCTCTGCAAGTGCTATTTGAGGGGATAGTGTAGTTCTAAATAGAGAATTGAATATTATTTCTATTTTTAATTGTAGTTCCTGAGGCTCTAATTTTGGCTAGGCTGTAAGCAAAAACATAAGTCTTGTTTTAATAGGCATTTCTCAAAAAGAAAATTGTTGCCTCAAAGAGTGAATGACGTGTTATCTATTTTTTTTTTTTTCTGGTAGATGGTTTAACTTGAAAGGGAGTAGAGAGAGGGATTAATTTATAATAGTTGAGTAGTACCCAGATCTCATATGTGCTTGATCACTCTTATCTGTTCCTACCATATATTAGCAAAGGAAAAGATCTGGTGTATTGCCTCACATCAGATGATGTTCATGCATCCTTAGTTTTCTCTATGATGTGGGATAAGTTCAACTTCTCTGAAACCAGGGTATGGAGAAGACAGAAGGTGGAGAATGAAACCATGGAGGGGAGCAACTATTAAGAGGATGAAGATGGATTGTTTCCCTTCAGAACAAAATCTCATCAAAGTATTAAAAATTCTCTTCAGGTTGTGTAAGTCACTGCTTTTAGTCTTATGAACTGGAATGTCTAGATGGCTCCTATCTACGGTTTTTCTTATCCCTAGTGATTTAAGGAACAGAGACGCTACTCGAATTTCAAGATGTCTAGTATTGCAAATTTTACTGTTATTTGTACACATTATGTTACTGTTTAGGGGCCAAAGTCCATTATCTTAGTGTTATACAAACAGTAACAAATTATGGTTCTTGTCTAAATCATCCCACTGTCTGTGATGGACATAGCAGATATCCAAGACAGGAGGTTCAGCTGAATTTTGACATGGTTTTAGGTTTTTGCACAGAAGTCAGATATCTACATAACCTCCTTTCTCAGCCAGAGGTCAGCCATACAGCAGACATTCAAATATTACTGACATTGGCAAGTTTCTTGTCAGGTGCTGGAGGCAAACCTCTATTCTCCTGGACTGTGTATTGATACAAGCATTGGAAGTATTTGATATTGTCTGTTCATTTACCATAGCCAATAAGATGATAGAATACTGATAATCCTCTGAGGCAGATAAGTCTTCAAGGCCTACATAGACCCACACAATGCAAGTTTCGATTAATTTTACGCAGTTCCTTTAGTTTTGTCTATTTGAATTTAGCCATTGTGAGTGTGTGGCCATGATGACTGAGGATAATCTTACATACTATAACATATGTAGTCTTTGATTTTAAGTGCTTGAAACTCTGGGTGTGCTCTTGAAAGAACTAATTTCAAGTCCCATGCATGGAAGAGGGAAGAGGATTCACTTCTTGGATGCATATAGCTGGAGCTGGGTTCCTTGTGAAGCAGTTCAATGCTTCCTTGGCTACATGTATTGAAAGCAAACTGGGGAGAGTCTTAGGAAATTTCCAACAGCACAGTAGATATTAAGAGAAAGTTTTTTTTTTTCCTTATGAATATCATAATATTCATATTTGTAACCTAATTAGGGCAGTTGCTTGGAGGTTTTAGTTGAGGCTTTGGGTTTCGGATGTTGTTAATAAAAGAAGTTTCTGTAGAAAAATGACAGTGGTCATAGGTGTAATGCCTACAGATAAGGGTTGCGTTCTACATAGTCCTTTGTGTTTATGTTTCAGTAAGATAACGAAATGTTCCTTTAAATTAGTACAGAAAGCAGAGATGAGTCCCCATAATGAAATGCAGGAAAAAGCTGTTTGTCCTCTGATTTAAGCTTTTCTATGTAACTCTAATCTTGAATTTAACCTAAAAGTAATTATTTTTACATTACAGAGGTTGTTTTTTTTTTTTCTGGAGTCCTGTACTTCCATGTTAAAAGTAGATAGTTTTAAAAAAATAATGACCTCTTTAGTAGTTTGTTGACTGTTTAAATTATTTTAAATTCTGAAAAATTTTGAGGCTGCCAGTATAGTACCCTTTATAATTGTGATTCAACTTTTTGATACACTTCTTTTTTTCTTTTTTGGAAGCCAAGTACTGTATTTTAAAATAGTGATGCTCACACTAGAGGGTGGGTTAATTTCTTCTTCAATTCACATCTTTTCACTAGTAAGGAAATCTCCTACACTGCCGCTGACATGTGAAAGGATAACACTATCAGTTGACCTTGAGAACCTGAATTGTATTTCTTGATGTCCAGCCTGTGTTTGTGACATTTTTCCTGCTTGCATGTGAAATGCTAGGTGATGACTCTGATGTCCACACGTTCTATGGATTTTGTTATTAAGCTGCAGTGTATAATGGCAATGACAAGCATAAATGCAGGATAATAACTTTCAGAAGATACATTGGTTCCATAAATTTTACTGATATTAATGAGTAATATACCTAAGCTTCCTCTCTGTACACGTATAGCAGATTGTGAGCTCAACTGAATGATATGATAATCTTGTCCATGGAAGTCAGCTGCTAAGAACACAGTAACCAAATACCATAGTATTCCTTTAAAGGCAAGTTATTTATTTGTTAGGAATGCTACATAAATCATCTGTTATTTCACATGCTCCTGATCCAATATTCACATCTGTCTCCTGTCCTGCTCCCTTCTGTGCTCAGACCAAGCGTGCTGCTTGTAAGCTATATCTGGGTTTTTTTTTAGTTTCTATTCACCTCTTCATGTCTGTTTCACTGTGTTCCAGCAAAACCTTATCACTGTGTTCACAACCATCCTAAAATATTTTTTCTTTCTTCAAGGTCTTTTGTGAAGTTAGGCTGTGAGAATCAGAGCTTGTGAAAATGCAAACACTGCAAGAGATAGGCCTTATAACATGGGACGTGGGATGCATGCATACAGAATTATGTTAAATCTTTAGGATGATAAAGCCATAAATGCAAGTTCTAGATTCCTGTGAGGTACAAATTGAAAAAGGCTATTGCTGTGTCCCAAACTATTTTGCTAGAAACTTCTTAAAAAAAACACAGCTTCACAGGCACCCCATTAATTTAAATTTTACTTTTTAAAAAGGACAATATTGGGTGAAATACTGTTTTCAGTTAAGTGGGTGACAAAGTTTAAAGAGGTTCTTTTGATTAGTGAGAGCTTCGCCCTGAACTCCAGTGGAATGAGAATTTCATTCTTAATGTTTATTGCTTTTTATATTGAAGGATTCCACAATGATTCATTGTAACTAGATATGATGAGATACTGGTGAAATACATTTTTAATTTTTGTGCTAGAAGGTAAAACTTAGTAGCTTACATCAATATATAGAATAGTTTTTAAAATATTCTTCATTTCCTGTCTTAAATTGTGAGATTCTTTAAGCAGAGTTCTTCAGCTATTTCCCCTTTATATCATAGAACAGCATCCAAGTCCTGCCAACACAAACAAATGAGAACTTTAATTATGATGAATATCAGACTTCTGAAAAGTAACATCTGCAGTAGCAGAGTAGTCAGTGGATTCGATGTGCAATTTCCAATGACTTGTCATTTCGCATACCAGTTTTTCTTATTAAAAATGTAGCTGTGTATAGATGTTCTTGACTTAGAGTTAGGAGTGCTTCACAGCTGCGGGGTTAGCCTGCACACCTGTGGCTGAAAATGGTCTGATTTGCAGACATGGAGGCAACTGTGCACTCAGCATCATTGAGCTAATAGATCAGATTGATTGATAGGCTCTTTCTTTTGAGCAGATACCTTATTGTTTCTGTCCCAGGTCTCTTTCTCAAAGCAGAAGGGCCATGTCAATAATCCATTAAGTAAATCCTTGTAAATAAATTCAATTGATTTAATTTGTTCCATGTTGAATTACATTGAGTAGAAATGTTCCTGCTGGCTTCAGTGGAGATGCAGGACACACACTGCAAGAAGTTAAGCAGTTAAAATTAACAATGAGTTTTACTAAACCTCACTTATTTGAAAAAAAAATCATCCATACTGCTTATCTTAAGAGTGTCAACTGTAGTGAGGAGGAATCAGAGTAGGAGTACAGAGCTCAGTGCCAAAGAATTGCGGAGTGTTTACACTGACTTGCTTGCAGTGGAGACCTTGGGTTTATACCAGCATAGCAGATTACAATCAGTTCCAGTTGTAACTTCACTAAAATAGTCCTCTAAATTGAAAGTTTTAATGAATTTGTTTCCCTGACATATTCTCTGCACGTACAGCTTTGCATTTTCTGACTGTGGGAGTTTAAAAGCACCAGCTGTCTCATGGCGTGGTAAGCAAACAGTGAGACCGAAGGTGTTGCCATTTTCTGCTGATAGTGAAAAGAGAGCAAGGCAACTACTGTTCGTTCACTTTTAATTCTGTAGCAACTGCAGAGTTGTTTCAGAAAGTACGTGATTTGTATATCCTTTACTGTTACAAGTTTGAGTATTGCAGCTCCCTGGTCTAAAATTATACTTACCTAAAAAACAACTGCACATTTTTTAAACTGTTTTAAACTGACATATCAAGCAAGGTAATGTGTACAAATTCCTGCTTTAAATTCATTTTGAATCTGCAAGATAAGTAGGTACCAAAAGTATCTCAGTATACTAATTTTTACATCTATTTTCTGGCACTTTGGGACACTTTTAGTGTTCTCTGGAAAACTTTGGGTAGATAAGAAAATAGATTCATAGAACTATGCAGTGTGTTAACGTTTCTTCTATTTCTTCTTTTTAATACCTTTTTAGAATAAAAGAATACAAACCCAAGGGATTCATAAATGAAAATGTTAAATATTGCTTAGTTGTATAGAATTGTTGTTTTCTTTTGGAGCCCAGATACTTAGTTAATGTAATTTGGCTTAATAAATTGTAATACTTATGTAACGGTCACTTTCCAGAAAGAAAGTCTAGTGTGGAACTTACTTATCCTAAAATACAGTTCCTGGAAGCATTTTTCTGGGTTACAACCTGTAACTCGATTAAATTATTCATTATCCTTGAAAGTTTTCAAGCACTCCTACCCAAAGTGTATACATTCAGCATGGTTTGTCAAACCCATTTTTGTTACCACTGGCTTGTAGTATAAGAGAAAGTATCGGTTAACACCTTTATTTTCTGAGGAATGCCAGTATAGGTCATAATATTCATTTGGAGTCTATCTGTTTTTGTGTTGCTTGCCTGAATTAAGGTATAAGAATAATATATGTAATATTGTGCAAACATGTGGGATTCAATTGCTATCTTATTGCAATAGACTCTAACTGTAATAGTACATTAACACAATGGGGATAAAGTACTTAGAGTAGAAATTACATGTTTGTTGGTGTGTCATATTGTCACATTTGTACCTTATTATGCAATTATTTTATTGTACATGTTTGTGTGCAAAATCAAATGCTTGTAAGTCCAATAACAAAATTCTCAGTGGCCTCAGTGGTACAGAATTCAAAAGCTAATACGGACTGGAATGTAAGAAGAGGTAATAAGCAAGTAATAGTAATACAGTAATTCTCTCATGACAAATTTTGCTAATGTGAAATTATTTCACTAAAATATTAGGTTTTAATAGAAGACTCATAAAAATAAATGGTTTTGGAAGGTTATACAGCAATGTATAGGATGCTTTTTTGCCAAATAAAAGTAGTTGCTGTTGCAGCTTTTGACATCTCAGTAACAGCTCAATGAGTACTGTACATGCCATCTTTTAAAGGGTTTTTCATGACAATTACGAGACCCAACTGGTACTACTGAGTACTACTCAAAAAGCGTATTTCTGAGAGATCTTCAGTATGGGAAGCCAAGCTGAATATTACATTTTAACCAAACTGATGATGCCCCCCTCTTTCTAGGAGAGTCATTCTGCACAGTTTGAGGAACTTAAGGTAGGCATAATATATCTTAACACATTACAGAAAGGGCTTTCAGCCTCTTGGCACATTTTGTACCAGTTAGCTAGACAATGAGCTCTTTTTTGGATATTTTCCATCTCACACACATCTGTGTGCATGAGACTCCAAACTGTGTCTTCTAGCTGGAAGGAAAATATTCAAGGCTCTTGGGCTGAGCAGCAGAAGTGCTTTAGTGATTAAAGAGGGCATGGAGTAAAGACAGTTTCAAACTAGAATAATTATTATTTTGTCTTGATCAGAACATAAGACCCAAACTTTTTTATTTATGTATTTTAATATATGTAACCTTGAAAATTAAAAAAAAAAAAAAAATCTTGAAAAAAATAGCAGCTTTTAATTTTAGATCAGAGCATTGTTTTGCCACAAGCTATTTAAATACTTGATACAGAAAACTTTCATAAATGATTTTACACTTTGGAAAATAAAGCTTTAACCAAAACAATATGAATATGATCCAAATTCATAAATAGAGTCTGATACTGTGAGTCTGTACCTTTGATGATTAAGCTGCCTGTTTGAAACTTTTAACAGGGTTCTTCTACTGAAAAACTTAACAGTCCTGAAGGAGTAGCCTTTGGCTTCCACTTCTTAAGGCATTTGATAATCAAGTTTCTTTAAATGAAGAAAGCTAAATGACTGTCCGGAATTGTAGTTTTTGAATGTCAGGCATCTGTCAAATTAAGTTCTTCCTCAAGTCTTGATAAATAGAGTACTTAATTAGCTGAAATTGCTTTAAGCATGAAAATACAGTAAGAAGCTCTTTATCTGTAATTAATCATATAAGATGGTATTAAACTTTATTGGAAGAAATTAAAAGCCTTGAATAGAACTTCATCGCAAGTTATGCTGGAACAAACATAGAAATGTTTGCAAATTTTAGATTCTCGTCATTGTCATCCAAAAAGTTTCCCAGGAGAGGCAAAAGAAGTAGTTAAGTGGCAAATTCACAAATAAAACCCTGGTAGAAGTTGGAAGTTTTCTACTGCAAAGAGAGCAGGACTTCAGCCTTATCTGTCTTTATGGTTCCAAAAAGTATATTGTTGCAAATCCAGAGTAATGACTTCAAGCTCTTCATGAATCTGCACCGAAGCCCACTGCTAGTCAAACCAGTTCTGTACTGGCCACTGGAATCTAAGAGTGGTGCTGTCATTGGGTTTATCACAACACTTTCTTGGATTGCCGCATGCACAATGCCTTAAATAATGCTAGTTCTTAAGCAACATTGTTTATCGAGGAAAGAGTATAACGTTAGTACATGTACATTTTATAGTAGTTTTATAGTAGTCATGAGTAAAATGAATACTGGAAGTAGAAGCTACCTACCACTTAAGAAGTTCAAGAACAGTGTAATTGACATGATAGTGGTGGCAAGATAGAAAGGTTGCTTAGGAGATGGAGCATGACAATTTTGTCCATTAAAAGATAGGAAAATTCCTGAAGATATAAAATTGAGTTTATGATAGGAATTTTTGGCCATAGTGTGTGTTGGTGTCTCTCAGTGAAATTCAAAGAGTGTATACTGTTGTTTGTTTCTGCCTTGCCTAATTACATGAATCTCAAATTGTTGGGCTTCTGGTGGTCACCTCTGAAATAGTGGAAAAAAATCTTTTTTAGCTTTGAAACATATTTTTGCTTCTAGTTTTTTTTTCCTCCTAAGATTTGACAAATACCACAGTTAGGAACACAGTGTACCCAGACTATGGTTGTACTGTTTAGGTGTACCATATGTATATGCTAGCTTTTAAACTAATTGATGCTTCTGTGGTTGGAGAGTGATTTTAGCCCTGATTGTACTGGCAGGAATATGATCTAGAACAGGACCAACCAGGTTGGGAGAGGTTGGTTTTTTTTTAACCTGTCTAGTCTGTCAGAGATTCTTGGGTTCCTCTATCTTTCTAACATCTATCTTTACTCTAGAGGTGTTGGTTTTGCAAAATTTCAGTCTCTCTTTTTCTGTCACCTTCCTGAAAATACTTTATCCTAGAAATTTTAATAAATGAAAGAGTGGTTGTTCAAACAAGTAGGCAAAGGACTACTGTGTGCTTTATCTGAAGAGGATCAGAGTAATTCCAATTTAAGGTATATCATCTCATCTCTGCTGTTACACAGGTGTCAGTGCATCTCTACTCAGCTGTTGAACTCAGCTAGACTGCAAAGGGAACTGCTGCAATTGTGCCCTTCTCTAGAAGGCACTCCAAAGTCCTTTTTTTTTTGCATTTTCATCTAATCTTGGAGAACTGTGACATGATTTTCAAAGTCACTCCACACGTGCAGTTCCCACGGGTGGCATTAGACAAGTTATGCGTATTGTGGAAGGGCTCCTCTTGAGAAGGGGCTTAAGTAGGCAGTGCTGGGGTGAGAGATTCAGCTGTGAGATTGGGTGGTGGAGAGATAATGGTGAGATAGAGTCTGGTCTAGTAGGAAGGTGGTAAGCAATGGGAAAAAATTTGTTGTGTGCTTACCAGGGTGTCTCTAGTCGAAGACTCTGGAGAGGACAGACTGTGGGGAGAGAGAACCAGACCTGCATTGGTGGGCAGAAGGGCTTTTCGGCCAGAGCTGGCTGCGGTGGGTGATGAGGTGTTTCCCTTTGACACATAAAAATGTGTGATAATACAAACCTGATGGAAATACGGTGTCTCATTTGTGTTAACAGTAATTTAAATGTCAAATGCTCAAAGCATTAATTGATGTAATACTTGGTGATAAGTGGGTTTTGAATTATGGACGCATAGATACTTACTCTTACAATAGGACTTCTGTTTTGTTGATAAATGAAAGATATCTTTACATTGTTATGAACATTTAGTCACAAGTAGTTTTTTCTGGTTTTTGTTTTTACTATGACGCACATATTGCATGAAATTCAGTTTAGTCAGTCCTTTGTGTGTGTGGAGATGTGAGTGGATGTGAAGTTTGGTTCAAAACTGCATGAGACTGTAGCCAAAAAATTGTGTTTCTTCTGCAGAATGCCATTTAAAAGGATGCCACACAGATGCTGCTGTTGCGTGTGTCTGACAAGACCTATGAATTCCATGCGAGATGTTTTTCATGTGTTCACTATTAAACTTCTACATGAAGCATGTCCTTAATATTTAACAGATTTTACCATTTTTTTTAGTGATTTCTGATTCTAAATTTCTAAGTTCTGATTTCTAAACTCTGATACACAGAATTTAGACATTGCTAGTCATGGTCCTTGCTTCTGATCAAGAACTTCCCTTGGCTTTCTCAGCCAGTCTGTACTGTGAACCACCACATGCCTTTGCATTTAGTATTCCTCACTTCTGGAATTTCAGATTGCTGCTACCTCTAGCTTGTATCAGCTACCATAATGTGGAGGCCATGGTCTTCTTTGCATTTTACTTTGCTAAGAATTTCCCATATGCCTAAATTGAAAATTTGCCTTGAAACACAGTTTCTCTTAAGTGTGTGGTTTTTTTTCCAAGTACTATGTTAACAGATTACAAGAAGCAATGCCAGACGTCAAAGGTCTTATAGAATGCATTTCTTTTGAATTCTGATTCCTAGTGCTTTGGTTTATGTTCAGAGCTCTGTCAGCTATCTTTTCCTATAATAGCTAGTGAGCCATTCATCTCTGCTGTTACATCTTGTCTCTCCTTTATGCCCACTTGCAGAGTGAAGGGGACAGCAACTGGTATTTTAGACTGTATAATCTTTTCATTACAGCTGCAGCAACACAGTCTAATTGGCAGCCAGAAATGCCACAAAGTTAGTCTTTTTGGCACCTTTCATTCATCTTTGAAAATTTTTCTCTCTTTTAAAAAAGTGCAGTTGAGCTACTCTATTGACAGTGCTTCCACGTAAATGAGAAGGACAAAGGACCTTTCTGCAATATGTATGGTCTCCACAGCATTGCCATGAAAATCATTTAAAACCTCTTGGCATCTGTGTCCTGGAGACTAAATTCAGCTGAGTTCAAAGTAGGCACCACACCATCTGAACAGATGGGTGTTAAAGTAAGCATTGGATATAGATGTTATGGACATGATTCCAAATGTTACAAAATGTTGTCTGTACTGAACTTCTACCTCTGGGTGTAAAGGATTTGTTGTAAATCCAGCTCAGTGAAGAGTTAGCTTTACAGTATTAGAAATTGAAGTCTTGGATCAATTGTGTCATTTGCAGTGTTGGATAAGGGTGTGAAGTTACTCAGAGGAACTTGCTTGTGTCTTTGGAGGAGTTCCCATGAGCAACAGATGAAAAAGCACCTGTGACGTTTACCATTTTCATAAGAATAAGTTATATTGTGAAGCCACTCTGGAAGAAAAGAATGTCGTTATTTTTCTGCGCTTGCAAGTAGGAATGGCAATTCATTGGAAATCTGATGAACTTCATTCAGCTCACAAGACTTGTCTTGTTCCCTTATGTAATGTGATGGTTATTTAGGGTGAAAGGTTCTTTTCTCTGCTTACCCTTTTTGTGCTGTATGTTTTTGGGTATGGTAGAAATGATAGGTGTTTTCCTAGACCTTGCTGACAACAAGGTGTGTTTTGCTTGTCATGGTCTAAGCAGTTTCTTGATTCCTCCAAGGCTTCTTCTAGGTCCCACCAAACTGAATTTCACATCTCCTGCCAGAGTTTTTATTAGGCCTGCTATGTTCTGAAAGCTTTTCCAGGAGCTACCTTCTGCTTCCCCTCTGTGTCCTAACTTGAGGTGTAACAAGACATCCTGAGCAATCTGATTAGAGTTGCCCAGTGATTAGCATTGATCTGAATTCTGAAATGAAAAAGCATCTGTGGGAGAACAAATGGTGGCATCGCTAGTCTTACACTGTGACTCAGAGAAAAGTGTGGATATGTGAGGTGACTGTGGGCCCATTTACAGTCACGTGGAGAAAAGCTGTGTTGGAAGTCAGATCTGGGGTCTATCTCTCGATGTTCTCTGCAGTGTGGAGGATATGACCTAAATCCTATTCGTTTTCTCTTTTTATAACACAAAGAGATTAGAATATGTATTTATACTGGAAGTCGGCTCCTTTTCCACATGATCAGATTATTTATTTTTTACATCCTGCCAAAAGTGAACAGAATGCCATTTGTTTGTTTATTTGGCATTTCTAAACTATCTTTTAAAATAATTTCTTTTGGGAAGAAACATCCCCCAAATTGTTAGTTTTCTTACAGCATGTCTAGTCCAGATAATTTCAACAAAAAGTTGATGTTAGTGGGATCATCCACTGAGGTCTTGGCTCTCATTCAGTCTGTACAGATGTTCTTTTAGACTCTTATCCTGTCTAGATAATAGGAAGCATGCCTAGTAAGCAACTGTGGAGCATGTTAGCATAATTCACGTAATTCACAGTACCTCAGCATTCAGCCTGGGGCTGCAGACTCTAAAAATAGAACAACAGATTCTGCACAGCTTATTCCTACCTGCTTGTTAGTCATTATCTTCTTAATAAGCAACTAGCAGCAACCTTTTGTTTGTAGAGAATCTTTCATTCAAATGGTTTTACTTTTCATTTGGGAATGAGACTGGGGCTTTGGCCATCTTTAGGAAAGGGTTGTGTTTGTGTCCGCTGATACTACAAAAATCATAGTTAGAAGCAGTTTTTAGTATTTTTTTTTAGTTTATGTGAATTCAGAACAGAGGAACAGATGTTGCTTAGTAAGAGAGGAATGAATTAAGTAGATGTGATGCTGTAATGTTTAAAAAAATTTCAATTCAGTTTTTCTTAGGGCAAGTATATTCAATAAGGTTGAGATTATCTTCTCACTTTAAGGATATGCAGGTTGTAGGGGAAGTTGCAGAGAGCTTGCCCTTCTGGCAGACATCTTTTCACCCATACCGTGGCTCTTGGGAGGCAGCATACCATGGCATTATTATGCTGAGGACTTTTGCCAAGACAAAAGATGTTAAAGTGAAAATAGTACAGGAGAAAGGCAATCAAAAATACTTAATGGCAATAGGTTGGGAAACCAGTAACTTGAGCTTAATTTCTGCAACTTCCAGAGATAAAATTTATAATTTTAACAAGTAATTTAAGCCCATATTCTCAAATGAACCTTGCCTATGTAATTTTATAATTTTTTTGGTCCCAGTGTTTAATTTTACATTTTTTTTGTCCTTGTTTCTGTGTGCCTCAGTGTTTAACAAAGAGAGGATATGGCTTCCTTTGTCTGTTTCTAAGCTCTGTACAAACACATACACAGCCTAATGAAGCTCTCAAGCTTGGTTTGAGTCCCTAGGTCAAGTAGTAATACTAATAGCCTACTAATGAAAGGATAAGAAATAGAAGGTGAGGGTGGGGGGAGAAATTACATAGCATTTATGGAACAGCAACAAGGCTGAGAGGACAATAAAACCTTTTAAGAATAATTGTGGGTAAGATTTGCAAGAGCAGTTCATCATCTAGGGATATGTATGTTCTGTTCAATCCAGTTATTTCTTCCTGAAAATAGGACTTAGATGTCTAAATCACTTAAGCATTATTGAAAATATAATCGGTTTATAAATATGGATCAATATACTGGTAGCATAGCAGCTGGAGTTAAGAAATGCAACAGAAGAAAGTGAAATCAATACTTTTAAATTCCAAGATGTTTATTACATGTGATAATTATAAAATTAAAACCTTTATATGTTTAGAAATTGTATTTGATAAAATACATTGGCGCTTGATGACTAAAGAATTTAACTTTGCTTTCCCTTGTTTACACATCTTGCTGTCCATGATGTATTGCTTGAAACAAGGGTGAAGTTGATCAATGGATGAAAAGTTTAGGTGGTTTCTGAAGTTTATGAGACTTAAATTCTAGATTTGGGAAATTTTATGGTTTAATAAATGAGAACTGCACTGAAATGTATCAGTTGTTGATGTTGTTTCTGGACTGTGATTCCCAGTGTAGCTAATGTCAGTTCATCTGCTTGTTGAACGCTCTTCTGGATATGCATATGTAAGATACATGATTAACAAGGCTGAGAGTGGTTGTGATTACCTAACCGCTCTTTTACTGAGCTGCAGGAGTTTGTGTCCGGGAGACCAAATTTTGACTGGCAAATTGGGACATCTTTCAGGACATTGTAAGTATTCATATTCTGAAAATAGAGCCCATTTCAGTTCCTCCTGTAGGCTCCCAATATATGAGCCATCCAAAACCATTAGCTGCTTTTGAAAAGTCTTCCCTACTTGCCTGAGGATAATTTGGTTGTAAATGGCACATAAAGCTCTGGACTTGCTGTTACTTGCTTCTAATACAAGTTAGAATTTGACCATTACGTCCTTGTTCTGTTTTTCTCAGTTCATACATACTGCTCTCAGTGCCAGAGCACCATAGCTTTGACCTGCTTCCAATTGAAGGTTAGGAAACGTCTGGTTATTTATAAACAGCAAGCACCAATCTTCTCTTTTCAAGTAGCAGTAGCTACACACAAACATACTTGGATGTAATTTTGTTGGTTTTGAATATAGCTATCTGGTCTCTGCATCAGTCAGCAAAATTGGATATGTCAGGTCTAGTCTAAAGCAATTCAGCAGCAAAGACTTGATGTTTTAAGGCAAAACTTCTGCAAGATTGATGGATTGCATTTACTTTCGTAGAACTATCACACGTAAGAAAAATCAGGTTAAAATTTGTATGAAGATGTATGGTTCAATGATAACCATTCAAATATCAAAAGTATTTCATGCACTGGCAAGTTTTATTTAATACATATTTTATGATGCATTTAGTTCCTAAATATGTGAAAATGATCACCTGATAAACTTTATGTACTGGTGTTGTACTTGGCACACTTTTGTTTTGAAGCCTGGCTCATGTTCCCATGAAAATTGGAGTTTCTTTTATTTCACTGTTTTGCTTCATGGGAAGTTACCAGCTCCTGGAATCCTTTCTTCCTTAAAGTTCTTACACAAATTATGTTTTAAAGCTTTTTCAGTCCTGTACATACCCAGCGTTCATCATGAGATATTCTCATACGCAGAAAGTATTGCTGCTGTTACACAAAGTCAGAAAAAGAATACATCCTTGGAAGGTTAGTTTTTAATATTGCACTGGTTTTTGTTGTCTGGATGCATATGATTAAAACTGTTTATAAATGAGATGTTGTGACCAAGCAGCACAAGTCCAGAGAACTGCAGTCTCCGGCATATTTGTTGGGTCCCCAAGTAAAATACAAAAAATTAAGTGTCCAAATTGCACAGTATCTATGACGCACCGGCCAGCATGGAAGAGCAGCTTCTGGAGCTGAGATGGCCTCTGCTGTGGGTACTCCCCAGGCACAGTGGAGTTGCTTGGCTGCCCTGAAAAATTCAAGCCTGATGACAAGGAGCATGATGTTTCTGTCAGAAACTGACAGAGCATGTGGGAAAAGAGCTGTGAGACTTCTGGATTCTGGGATGTGTGAGGCTTATCTTCGCACGGACTTGTCTCGAGGGGTGGCTGCACTGATCCCCGTGCTAGTGAGCAGTGTGGTGAAACTGCATCTGAACTAGGTCAACTGCTGTCCCTGCACTGCTGCTCAGTAGCTTTGATGACATGGATGAAGTTACTGAAAAGGTAGTAGGCTATTGTGGTTTGATAGTCATTTTGCTCCCTTCTTGGCTCTGATGAGGTTGGTTGGTTGGCTTCTGGGAGTGTGCCTAAGAGCAGCCAGTTTCTGTTCTTCATTGAGGGAACTCAGAACTTGGCAGACATGGACATGCTGAGCTAGCAAAAAGCAGCATTTGCATTTTCTGGATACTCTCATTGGTTTGAATACCTGAAGCTATAGCATTAATAACAATTACATAGTAACTTGAAGGGTAATTTATTTATTTTTTATTACTTTGGAGCTTTGGAAAGCTTGTCTTAGCACAGTTGTCTTGTAAATGCATTAACTTGAGATCCCTGAAAACGTGGCAGAATTAGTTTTGCTATGCTCTTCTGGAAGGCCAGTGTTGCTGCAGAGGAGGTAGAGGGTGAGGCAGGTGCTCGCCTTGTTCAAGGACTGAGGAAGGCCTATTTCTGTATTGGTAAAAGAGGACATCTTGGATGTGCTCTGACCTTTGAGAACCTTAAAAAAACGGGTTGCAAATACTAGTTGGCAGTGTGCTCCAGGAAATGAAAACTGTTTAAGGAATCCTGTTGTCTTCACTCAGCTTGCATTCCCAGTGGAGTCATTAGTGAGTCTGTCTGAGCTGAAGAAAATCCTCCGGGATTTGATCCCTCAAATACTTAGTCATTGTAGTGTTTTTGAAGTATTTATCATGCCACATACTAATGTGAAAAAATCCAAAAACGATCCTGGGACAAAACCTGCTTTGTCAGGCTTTCTGGAATAATCTACTCCTTCATAAAAGTAATGGTATCATTATTGTGGGGGACTGTGCTTTTTGGTTCTGTTCAACACTGGAACGTGCAACAGTCACCTCCACTGAATAACAGAATTCTCAAGAGATGATGGGCAGCTGGGGTCAATTGGTAACAAGACTGCAGTGACATGATAGCTCTCAAATCCTCATCTAGATTGTAGAGAGTGGTTCTGTCTGATGGCTGTCTCATCTAGGCATTAATTGGGCAAGTGGTTCTGGTGTTAAAAAGGGAAACATTCTTGCAATGGGTTATAACTGTTAATCTTTTCATTTTCTTGACAGCAAGCAGTTGAATTTTGCCGAGAGCGATAGCACACTGCAACTCTATAAACTACAGGTTCTGTAGAAGTAGTAAAATTGGTGACTTGAACTACTTTTCTTTCCCTGTAAGGGACCCTGGCTGGCCAGAGTGGAGGCATATTGGTGAGAGAACATGTGCATCTCAGCTGTTCTTTGTGCGAGTGGAAAACATAAACCTGCTTTGCACAACCACAAAACTCATGTCTGTAGAGTTTAAAAGCAGCAACAGCAGTGGAGCTGCTGTTTCTGACAGGGAGTCCAGCCCTGTGCCCTGTTCTAACTGGATATATAACTTAGAGTGCTCAGCTCCTCTTTTATGCGCTTACAATACAACCTTTGTTGCTGCTTGAGCTTTTCTTTCTGTGCTCATATGTTTGATGCATCTTTAGTCCTATAATTGTTCTGCTAAGAAAGTTGACTTATAGGTAATTAAGTAAAATGAGGTTTTTTTACATATCTGTAAGTTCTGCTGCCAAAAGCTTGTGAATCCCTTTTTTTATCTTAGTGCGCAAATTGTTTCTAATATGCAACACATTTTTAATTTAGCCCTCACATCCGCATTATTACTATTTAAATGCCATAGCATATCTGTGGCACCATTTGATGTATTCTGGACAGGAAGGGAGTTCTGCTCAAGCAGTATCAGATGTAACTCCATATGGCATTGTTGTGTGAGGCTAAGATGCTTGCCAGTTCCAATTTGGAACATGACATTCAATGCAAATATATCATGATACAACTGCATTGCACGGATTTGAGCTGATTGCTGTGCTCTGCTGGTTATAGGAATATATGGTTACAGTGTTGAGGTTATGGAGTATGGTCTTGCGTTCAATGCTTAATGAGATAAAGGTGCTCTACATATTCAACCAAAACTTTTTTATTTCTGTGTTTCATGAGTGTGCAATGCACTAACTGTTGTATGAATAGGTTAAGGGGAGCTTTCTTTGCAGGATACAATCACAAGAGAATATTTTGGTATGTGTTCTAATAATGTGATGTTGTACGTACCTCCTCTGGGGCAAAGAAAAATAAAAATATGCATTATTTCTAACTTACCTGAGTCCCTGCTACCTGACTTGAGTCCTAAAGATCCAAAGAGAGAAGTGGTTCTGAAAGGGTGGGTGAGAGTAAGGGGACAATCTGTCTGTATGTTTGGGGGTTTGAAATTAAGGCTCTCTTACAAATATTGGCACAAGATGCTTCAGAGGGGACAGGTGGTTGGTGGGTTGTTATCTTCCTCTTCCTCCCCTTCGATACTAGCTAGTGGGCCACAGTGATGCAGGGGAGATCATGCTGTACTTTGGAAAGGCTAGACATGCCTATGGTGATGGACACTTTTCCTGCCCCTTCCTTGATGCAGCTCTTGGTCTGCTGTCTTTTTCTGCACTTTTGCAGTGATAGTTGCTTCCAGCAGACCCTTGTAAACACTGTGTAAGATTTGCCTTTTGTGCGTCTGTTGGCATACCATCATCTATATTCTCTCATAGTGTTTTTCTGAGTTTGTTCCTCCTACATCTTCCATGTCAGCATCTACATGGCTTCTTGGAAACGTTGTCTGTCTTTTGCTTTCTAGCTTCAGTGTGCACAGTTCATCCTGAAAATAAAATCCATATTAAAGATTATCTTAAGCTTTATGGAAAGAAAAATAAACCCCCTAAATTTCAAGTAATGTGCCATTAATTTTGACCCAGTACACAGCTGAGCTAGAGATGTGAACATGTCCAGAATTGCTTGTAATAGGATGGGAAAACCACATTTAGTGCTATATATGCAGCCGGGCTTCTCCTAAAAATGAAGGGATGAAAATAAAGGATCAGAAGTAAAAGAAGCACTTGCGCTGTTGTTTGTAGTGATAAGTGAAGTGTATCACTAATTTAGAAGTCACTGAAAAAATGTTAGGATAGTGCTTCTGAAAAAACATGGGGTTTGCCTGTTACATTAGAACTTCTTAACATTATTATACATGTGAAAAAAAATCATGGTAAAAAGAAATAAATGTCATGGCAGCACATGGGTATGGCAAGAACAGATGCTGATTAGGTCATCTTGTTAGTGACTTAAAAACGTCACTGCAGATGGGTACAGAACTGACAGCCTATGCTGAGGAATGTATCACTCGTAAGTTACACAAGCTGCTAGGGAACAGAAGTGTGGAGATTGAGAGATAAATCTGGGATCCTGGAAACTCTTATAGCAGGCTGAAAACTGTTCTGTTGTCAATAACAGTCCAGAATGCCTGAAATAAAATCCATTTTTCATAGCTTGTTGGCAAGAGATTTTGAATGAAATGTCTGACGTTTTCAAGCTGCGTGCAAATCAAAAAGACTATTACTCTGAAATCCACATGATAAAATGTTCAATTCATGTGATAAAATATTTTAAATCCTTCTTAAGGGGACTAAACTTGTTAGCAGATGCTGCTTGACACAGTTACGATTGCAGAAATAGAGGTACAAACTCAGTGGTTTGTGTGCTGACAGCTGCATAGTGGAGTTGAGAGTAAACCAGTATTGGACATGACTTGCAATATATTTAACTTCCTAATCATTTGCCACCTACAGGGTACGAGATGGCTCAGTTCTTTTGTGTGTGGTGCTATTTACAGAGATCCTGAGCTGGTATGCAAAACATCACGTGAGAGACTTTTTGTTAGAGGGTGGCAATGACACTGGTTTTGAATGATTCAAAAAAACAATTTTCCATACAAAGGGGAGAATGGTACCAGAGGCTTGTTCAGCTCAGAGTTTTCAGTAATTTGCAGTGACTACACTTTTATCTCATGGCTTGTTTGCTAGTTTTACTTACACCAGCTGCCCATTTGCTCAGGTGATATGTAAAGAATAGGGTTTGGCTTTTGTATCTATTGAAGGCAATATGTATGGTTGCTGGTCAAATGTTGTGTCATGAAAAATCACACTCAATTTTGCTTGTGCTGTTTTGCATTGTGTTAATTACTGCTAGTATTACTACTGATGTTAATATTATTTCTAGTCTCTGCTCTCAAATTTTAAGTCAAGACTGCAAAGAACATGAAATGAGCCTGGAAGACTTAAGTTTTAAATAAATGTGAGAGTTTTAATCTGTTTTTTAGTTTTTAAGACTTCCTGGGTTTGCATTTTCAAGCTTTGGTCTTACTGGAGGGGTTTGAGATGCAGAAAATTAAAAAAGGAATATACAGCTGAAACCTGAAATTTGCATGTAACTGTCTGGAGCTCAAGCATTTTAAAAATCCCACAAATGAAACAATGCTGAATTGATCTTCGAACTTTCTCCCAAGTAACTACATTTTATTTGTCTGCACGGTGCTTTTTGTGCTTGTGTTATAGCTGCATCACTTAATAGGCAGCTGTTTGAGGAACTGCATGGTGCTCACTTTGCCGGTCCTGTAACATGCTCATGAAAATTACCAATAGGCCTGACCTCCAACAGTTCTGGAGAAAGAAATGATTCACTGAATACAATCCATGATGGTTCTGCAGCCATAGTTTTCTGAACACTTTGTAAGTCTGTTTTGTTATTCATTTGTGTAGATTAATATGATCTGGTCCCAGTTTATTTTATTTTTACATAGAATTTTCTTTTTTTTTTCTGCTGCTTCTTTCTTTCTTTGTTTTGCTTCTGTGTGGACAAAGCTCAGGTTTATATTATGTTAACTGTTCATTCACAAATCTCACCTTTGGGAAGACTTGGGTCTATGCAGTCATTCTGACTAAAATTTCCTGTGTGAAACACGGAATTTGCATTTCAGTTAAAGAGAACAGAATCTGCCTGTTTCGATGTTTTCTGTTTTTCCCATCACCATGGTATCTTAGCACTTGGTAATTTTGCAGGCTGAAAAAGAGCAAGCCAAGTTTATTAAGGAAATAGAAACAGATCAAGCATTTACTTGATGATACAATACAGTTTAAGAATCCCCACATGGTAGACCTCTTGGTAAAATATGTGTAAATGCATTAACCCTGAGCATGGAGCTAATATAGGTGTGAGTAAGAGAGACTCATCTACAACATTCTTCTCCAAACGATGATCTCCTGGCAGAGGTGGTGTGTGGCATCCTACATGTATAAGCCACCTGCAAGTACTCCCTTTTAAAACTCTTCTTCCACATGTTCATCAAAGAGCAGCTGTGGGTTTGGCAAGAAGTATGTTTGCTATTGAAGTTGCCATTGAATGAGCTGAACCACTTGCATCAGGGTATCCTGACATCCATCCCCTTCTTTCCAGGAAAAGACAGGGGCTATGAAGAGTGGATATTACAAAAAAATGACAATTTTTTTTGTGATATATCAAGAGTATTTTAAGAAAAAAAAAATATGCATGCTGAATGCAAAAGACAAGGAGTTGAGTTTTTTGGCTAAAAAGAAAATTGGTAGGTTGAAAAGGACATGCCTTAAATCCAAACCTCTACATGTCTGTTGGTCCACTCCTTTTCTTTTGCTCTTGCCTAAATAAGTGTGATTAGTCCTCTTACTGTGCTGCCTCCATGCGTCATTCATAGAGACTTTAGAGTTTTTAAGTGTTAGAAATAAAATCATGTAAACAGTAAAATGCACAAAATTTAACTAAAATTTTCTGCTCTGAATTTGTCTATAAGTAATTTTCTTTTTCCATTGCTTTGTCACTGTTTTAGCTCCTGTTTTGAATTGGGACAGTTGTAGCATTGTGACCAGTGGATTAACCAGTTTTAGAATAACTTTACTGTAATGGTTTATGAAAAAAGAGAGGCAGGGTAGGGATGACAGAAAACAAAATATATATTGAAGAAGATGGGTTGAAGGGTTTTAAGGACTCGGGTAGGGGAAACAGGAGCTGGTGATCATAAAATGAGAAAAAATATCAGCTCACTTGAAGAGTTAAAGTTAAATAAAACTTTTAATATTGAGATAAATTACATGATACAATGCTTGGAAACTTACAGAAATACAGATATGTTAAATGGAAAAACCAAATCCTCATTGCTGCATTTACTAGCAGATTGATTTTAGGGCTTGTTGGCAGACTGCTTTCCTGAATTTATGCCTTTGTATTTCAGACTGACGAAAATCCTTATTTCAGGACTTTTTTCAGTGTTTGTAACCATCATCCTTCCACAGATTCACAAATCTTTTAAGTAATGCAGATTGTTGTGTAAACAGGGACTGTCTTCTGAGATGACTGTTTGATCTATTTCACTGTTGATATACTAGGACTATAGAAAAAGTGTAGTTTTGACTGCCTTCATTATTGTACGTAAATTTAGAGGATACTCTGAAAAAATGGAAAAAATTTCTTTAAAGCAAATTCTAGAAAATGGGTCTTGATTTCCCCTAGGGACATTTGCAAATTCGTGTGACATCTGTAATACTGTTTATGCAAGTCTCATCCCTAGAGCAAAGAGGATTTGTATTGTAGTTATGACTTGTTACGAGATTTGTAATATCAACAGTCTCAGTGAAACTGAATCAGATTTGATGGCTTACAGAGGATGCTCACTTTCTGTATGATGATTTCCTTCTGTGGTGAGTCTTCAACTGTTCTGAGGAAAACTGGTGCTGGCAAGTGGAAAAATGCTGACTTTGCAGTATTATCTAGACTTTGGCACTCCCCTAGAAGGCAGAAGGGAAGGGAAGTCGGGAAGCTGACACTCTGTAGTGAGTGAAAGTAGAGAGGTAGGTGTGATCGCCCATCTAGCATGTGCAATGCTCCTTTTGTGCAGGAGTCCCACTTGATGAAAGATACCCAGACTGAGATGTGGGACGTTTGTAGCATCCTGCTGCAAACTTGAACATGAAAATGAGAACTTGATGAAGTGAGGTGAAACCTACAAGTTAAACTTGCAATGTGAGGTCGTATGACACTAAACAAGTCTGTTTAGGGGTTGCTGTAATCCAGACAGTAAAACAATAAACATCACTGAGAAAAACAGCTCATAGAAATAAGCAGAATATAGCTTTAATTCAGTGGCTTTCCTCATTAACTCAAGTATGGGTTAGCTACACCACAGGAAGCTGCACTATTTATGTCTGTGATTTAATACAATGTTCAGGTACCACGATGTTGAACACACATAAAAGCATATATAGATTAACAAGGGGCATTAAACTTCGTGCGAGGGAAGCAGAAGAGGGCTGTCTAAGCATTGAGCATTCTTTTTAAAATGTACAAGCTTCGTTCTGCATGACCTTTTTTATTGCTAGCCACAAATAAAAGAATGGAGTTTATACTTTATCCTTTGGGCTGATGGAGCTGAAGTGCAGATAACCAAAAAATACTCTGTTATCCTATCAAAGGAACTTGAGCCTGGACTAAATGAAAAGATAAGACCTTTCATGGGAGCCTTTTCTATAGATTTCTCTTTCTTCATCAATTGCAATAGGTCCTGAATAAAACAAATGGAAAATGTTTTTACTGATGCTAGGCAAGTAATGCCTCTCTCAGCTCTTGCAGAAGTGGCAATATACTAGTTAAATGTGAATGACAAAAGAGTCATTGTCAAATGTGTTCACCATCTACAGCTTGAGTCGCTCTCTGTTGCCAAGGAGAAAGATTTAAACTAAAATTTTAGGACCGCAGGAGGAGGCATGTTCAGCAAGGTACTATAATTCTAAGTATTACTTTCTTCCAGTTTCAGTTGTTAAAAAAAGGTTTAGTGCCTTGTAAACTGCACTAATTTCAAGAGGACCTGCTTCAGTATGAAAGGTGGGAACGCAGGTGTTCCTTGGCCTGTTTTAGCTGCTGACAATAGGGGATAGCAGCAGTAATTTGGATAAAGAAGCTTCATTATTATTAACGGCTGCTCTCTGCTTCTCTCTGTCTTGATGGTGACTAAAGACAAGCTGGGGAAGGGTGTGAGAAGGGGCACCACTTGCGCGCCAGGGCCACTTCTGTAATGCTAGATGTCAGAGCGTGCTGGGGATTGGTGGTGGATGGAGATGTTCCAGATCTCAGAAAAATTACTCTAGTGATCCTATTTCTTCTTAAAAGTCAGTTCATAGTTATGCATTTGAGGCTAGGTTTCTGACACTAGGTTTCTGACAAAGAAGTTACTCAAATTAAACAGTGTTATAACCAAAGAGAAAAGGGGTAACCACCATTAGTGGTCTCCACAGCAGCCAGGAGGTCTACAGCACTTCTACTTGCCACAGAATCGATTTCAGTGGGTGGTTGGGGTATTCAACATGTTGGCTGGTCCTAAAAGTCTAAAGGCTCGTGTTTCTGCTATATATGTCTCGATAATCAGTCACAGGCTGTAATGTAAATACAATAGTTCTGACAAACCAGAACGCCAGGCAAGGCAAAAGTCAGCCAGGAAGGAATATTCAGCCTTTCTTCATGATGGAGCTGAATTTAGGAGCTAAACTGGAAGAGTAAGTTCCTGTGGAGCCAGTAAGTTAAAGAGTGCTTTTGCGGAAGAACTCAGAGCAGAGGTCTGTATCTCTAAATCAGTTTCATAGAGAAAGTAGGTGCCTAGCATAAGGACCCAAATTTAGAGGCTTAAAGACTGTGAATACTATCCTAGAGCATATGTTACCATAGTCACAAGAAAGACAATCTGCATACCATGAAGTATTTCTGCCTCATAATGATTTCAATGAATAATTGTTAACTTTGGCACCTGGTTTGCCCAGGGAGAGGCTGGTGTATTGCTGAACCTGCTGTCTGGTCAGATGGGAATCGCACCCCTTCTTTCAGAACTCAGCATTGCTACAGCCCTCAGTGTTTCCTGAATGCAGAGCAATCTTTCTGTGTAAAACTATTGCAAGTGGTGTTTGCAGAATTAAATCAACGTAAAATTTATACAGTACTTAGAGAAGTCACTGACCAACCAGTTTGCAGGTTGTGAACACGTACTTTCTAAAGGCTTATTAAAAGATATGATTTGTATTTTGTCTTCATTAAATGATTTTGAAACTCAGAATTAAAGCCAAGCTGGGAAGTCTCATTACAGCACTATATATTGCACAACCCCCTGGAGTACAGGATCTGGAGTTTATGCAGAAATCCTTGGGAAATAGGACATAACTGTCACTGACTGACAGTTGTGTTACAGTAACAACACAAATCAAATCTTTGTAGCAGATCTGACTGAATTCCTTGTCAGCAGGTTTTTTTAGTTTCCAGTTAAGTCAATTACCAGTAAGATTGTTTAGATAGAGATGATGCTAAAGGGTTTTTTAATGTACTGAGTGGTCCCTTGTGGCCTAGTTCAAATATGCATTGTGCTTGGTTGTGGGTAGATAACAGCTGTCTCCAGAAAGGCTGCATACTCTGCTTTTCACAGTGTACAAAATAGTGAGCAGGTATGGAAGAAAAGGTGGCAGAAAAGTAACTGACGATGCAGGTACAATTTATTTCTCCAACTTTTCTGAATTAGGGATTAGACAAGGGCTTACTAAATTCCTTCTCTGGTGCTGCTCCATATTGCCGAGTATGGAAAAGAAAACAAGACTTTTTGTTCGTATCAAATCAGACCGAGGGTACCAAGGGTACATTACAGCTGGGCTTCCTAGGGGCAGAAGGCACAGCACTCTGCTTTTGTAATTTAATTTTGTATGAACCTCACAATATCAGCATTGTTTATAGAACAGGCAGTTGCACAAGATAAATAAAGAAATGTTGCATTTTTGAAGTTTCACAAGTTTTATAATAAAATAATTTTAAAAATACAAGTAAGATGCAAGTCTTACAGCTTGACTGTTACTTCACTTTAATTGCAGATTTTTTTAAAGAACCTAAACTGTCATGTGGCTGCTGCCAAGGACCAGTAATTTTGTGCACAGCCCCAATGTGAAAACTCTTGTTGATTGTATTTTGCTTTTGACCACTAGAAACCTCAGCCACTGTTGTGTTTGTTGTGGCTACACGTGCAGTAACCACAGAAAGTTGTTTCAAACCACTGATCAAAGTCCTGTCTCTGCTGGTCATAGATTTAACATTATTTTTGTTTGTGGTCTCACATTTGCTTTGGTTTTCAGAATACAATAGAATAAAAGTTATATTTTTAAGAAAAGATTTTTTCAATTTCAAACACTAATAGAAATTGTTTACTGACTGTCTCCTTCACTCTAAGTTTGGACATTGGGGCTAGAACAACAGGTACCATTAATAATTGCAGGGTTTGATATTCTGTAGGACTTCAGTTACTGCAGTAGTCTGAAAATGTGAATAATTTGGCTTGTGGTTCATAGTGAGAACTGGAAAAGCCTCCAAACTGAAATTTGCAAGGGAAGATATTAACACAGTAAAATTGACTAAAGAAAATTTCATTTGGAGGCCAAGGATCACCCTTTGTTAAGCCAGATATGTCTCAGCCTCTCTGTATGTCCCTTGAAATCTTGCAGTAGGGTTTTCTGTTGTACTAATGTTGGCGTTTACCCAACGTGTATGTTCTCTGTTACCATCTTCAGTCTCTCTCCTTTTCCCCTATCAAATTTTTAAAGAAAGTGTCAGATAATGAATTCTCTTGAAAACCAACTATTACCAGGCTAAAGATTATACTGCAAGGCGGAACAGACCAATAAACATGAAGATACTTCATAATCTCTCTGGTTATGTTGTTATGAGGCTGGGACTTGCATCTTGCTCAGCATAATGAACAAGCACCTTTGCAGCCTGAGTCATGACTACAGTAATCTTTGCCTGTTTCTGCCTGAACCATGACTACCCTGAGATGATGCACTTGTAAATTTGCCCTCTTTCAAAAACATTTCCCTGTTTATGGCTCTTCTTCATGGGGGATTTGAACCAGTGCTGGAAAAGGCAGCATCCACTGCCGAGAGATAATGCTGAATTGGACTTCTGCAATTTTTTTGCCATTTTCCTAACCTTTTGGGGTTCAGAAGAAATATCTCTTAAATTTCCATGGTCTCCTCTTCATTGTGTCTTTGCTTTCTTAACCTTGAACTGTGTTTCATAGTCTGTCTGATGGGATACATGCAGGGTTTATTTGCCATAGCAAGAATCCAACACCAGAGACTTCAAGTATAATCTCCCTAGCTTTAAGAGAGTTTTTTTGTTCACTGTTAGAAGATGATAATGGTAAAAAATCACTGCTGTTTTTAAATAAACATGAGCTCTGTTTGTGTGGACCCTGAATGTAGAAATTACCTGTCTTCAATGACTAAATATTTGGTACCTGTTAACGGCTACCAGCTAATGAAGTGATTAATACTGTATGGTGTCAGACCACCATTATGCCCTTACTCCATATGATGGGAACCTTGCTCCTCATCCACTCCAGGAATAGCTCTGCCAGGCCCCTGACATCTTCCTCTGGGATCTCTCAACTGTGCTCACTGTGCCTCACCTATGGAGCCAGTGCAAATCAGTCACCTATGGTGTGGGATATTCCTGGAGCAAATCCTTGACTTGCCTTAGTCTCAGAGCATGGGTGCAGTCTATCCCGGCTCTGGGACCAAAGTGAATCAAGCAGCCAGCTCAGTCAAAAAGGCTGAGCAACAGAAGTGGAATTTGACCACTGGGTGGCAAGTTAAGAATGTATCCTCATAAAGTTCTTAGGATTTTGAGAAAATGGTGGGCCTCTAGGTCAGAAAAAGGCTGGGGAGTTGGAAGGATTGTTTGTTTTTTTTTCCCCTATGGGTGAACACTTGGATGGGAAAAGAGATTGCTTGGCTGTGGAGGGGGAGCAGCAGAAGCAAGGGCTCATTTTTGCTTTAAGAAGAGGCATGCAAGATGGAGGAGTTGGCAGAGAAATGCACTCTGAATTTATTCATTATTAAATCGTCAGTTTTTCTCCTTTCCTTCTTTGTTTGTAGGAGTAGAGAAGCAGTTACCCAATGGGAACTGTTTCACATAGACCCAAAATGAGGCAAACTAAGCCCAAATGGTGGGCCAGCAAGCAGGGAATAGCTGATAGCCACAGCCCCATTTTACTCCGCAACTGAACAGCAAATGCCTTGGCCCCTTTTCTCTTAAAGGTGCTTTCTGATTTTTTTCCTGTTTCTTTCTCACTTCAGTGTCCTTTCCTTTCTAACTCCTCTAGATTAAAGAAAAATAGCCTCTGCTTATTTTAATGATCCATGTTTCTGTCTGTGAGTGTTACATCTGTTTTTGTACAAGCTGTTCCAGTTCAAAGGGGAACAGTTCTGAAAGTGGTTGGTCTCCACTTTTAGATGTTGATGTTTTGTCTCCTGAATAATTGACTTTTCTGGTCACTGGCAAAATGTATTTGGAAAGATATGGAGCATCTGTTCATAACTTGTCAAACAGATGGAGCCAACTAAGTGAAAAAGTGGTTTTGTGCCCATAGCCCCTTTAAAGCATTGCCTCCAGCTGCTTGGTTCTTTAGGAAGGGGATTTTGCAGAATCACAGAATCACAGAAGACACACTGTGTATCTGGAGTTCCTAATGGTAAGTCCCAATGCCTGCACTCATATGCTAAATTAATTACAATACTAAGTCAGTCTTAATGAAGTCATCTGAATATTTTTCTGTAATCCTAAGCAGACATAACTGTAAGCCAAATCACAATGGTTCATGCAGAGGAAAACTGAACTTTCCAGTTCAATGGAATTCTTTGGATATGCCCCTAAAATAGTGAGTGAGCAGGATGATACCATTTAGACATTTATTTTTAACAGTTCCTCACAAAAGGCTATCAAATCACAGGATAAGTACTGACAGGACGAAAGGCGATGTTGCATCATTATTTGGAAATTGGCCGAAAGATGCAAGTAGGAATTTGTGTAGTGAATTTTCATAGTGGTTCAAGTGTTGCAGCATTTCCAAATGCTGCAGTCCCTGAAGATTTGTTTGAATTTTTGCCTGTGTTGCAGAAGTGGAGGTTAACTTTGACCACAAAGGTAAAAGCCATGGACATTATTGTCAGTGAATATGATCATTTATGTAGAGGAGTCTTAAATTAGTTACTTAGAATATAGAAATATTTATACTCCTGACATTGGAGATAGCCAGCTAGATTGAAAGGCAGTGCATATTGAAAAATAAGTAACAAATAGCCCTCTACATAAAAAGTGACTGCCTGCAATTAACAGAGCCCGTAAAAGAAGATGAAGTTTCAGTATAAAGGCATACTTGCCTTCACTTTCTTTGGTAAAGCGACTCCTTTAAGTCTGTTAAGCTGTTCATGGTGATGATCTTGAAGCCTTCAGAGCAGGCCTGCCTGCTGACTCTCTCAGAGCACTGCAAGGGATGGGGTGGAAGTTGATGCGGTCTCCGACAGCTACTCTGCCTTCAGTGACAGGTTCTCCTCTCTGCAGATATCTTTCCAGGTGTTCATCTTCTGCAGCTGGGCAGTATATCTTACAGCATTGCCAGCCTGGAGGAGGATCAAAGAGAAAGAGTTTCAAATGGAACATTTGATAAATGTTTTGTGGCTGGATCAATTCTATGCTAACCCTCACTTGCCTGATTTGGGGAGACAACACACCAAGCGTAGTCTTTTTAAAAGCAGATGTGCTGCCCAAACGAAGCTGGGAGAAACATTTTTGTAATTCATATTCTTGCAATAAACTGAACCTCTGTACTGACAAAAGCAGAAGTCTCCTCTTCTTTCTTATTTTTTCTACCACTGCAAACCTTCTTTCAGCCTTGCTAAGTTTGTGGTTGCTCACTTCCTCCCTCTGCCCCTCCGCCAGCAACCTCAGCTTTACACCCAATCTCCAAAATCTGCATGTACGAAGGAGAATTTTAGTTTTCAACTTGTAAAAATCTCTCTTCTCTATTTACCTACTTTTGAAAAGAAAAGTAAAGTATATAAAATGATTGCGGATGGACAACCAGCTGTTCTTCTGAACCAGGAAAACAAGGGAATTGAAAACCTCTTGTGTAAAATTTGGGCTGTGTCTCAAAAATTTCTTTCTCTGCCATTCTTCTTTGCCTTCCAAAGTCTCCAGCTTTGCCATCTGCACTCTCACTAGGGGCTGGGATTTGGCTATGTGTGAAGTAGGGTAAAACAGCTGAAAAATTGTTTGAGGAAAAATTGCTGCTAAGGGTGTTCTGCATTTGAATGGTAAAGGCTGAGAAGGAAGCACTTCTCTGCTTCCATTAGTGACTTTATCAGGATTCCTGCTGCTATTTTTCTGTGCTTTAAATTTACTTTCAGGTAGATTCTGTTAGTATTAGAGAAATATTTCCACTTCTAACATTCACATTTATAAATCAAATGTCTTTTCACAAGTTCAGAAACTACTTAATAAACACTGCTGAATAAACAGGTCTCAGCCCGTTAAACATTCTCTGTCCTGCCTTTTTGGCCTGGGTTTGAAGGAGAATGTACATGGATGTTTTCTTCCCCATGAGGACAACGTGAGCCAAACCATTCTGTAGCCCAGTTCCTCTCTTTCTCTTTTGGCCACTGCACAGAATGGCTTATGGTATGTGGAGTTTGGTGCAATTCCATTGGAATTTGCTAGAGTTGCACTGATTTATACCTGGTGTGAATCTCTTCCTTCCAAACTATTACTGATACAACAGAAATGTGGAGCTGAAAAATCCTTACCTAAGAAGCAATGGTGGTCTTTCTTTTGTTTTGCAGTACGTTAATGGATCATTGCTATCACTGAATCATTGTTATCACTAACTTCAGTTTTTTTTATTAGCTGGAAAAAGATGAATATTTTAAAGAGTATTAAAATAAAATGACCAATAAAAATACCTTATTCAGTAGTTTCTGTACAGTGGTATCCCCAAAACCTTGCTATAACTACTTTAGAAGCTGCTAGAGCAGCTATCTCAAATTGATGGGCTGCAAACCGAAACTTTCCTGTTACTGAAGTAGATGTTAGTATTGCTGTGGGCAGCACTTCCCCATGTTACTTCAAGTGCCAGTTTTTTAGCAGTGGCTTAGGAGGGGTGATAGTTGGAAAAACTCTCTTGTGATTGGAACATAAATGGGAAGAGCTTCCGGTACAATAGTGATACCTAAGTCTTTTTTATAGTCATGGCATCCCGGCTTTGTCTTACATGACAGAAACATAAGTTATATGTTGTTTTCAGAGTATGAATCTCCCCAGTTTGAGATGGCACATCTCTTTTTTCCTGCAAACATCTAGGCAGTCCATAACTTTAAACTAGAAGGATAGCCATGCCTAAGAAGGAAGTCTGTCGGGGAGTAACAAACTTTTCATTTCAGTTGTATGTGATGTGATTCACTTCCTGCTTCAAACCTTAGTTCTGTGTTCTTAGGCAGCTGAAGTTTCACGCCCAAAGTCTGTTTTTCTACAGTAGCTGAACTGATTCCTCTGTGTGTAAAACCCTGCAGTCAAAGGACTGCAACAGATAATGTGCCATGTGTGGGTAGGTAACATTTGCAATTGCCTACAGAATGAACATCACTAGATCATTGTAAGGGTGCTGTTTGCCTTTACAAGACCCCCTGCCTTATAAAGAGCCTGTATTTTTTTTTTTTTATATGATGGGGAGCAGAAGCAAAGCAAGGGCCTGTGAAGGTAGTGTGGGAATCTGTTGGAAAGACACATCTTTAAAAGAGCAAATACTGTCTGTGGTGACAGTTTCAGGTCCTGAAGGCTAATGGAATACCTTCCTTGGAGTTTTACAACTGGTCAGTTGTTAGAGTATGTGCTATGCAAAAAGCATGGATCTGCTTTAATATCGTGCAACTTTTTTATTAGCAGCAGCTGAATAAATTAGATCTAATTGCCTGGCTTCTAGGATTCTGAGTGTTGTGAGTTAAATTTGTTGCTGCAGCCAGTGTAGTTCATTGTAAGTTCAGTATGTTGCTGAATATTTATGAATGAATATTTTTTTGAGTTTTACAATGATATTTAGCAATACGTTACAGCTAGAGCCAAATAAAATAAAATCTTCTTACAGAAAGAGCAGACTTGGGGGAAAATATCACATTGGATTCTTGCTTTTCTTTGACAGATAGTTTGGGGACCTATTCTGGAATTTTACAAATGACTTGTTTGTGAATCTGGCATAAAATCCTGGCCTTGCTGAAATTAATGAGCGTTTACCGAGTCCAGCAGCACTAACACTGCAGTTCTTGCTTCTAACCTTCTGTCCACTTTTCCACTCTTGAAGTGTGGTGAGGTGCAGAGATGCAGGCAGGTCTTCTTTCAGCTGAAGAAGTGACTGCACAGAAGGATTTTTGGAGTTGGACTGTCTGTAGAGAATAAACTTACTTCCCTCCCTTCTGCTCCCCGAACTCTTCCTCCCATGCACTCTGTCTCTGGGATTCTCTGTAGAGAGCAAGGAAGGAAAACCTGGGAGGAAAGATTGCTGACTATTAGCTGAAGCAAGTTCTGCCTTAAATGTTTACTTTTGCTGAAGGAAGGAAGGAAGACTGTTTGGATTTGCGTGATCTTCTAAGGGTCTGGACAATATTTGCATTTACTTTTCTGTATCGATACAATAAAGCCCAGCACAGAGGTGTTTTAAACTTGACCCTCATGTGGAGCATTCTGTCCCAGCACTGACCAATCTGTCTTAGCTCTGTATGATAAGGGCTGTTTTCTTTGCAACCCAGTTGATCTAAGTGACTTACTCACCTACATTCCTTCTGATGTGCTTGGAAGTTCTTTTCTTGTTTTGAGCCCAAAATACTTTGATAATTTTTTTTCTGATGAATTCTCTGAAGTCAAGCTTACTGACTGTCTTTGACCTCATAGGTTCTGTCCTGCTCCTCTTTGTTGGTGCAAAAAATTGTTTTAATTTGCTGCAAAATGTTTTTACTGAGATTTTGATATTTATAATGGCTGTTTCCAGGCTAAGGTACAAATGAATAGCATATGGCTATTGTGAGAATAAAATATTAATTTTGGCAAATTCAGTCAATTCACAGTGGGTGTTCTTAGCCTTTAAAACAAAATTATCACATATTTGGCACAACTATCAAGTGCCTGGGTTTTGACTCTAAGCCTTAATCACCAAACGAAGAGAGCAATATAGTATTAACATATTATGAAGACACGGTAGCTATGACTGTGCAAGCTGAGGGTGGGTGTTCTACATGGCTGCCACACGGTAGGAAAGAGGACAGGCTGCAAAGCTAGGGCACTATGCAACAATTAATATGCCCGAAATGGAGTGGTCTGAGTAATGTGTTTGGATCAAGCATGCCAGAACAATGAGTTGGTTTGAAAACCTAAAAATTTTGCAAGTGTCTGGCTGTGTCTGATGTTTGATATCATCTACAATATTCAAGGATATCATTGAATCTCAAGGAAGAAGACAACAGATTTATGCATTGAAAAGCAGCAGAAGAGTATTGATTGGTTAATTGCAGACCCACTAGTTATAAATACCTGCATAGCACAGCATCTGATAGACAATGCTGTGTGACAGCAGCATAAGCAGTATCACTTACGACTTCATTGTGCAGGATGCTGACAGCTCCAGCAGAATCCTCTCCTTGGGAAATGAGGAAAGTCAGTATTACATAGGAGGGTATGTGAGGTTTCTTTTATCTGCATGGATACATTCAAGTCACCTTCATTCATTTCCCAGTACCTCACCCCTTGTCTGACTGCAGTCCAGAATGACATTCACACTTCAGACTATCAATTGTGGCTCAGTGGTATTGATGATGATTCTCGTTTTCATGAGCATTAACAAAGCATGGCTTCATAAAGTATGTCATTGCTTCTGTGCTGCACTGGAGCATGATCTTCCATCAGCACCACCAGCTGATGGAAAATATGGGGCTGGAGACAAGGCCATTTTCCTATTGTTGCATATAATATGGTATTTAAGTTATGTCTGTTGCAGAATACTACATGTCCTAATAAAAGGACTGCTGTTTCTATTTTGAAGGAGATCCCAAAACTTGGACAGATCTATATGACACTGGCACTGTTAGGGAGCTGACTGGTGCTGTCAGTTATGGATTCATGAACTGTCTCTGGTGTTAGTATTTAAAAACTGTGAAGCCAAGGTTGTAGGATTTGGGTGTCTTTTGAGAACAATGGGGAATTTGGGAGGGAGCACTGAATGAAAGCTTCCTAAGGTATGAACATTTTTCATTTACTTAAATAAAGCCTAGTTTCAGAAAAAATTGTAATACTTTCTAAGAATACTTGGGAATATGCTGAAAAATGTATAATATTCTTAAATTCCGTTTTTAACAGAGTAAAATACGTGTGTATGTGAATCTAAGTTTGTGTGGACAGACATGGGATTGGAGGCAGTTTGCCCAAAGGGAGAATTAGTTTCAGTTACCCTGCATGTAATTTCTGCTGCCTGTCTAGATCACTGTTTGGAAGTAATGTGACAGTATTACTGGCTCCTAGAGGAGAACATTTTTTCTGTGTATCTCATATGCTAAGCAAATATAAACCAGAGAGAAGAGGAGAGGGAAAAGGACGGGAAGGCAAGGGGAGAAGTCCATTTATTAAACAAGATTTTTATGATAGATTGCTTTTTCTGGAAGCCTGCTTACCACCACCACAACATATGTTAAGCTCTAACTCGAAGATATTTTGACAATATGCAAAATGCCTTCCAAAACCTTTAAGTAAGCAGTTATGAGATTGGACCAGTTAACCATTCCTAAACATCTCACATTGTTTTCCAGCATTGTTTAAAGGATCCATGGGGTTTTCGCTTTATTCAAGGCCTTGTTCAAGACTGGAAATACTGGGAAGTAGCTGGGATGCATATGTATAATATTTGATATTGAAGGAATGCTTTTGTATTGTGCTTCATTCAATTGTGTCAGTTGTTTAATGAGATTACTGGCAAAGCAGAATAATAAATTGTAAACACAATTTAAACGACTCTGTTTCGTGTTCTAAAATAGCTTGAGTTCAGGAGTCAGGACTGGTCTGAGATTGCAAGCTCGTGTTTTTATTTGCAACAAGAGTGTAAGCTTTCTGCGGTTGATTAAACTGTATAATGTGTCAGGATCAGAGCATAGCAGAAATGGTTCTCTTGATGAAAATGCTGTATAACTGGGATTATGGCATGTCCCCTGTTGTAGTGTCTGATCACCTCACAGAGCATTTATCTTCCAAGCTTAGTTCCCATTCTTCCTTGGCTTCCAGTTTGTAGGGGCGGGCCATTGATTAGCATAGGAATTCAAGTCAATGTAACCTTGAACTTGATTCTTCCAAGTCCTGAGTTCGTAATCCCTGAATGTTATCCTTCATCTGGTGTGCTACATGTGTCTGGATCACTGGGCCTTTCTGTTATCCTTTGCACATTTCTGTCTTGCTCTGGGCATGTCCGTACCCTGATCCTTCAGTGAATTTTAGAGGACAAAATTAAACACAGGAATCAATATGATGACTGTCATCTGGCTATTTCTTTTTAACTGTTCAAAATGGAAAATTAATTTTCTTTTTTAAGCTGTCGGATTTTTTGAAAGAATTTGGAGGGTTTTTTTGTTTAAGTGGCGATTTCAATGGGTTTCTACGTTAGCTCTATTCTTACTTGAATATTTTTAAAGCTATCATAAAAACTTCTTAAAACGTTTGTAAAATGATTTGAAGACATTTGTTCTCTTTCAAAAATGGAAGGATTTATTTTTTCTAATTTTCTTTCTTTTTTTTTTTTTAAGTAATCAGGATGCTCTTTGTAGGCCTACTGTCACAGTGACCCTTCCTCTGACCATGAGACATAGAACTGGAGCCCTCTGTAATTTGGAGTTTCTTTAATACTGCTCTAAGCCCCTGCTTAATGTCACAGAAGGTTGTTTGAGAGTAAATTGAGATGCTCTCTCCCACAGGTTTTAAATGTGCTGTTTCCATTGCCACATCCTGCTGATACAGTGGTAAAGGATTAAACTCAAGATCTAATTTGATGCGGGCCTAATTATAAGCCTAGCAGCCTTAAAAGAGTATATTGCATTTATTACTCATTTAGTGTATTTTTGAGGTATTGTAGTCTCTATTTATGGTTTAATGCCTGTGTTGGCTAACTTATATGTATTATAAACTCTTTTTCCCCCAACTCCTGTGATCAATAAAACCTAGTTTGGATTTTATTTTTTTTTAAAGGGAAAACGCAACTTTTGGAAAACATGAAAAATCCTGCAGTTTCCATTCTATGACAGCATATTCTGCACTTGCAAAAAAACCAATATTGCCATCTAGTGGGAGTGAAGATTTTGACCTATCATGCTCCTCCCTCTAGATTACTGTTATCTAGCTGTTCTGTTGGAGTCTAACATATGTTTCTATTGAATGTACAGCAGTTCTTCTCTTTCCAAAACCGTGGGGAAAAGCTCATCATTTTATTGCTAAAGTTATTCTAGCAGGCATTGCTGGATAACCAGAAATACACTGCAGGTGTAGAAAGCCAAGTGTGGCTCTTTACAAGCTGCTTTCTGAAATACACCGTTAAAGGACAGGGTAGTGATTCTCTGCTACAGTCTCTTTGGGGAATGTTACTGTGTCAGTGCCTCTGCAACATGCAGGTGAATTTGAAAAGATTTAATGCTAATTTTCTGACGCTTGTAAAGAATATTAGAAAAATACATCTTTTCAAGCCTTTGTGAAAAAATATATTGAAAGTGTTCTAGGGTATGTGTGCAAAAATATATTGAAAATGTTTAATGAAACAGAGCAGGAGGCAGGATTTGACTGAAGGTTTGAGATAAAGTGATTTCCAGAACATTTTTCCTCACATTTTTTCCCTTTTTGTTTCAAATCAGGGTCCACTGGGGGTTCATAGAAATGGAGACAGGATGACATCTAATTAAATTCATTTTTTTGTTGCCTTGTAACACTTTATTCAACTTTTGTTGCTTGTAACACTTTTTACTTCTGAAAGTGCAGCTGGCTAGAAGCCGCTCAGTAGCAATTTTTTTCTTGGATTTAATCGTAGCATTTAATTAATCTCCCCGCTTCAGTCATCAGTCTGCAGCTTAGCAGTGCAAGGTCCTAAGAACCTAAGCATTACTTCTAAATACATTAGTAATGGTTCTAGTTAATTCTCATGCCCAGTCATGGTGGTTTTGAATCAAAACGCTAAAAGAGACATCATTAACACAGGCTCTACCTCATCCTGCTTTTAAAGCACAGAACAACAGCAGAGTGATATTTTTGACAGTGTCACTACTATCACTCTTCCTTCTCTTTCCTTTTTTTACCCAATCCTCCAGCAAGGGACTGAATTCAATCTAGAGTGCTTTACATATCTCTTGGCAAGCAAATTGCTACCCGTCTTTCTGAAAACCTATATAATCCATAAAAGAGAAAAATCTATGTGTTTTCATCATATTCAATACTCTGTTGACTCTTAGTCATCCTCCTTTGCTTGAGGATGTTTATCTGTTTTTCATCAATTGTAATTGGTGCTGCTGAGGGGCTTTTTTGCACTCATTGCTGCATCACTGCTGATGCCTTGTCTTACTGTTTGTATTTGGGTGAGGTACATATGGCATACTTTGGGAAGTTCAAGGTTGTGGCTAGAGAAAGTTTTTAAGATCAAAGTACTGAGTTGGCTCGGGATGAATATTTGGGATCTGATGTCTGCATGAGAAGCACTGCATGGTGTTTGCTTCCTTTATTTGGAACAGGACGTCAAAACAATCAGAAGATAGTTATTAGAGTTCTATCTTTGTTATAGTGAGAGTACTACTCACGTTTTAGTTGTAGCAAGCAAAAGATAAAGGTAAGAGAAAAATTTGGACTAGGATCTGGTATCCATAATAGCTGCAAAAGAGGGAAAGGCTGACATAAAAGTGCTGAAGCATACAGAGGGTGTAAATGCCTGCATTAGTATTGGATATTGATGAAGACTAGCTCTGTATTTATCACCTTTCAGCTTAATCTGTTCAGGTGACATTCAGGGTTCAGGTGTCAGCCATTTTCCATTTGTTTTTCTAGATCTGCAGAAGCAAAATTTAAATTCCAGTTAGGAATGAAACTTCTGGTTCATCCAAGGTCTCCCCTACTCCAGATAAAGACACTATTGCACCTTCAAAATCTCTAGTAAAGCTCTAACCTCAAGCCTTCTCATAGGCTGTGTCCCTTTTCATAATAACCCATGTACCTTCATATTATTTCTTTAGGTAAATTTTCAGTGTTTCTTGTAATTTTATTTATTGCAGGCTGTAACTTCTGTGTGAAAGCCGTGTCTTGTTTACTGTCAGTTGTCATCCAGGCTTGATTGATGAGGATGTGCTCACAGTGGTTTGTATTTCAGAAGTAATACCACTGCTCCTGTTTTAATCAGGACTTTTGAAGATGATTATACAGTACATTCAGTACTTCTCAATGGTATTTATCATTACCCTCTTGAGTTTCAATTAACAGGGAGTATTTTCATTTTTTTGAGAGGAACCTATAGCCCACCTGTGGCCCAGTACCATTTGAAAAAAGATAATAATATACACCGGTAAATGTGATTGATCAAAACTGTACTGAATCACTAGAGCTTGTGCTGTTTGTCAAGTTAGAAAATCTGTTTATGCATCTGATCTCTATTTGATCTGCTGCTTTTTGTGCGTCTTCAGGTATTAGTCATTCAGATGTGAAAAGTTTTCTAAGCAAAAATTGACATGTAAATTCCCTCTCTAGACAAGATTTGTGAAAATGGATTTTTGTTCTCGGAACGCTGTTTCTGAAATATTGCCACAGACTCTAAACCATCTTTTCTTCATCTTTCCGTGTATCTCCTTCTACAATTTTTTTGCATGCTAAAATACTGTATTTAAAAGTAATTCTCTGACATTATATGCAACAAAGAGGAACAGGACAAAGCTGATAACAAGTGTGAAAATAAATTAGCCAGCAGCCAATGGTCTTTATTAAAGTAAATAATTTTTTAAGGAGATAAAAGATAATTAGAACTAATCAGCAAGTGCTGTTACATTATTATGTTGGAGAAGGGAACTGACAGAAAAACTTGCAATTTTCAGATTTTACATAATTTGGAAAAAAAGAATTAAAGTGGTTTGAATTTTTCAAAGTTTCGTTTCTTGATATTGTCTGATTTTCCTCTGCTACTATATGTACAAGATACATTGTGTGAAGAATAGCATATGATTGCATTTCCCTAAGTGTTTTATTTGCTTTGCAATATTTTTTATTGTTAGCATCTTTTAAAAATACCTTGTTTTTAATATTAGAACTTGAATGAAAGAGAAGAACTGGCTTGATAAAAGGAGGAGTGGTTCTTCAGTAGCTATTTCAAATCACTCTGGGTTTCTAAGTTAGGAGTTATTCCTCAAAAATGTGGCAAACATTTATGGTTATGTTGCAGCAAGAACAATTTCTATCTGTCTTTGCACTTCTTTTCAAAGAGGACATGGGTATCCTGAAGTTACTGCCTCGCTTATGCTGTAGCCTGGAAAAAGTATTATTTAGAGAGAACAAAATTTAGCTCAGGCCAGCTGCCCAACTTTTCCTTCTCATTTTCCTGCAAGTTTTCCAATCCATCCTACACCCTGTGCTTTTAGAGCTACTTTTGCCAACCTTACTGGAGCTTGATTTTTTTAGAGAGAGTTTGCATATGCTAATAGATATGGTTGAGGTTATTATAAGGCATATATAATATTTCTTATTATTGCTATTCTTAATAGGCCTGAGAATAGCAGATTAGTAGGGTATTTTTCCTATTCATAACCTCCTTCCTGGGGTGATTGTTGTGTCTTCAAGAATGTGGTAATGTCTGCAACTCAAAGACCTCATTTCCTCTTATCTGCAACTAAAAATTGCAATGAGGGACGTGTTTTCTGTTTGTTAGTTGTACCCCAAAATACCATTCTTTGATTCTGGGGGAAAATATGATTGCCTATGTCTTTTTAATTACCTTATTTTATGGCCTGAGAAGCCAAGACCTTGATTTCTTGATTTCCAGGTATACTAGCTATTCAAAGACCCTCCCTCCTTCCCTCCCTCCTCCTTTCTTTTTGAAATTTGCCTTCCCTGATCATGGTTCCATAGCTCATTACAATTCATATAGAGTTATTCTCTTGCTGCTGCTTGCATGTCTGCAAGGACACAGACAGTTAAGACAGCAACTGAATGATCTGAATAATAATGTGTAATACAAGATCTAGAAATAAAACATATACACCGGAAAAATTACTGGAGCTTTGGAATGGCTAATTATATTGCACTTCATGTATTTTATCATACATCCTATTTGATATCTAATTATAAGTACATTTCCTGTGCAATCTTTTTAATTTCTCAAGACCTTATTCTGTCACCTGTACTCTCACTGAGCAGTTCTTTTAAATTGTACCTGTCCACTATTGTCTGTTGTAAAAGGCAGCACTAATCAGTCGTGTTGGAAATTATCAAGTGTGTTAGATATTAGAGAATTTGGCCTTGATTATATGCACAGCCTTTAAAAAAATCTGTCACCTTTCTTGGTTTTGTGTACTAACACTAGTATGTTCGATTTTAGAAGGAAATATGGAAAGCCCTAAATTAATTTTCAGTGAACTCCTCTGGTTTTCACTGTAGTTTTTATACAAGTTCAGTAAGACATTGGTATTCCTATTTCTGTATGTCTTATGTTGCCCGTATATTTTCTTTTGACAAGATCCATCAGTTGAACGCTTAAAGCTATCACTGTGGCTACCTTCCACTTGTCCTTTAAGTGGATTTTTACTAATAGACCTGAAAGGGAGAGATAAAAATCTAAATTAAAACATGTCCTGGTCTGTTGTGATTATCTCTGTAAAAGGAGCTAGTGCGAGCTACAACAGAGAACATTTCTCTTTGATTACAAGAGAGGAACTTTTAAGCAGGGCTGAATTTTATGCCTTGGAGATAATTTGAAAACTACAGAGGAGGCTGTTCTTAGATTCCTACCTGGAGATGGAATTGTAATACAACTACAAGGAAAACCTGCAATATTGGCTTTTGATCCAGCTAATTTTGTACCCTGGAGATTTGGTGTTGAAACTGGGAGAACAGAATGACAAATTATCTCAGGTCAATGCTGAATTGATTTGAAAAAAACAGGGAGCATGTTAAGTGTCTTTAAATCTGTTACCTTATTTACTGTGCATTTGTGTATTTCAGGTTTTGTGCTGTTTAATAGAATATGATGTATTTGACGCTTCATCTGTATTTCTTCAAATGTGCATTGCCAAGTTAGCCCACTGTCTACAAAATTTTTGTTCCACTGAAATACAGTGAAAGGAAATTGGATAACAGGAAACATTCAGTATATTAAGTTTCACTGTGAGTAGATTCTGCTATGACATTAAGTTCTGGAAATACAAAGATCTGTATACTATAGCTAAGCATACTATATATAAATACACTATTAAGAATTAATTTCAGACAGGATATATTTTATGTATCTTTTGTATGTCATTGTCTTTTGAAATAATAATGGTAATCCTTTCCTCTTCCATTTCCTTTTCGTGAGAATTCACAAGTTCTCACTCTTACACTCGTGAGCCGTAGTGAGGCAAAAGAGCCTCTTTGCTTCCCCCCTTCCCTCCCATACCATTTTCTCTGTTAAGGACTATTTGCTTTTACTTTGTGATTTCCAGAAACTTTCAGTCCTTGTTGCTTAAATTTAATTCACTCTGAGTCTCAGCAGCTTCCTTCAGTGGGAAGTCAGGGAACATATTTTCCAAAATATGAGAATAACAATTACTGAGATACGCAAATTGAAGACTGGGTGCGTGTCCATCAGAGGAGAGGACTTTCACAAGGCAGAGCTAACAGGAACCTCAAGACCAAAGTGCTGGGACCAGGGAAGTTTGGGGAGAATCCGCCTGAAACTTTTCTCACTTCTGTAAAGTCTAAAATCTCTAATGATCGCAGAATCTTAAGGAGTATATATTGTTCCCAGTATGTAGTATTGTGAATGGCATTCATTCTCATAGGTGCTTTGAAGTGTTGTTTGTGAGCCAGAACTATCTTAATATTGTTTGTGTGTGTGTGCCTTTATTGGTTTTCTTGTTATTTTGGACCAGGCTTCTGAAGTTTGTTATATTGCAACATCTGTCAGTAAGTATTCTGAAACTATCTGACTTTATGTAGTTAAATTGAATTAATTTTAATTCAACTGCAAAATAAGGAGAGTGGTCTTCTTTTCTCCCTTGTTACGGGTTTTGTGTTTTGAAAGTTACGAAGTTGTGCTAGAGCTTTAGAGGTGGTTCTGAATTATAACAACATTACAAAGGCAACTAAGTTTATCCTTTTACAGGGTTTCATACCAGGTAATTCAACATGCTATCCTTGTCATCATGGTATCTTCTGTTCTTTGCAGCTTAATTAAGATGCTTGAACTCGAATACTAGTGGTAAACTGGGTTTTCTAAAATTTGCAGGTTTTGTTCTTTGGAAGGGGAGTTTAAGCCTTAACTTCTGAATTTTTAATGAAAAGAAGTGAAATTTCTGAAATGTGTTTGGTTGCTATTTCTCACTGTGTGGAATAGCCATCCATACAAAGCTAAAAAATGAACACTACTAAGCCTTTATTTATAGAAAAAATATTTTTCAAGTACTTTCAAAGTTACTTTTAAGTGCATACAATAATTCTGCATCATTAGTTATGCGCAGATTTTAATGAAGCTTTTTCTTATTCTTGTGCTGAAAGTGGTGGCTGATAGAATGCTGCGTACTGTGGCATTTCATCTCAGATGGGATGTGGTTCAGAATCAGAGCCACAGAGTCCCCACAGATACTCACCAGGGTTTATATATATAGTTGTTTTGGGCAAAATCCTCCAAATGCTCCCTGTCTGACTTGGTACTTCTGTTCCTTATTGAAAAAGCTGAAAACGCCTGCCAGCTGTTTTCCTTTTCCACCGACACTTGACACATTGTGAAGGTTGAAGCATTTCAGGGGTTTTGTACATATGGCTTTCCATTAGATGGGATCAATAATTCCTATAGGAATGGCTAAATCCTTCTACCATCTCAGATGATTCTGGGAAATAGTTACATTATCAAAAAGTCTGATTCTGCAGAATTTGGAAATGTATTTTTCCTTGGGATTATTGCCATGTTTATCATGGAGTCACGAATATAGCATATCTGCAGAGTCTTATTTACAGAAAACATTTATAATATTTTTGGTTATGGGGAGCATAATATAGTTTGTATATGTATCTAGATAAGTGCTAGGATCCTATAGGTTACAAGCTTGCAAACTACCTTTTCAAAAGTTTTTTTTTGCCAGGAAATTTCAGCCGCTCAGTACAAGTAGACTTTGGCCACTGAGCAAACAGAATTGAAGCCTTGGCTGTGTACTCTCTTCTCTGCTGCTGCGCACCCCACTCGCCACCCCCCGTGCCCCACTGCTGCTCTCCGCGCATGGTGCCAACCTGCTCCAGCACCCGTCTGCAAACCTGCCTGGATGGTGCAGCTCCTGCGGCTCCACTGCGGCAGATGTGATTACCTCAGCGTAGAACGCCTTTCAGGGAGCAGTGTTATTGATTTCGGAATAATGGCCCTTTTATCTTCCACTTATTTTTCAGCTTTCAGCGATTGGCTTTTTCTTATTATTACTCCCATGGACCTATTTCAAAACCATCACAATATTTGTAGTTCAGCAGAAATAAATGGCAAGTAGCGTCCTCTGTCTCTTCTATGAATAATGAAGCAGCAAGGGAAGGATTTGGTCTTTAAAATCAGTAAATGCATTGATGGGAAGGACAGTAAGGCATTAAACACTTGTATCTCTACATAAGCCATAAACTTTCTTAATTCTAACAAAGAAACAGTTAGATTTTGAAGGCAGATTTTTGAGTACCCATTGGAAAAAAGTGTAGAGATGGTAAATTAAGCACTGCTTCAATTTGCTGGAGTTAACTAGCAGAAAAAAACTTACATACATCTGCTTGTGTTTTCATGGCTTTCCAACACCTCCAAAAACTACTGTGGGACAGGTGTTTCTGCTGCTGGCCCCATAAGTTCTTGTGGCCAGAAGCTCTGAGCATGAGCCCAGAAGCACTGTACTCTCAGGTATATGGTCCCTTCTCACTGATAACTAACTTATATACTTTGCCCTGACTAGATAAACTTCTCTCTGCCCAGAAGCAAGCAGCGTTATTCCTCATTTTACCAGCCCTCCTCAACTGATTGTAGACCAAATGCCCTTGAACTTTACTATCACAAAACAACCTTCTGACCCGAAGATCTTCTACTCTCTTTGTATTCCCAGTAGTCTGCCTTTCACTGCTATTGTTTATACTAGTGCTGTTAGGTGTAGTGAAGCTACACTGTATGGACTTAAATAGCTTTAAGGTTTATCTTCACAACCTGTAGTATCTTTTCTTCCCTGTGATATTTCCAGTAGGGGTGACAGGTAGTCTGATGTAAGGATGACTTATGTGATAAAGGCATTTGCGTAATAGGATCTGAACTAGGACTGTCAGTATTCCCCATGGGTACCCACCGCCTGGGTAGGGAGAGCCATGTTTTCTTAACAGTGGGTATGTTTGATGGTTTTGAGTGAAATTCTGTCCCCCTGCCAAACATCTGTCAGCTGTAAACTTGAGCTGGACATACTGTCAAAAAAACCTAGCAGAGTAAGGAATTTAATATAAGATGCCACTCCTCTGTATAAAAGTACAAGTCTGAATAGTTTTCCCTTTCAGCTACATAAGAGTACAGCACTGGCAATTAGAGGGGTAGTGCTCTGGGTGGAGGATGGAGAAGGAGTATCTATGCTAGCGCTAAAAGCAGAGATAAGAACCTCGGGAAAGTTGGTTATTAAGGTGGGGCTAACCCTGCCTGATAGCCTGCCAGGTGCTTTGTGAAATTCATGTTCTGTTTCTGATAGACCTGGAGAACAGTCTGTGAACCGTGTTGGGGTAGGTGCTGCTGCAAAAATTCTCGTGAGCCTTTGTTTATATTCAACAGCAGCTGAAATCACATGAATATCACTGACATTTTGTGGGGTTAAAGTTAGGTCAAAATTTAACCTTATAAACTAAATACTATTAATGTCTTCTGCACATTAGATCATTACAACATATGTGTTTAATGGAGATACAAGATGGACTTGAACAGAGTGAATAGGATTAGGAAAGGTTTCTTTTCTGATCCCATTAAGCATTCCGGTCACCCTGAGACTGCCCAACTGGGACATATTTTCCTTTTGGTGAACTGCAAAAAATGGTATCTCATTATGTGATTACTAAGAGTGGCAATTATTGCTTGGGAAAGGCGATACATTGGATTTTTTAAAATTTGCACTTCCTGTGTTATGTGGCTGGATCGCAATGGAATGCTAGAGCTCTGCAGATGGTAGAGACGTGTGGCAAAAATCTTCTATTAAAGATTTAGGAATGCATACAGTACAAAATTAGGAAATACTCAGGGATTTTCTTATTACAGGATACTTTCATAATTTATAACAATTTTCCTAAGAATAACATACTTCTATGAAGTTTTGTGTGCAATAGCAATCCATCCTGTTTTTAAATACTGTAAATTTCATTAAATAATGTAATTTGCACGTCCTCTAGGAAGTATTTATTGACATGAACTAGAAAAGCCTTCTAAACTTGGAGGTTTGAAATTCTTCTGCGGAAGTTCTTCTGCAGTTCTTTAAAATCCTTAAGAAGCTTCTAACTGATTCTCACATAATGGGGGTGGCAGTTTAAAAAAGGCAATAAAGAATGTTTTTATCAAAAATGAGATGACTGCAAATTCAAGTCCTGAACAAATTGCAAAGTAGTTGAAAAGTGCATGATAATTCTGAGCCAGTTAATTCCCAACGCGGCAGATTTTATTTATATTTTCATATTGGTATTTCTGTAATTTTTATTAAATTTAATTCAACTAATCTGAAAGTTATCCACTTAGTCTTAGTCCAGTACTGAAAATTCAGTTTGATAGCAGAAGCACAAAAGCATCCTGTCACCTTTCTTATCCTTTGGGAAGTTCCCAAAGTGAGTCAGTTGTTAATATAGAAATAAAAGTTCATAGTAAAGGAGGGATTGAAGAATAACTTGGTTCCATGTGTAAAAAAAAAACAAAAACAGGATATCTTCATTCCTGAGCTGAATTAGCCCTGCAGTAAATAATGATGAGGTAACTCACTGATGCACACACTGCTGTTAGTAGACATATGGGTGTGATGCCTGCTTCTTTTGTACTTTGGATTGGGTTCAGTGCAACAGTTTTGGGGGTTTATGTGGCCTCACCTCAGTTTTAGCAGAGTAGGAATCTGGGCATTTTTGAAAGAGCCAGGCTTGTAGGAGTTAAGATGCCATTTTAAAAGCTGTTTGTCCTTCTCTAGGCAGATCTTTAGTGAAATGAAAATCGCCTTGAAAAATGTTATTGCTACATAATAAGCCAGAGAATGTTTTATTGGAACAGGAAAACTTAAAAATATTGCAGTGGCTGTAAAGCATCAAATATATATATAAATACATCAGTTGCTGGGGATAAAAGAAAATACAGCGTCTGTCATGATTGATTTACCCCATGAAATTTTGAGAAAATGCAGAAAAGAGTACAGAGTATCAGATAATATTATAGAAGTGTTAGCCAGTTTTAATTAGGGAGCATTCTTTATCTCTTCCAGCCTTGTTTGTGTGGCTGCTCAGGCTTTCAAGAAGATTCTCCAGGCTTTTTTGTGGAGATTCTAATTTTGTTTCTTTTTTGTTCAAGTTTCCTATGTTACCATTTCTTATTGGTGGTAGCGTGAGTCAGCCCCACACAGTGGTGGGGAGGCAAGGAGTTAAGTCCTGTCCCCAGCTTCCAGACACCCCACAGCTGCTGCCAGCAATCCAACAATAGGGCTTAATAGAGCAGGGGGGGGTGTTAACAAGGCTAATTGGCAACGTGCACTTCATTCCCTGTGGCCAGAGGACATAAACCATGAGCAGGCAGAGGCTTGGTGTGGAGTTTGTGGTAGGGACTATAGGCAGAGAGGAGTACTTAGAGTCCAATTTGCAGCATTATGTCTGTGCAGTGTGGTAATGACCTTTGTTGGCTAAAGAAAGGTTTCTCAAGGCAGAAGTACAAAAGTCTCATGAGTGCTGTGTGGTGGAGGTCCCTGCCTCGCCTTCCTGAAGGGCAGGCTGTCCCAAAGTGAATGCTTGTGGAAGCTGACATGGGCTTTTGGAGGCTGGATGGGATCCATAATGAAATTTTGTGCTTCAGTCCTTCGTGGTAGTCTAAGAATCTAACTAATCACATGTAGCCCCTGACCTAGTCTTGTAGCAGCCTTAGGACATGCAACTCTGTTTGTCCCTGGTAGCCGCAGTTTCCCAGACAGCAGTGGGCTTCCAACCTCAAGCAAAGCACCGGCCACGGTTGCGCTGAGTTGTTGGCAGGACTCCTGCTTGGTAGGTGAAGGGATGGGCTGGTGGTGGTAGGAAAGATGTGCCTGTGCTTTCTCCCTGCCGCATGGGGCTTACACCTCAATGGCAAGTGCCAAATGTCACAGCGCTCCCACGGCTGGGCTGGGTTCCTGTGGTAAGGCAGCGCTGCTACCCAAAGCCACGTGCTGCTGCTACAGAAGCTGCTACCAGCAGCACTTGCCTTGCAAAATTGCAAAGTAACATGCTGTGGGAAGCCAAAGCCTCCAGACCCAGGGCACAATGTGAGCCCCCAAAGAGCTTCCTCTTCTGAGGCAGAAGGTGAAAAGCAAAGCTGTTGGGCAACATCAGGCAGACCAAAAGTGTTTGCAGGTGACTTTAACCTCTTCTTCTGTGTCTTTTATGTCTGAAGTTTTGTGTCCTTCATCAGCTAAAAAATGCAGCACTGTGCAGCAGTTAGGTATGCTGGGCATTTCAAGGTCTAATTTGCTAGAATAAAAATGAAATGTTTCTTGTTTTCCAGTGGCAGGTGAAAGTAGTTGTGTATTCAGACCAGTGGTTTTGAAGCTTTCTATTCTGTGTATTTTGTTCTTAAATCTGATTTCTGCTATAGATGTTTGTAATGAGAAGGATTAAACAAAATCATGGAAGAAAATTAAAGATTTAAAAATAAAACTCATTTTATTAAAGAAGTTAAGCAGTTAATAATCCATTTATAAATTTTATACTATTTTGTGCTTGTAGATTAGAGTTGTTCATATAAACCTATAATTTTTGTTGGCATTTTCCTATTTGCTTTGTGTTGGGACAAAGTGTATTAAATTAAAACTAAGGCTGCTTTTAGTGGATATTTTGTTTCTGAGAAGTGTAGGTCTTTTTGGACCTGTTAGTTTCATGTTGACCTTTGACAGGGCCAACAGGTTTTTGGATGGGAGTTGTTCAGTTTAGGCTAATAGTAGAGATCTTCAATAAATTGTTTCTAAGCTGCGGGCAACTTACTTTAATTTCTTTTCAAACATACATCTACTGCAAATTCTAGCTTTTAAATCAGATATTAAGTCACGTTGAGTCATTGAAAAGTTACCAATTTATAAGCTTTTAGAAAATGACAGGCATGCAACTATAAACTTAACCAGAACTGTTGTAAATAATTAATTTTCATAGCAAGTGGCAGTGGGTAGCAATTTGAACTCTTGTAGTTACCAAGGTGATTTAGAAGCAGAAGTTACTGGTGATCAAGTCCCATTGAGCTGCTTATGGTTTTTTAGAACCATCTGCTGATTTCTGTGCCATTTCGTCTTTCTGTAACTTCGCTTGTTTGTCAGGAAAGAAAGGAAATTAAATTCTAACTCTTTTTCATTGAAAACAAATATAGTTGCAAAAAAATCTGACATTTGCTTGGAGAAAATAACCTTGTGTATATGGAGAGACTATTCATTGCAAATCAGATAATTTTTGACAACAAAATTACAAATATTCTTTAAAGTGGCTGAATTGCCTTCTTTTCCCTTGGTGTTGTCTGTATTTATTTTATTTATTGAAAATTTGGGGAGAAAATTTTCTTCTTAATCCTCAGAATTGGTTTGTTAAGGATGTTTAAGGAAACAAGACACATACAGATCTGTAAATCGTCAATAGTTTTCCTTCTCTTTCGAGAGCACGGGTGTTAATGGAATAGATAGTGCTTGCATGAAAGGCAGGACAATTATCAGTGGCCATCAATAACCCTCCCAGAAAATGCACTACCCTAGAAAGAGGGCAGTTAGAATAGAGGCAACACACACAGCACCAGTCCAAAGAGCTATGATTTTTGCTTGGTGCTTGTATTCCTTTATCCGAAGAAATCATATTGTATTAATGACTGCTTTTTTTTCTATCAGGGAGTTTTGGTAGGTTTTTTGTTTTGTTTTAAATATTGTGTCATTTAAAAAACTAACCAAACGATTGTGAGTCTGTCTTTATTCCTGACCTTAAAAATACAGAAAGCCTTTCCACTAAGTTTAACAGCAGGGAAAGTCCACGCCTTTCCAACTTGGACCTGAAAATCCCTTCCTTTTCTCTTAATTGCCTTACAAAATGGCCTGCTCCTGCAAAACCGTTTTCTCTCTGTGTAGGATGAATGGCCATACAAATTCTGCCCAGAAGAGAAGTACAGACAGTCACATTTGGAAAAATCTTTGGGTGGAATCTTCAAAAACACCAAGTTGACTTAAAAAATGCACATTTCTCTGAGCAGCAACGGGATGCGAGGGCCTGTGTGGTTTTGGGAGGGTGTTGGAGTGCACCAGCCTTGCAGGTTGTGCTTGCTTTTGGAGGGGGTCTTGCTTCCAGATCCACTGGGTGTTTCTGAATGTCTCATTGTATAAATTAAGAGAATAGATGGGGAAAGCAGGTGGAAATCTCTCTGGGGAATTTTGTTTTTAACTTGCTATAATGGTTTAATAGTTAGCAGTTGGAGCTAAGCAGGTGTTTTAAGAGCTCTTATTTAACAATTATCACTCATTTCCGGGCTTCCTGTTTGTTCAGACTGCTGGAGAACATCATGAAATCAGCCAACTGCTCTCAAAACCTCTTTTAACCCTTTGTCATCCAGAGAAGGTGGGAAAACCCTTCATCAAAGATTCAAGTGGCTGAAAGGATGAAAGGCATAACACAAAGCTATTATGGTGCAAAGATTGTCTGGTAAATGAAAACAAGGGTCTTGAAAACTATGTTGGCTATAGGAGCATCGCATCATTGGGAAAAGACTGGATCAGCGTTTCATCTCTTTGATTAATATGTTGGATTAGCTGTGGGGAAGGAACTTAGGGAAGCTTATGGAGTCATACATGTTGGAAGATTTTTGGTTGGTTTTTTTTCTTTTTTTTTCTCCTTCCTTAGCACTTCCCGTTATTTATTGGACTGGGACATGATAGATACATGAGGATTTATAATCATGATGGAGTTCTAATTCAATGCAATTTTACCATCCTTCAGAAGCGTATATATGCTCCAAATATTCTTTGTCCTAAATCATCGTGATAGATTAGAATTGATAAAAAAATATTGGAACCATGAAAGATTTCCTTTAGTCTTTAGAAACTATTATTTTGTTGATATTATGCAAATGAGTTTTTGATCTACTCATAACTGTTGTTCAATAGATTAGTACTAAACTATAGTGAAAACATAATTTTAATCAAGATCTTAAACTCTTGACAGCACTCTGGAGTCTGATATTTGGACACAGAGCAAATTGTAAGACTGTGAGGCCTTTTTTTGGATAGAAGACTTATTGTCAAATGGCTCACATTAATGTTTAATCATAAAATTGAATAAACATAGGCGGTTATTTTCTGGGGAACATATATAGTTTGCATAGTGCATATGTTGTTTTTTCAAGCAGGGAGTCTTTAAGAAACTGTCTCAGTAGGTTTGGAAATATTCCTGTACTTACTGGAGAGATAAAAATTGAAAAAAATGCTTTTTAATTCTGCTACTTGTTGGAGTGCCTCTGGAGACTGTAGAGATGGATAAGGAAGGACAACCTGCTTAATAGTAATGGCCCTTGAGTGATGGGCCCTGGTGAGAGTAAGAAATCTGGGATATGTGTCTGTTCGTACGTTCGCGTGCTGCTAAGTGTGTTCATGCCAACTTCAGCTCAGTTCATACTGCTTCAAATACGTACCTTTTCTAGTTTGCCTGAGGTTACACTCAGTCCTCCCAGTATAAGAGGGACTAGAATGAGGCCAGATGTAGCTCTACTCTGGCAGAGAGACTCTTGGTGAAGAAACTGTTCCTACCATCAGAAGAGCAATTGTTCTGAATGGGAGAGTGGGGAGGAGAGGCTCTCCTGTGTGTGCTCTGTGCTCATGTGCAGCATGCACACACAGAGCACAGATGGTCTGTGAAGTTACAGGGAAATGCTTGCTTTACATTCTCTCTCAGGCACGTATGTCTATTCTCAATATTTCTGCTGTTGTCTGCAGGCATCAGGTATCGTTTGCTTCAGGAACTTCTGCTAGCGAGTTTAAAAGTGTTACTGAATATAACATTATAAGCTTCTTTTCAGCTGAAATGACAGACCGTTTTAGTTTTACAGTTTTAACAGGCTTGGGCTGGTTTCCATGATGATGAAGCAGTACCAATGGATAAAACCAATTTACATTAAGCATGTAAGTAGTAAAATTGATTTGCAGTCTAATACGCTACAATTTTGATCTTCAAAAGAGAATAGGGAAAAATCCCTGTATTTTGTATGCTGATTCAGGTACCTTTCAGTTTCCTGGTTAACAGTCTATCATAATTTCTCCTGTTTCCTTTTAAGATAAAGTACATATTCAGCAGGTTTTCTCCCACCAGGTTTCCTGTTTGTTTTCTCATACTGTGTCTAAAACCAAATTCCATGAATTCATTACTGAGAATTAATATATTTATACTAAAAACCTAAGGAGACAAAGCAACAGAAACCTGTGAACAGTGTCCAAGGCAAGGAACAAAAGCGTTCACTCAAAATGCCAAACTGGATTGTTATTGCTAGAAGTTCCCCAGAATAGGACGGGGGTGTTTTATCCTGGAGCTGCCACATGAGCTAAAAGTTCTCACAGGCACCCTTCAACATTATCACTGCAGCAATAATAATTCATTACTCTTGTTGAGAGCCTACATTGTTTTGTAATGTTTTGCTGGAGCCACTCCACTGAGCTGAAATTAGTGTTGGTGGAAGAGTTAGAATTGATATTGCAAGAATCTGATTCAGTTTAGGATGAGGTCAATATTCCTGACCCCTGTACTTGGTGCTATTTGGGGCTGAATTTTTTTTTTTTAAAGGTGTAGTGAGGATTTGAAGGGAGGAGATTTTGAACACTTGAATCTTTGAGGTATGTTGTGAAAACATAGCCTCGGTTAATTTCAAGTGAAAGTCATCCAAATGTAGATAAATCAGCTGGCGGGTAGATGCTTATGAATGACAACTTTTGTACTTTTCTTTATCCAAGCATGCTACTAGTTGAAGGGTCGCATAAGTAGCATGTTAGACGTTGTCTTCTGGTATTGCGATCTTAAATGAAGTTTGATGATGATATGGTGAGTGATATATATGCGTTTCTTGCAGCTTTTTGTCACTTGGAATAATCTTCTTCAATTTTTCTGCCTCCCCGACTCTGGCTAGTGTCAAATTTCACATGAAGATCTGTGTTTTAGGGACAGAGGTGGTAGGAGGAGGGAGGGTTTTGTTGTTTGCTTGAGCTGTGTAGCGTATCTTTTTACTCTTACTTTGCTTTTCTTTTAACTGTAAACAACATAGATTTCTTTAAAGAATTTGGGATTTTTTAGAATGACTATTGTATAGTTAGTAAAGACATAATTTGCTATTGTGTACTGTGGGCAAAAAAAATTTCACAGTTCAGTCATGCCTTTACTCTTTAAATAACACTGAGAGGGGTTAGTGAGTGAGTCTGTGATAAAGGAGCATGTCAAATGTTTAAAAAAATACATTGACTAAATAAGTTGAGTTGATTTCTTTGTTAAGAGATCTTTTCTTTCTGAAGTCCACTTCTTGTGCACTTTTTTTTTTTTTTTAAATTATTGCTAGACCTCAGACCGTAGCATTGACACAGAGAGTTGCTCTGTTGGTGTGGACGCAGCAGGAACTAATTCAGCAATTGAATTTGTGCTCAAGTTTAGATTAATTAGTATGTGATGTAAGACCCCATGAGATCACTGTATGCCCAAATTAGTGTGTTTTTTTCTTTCGTATGTATCATCACTTTCAGCTTACTTTTATTTCCCATGATAGTTTCAGAAGTAATTTTATTCTTTCTCTCTGTAGACAGCTTATAGCAATATCAAAGACAAAGCATGATTATAAAATTTGGAAGATTTCCTTTTCTTTTTTCTTCCGAACATATGCTCCAAACAGAGAAGAAGTTTCAAAACCTTTCATGTACGTGGCAACTAGAAATAGGTGCGTGTGTGATTCTGAGAGATGGAGCAATAACAGATGTTCTCCAAAGCAATAGGTAATTCCTTCACAATTCATCAAGAAAGAACATGCAACCTAGGGGAAACCAGGCTTCTTGTAAAGGGAGCATTCTCAGCTCCAGGTGTATAAATCAAAGACTTCATGTATACCAGGCTCTATTTTGGTGGGCCAGGAAATGTAACCAGTCTTGTCTAGAAAGGATCAAATCATGTAGTTCCTATAAAAGTTTGCAGAGTATTATTTTCATGTAATAAGAGATTCCTTGACAGCTTTCTCCTGAGGGAAGGCAAGCATTTCTTTATTTATTTCATTTCTTTTCCAGGTATCTGTCTTATGTCTGTTCAAAAATAATGTAAAAAAAAAATAATTCTTGAAATCTTCCTTGTATCTTCAGTCTTGTAACACAGCAGTGCAAAATTCTTTGTGTATCTGAAACTTGAGAAACAAAGGAATGCAGTGGTCACAGAGGCTGCAGTGCCAACTTCTTAGTCCTGCTTCTGCCAAATGAGGATCAAGCAGATTTGCATCTTTATTCTTTTCTAATATGTTTTTAGTAGGTACATAAAGACTGAACTCTTAAAAGAGAGGCTTAATGGGTGTAATGTTTTCATTTGTTTAGAGTCCAAAATTTAACATGACTTTTACAATAGTACTTAGAGATTGCAACTTATAAATCTGGCACAGCTGAAGTTGAAAAGAGGAGTAGAAAATCTCTGCAGGCCTCTCAGATTCAGCAATTTTGCATATTGGGAATGTGAGCTTGGCTCAAGCATGGTGTTCCATATTCCTCTGTCTTTTGAAGTTGTAGGGATTAGTAGTGTTTTCCATCTGTGTTACCTATTTTCATTCGCTCATCCTCTGTTCTCCATGAATTTGCACTTGTGTTATGAGAATAATACAACTTCAGGAGAAGTTCTTTCTGTCCTGCATGCAGGCTACTAAAACATCAGTTAAAAACACTCAATGCCCATTTATTCAGTAGGAGCAATGGAGCAACAGTGTCGCATGCGCCCAGAGGTCTCTGAACATCTTGGAGCACGCTCAAGGTCCAGTTGATGTGATTCATATAGGAAGTTAAGGATTCATTTTTTACCCTGTGCACAAACATGTCTAAGAAGAATGAAGGGAGCAAACCTAAAAATAACAGGGAAGGAGAATAATACTGCTCACATGCTTTTGAGTGGTTGTTTTCACCTTTTTCAGTCCTTAGCCTCCTGTTAAGTAGTTGTTTTCTACATGGGACATGATTTCTGAAGGGTGTTCCATGTGGGAGTTTTATTTATATCTGTCTAACTCCTCAGAGTTAAGAAAAAAAAATCATGTTTGTGTATAGTGTTTTTAAAGTATGAAGTATAAACTAAATCTGGATTAACCTTCATAAACTAAAAATGGATTAATTTTTAGATAAAGATTTGTGGATCAGAGGTGTTTTTTTTTTTTTACATACAGTTTGTAGTAACCACAGCTTATATCTCTGCTCAGTATTTTGCTTTCTTCAAGTATGAATCCCCACTTCTGATTTGCTCTGCAAAATTTGTCTTAGTATGTAATTTCATTTTTAGTTTCAAGGTTATTGTTGGCATTTATATGATGCATACAGCTATAGAATGAGTAAGAGAATTAATTAAACCTTAGGTTTGGAATGCCATAGTCAAATATAGGTCTGCGGAGACCTTCCTTTTTTGAGTTTGATAAAATTAATAAAACTTAAAAGGAAAAGGCTTTTTTTTTTTTTTCCCCCTGACAGCTCTGAGCCTCACAGCATTGAAATGGTATTAAAGATTCTGTGGTAGAGCTTAAAATAGCATTCAGCATTCTTGTTGAAGTTCCCCTCTTTTGAAACCTACTCTGTATTCTTCTGATGCTGCTTTCCAGACATGGCTACATGTGGTTTGTAATACACTTGAGGGATAAAAGTATCCCTGACTATCGTTGCATGTGTATCTTTATTTTTGTGTCGTTCATTTAGTAAAATCAATGCGCCACAAATAATGGAATAAGACAGAAGAAAAGCATTGACGTGCTCATAACCATTCCTGCAGTACCAGATATTTTCATGGAGAATAATTTTGAGATAGATAAGTAGTTGATGTTCCTGTTATGTCTGTTGGATTTCTCAGAGATTGAATGTCCCTTTCTGCAGTATGTCAGTCTGTTATTTTGTTTTCACTGGCTGCATCTGTTTTTGTGGAGCTGTTCTCTGGGAGTAGAGGTGGTCATGATGGTGATTAGGGAATTTAGGGGAGAAAAACAAAATAATTGTGCCAGTAACTTATTTCTGTCTCTCCCCAGATATGTTTCCAGTAAACGTGGAGTCTTGAGGTCTGATGGTTTGGGTTTTTTTTTTTGTTTTTTCCTGTTTAAAACCTTTCGATGACCAAGTCCAAACACTGTTGGGATGCTCTTTGAACATTGGTTTGCTAGAGCCATCTGTGCAAGAGACCCAGGGTCATTGACGCCAGTCTAATACAAACTACAGTCAGTAGGAAGTTTGGCGGTGAGGTAGGTTTGTGGCAGCTCATTATCTTTGCGTTATCTTTGGAGTTCAGCTCTTTTTTATTTCTAAAGAATGATTCAGTTGTGACTTCCAGACTGCAGCTGAGCAAGCCAACTGCTGCTGCCATGTTTTCTGAAAGCTTCTTTCAGTTTTGCCCTCAAATAGTGTCTCAAAGCTCTTGGAAGGACCTGCTGTCTGCAGAGGAAATGTTTCAGTAGCTTTCAGTTTCTCTTCATTGATGGTAGTTCCTGGTCACCTACGCTTGGTGAGGAGGGCAAGGCAACCATAAGCCAGCAGTGTTTTAATCCATGTTCCTTCACAACAGCTTTTAACACTGTCATTAAACTTGATTCTTTACAGAAATTTTTGCCATATAAACTCAGTAATTATCCTGATTTATGTAAAAAGTAAGGGGAGGTAAAAGGAAGGTAAGTAGTTGAGAGGAAAGCCTACAGTTTGGTTTGACACATGCTCTGCTTGCTTAGCCATATGAGAAGAAAGCCATGGTTTTTTATATAATATATTGCTGTCTTTAATGACTTCATAAACAAAACACTATTAAATACTGACATGCTGCTGAAATAAGTGATTTACAGCTCTCAGAAAGCTTGATATTCAGTAACTTTATAGAAAACGACAAATACATTGTAATAATTAAACGCAAGTAATAGACTTTATCCTTAGCTACTGAAATATTTTGGTATGAAAATATCTTCTCAAATAACTACTTAAATTCCTAGAAAAAGTACAATTAAGTAGGAATTCAAGAGTCAGAGTAGGAGATATTTGAAGTAGTTGTTGCTCTAATATAAGTTAATTGGACTGTGGCTTCTAAAATGAGCTGCTATTTCTTGAATACTCAAACTACAATTTCCAGCAAGTAACAGATATCTCTTCATGTTGTAAAAATGCACCTTGGTTCATGGTTATAAAATCAAAGTTACGTGTTATGAAAATATTTCTGAATGAAAAATTGATTCTTCAGTTGTTAGTTAATTTTGTACCTGAATAAAGTCCTTGAGAAGTGCTGGCTGTGCAAATAAAATGTAAGGTCCCAAAATGGTGCTAACTTAGCTTTTGTGTGTATGGTCTTTTATTCCAGCATTGTTTTTTCTTGCTAAAATGTCTGTTAGAGCTCGTGAGATCTGTGTAGCATGTCTATGCAGTAGGAGAGCTGGTCTCTCTCCACTGTTTTTAATGTTAGTGTGTTTGTTGCTGCATATATTTTTCACATGCCTTTTTTATAACAAAAGTTGAAGGGAGTATGCAACCCTCATCTCATTTAAATGATAATAAAATAAATTCAGGTAAAGTAGACAGGCCTTAAGTTCATACTTTGCTGAGTCAGAGAGGTCCAGTACCTTCCTTCAATATTGTTCAAGGAGTGAGAGCAGAAAAGTAAAAAGTTCCCTTGCTTTGTGGTAGCAATCAGAAAAGCTGTCGTTATCTGCATTAAATAAAAGGCTGCAATTTGTAGAGGACTGAAGGGTGCAGAGGGTGAGGGGGGTTAGGAGATCCCAGTGTGGCTGCCAGGTTGTGCATTCTACTCGCTTGTGTGGTGCTTCAGGGTTGTACCTATTTTATACATGTTACTTGGATGCCTGTAGGATCCTGACTGTCCCAGGGTAATAACTCTTGTCATTGCTTGATTAGGTGGAGAGTGTTAAACTTTGTCATGAAGAGGATGCAATTTATAGAATCGTAGAATAGTTAGAGTTGGAAGGGACCTTAAAGATCATTGAGTTCCACCCCGCCTGCCATGGGCAGGGACACCTCCCACTAGAGCAGGTTGCTCAAAGCCCCATCCAGCCTGGCCTTGAAGACAGGGGGATGAACTTCTTTAAAGTACTTCTAAAATAACTGATAAAGTTTCATGTTTATTATTGTGGCTGTTCATGGTGTTAAAACCAGTTGATTATCTTTTAAAATGATCCAAGAAGAAAATGAGAACAAATTGCAGGTTGGGGTTTGGATTTCACCTGTTTTTTATTAGGTGGGGGGGGCTAGGTTAATCGATTATATTAAAGAAATTTTAACAGTAAACCAGCAATTACATATTTTTTTCAGCATTTCCTCAGGTATCTGGAAAATGTTGCTAAGTCGCATTACTTCAATTCTGAACACACAATTCCAAAGTGGCATGATATATTTTTTTTCTCTTTTTGAGGACACTAGGAGAAAAATGACCAAATTACCCAGAATTAGTTACCTCTCCTTTGCTGAATACCAATTACTATTTGAGCCAGATCCTGAGAATGCTAACATTTTTATCCTTTTATCTTTACTGCATCTTTATCTTCAATAGTTAGGAACTTTAGTAGCATGCACACATGTATCAATGTTCAATTTTTAGTAAGGGGTGAAAGATTTCTTGATGGGATAATCTGAAAGCATTTTTTAAAGGCAGCTGCTTTTCAAAGGATGAAATGTGAAACAATCTGAAAGAGAAACTGTGTAGACTCCTGGGAAAAGCTAAAATGCAACATATTTGACTGATCCACAAGCAACAGATTGGAAATGGTCAGAGAATCAGAAATGAAAACAGTCCAAAACTCTCACTGTGCAATATTACACAGAGATCTATAGGATTCCCCAGAGAGCCTTACTTAAAGGGGGGTTAACACAGTCATACTTGTGCATGAATCATTTTCATCTGTATTAGTAGTAAAGAAAAAATACTGCATTTACCAAAAAAAAAAGGCAAAAAAACCCCCAACAACCCACAAACAAAACCAGCCCCAAACCCACACACTCAACCCCCCTTTTCCTCAGTGCAAAGGTCGCTCACCTTCCACTTCTGTCCTTCAAATCTCTGGAGTAAAGGGACTATTGCTATTACTCTGGTCAGGCAGGTCTTTAGGAACCATTTCTGTAATTCTAGCAAAAAAATTAATTATGTAGTTCCCATTTCAGATCACCTTTTAAGATAAGTTTTTTCAAGTAAGACTGGAGAGAGAGTTTTGAAAGAAACTTTGATAGGACTTATAGGGTTGTCCAAGGCGGAGGCTTCTGCGAGCTGTGTGGGATAGTGCTTAGGGAAACTGTAGGCCAATCAGAGATGGACGAAGGAGGAACAAGGGTATCCAAAACTTAGATCTAGCGTTCCTGAAGAATACTATCCTGCTTGCCTCCACGGTCCTTACAGATGACAGATTTTTTTCATTACTCTTCCCCCAGGTGTGAAATTATTCCTCCTCCTTCTGTAGGCTGCACATAGGAGGATTATGGGTGGTCAACATTTTAAAACTGTTTAGAAGTTGAGACAAAAAGTTTGCTGAATGTTGAGACTTGCTGCAAGACGTATCTCTGCCTTCTCTGGGTGGAATCATAATTGCAAGGCCTCATGCTGTAAACCCCAAACGGAGATTTTTCTGGAAATCAATTGATAAGCTTCCTTGCTTTTGGGAAATGATAGGTGCAGCACAGCAGAAGTATGTGTAGGTTTATCAATAGGCTACAAAAATGACTGATTAGTGCTAGTCAATTTAGCAGTTCAAATAAAACTATTAATGTGGCAGCATGCCTCGAACCCGCTAACTCCAATGTAGATAATGGTAAAGAGATCAGGGTCTAATTGCATGACTGTGTGTGTGAGTGCCTGAACTCTTGAGAATTTGAACTCTAAACAAGACTAGTTATAGGAGGTGAAATAGGCACATGGAGGGTGAATTAAGTTTATTGCCCAGGGTAATGCAGCAGGTCAATAGCAGAGCTCTCAGTAGGACTTCTGAAAACATTCTAATTTTGGAGAAAATTCTTCATGGGGAGAAACTCTGAGCTCACTGGTTTTCTTTAAATAAAAGGAACAATGGGAGGTTACTTAATTTGGGTATGTAAAGTACCATTTAAAAAAGAGTACCAATTACAAAATAAAGGGCTGTTTAATCCAAGAAGGTTAAAACAAGAACCGAGGGGTAGCCAGATAGATTAAAATGAACAGCAAAGAACGTATTTCTTTTCACATTAAAAGTGATGAACTAGTGAAACTGGTTAGCAAGAGATGTAAAAGATCCTTCATTCCTAGACATTTTCAGAACAGACTGAAAGCAATTTGGTGGAAGACAGGTATTAACTTTCCTCTTCTTACTTGGCTTGACAGAGGAGTAAGCAGGCAGCATGCTGTGCCTGCCCTCCATTACCAGAACTGGATGGTTCTTATACATTCAGAACTAAATTTTAAGATCTAAATGAACAAAGATTCTTCAGTTATCCTGAGTCTAGTTCCAGGAGCCCTACCTAATTGCTTGTATAAAAATCTAACCTAAGCTCTTACAAAGAAATTACCTAAACCTCAATACTCTTGTATTAAAAAAAAATGTTTCTATTATAATCAGTTTTTTCAAAGAACAAAATCGAATGCACTACTAAATGACTCTGCACTTTCTTTTCATCATGGACTAAAAGGGGATCAGCCAAATCACTACAATACAAGGCAGGCTAAGTGTCAGGGGGAATTTTTGTTGATTTATTTGTTTATTTTTTTAAATCCAGGAAATACCGGAAAGCTTGCATGGGTGTCTGAAAGAGTGAGATTTTAAAATGGTTTACCTAGCATCTTTCATGCCAAACTAATATCTAACATGTGAGAACTCCACAGGTGATTCTGTTTAAAACACTGCAGTAAATGAAAATAAACGCTAAAGAAATATGTCAGTTAATGCAGCATATATTGGAACATGTTTGTTTGTAGGGAGTTCTGAATGTGTATCTATTTCTGGTGTGCCACTTTGGGGTGGTGGACTCTGCTGTCTAACTTTTCAGGAACAGTAATAATAGTAGTGGCTATTTTTGCCATTTCCTTTTCTGTAGTTGCTGTATTCAAGATGTTAAGTTCTGGTCTATCCGTTTCATGAACTATAGGTTTCCTGGCAGCATGTGTCAAGCTACAAAATTTTATTTGACTTGGTTTTCCTTTTTGCACTTAAACATGTGTATTATGGACTCATAGCAGTTTTCGGTTTTGTTTTTCTTTTAGCAAAGGGTTTTGTAGCTGGAAGCCGAGGAGTCCTGGAGTTGTTCTGGGTTTATTATGGCTAAAGATGCAAAGGAAGTCCAAGTGAATCACAGATAATTGTAGTCCTCAGGATAGCCATTTTGTTAAAAGAATTAGCTTCATTAATCTTTCTAATATGAAAATTAAAAAGAGGATAAAACATCATCAGAGCAAGACAAAACCTATGTTAAAAAAACACCAACACTATTAAATGGTATCTAAAGATCTTATTGTAGTACTTTCTACTGCAAAAAAAAAAAAAAGGACAGAAGAGAGAACATTCCAATCATGTTTTCTCCTGGAAATAAAAAAAGCTGGTTCCTCTGGCAATTTTTTCAAAAGGCACACAAGATACCATTGGGGGCTACATTTTTTGTCAAATTTTTGAGGTATTTTTTGCCAATTCTGGGTATATGTTCAAGAAACTAAAAAAATAAAATTAGATGTTTTGGTGATATATTAAAAATTTTTTTCAGGGATGGAAAGATTGAACATATTTAATATGAATAACATTATGTAATTGAAACTGCCACATTTACCAGAAAAATGTTTATCTAATACAAGATTTTTTGAAATTACTTTTTCCTTTAGGAAACAATAATGATCTTGTTACTTAGATATTGGACTAAGACTTGAAAGGTGCTTCCAGTTCCTAGTCTGTAATACACATCCTTACTTAAAACCACAAAGTGGAAAGGGTGATGGTCAGGTAAGTCAGGGGCCTCAGATGCAGAAACAGCATCATTCTGTGTGTCCTCTGTGTGTGTGCTCAGTATGGAAAAAGACTAACGTATCTGCTCGGCAGCCACTTTCTGTAAATACTGCCTGCAGTCGTGTGTATCACATAGTGTGAAGGCAGAATAAAGTCTTTCATTCTTAAATAAACAAACGTTTTAAAAGATTTTTATTTTTAAAACAAGCAGAAATGCTGTTGCAAGTAACTTGTATTTTATTTTCTTTGTTCTGTTTTCTTCTTTCTTCTTTCAAATTTCTTTAAAACTTAACTTCTAGTATAACTTGAACAAAGTCTCTGAATTGATGCAATTCTTGGCAGGCTGTAAGTAGGAGAAGTATCCAGGAAGGATACTTTTGTTTAAATACTTGATGCCAATTCTGATTTGTATATCATACAACCCTTGTTTATTGTAATGTCAATGTTTGTTGTAAAGCATCTCATGTTACAGATACATATGTGAAAGGACATAGAGAATATTTGTGTAGAACATACTTTTTCCTTCCATCTTCATAACCCCCAAGAAGAATGTTTTTTTGTAATTCTTGAAGCTGGTGTATTCATGCTTTCATCTTGACACTTGCTGAAGAATTTTTATTTTTGAACTAGGAAATAGAGATTTTTGGGTTATTTTTGCAATCTCATTCCCTTTCTATAACCAGATTTAGACAATTCTGTAAGGTGACTATTCCTTTTTTGCTTGTATTTCCAGTTTCTTTCCTCAGTGGAAAAGTAGGAGGCACATTTTTAAAAATGGGATTAAAGTTACCAAAAGTGATCAATTACAAGGATATTTCAACAGAGACATCTTATTTTAAAAAATTACCAGCTTGCAATTTCCAGCACAAAGAAAGTCTCTTAAGTTATCATGGGTTTGGTGTCTTGATTTAAAAACTGCTTTAAACTTGTTTACTACTTTTAAAAAGCTTAGCCCTTATGTTGGGGGTAAATGTCTTTTGGCGTAGCAGGACAACTGAAATAGTAATGAGAAACATTCTAAGATTTAAGAATGAGGTTAAAAGAAGTAGAGTATGGCTCTGTTTCCAAAAGAAAATTTAGCATTTTTAGAGTAATTTTTGCATAGCTTTGTTCTTGAAATATCATTTTACTTTTGTTTGCTTGTGACAACTTCATGCCACTTCTGAGCCGTATATATAATTTTTGTCTCTGTAAGTTCCCATCATTGTCTCTCTTCCCTAGGTCCTTTTGTTCTTCTCATTTAGTGAGTTTTTTAATTGAGGATGTTTCTGTCCCTGTCTTATGTTATTTCATCAGCTTTCTTAAGTTCTGCCTACCTGAAATAGTGTTCTTATTTTCTTGCCTGCTGGTAGTGCATAGAGCTACTCGCCTTCAGCTTGGCATCTGGGTACCCTGAGTTCAGCCCTGGGATGTTCTTCTATGTCTTGTGTGCCAAGGTGAGACTTGAAACAAAAACTCAAGTCAGTCACTATGCATGATGACTCAGTGGTGTTCAGCAGCACTGGCAGGTTGATTGTCAGCCAAAATTTCATGAAGGGTACACTAAGGTAAACTGCAAAGACAGGGAATTTGCCATGTTAAAAGACCAGTTTTGCAGAGAAAGAGGAGCAGCTTGGTTACCGGAGAATTTTCAGGGAAGTCTCAATAGCTTCTAGAGATGTTTTCTAAAATAAGATATTGTTCATTTTCAAGAAACTTGGGGGAAAGAGGTTAGTAATTCATAGCCAGTTGCTGAGTTCAAAGATACTTCTGGACACCCCTCCAGGGCTATCTTAATTGTATGTTCTGTAGTTTCAGCTGCTTTGAGGGGGAGCAGGGGGAGGAAGGAATGTCATTCATATCTAAATCAAATTGGCAAAATAGTAGTAAGAATTTACCAATAGGAGTTTTCTTCCCTCTGCTGATGAACTCTGGCTTGCAGCTGATGTTGGTGTCAAACATCAACAAAAGTTCCAGCAATTGTCATCGAAGTACAGTTTGTCCACTTGCAGCATATTGAATCAAGCTGTTTCCCTCGTAATGGAGGATTCATTTCTATCATGATCGTGAATACAAATGGAGAGAACATTTAATGTGGTTGCCTTTCAGATAAGAAAAGCCTTTCGCCTTTCTTCCCAGGGAGCTGAACCAAACTCAAACTCATAAACAGTAGTTGTTGTTCTAATTTAGTTTTTTTAATTGAAACAAAACCTAGGCTAGATGTGAGTTTTGTTCCTGATTGGAACAAAGCCAGCACAGCTTTACTTACAACTGAACCAAAGTGGATTCAGGTCCCTGCTGCTTTCTTCTAGCTGGCTAATTGATGATTGTAGCAGTATGTCTTTTGAAAGTTACCGAAAGGTGTTGCACAGCAGTGTTTAAAGACTGAAAATGTGAGCCTCTTGCAAGAAGGGTCTGAGATAAACGCTGAAGTGTCTGCCTGGTTTGTGGGAGGTTTTGTGTGAGATGTATATATTTTCTAATAGTTGGTCTGTGAAAGTCTCCCCTCTGAGGCAGTCAAGATCTTTATGCAAACCAGGGCATCATTGATATTTCTAACTTCTGTTTTAAAATGCAGCTGGTTAGTAGGCAAGTTCCAGAATCTTTCTTTTTTACAGAGGACTAGAATAGGACTAACAGATGAGAAACTGAAGGGCAACTTCACATCATCTAATGTATCAGCAATTGCTAACACTTATTTATATCCTGCTTTTGGAGATTATTTTGCCTCATTTGGGAAGGATTTGACTTTATGCTGCCTCAGTCTTAGGTCTTGCAGCTGTTAATCTCTCTGATTTTCAGCATAGCTATTTCCTTTATTCTTGGTACAGTGATGCTATGTGGATGTTTCCTACTATACACTGTTTTGAGTTTCCCAGAGTATACCTGTCAGGACAAGAGTGCAAGAAAGGAGCATTTTGACCATAAAGAGAAGAAAAATACTGTATGCTTTAGAGGAAACAGGTAGTGTTGCTTCGATATCTTAATCTGTAAGACTTCACACAGTGAGTCTTACTTAAGATAAGTAAGAAAAAAAGGAAAAAATGTATGCAGTGCACCAAAACTTTTGTATATGACCAGGAAAAGTACCAGTCAATCCTAAGGTCCTCTGCTTGTCCGTGTACTTACTGTTACGTCGATACCTATTTCATGATGATTGTCCAAAACGATGCAGAGATGTCTACTAAGAGGAAATATTATTGCAATTTAGGAGAAACTCTAAATATCTGTGCAGTTAAATCATCACATATGAGTGACTTCTGAGACTGAACAACTGTGCCAACTATGAGTTTGGTTTATGTATATCACCAGGTGGTCATCTGAAATGATACTGCAGTAAAATAATTTGACAGCATCAATCAGCTTTTAACACGTATTACCTGGCTAACCACGATGTGCTTGCAGTCCTGATTCTCTGTTCTAAGTTTAATTCCTAGGTGTGTATGTAACCCTCTCCCTTCTGTTTGCAGTTTTGTAGCACATTAAAAAATGTCCATAAGCTAAGATGATAAATGTGTTTTAAATATTT